>CM065597.1:151992342-152669842 GCA_033119425.1 Bufotes viridis
AGATGAGGGTAGAATAGAGGGCCCAACAGTGAACTCTCCAAAAAAGGGGGCGAGGTAATTAAAACATCACTGAAGGCGGAAAGACCGGAGCCTCGCCTCACACACTAATAACAAGCAGCACAAAGCGGCTGGAGGGCGCACAGAAACGCGTTTCAGGCCGGCATCTGAGCTGCTCGTAGCAAGTGACTCATTTGTTGTCTTCAGATGTTGACGACTCGAAGCCTGAACAGAAATCCTTTACACATAATTGTCTCCCTTTGAAAAAGAAAGTCATTTTCCGTTTTATCTTTGACCTGAAACGCGGTTATAATTCTGTACCTTGTTCTTCCCCTGGAGAGCGAGTTTATGTATAAATTATAGCGTTGCTGTGACTGGCGCGGGGGAGGGGGTGCGTCCTGTTTAGTGGGACATCACTGAAGCTTGTTTAAAGGGAAAGGTCAAGGCCAAAAAAAAACTCAATCCTGCGACTGAAACTTATTTTTTTGCAGTATTTAAAGTGACAGCGTCTAATTGGAGGCGTCTTTGAAGAGGGGGTGCAGCAGCGCCGGCCGCCAGCCTGTGGATTACCTACCTTATTTCCCCTGATAGTGGATAAAATACAGGTTCAAGGGTAAGCACCACCTTTGAGCCTCCAATGCCAGTCAGAAGCACCACGAGCACTCATACCTTGGCTTTTCCTCCTCCTGCTTGGCATTGAGCTTTGGACTGAGGAAAGCTCGGTGATGGTGGATCTCACTGGTTGTCATCCCGGATCTGTTACTTATATCGGGGTCGACAGGGGTCGAACTTCACTCCTGGCCACCGGCCATTCCTTGTATGCAGCATTAGATGTCAGCGTCCGGATGTGGACAGCATTCCCGGCAGTGTCCTCCGCTGTAGCATCGTCCTGTCATCGGAGAGCGCTGGGCCTATAACCTGTGACATAAGTACCACCCGATCAATCAGCCCCATCCTATAGAAGGCTGACGTAAGCTTCAACTCGTCACCTCTAGAGTAAGGGCCACATCCAGGTGAAAGGCCAAAAGTTAGCATATCGTGCAAAAGTCCATTTATTTCAATAATGCAAATTAAAAGGAATTCCATTCATGCAGCTTAAAATGATAATTTTGTGAAACGGTTCAATGTTCTAGGATCAAAGTGTCCGACTCTAGGCCGCTAATTCATCCAAACCCCCTGAGCAAAGGGCACCTCATACTTGGGACTTTGGGGTTTCAGGAGCTGTAAGCCGTAATCATCCAAATTATAACAAATAAAGGCTGGAAATATCTCGCTTTGCCCGGAACGAGTCTCATAGATTGGTTTCACCTTTTAGGTTGCATCACTGAAATATATGAACTTTGCACAATATTCACATTTTTCGAGTTTCACCTGTAGAGGGCAGTATTATAGTAGTTATATTCCTGTACATAGGAGGCAGTATTATAGTAGTTATATTCTTGTACATAGGAGCAGTATTATAGTAGTTATATTCTTGTACATAGGAGGCAGTATTATAGTAGTTATATTCTTGTACATAGGAGCAGTATTATAGTAGTTATATTCTTGTACATAGGAGGCAGTATTATAGTAGTTATATTCTAGTATATAGGAGCAGTATTATAGTAATTATATTCTTGTACATAGGAGCAGTATTATAGTAGTAATATTCCTGTACATAGGAGCAGTATTATAGTAGTTATATTCTTGTACATAGGAGCAGTATTATAGTAGTTATATTCTTGTACATAGGAGCAGTATTATAGTAGTTATATTCTTGTATATAGGAGCAGTATTATAGTAGTTATATTCTTGTACATAGGAGCAGTATTATAGTAGTTATATTCTTGTACATAGGAGGCAGTATTATAGTAGTTATATTCCTGTACATAAGAGCAGTATTATAGTAGTTATATTCTTGTACATAGGAGCAGTATTATAGTAGTTATATTCTTGTACATAGGAGGCAGTATTATAGTAGTTATATTCTTGTACATAGGAGCAGTATTATAGTAGTTATATTCTTGTACATAGGAGTAGTATTATAGTAGTTATATTCTTGTACATAGGAGCAGTATTATAGTAGTTATATTCTTGTACATAGGAGTAGTATTATAGTAGTTATATTCTTGTACATAGGAGCAGTATTATAGTAGTTATATTCTTGTACATAGGAGGCAGTATTATAGTAGTTATATTCTTGTACATAGGAGCAGTATTATAGTAGTTATATTCTTGTACATAGGAGCAGTATTATAGTAGTTATATTCTTGTACATAGGAGGCAGTATTATAGTAGTAATATTCTTGTACATAGGAGCAGTATTATAGTAGTTATATTCCTGTACATAGGAGCAGTATTATAGTAGTTATATTCCTGTACATAGGAGCAGTATTATAGTAGTTATATTCTTGTACATAGGAAGCAGTATTATAGTAGTTATATTCTTGTACATAAGAGCAGTATTATAGCAGTTATATTCTTGTACATAGGAGCAGTATTATAGTAGTTATATTCTTGTACATAGAAGTAGTATTATAGTAGTTATATTCCTGTACATAGGAGCAGTATTATAGTAGTTATATTCTTGTACATAGGAGCAGTATTATAGTAGTTATATTCCTGTACATAGGAGCAGTATTATAGTAGTTATATTCTTGTACATAGGAGGCAGTATTATAGTAGTTATATTATTGTACATAGGAGCAGTATTATAGTAGTTATATTCTTGTACATAGGAGGCAGTATTATAGTAGTTATATTCCTGTACATAGGAGCAGTTTTATAATAGCTCGACCTGTAATCTCAAACTGCTGTAATTTTCTTTTCTTTTAGTTTATACATGTTTAACCCCTTATTTCTCCTCCGCTGACTTCTTGTGGGTCATTGATGGCACTTAGTCGGCATTCATCACAAGTTTGATGTCATTTTGGCTCCTTTAAGGGTCTCTGCCAAATGCCATACATATGACTGATTGCTCTTCCTTCCATGGTCTCACCGTCTTCTTGACTGTAAAGTGAAGCTGATCCGTTGAGATTATTAATGCTGGAATCGCATTGAACGCTCCTGTGCAATTACTGTGGAAGGTGCTGGGCCTCGGTGAGCAATGCGAGGCTGATTGGAGGGGATAACGGTGGAGGACCATGCGCAGGGCATACGGGTGTACATGAGAAGATAAAAACCAGTAGCCTCCGAAACGCATAGAGGCGCTGTGGTCCAATATTAGCTCCCGTCCTGATTCTGTCCTCTGATTGGCTGGTTCCTGACCTTTGACTTTCCATATATTTGGATATTTTGGCTTTAGGATAATTCATGATCATAACATTTTAGGATTAGAAGTTTTTCACTCCGTGAGCTCAGTGATCGATTATTTTGTGATACTTTTCGATCCGTTTTTTTAAAAACAAAAGTATTCTGTAAGTCGCCAGCTGCAGTCAGGGGGGGTTACCCTGATGTTTTTTTTTTTTGTTGATTTTGTCTAGAGAAGGTCTCTGCCGGTCCATTATTTCCTGACCCTGCTTGCGTTCAGCTTGCGGCGAGGCCTCCCGCCGATCCCTCCCACCGCTCGGCAAAGTCTGCCTAATGGTCATCTAATTGGAGCAGAAAACAGGACGCCTCTCTCCTGCTCGCCCCGGTTACTCGTTAATTGAAAGCCCCGAAATCTGGTAGAAGAACAAAGTGCGTAGGGGAGTAAGTAAACCGGAGACCCGCGCCGAATGCGCCGCTTGTCCATGTTGAGAATTTACCTCCCTGTTATCGGATCAAACGCTGTTTGAACGACAAACATTCCCCAAACCGGCCTCATTACCGCCGAGCCTCACTTTAATCAATTAAAGGCGCGTAATTTTCTTTTTCGCTGGCTTTCTTCTATCAGGATGAAACCGGGGGCAGCGCGCTCCGCATCGCCTTCAAAAAAAAAAGATGAGCCGCATTTGTCTCTGAGAAGTGAAACTCTCCCTCATTAACGGGGGGAAGAAAACGATTTTAATGAGGAGAAACAAGGGCCTCGAAAAAAGAACAGAAGTGCGTATGCCCGATGCATGTATAAAGCGCCTGTGCCGCCGATTAGTCCCCGGCATCTGCTAAATAATGCATGGATTCCCTGGGGGAGAGGAGATATCCTGACATGAGGGATTCACATCTCCGCTGCTTTAGTTTAAAACAATAAAAATTACTCTTTTTCTTTCTTTTTTTGTTTAAATGGATTCCTCCGGGGGGCGCGTTCACTTGTATGTGCGCTCATGTATGATGTTCGATGGCCGAGCGCATGCTACACACGTGTGTCCGCTCCAGTTTATCCTTGTAATGATTCTGACCTGATTTTCTGCTAAGTTTTGGGTCTAAGCTCCTCCCCTTTATCGAGGCCCCTCCCATTAGTCTGGGTCCAAGGGTAATATTTTGTATAGTGATGGTGTACGTCATTCTGTCCGCGGTGTAAAGGCGACCGTCTCTCCATGGACTGGCGTACTGCTGAGCTTGCGCTGCTGCAGGGCAGGTAACGTGTGCAAGCAGGGATGCAGTGTAAAGAATGGAGGGGTGACAGAGCACCAGCCTCTAAATACAACATTCCGTGGACTGTGCAGCAAGGCAGCTTCCATTGACCAGACCAGCTTATGGATCAGAGCTGCAGTGTAAAGCCTCTAAGCTGCTGCAGCTTTCCTGCTGCCATTTCAGATTACCCCGCCAGAAGTCCCGCTCAATTGGTCACATGCTGCCGTATAGCCAATCATATTTCTGGTACTTGGTTTGTGATTGGCTAGAAATGGGCAGGTGACCAGTGGAGCGGGGACTGTAATTTGGGTAGGTCGTAGGGGCACCTACATTACATCTAGTCCTGTGACGCCGTGGGTAATCTGTTTTAAAGTGAACCAGTCATCTTTTCAGCTCTAAGCCACCATCTCTTGGTGTGTGGCCCTTTAAGAGGTCTACTAGCTTGCTTTTAGTCTCGCGTGCTACGGAGGTTCTGCAGGATCGGTGCTGAAGTTTTGCACATGCTCAGTTGATTGCTGCTACACATGCACTTTCTTCCTGCGCATGTGCACTGAGCATGCCCAGGAACCAGAAATCTTCAGAGCAGGCCCAGGATTTCCGCATGCTGACATAGGACCCTCTTTGGGACATCCGTCACATCTCCTTGGGCCTGAGTTAGAGCAGGGACTAGGTGGCGGTTTTATATTAGAACCCGTGTGATTACTTAATATTTAATGCAGATCCCTTTAAGACACTGACGGGTTCCCTTTACGAAAGTGAGGGACTAGGTTGAGATTGTAAGGTTGGTCTATTTAGTGCTGTTGATGTAGACGCGTATCCCCGGTCCGGTCACCCGGTGGTCGTTCCTCGGAGCTGCTCACACGTCGATCTTCTCTCCTCCTCTCGCTGCTGGATGTTCAGTATTCAGATCCATCATCTCCAGCGCTGTATTCGGCTCCCAGGATATTTCTGCAGCTCCTGTAGGTTCTGAACATGCAAATCCAGACAGTAATAATCCAGTCAGAACATGGAGGCAGCGGCGTCGGCGCTACTCGGGGCCCACTGCAGGCCCGTACTCCAGACGGGTCCATTATTCATCCTGCCATGTACGGCCGGGCGCCTTCAGTCGGGGCCCCACACAATAACTTGATAGTTTGCTGGAAGGTTTTTGTTATGCAGATTCCTACCGCACGCTGGGCGGCCGAGAGTCGCGACCTGGAAGCTCCGAGGTTCTGTCACCTTAAGATGAAATATGCATGGACCCGAATCCAGGGTCTGCTGCTTAAATAATGAATACCTCCACTCACACACCGTTTCATTCACTTTGACCTTCTTCAGCCTTTTAAATGGCAGTTTTCTACATTTTTAATGGTTTGCTTATGGACTTTAGGCCCTAAGAAGGTGGGGGGAGGGTACCTCCAAGTCATCGAAATAACGGGCATTGCGTTTGGGGCTGATGCCGATAGATTCCAGTCTATAAATGTCTCTACTCAGAGAACCAGAATTCTAGTTGGTTTGGTTATTTTATGTTATTTTAGCCTTTTATTTTATTTCTTAGTTTTAGATTCTTTCTATTTTTTTTTTTTTATTTTTTTGTTTTTTTTACATTAATATTTTAGATTATTTTATTTTAGAATACTTTCAATTATTTTATGTTGGGTGTTTTTATATTTTAATTGTTCCTGAGTAATTTATGTAATCATTTGCCCTAATTTTAGATAATTTTATATGATATTACATAATTTTATCTAATATTTTACATAGTTTTATGTAAGAATGTTTGCATAGTTTTATATAATACTAATTTCCACATCTTTTTATCATTATAATTTCATGTAATCCACGGTAGATCATTTTATATACCATTTTAGGTTATTTTTTTTATAGTTTTTTTGATTAATTTTGTTCTAATATAGATTATTTAATCGTGTGTTTTCTGATATTTTACATTTTCTTATATTTCATTTCTTATTTGCTTTATATAATATTTTCCATTATCTTCTGACATCACAGATGATTTTTATAGTCCTTTATGAATGTATTGTGTAGCACATCACCTTTATATTATCTGATATCATGTCTTTTCTACTTATTTAATTTGTAGGACTTGTTTTCTTTCATTACGTTTGTCAGTTTTACTCTATTACTTTTAGTCCTTTACTGTCTGTTACTCTTTTAGTCTACATTTTATTTTTACTACATTTTATATAATTCTGTGTATTTTTTTTATTTTAAAAACCTAATGTTATTCAAGGCACATAGCCCTTAGAGATAAGACTGTGGGATGCTGGGAAACGAGTAGTGTGAGTTTATATATATAAATTTATATTATATTATATTATATTATATTTATTTTATTTTTATTTTTTTATCATACTGCCAGTTTCTGCATAAAAATATTTTAATATAATGGAAAGATGAATGCCATTCTTAGCACGGCCATTATTGGTGCAACAAAAGCCGATGATTATCCCCAAATTGATTGATTTTATTTATTTTATTTTTTTATTTTTTTTAAAGGGGTGGTAAAGAGACGGCATATCACCAGTATCACCTTTTGATCGGTGGGGGTCCGACCTCTGTGACCTGTCTGATCTTGAAAATAAAGAGAGCAGCAGGACGTCCCCGTTTTGGCGAGCGGGAGCGCTGCTGTGCAGTGTGAAGGAGGCGCAGCACTTCACATGCGCTGCAGCCCTTTCCTTCAGGATCAGTTTGGACCCCGACGATCATGGAGTGATTGCATATTCTAGCGGTATACCGCCACTCCCAGGTGGAACTGACCCTTTAACTCTCACTGGAGCCCATGTTCTATGACTTTTCCTGTTTTCAGCATCTCACTTTTTCAGCTTTGTACACCATGACTGTGTCCGATGACATCTTTACATTATGTACGCAGCTTCCCTGTCGCTCCTTCCTCTCTGGGTACAGTATTCTATATGGACGCTTTTTCTGTCCATTGACTCCCATTCACCGCCATAATGCGCCAACTATACTGACCGGAAGGAAGGGTAAAAATAATAATCATAGCAATGCTGTGGTCAGGGGCGTAGCTAACGGCTGATGGGCCCTGGTGCAAAAGTTCAGCTTGGGCCCCCTTCCCTCAGTGCTTTGTGTGTCTTCTTATGCAGCACAAGGGTCTTTGGGCCCCCTCAGGCTCCTGGGCCCGGTAGCGACTGCTACCTCTGCACCCCCTATAGCTATGCCCCTGGCTGTGGGTGTTACTTGGCA
The DNA here is from genome assembly GCA_033119425.1 of Bufotes viridis. Classification (NCBI taxonomy): domain Eukaryota; kingdom Metazoa; phylum Chordata; class Amphibia; order Anura; family Bufonidae; genus Bufotes; species Bufotes viridis. Next base: position 152,000,017 of record CM065597.1, read on the forward strand.
CAGCCCAGCAGGCTCTTACCACTTTAAAAAGTAAAGGCACAAATGACAACTTCAGCTCTGCTACATCTGCACCAATCAAACTTCCCAAAATTGCGAACCCTTCATATGAGAGCTTGGAAAGCTTTCCTCCTGATCCCTCCTTCGCTTGCAGATATCCATTTTTAATCCAGCTGCCGATGAGGCGGCTGATCTCGCTGCCATCTTTTTTAATATGCCGTCTCTCGAAGAGATCAGAGGAGAAGTGAAAGGAACATTCCAGAGTGTGAATTCTGCCAAGCTGTCTCCTTCTTCTTCCATGACGCTCTCTGCATATTGCTCTCCTCGCAGCGCCGCAGGATCGAAGCCTCCAGATGCTGACATTTTGAAGCATTTGTCTTTTCAAAGCTTCTCAGCCCAATTTAATTTTTTCTCGTGGGAAATAAATTTGTGGGTGAAGAAATTCTAATTTTTGGTGAGATTTGTGACCCGGCTGCCAAAACATCTACATATATCACTAAAATCAATTATCTGAAGCTGCAAGAAAATGATTGCACAAAATATAAAGATAGTAGAAAAATGGCTCTGCTGGACCATACAGCGTTGATAAAGTGGAAACCGTCAGCAGGATGGCTCCACCCATGAGCTGTAATGGGAGGATCTCATTGGTTGATCTCTCTGGTCTACACCCCTGAGTACTGGAATGGTTCAGTATACCAGATCTGGGCACCATTTTTGACTGCCTGACGATGAGATGTTGATATAGTTGTCAGGATGACTTCTTTAATCAGAGGTCCCCCTTGCCTTCTATCCCCTGCTATCTATTAGTTTTTGAATATTTGTCATCCAATCAAAAAGATTTTTTGGATTAGACACCAGTGAGAAGATGACCTTGGCGACGTCTTGGAGCACCAGGAGCTCAAAGCCCATTGGCACAGTGTTATGCAAACGTGTGTGGACCCAATGTGCCACTGACTGGCTATACTCTGGAGGGGCGTGACTAAGCAACTACCTGGTCTTCACTAGAGCCTATGATGGTGAGGATAGGCTTGGGCCGTTGGGGTAGTTGCCAGGTGACACTCCAGAGCAGTCCCCGAGTCAGTGGCAGCTGACCAGGAGGTCAGAGATACCGGTGCAAGCACCGAGGGAAAGTACGTGGTCAGAGGCAGGCAGCAAACAAGCAAGGTCCGTAAAAGAAGTCAGAGGCAGGCGGCAAACAGGCAAAATCTGACAATTCCAAAAGCAGGGTCCAGTACACAGCAAAGCAGACCTTGAAAAACACCTTCACACTTGGAAGTAGGCAAGCTAGTGACCATGAGTTGCTTTTGTTTTTGTGGTCGGTATAGATCACCACAGGATGACTGGCTCCCTCTACCGCCATTCCTCCAATGCCATCTTGATGGCCAACAACTCTGTCCCCAATCAAGTAGTTGGGCTCAAGAGCGGAGAAGGCCCTGGTGAAGAAGCCACAGGTTGTCATCTTACCTGAGGGAGACTTTTGTGACCGCACCGCCCCAGGTCCAATAGACGATGCATCTACCTCCAGAAAAAATTGCTTACTGGCATCAGGACGATGGAGTACTGGAGCCGTAGAGAAGGCTTGAAAGGCTGATTCAGCCTCAGCAGTCCAACTTTTAGGATTCGCCCCTTTGCGCGTCAAGACTGAGATGGGAGCTGTCAAAGAAGAGAATTGTGGCACAAACTGGCGAACCCCAGGAAACGTTAAATGGCCTTTAAACCAGAAGGACGAGGCCACTTCAAAATCAGAGACCGCTTCTCAGGATCCATCTGCAGCCCAATATCAGACGACATGTACCCGAAAAAATGAAAGCGAGGATTGTTCGAAGATACATTTTTCAAATTTGGCCTTTGAAGGACCAGACAAACCTGCCTCCGGGAGAGAATATTAAAATATCGGGAAGATAAACCATAACACTGGAATAGAGCAAGTGTCTGAAGATATCATTGACGAATACTTGAAATACCGCTAGGGCATTGCTTGGCCCGAAGGGCATCATTAGATATTTATAGTGACTGGTGTTAAAGGCAGTCTTCCACTCGTCCCCTTGACGAATTCGGATCAAGTTTGTAGGCCCCACGCAGATCTAATTTGGAGAAGATCTTAGCTCCTCTGAGGCGGTCAAACAACTCTGGAATAACCCTCAGTTCACACCTGAGCGTTTTACAGCGCGTTCAAACGCGTTGTAAAACGCTCGACACATGAAAACCAATGCTTCCCTATGGCCCTGGTTCTCACTTGAGCGTTTTACAGCGCGTTTGAACGCGCTGTAAAACGCCCTACGCTCAAAAAAGTTCTTGAGCTTCTTTGGGGCGTTTTGTCGCGCGTTTGCACCCATAGACTTCAATGGGAACGCGCGTAAAATGTGCGTTTTACACGCGTTAAGTGTAGATATGCCTTTTTTAATTGGTCTCCAGAGTCACGAACACGCGTATGACGCACGTTTCCGATTTCCAAAACGCACTGTGATACGCGCGACAAAAACGCGCGTAGTACGCGCGTATCAAATACGCTCAAGTGTGAACCCAGCGTAAAGGAAAGAGAGGGTATTTGTTCTTGACTGTGATCTTATTTAGACCCCTATAATCGATGCATGGCCGGAGAGAACTGTCTTTTTTTTTTTTTCTTCACAAAGAAGAAGCCAGCGCCAGCCGGAGAAGATGATTTCCGGTTAAATCCTCTATCAAAATTTTCTTTAATATAATCAGACATTGCTTGTGTCTCTGCTGGCGACAGGGGATAAATACGACCACGGGGAGGTGAAGAACCAGGAACCAGATCAATAGGACAATCATAGTGCCCATGTGGAGGTAACGTCTCGGCCTCCTTCCTATCGAAGACCTCGGCATAGGCGTGATATGCTGCAGGCAGATCTTCAAGATTTGGTGGTACCCGGGGTAACAGAGCAGGCTGGAAAGGAGAAAGACATTTTCCAAGGCAGGACTGTGCCCAACGAAGCACCTCTCCAGACTTCCAATCAAGAACAAGTTCATGGATACGGAGCCATGGTAGTCCCAAAAGGAGAGGATGAGACAGACTTGGAAGAATCAAGAACGAAATTTCTTCCATATGGAGAGCTCCAACCTGTAGTTTCACAGGTTCAGTAGAAAATTGTACGGACTCGGATAGAGCACTTCCATCGACAGATGACACCATCAATGGTTTCTGCAGGCGTCTGACTGGAATACGATATCGATCCACTATGGCTTGCTGCAAGAAGTTTCCTGCCGATCTGGAATCCAGAAGAGCCGTCTCCGTGAACTGATTATCTCCAAATGACAATGTTTCCGGCAGAGTCAGGGGAAGAGCCTAGGGCCTCCTCTCCAACAGACCCTAGGCTCGAGAGTTTCCGGCTTCAGGGGACAAGTAAGGAGAAAATGATCAGAACCACCATAATAGAAACATTTAGCAGGGCGGTGATCATGTTCCTGTTCAGTCAGTCTTACTCGGTCGACCTGCATGGGCTCTGGAACTGTAGACAAATGGAAGGCTGAGAGGTAGGAGCTACACCAGGTAAAAAGGTCTCCTCCCCTCACGTGCCACCTCTCTGGCACGTTCCTGGAACCGCAAATCAATTCGAGTAGCCAGGGAGATGAGGTCATCCAAGGTAGAAGGAACATCTGTCCGGACAGCTCGTCCTTGATTTTCCCACAGAGACCTTCCCGAAAAGTAGCCACGAGTGTCTCATTATTCCAGCCTAGTTCAGAGGCTAGCGTACGGAACTGGACTGCATACTGGCCCACGGATTAGCTCCCTTGATGCAACCACAATATAGAGAATGCGGCTGAGGTGGTGTGTCCTGGCTCTTCGAACACCATGTGGAAGGCTTCTAGGAAGGCCTGGGTCATTTTTTTCCCAGAGAGGGTTGATCCAGTAAGGTGTGACATTAAAAAAGCCACTTTGGCTCGATCCGAGGCAAGAGTTCAAAATGAAGGGTGTGTTGATTTATGAACCCCGTCACTGCTTAAAGTCACCATTGAAGCGTGGAGGAGCTGAGAGACGAGGTACAGATCCTGGTACGTAGGAAGATGGTGGAGCAGGATCCAGGTTAACCGCGGCAGAGGGACCCGATGATTTACATTATGTAAATATGACAGGATTTGATCCTGAAGCTCAGGCTATTGGGCCAGCTCCTGGTGTAACTCAGTGAGACTGGGAGGGTTCAAATCAGCGGGGTCCATGCCCTGAGCAAACTGTTATGCAATGCGGGTGTGGACCCACTGCGCCACTGACTGGCTATACTCTGGAGGGGCGTGACTAAGCAACTACCTGGTCTTCACTAGAGCCTATGATGGTGAGGATAGGCTTGGGCCGTTAGGGTAGTTGCCAGGTGTCACTCCAGAGCAGTCCGCGAGTCAGTGGCAGCTGACCAGGGGGTCAGAGATACCGTTGCAAGCACCAAGGGGAAGTATGTGGTCAGAGGCAGACGGCAAATAAGCAAGTTGTCACCTATGTTCCCGTGACAGGTGCCAGGAGATCAGTGAGTCTGGCAACACGTGGTTTGATCTGACAGATTCCTTGTGGCTCAATTCGTGTCTGTGTTGTTTCTGGCAAAACCGACAATTCCAAAAGCAGGGTTCGGTACACAGCAAAGCAGAACTTTAAAAACACCTTCACACTTGGAACTAGGCAAACAACCATGAGTTGCTCAGGCGTCTTCCTGTGGTGGGAAGCGCCTTTAAATACTTCCTGCAATCTAGCCATAGGCTGGTGAGACAGAGGGCGTGTACCTGCTGCCTCACAAGTGAGGAGAGACACACCCATGCAAGCCCTAACAGTACAGGTCTCCAGCAGGAAGTAAACTCTGGCATGGAGCACAGATGCAACAGTTAAGCTACCTGCTGCCCGCACTTGTCAGCACGGCGCATGGCAGCAGGAGGGAAAGAGGAAGCCTGTGCCCGCGAGTAGCGGCAGCAGCGCCGGCACACAGCTATCGCCATTTATTTTCATGTTGCTTTTACATTGAACGTAGAGTCAGAAATCTCTGCACAGTGTTAAAGGGGTTGTCCCATCTCAGACAATGGAGGCATATTGCTAGGATATGCCCCCATTGTCTGATAGGTACACTTATATTGAGAACGGAGCCCCGAAAGTGATGGAGGGCGCATTGCGCATGCGCAGCCACCCTTCATTAGTTTTCTATGGGGTAGGCGAATACAGCTCGGCTATTTCCGTCAGCCCTATAGAAATAAATGGGAGCATGGGCCGCGCATGCGCGGTGCGCTCCCATTTTCTTCTATGGGAGAGGCGGAGAGCAGCGCTTGGTGGTGGACGGACCCCGGGAAATCTGGGGTCCTCCCGCCACAGCTCTGCTCGCTCCGTTCTCGATATAGCGATATGCCCTCATTGTCTGAGATGGGAATACCCCTTTAAAGAGCACCTTTTTTCTGGAGAAGATCAAGGTGACTGGATCTCTTCTAGACCCCAGTCACAGGGATTACTATATGGTTCACTTAATGATTCCCAAAGTGCCAATCAGGAGCTGGAAAGTTATTTATATGCCCCTCCTCTCTTTGAATACCACAGGACACGCCCTGCAACCCTCAAAGAGCCCAACTAGGGCAGCATTCTTTTTCCCAAACTGCCAGTTGGGCTGAAAAGCACCTTGGTTCCTGCTCCTTCCACATGACGTTACTACACCTATTATTATGGGTGGAGGAGCAGGTGCCCTTTAAAGGGGTTCTTCACTTTAGTAAACCCATGTCCTACACCCCGTTAGGTAATTCTGGGTTATTACAGGGTGTCCTCAGGATCATCATCTCTTGGCCAGATTGCATGGCTCCCCCTGTAAGACCCGTCCTGTGTTACACAGACAACCCATTGATGTGAATGGACCTGGTGTAATGCCTCATATCCCCTCTGGGGGTGCTGCAGGTAAACTGAACACTTCCAGGTTTCCTCACAGATCACATCTGATCGCTAGGAGTGTAAATGAGTGTACCTTCCGAAGAACCCCTTTAAATATCTCGGCCTGAATTTCGTGTATTTCCTTGGCAGCTTCAGCACTTGGAGATCTGCTTATCCTGACGGTAGAAAGTGTTCAGATATTGAGGCGCTCGTTCCCCCAGGCAAGGGATGTGAACAGAGGAATGCTCATGTTAAAAGAGCCATCTCTCGGATGTCTGCCTGGAAGGCCTCCATGACAGCGCTGAAAATCCGTATTCTCCTCCGCCACCGCTCCGTGCGATTATCTCCGGGATTTAATTGGTGTCTTCAGGAGAAAAAAAAATGTTTCATCTGTCATCGGTGTCAATTACTCATTTTCCGCCTGAACTTGCCCAGACCTTCAGTTCCCGCGTTCATTAAATCGTCTCTATCGCTCTCTGCGGCGGACGCTTAATGAGCGGTGTGAATGGTGCGAGGCCACGGCGGGTGCAGGCGCCAGTGTCTCTGATCCTTACCATGGTCTCCCTGGAGCTGTTTCTGCTTCTTCTGAGATAAATATCCGAATGGGTCATCTGTTCAAAGAGGCTCTGACCCTGCCGCATGTTGTCTGTTGTTCCCTGTTATCAGCCATTTCAGGGGAGAGGATGACTGTAGGACAGGAGAATACAATCTATTGCCCCCTGTTATCAGCCATTTCAGGGGAGAGGATGACTGTAGGACAGGAGAATACAATCTATTGCTCCCTGTTATCAGCCATTTCAGGGGAGAGGATGACTGTAGGACAGGAGAATACAGTCTATTGCTCCCTGTTATCAGCCATTTCAGGGGAGAGGATGACTGTAGGACAGGAGAATACAATCTATTGCCCCCTGTTATCAGCCATTTCAGGGGAGAGGATGACTGTAGGACAGGAGAATACAATCTATTGCCCCTGTTATCAGCCATTTCAGGGGAGAGGATGACTGTAGGACAGGAGAATACAGTCTATTGCCCCCTGTTATCAGCCATTTCAGGGGAGAGGATGACTGTAGGACAGGAGAATACAGTCTATTGCCCCTGTTATCAGCCATTTCAGGGAGAGGATGACTGTAGGACAGGAGAATACAGTCTATTGCTCCCTGTTATCAGCCATTTCAGGGAGAGGATGACTGTAGGACAGGAGAATACAGTCTATTGCCCCCTGTTATCAGCCATTTCAGGGGAGAGGATGACTGTAGGACAGGAGAATACAGTCTATTGCCCCTGTTATCAGCCATTTCAGGGGAGAGGATGACTGTAGGACAGGAGAATACAGTCTATTGCTCCCTGTTATCAGCCATTTCAGGGGAGAGGATGACTGTAGGACAGGAGAATACAGTCTATTGCTCCCTGTTATCAGCCATTTCAGGGAGAGGATGACTGTAGGACAGGAGAATACAGTCTATTGCTCCCTGTTATCAGCCATTTCAGGGGAGAGGATGACTGTAGGACAGGAGAATACAGTCTATTGCTCCCTGTTATCAGCCATTTCAGGGGAGAGGATGACTGTAGGACAGGAGAATACAGTCTATTGCCCCCTGTTATCAGCCATTTCAGGGGAGAGGATGACTGTAGGACAGGAGAATACAGTCTATTGCCCCTGTTATCAGCCATTTCAGGGGAGAGGATGACTGTAGGACAGGAGAATACAGTCTATTGCCCCCTGTTATCAGCCATTTCAGGGGAGAGGATGACTGTAGGACAGGAGAATACAGTCTATTGCCCCCTGTTATCAGCCATTTCAGGGAGAGGATGACTGTAGGACAGGAGAATACAGTCTATTGCCCCCTGTTATCAGCCATTTCAGGGGAGAGGATGACTGTAGGACAGGAGAATACAGTCTATTGCCCCTGTTATCAGCCATTTCAGGGAGAGGATGACTGTAGGACAGGAGAATACAGTCTATTGCCCCTGTTATCAGCCATTTCAGGGGAGAGGATGACTGTAGGACAGGAGAATACAGTCTATTGCCCCCTGTTATCAGCCATTTCAGGGGAGAGGATGACTGTAGGACAGGAGAATACAGTCTATTGCCCCTGTTATCAGCCATTTCAGGGGAGAGGATGACTGTAGGACAGGAGAATACAGTCTATTGCCCCCTGTTATCAGCCATTTCAGGGGAGAGGATGACTGTAGGACAGGAGAATACAGTCTATTGCCCCTGTTATCAGCCATTTCAGGGGAGAGGATGACTGTAGGACAGGAGAATACAGTCTATTGCCCCCTGTTATCAGCCATTTCAGGGAGAGGATGACTGTAGGACAGGAGAATACAGTCTATTGCCCCTGTTATCAGCCATTTCAGGGGAGAGGATGACTGTAGGACAGGAGAATACAGTCTATTGCCCCCTGTTATCAGCCATTTCAGGGAGAGGATGACTGTAGGACAGGAGAATACAGTCTATTGCCCCTGTTATCAGCCATTTCAGGGGAGAGGATGACTGTAGGACAGGAGAATACAGTCTATTGCCCCCTGTTATCAGCCATTTCAGGGGAGAGGATGACTGTAGGACAGGAGAATACAGTCTATTGCCCCTGTTATCAGCCATTTCAGGGGAGAGGATGACTGTAGGACAGGAGAATACAGTCTATTGCCCCCTGTTATCAGCCATTTCAGGGAGAGGATGACTGTAGGACAGGAGAATACAGTCTATTGCCCCCTGTTATCAGCCATTTCAGAGGAGAGGATGACTGTAGGACAGGAGAATACAGTCTATTGCCCCTGTTATCAGCCATTTCAGGGAGAGGATGACTGTAGGACAGGAGAATACAATCTATTGCTCCCTGTTATCAGCCATTTCAGGGGAGAGGATGACTGTAGGACAGGAGAATACAATCTATTGCTCCCTGTTATCAGCCATTTCAGAGGAGAGGATGACTGTAGGACAGGAGAATACAGTCTATTGCTCCCTGTTATCAGCCATTTCAGGGAAGAGGATGACTGTAGGACAGGAGAATACAGTCTATTGCCCCCTGTTATCAGCCATTTCAGGGGAGAGGATGACTGTAGGACAGGAGAATACAGTCTATTGCCCCTGTTATCAGCCATTTCAGGGGAGAGGATGACTGTAGGACAGGAGAATACAGTCTATTGCCCCCTGTTATCAGCCATTTCAGGGGAGAGGATGACTGTAGGACAGGAGAATACAGTCTGTTTTTCACTGTTTAGGGAGAAGTTCACTAGTGATGGGGGATGCAGAATACCCCCCCTTTCACCATGTATTTTTTTCATGTGTGTAGATATATATATATATATATATAGTGTGTCTGTTGCCCGGGTCGTTCTTGCACAGGTCATTATCCGGTGTGAGGCTCCTCTCAGTTTACATCTCCTCTCATCATAATGCATATTCCTGTTTCATTGAATTGTATATTGCATATCTATCTTAACCCCAAATCCCCCCGGTCCATTATTTTGGGATCTGACCCAGTGTTTTTTCTTCACAGTTGCAGTACCACGCCGGCCTGGCTTCCGGACTCCTAAACCAGCAGTCCCTGAAACGCTCTGCCAACCAGATGGGCGTGTCGGCCAAGAGAAGACCCAAGGCTCAGCCCACGACCCTCGTCCTCCCGCCTCAGTGAGTATACCCATCAGTCTGAGACCCTTTTGTGGACACCATTGAGACGCATTGGCTGCTAGACCTTAACATTTCATGTTGTTTTCTATGGACGTCTTCAATGCTTGGCTACTAAAAGGTCATAGTGGCCCCCTGTGAGGGCCCGAGCCCCTAAAATGTGCTGTATGTTCCCTGCTGGTCTTAAATTGTATTATGAATTTTTTGAGGTTTGCATCATCAAGGCTCTTCATACCTGGGGGTTGTTAAGGGGAACTCTGAATCACTTCATTGGTTAGGTCCAACCCTGGCGGATTTTTCTGTTGTAAATCCATGGCGAATAACATGTTAGGTGGCATTTGCTACAGACTCCTCGCGGGTTTTGCCCCCCATGTGCCAACGTCCCAGCGCCTTCCAATGCTTTGACCCCTGTCATGTGCCAGAGGTGAAGTGACTCTTTTCTTCTCTGTACTTTGCCGTCTCCAGAGGTCTCGCATCGACTCCTCTGTCTTATTGCAGAGCATTAAGTGGCAATATTGGCAGGATCGGGCGCAGAGACGCTGTAATGAAGCGGTAATCCCCCGCCCGGCTCCTCTGCTGAGTTGCGGCACAGAGAGCGGACTAATTAAAAATTAAAACACTGTTTGCATTTGCAGCACACGGAGATAGGTATTTGTACAAGGCCGAGGCTGAGCTAATACGAGTCAGATCTGCGGCCTACAAGTTTCATTATCAGGTGCTCATCCTCTTCACCCCCCCCCCACGGCCCACGACGACCCGCTGGAAACAAATCACGCCGCAGCTCCCCGCCATCTCCTCCATTACGCCAGGAACAGGTGACCCTCAGTGCGTGTGGATTACTGCTTAAAGGAACACTCCAGGCAGCTCTAGTGGGTGCCCGAGGGGCGGAGCATGACACAGGGGGTGTCTTTAATGTTCTTTAAGTCCCCAAGCCTTTCTCCGCCCCCTCAGTTTTGAAGGGTGTTCACCTAATCTCATCCCGGGCGTCCTCTCGACATCTGTACGCAGGAGAACGCGCTCGCTGGTGTTTACCGCCACGCCATAGTGCAGCTCTAAGCCGCATCACTCCTAATTATATCAGTGACACTAAGACTCTGAGCAGCTGCGGGATGGGCCCCTCCAACAGGACGCCCAATCTCACCTATTTAAAGGGCCACACACCTATAGGGGAATAGAAGGGTGTCAGCACTGTAGAGATGAGATGAGAAGTAGTTGTCATGGGGGGCAGGGATGTCTCTGCACAACCTCTTGAAGAACAGGACATTCACCCAGAATTGGCTGATAACGGGGAGAAATACCTTGCATTCAGTGCTACGCCACAGCGTGAAATGGACGACCCCTTTAAGTGCATTGCGTAATCCACAGAAAGGTGGGATCTCTCCAGACAGGGTCAGCGGCGATCCTCTCTGAATATAATTAGTCAAGACGAGGCGGATTACTGACGGTTACATAACGGGTCCGGACATGAGGCACAGAGTGAAGGCGGCTCCTCCGCGCCTCATGTGCCGGTTACATTTCTCCTTGACCAGGATAAGGGGGTTTGCGGCGTTTTTTCTTACTTATATCTGTTTCTGGGAAAGCTGGGTGACGATCAGTTTGGACAGAACTTGAAAGCACCTTCTTTCTGAGTGTCAGATCTGTATGAGCAGCGGAGCCATAGACGCCGCTGTTCACACTGCGTTCGGCGGATGTTCTTTTCTTCATGTCTGCGGCCTCGGGGCTCCTGACCTTCGTTAATCTCCGTCTAATCTCCTTATTCCTCGTCCAGGCTCCGTCACACGTGAGTCTGTCCCCCCCACCCTAGACGCCGATGACGGAGGCCGCATTATAGGCGCGAATCCTCCTCACATCTCGTCCTTCAGCTTTTCCTCTGCTCCTGGGAAACCCCTCAGGTTGCTCTCTTTGCCGCCACCCCTGTCCACAGGTTGTGTGTGGTATTGCAGCTTGGCCCATGGACGGGACTTGCAGGTTTTCTGATCCTGAGCAACCCCTTTAAAGTCCCAGAAAACCCCTTTAATCGATGTCTCCTGCTCCGTTCCGGCTGGTGGATTTGCAGCGGCTTTTCCTCCTGCTCACGTGGAAGGATTAAGGGGGACTTTGTTGATGTCACAGATTATCGTAGTAAACACACATCACGAGTTTGTGGTGCGAGGAGACCGCCATGTGCGCCACCGTCATACGTAAAGGGGGCACAGGAGCGGAATCGTTTCACTTGTGTCTGAAGATCAGGAATAGAGAGATTATTTCACTCTCTAGCTCAGGCATGCTCAATTTGCGGCCCTCCAGCTGTTGCAAAACTACAACTCCCAGCATTCCCTGACAGCCTACAGCTATCAGCCTACAGCAGGGCATGGTGGGAGTTGTAGTTTTACAACAGCTGGAGGGCCGCAGGTTGAGCATCCCTGCTCTAGCTCCTTCTGCTAGACCTTGTGTTTCTCCTTTTCACCATTGTCAAGATCTCTGCTTGCAGCCATTGAATGGACTACCCGATAAGACACGGTGTTGTAGGAGGACGGGCCTGCATCTTTGAAAATCCACGAATGCAATGCCGCAGAGAATGTGTAGTATGCAGACACTGAACCAGCAGAGAAGCTTCGGTAGCTGGAGCGCTAATAACACCCAAGCAGAATTCTGATTTCAGCTCTGGATGACAGTGGAGGATTGCGTCTAATCTACTTGCCATTTTCAAGATCCACAGACTAAACGGCCTCCTGGGTCCTGCTCGCACAGCTGATGGGCTTGTTGCAGTGTATCGGCGTATGCAGGAGCTAGAGACAGTGTCCTGAACCTAAGCTGTGCGAGCAGGACTAGGCCAGGAAGGGGTTTCAGTCTCTGGAATGATCTTACTCAAGGACAGCAAACAGAGGTCTTGAAAATGTTGCGACATGGAAACACAATGAATTGCACACAAAACACCATCATCATCCAGAGCTGAAATCAGAATTCTGCTCTTGGCTTGTTTGCACAGTGCACTGCTTAGATCTGGGCATGGATGGCGCACTTGCCATGATCCTATGTCAGTATATCAGCATGGAGCATGCTGGGAGTTGTAGTTTTGCAGCGTATCTGCATTATATCCTATATAATGACTTCAGCGTCTTCCTTTATATTCCCCGTTTCTTGAAAGCAGGGACTCAAATGGTTAACAGAACCCCAGGTCCTACTAAATTACTTAATTGTATGCAACCTGTACGGGGGGAGGGGAATTCTATAATTAGTATTTTTCATTAACACCGCTGTCGTCACTTTTGCGATTTTTCAAGTGAGTACTAGTCGTTTTCTGGGCGCGGTGTGATCTCCCCCACGGGAAGGCTCCGTGTTGACATCCTGCGTCTGCGCTCGTTAACCCAGCGCCGCTCTCAGCGCAAAAGAGCATCATTACAAAATCATTGGGCCAGGACGGCGGCGCGCTCGCCTGACAGATCCTTCACTGCGCCACAGCCATTAGCGGAGACCTCGGGGATCGTCTGCGTGGCGTGCTCCTGGCAGAATTAATGGCCGGTGTCTGGATTTCCAGCGAGGGGGAACCCCGGCTACTTCAGTCCTTTACATGCCGGCTAAATGGCTTTTTGATTAGGATAATTGTTGAGAGAGGTGGGGGAGGGGAGCGCCATCACTTATGGGCTTTTTATGTATCGGCCTGATGCTCCGTCTCCAGCACCCTGGAGTTGTACTGTGCATCGCTAGAGCAACAGCGCCCCCGTCTTTTTGTGTCATATCTCCGCACTGCATCATCTCCCTATATATTCCTTTAAGGCCTCATGCACACGACCGTTGGTGTTCTGCGGTCCGCAAAACACGGAAGCTGCTCCGCATTCTTGCGGAACGGAACGCGGCCCATTATAGAATAGGACATGCTCTAATTTTTTTGCGGGGGCACGCAACGGATGCAGACAGCACACGGAGTGAATGGGTCCAAGCCCGAGCCGCAAAATATGCGGCTCGGACGCGGACCTCAACAACGGCCGTGTGCATGAGGCCTAACCGTTGAAGCCATGTTGCACTTTACAAATGTTCGTCCTGGTGGAATGCCAGAATTCTGTGTAAAAAAGCATTGTACTTTTAATGTCTATCCACCCGATTTGGCATGGACTGGATGCCATCCCTGGTAGCCTGGGTTAGTGAATGGTTTAATAATAAGATCCCTGGTGTCCTAGGGCGATGAAGGGTTTAATGATATGATCCCTGGGGGCCTAGATCAGTGAAGGGTTTTAAAACATCCCTGGTAGTGTAGGCCGGTGAAGGGAAGAATAACATCCCTGTGGTCCTAGGGCTTTAGGGTGGTTAATAACTTCCCTGAGGATCTTGCACAGTGACAGGGTTCATAAAACAGCCTTGATGGTCTAGTGCAGTGAAGGGGCTAATAGCATCCCTGGTAGGCTAGAAATCATTACATCTCTGGTTGTCCAGAGCTTTGAGAGGGGTAATAGTAACATCCCTGATGGTGTAGGACTTACAGGGCTAATAACATCTCTCATGTTTTAGAGCTTAGAGGGGATTTAAAGGGATTCTGTCACGGCATTTGACCCTATAGAGCTGCGGACATGCACGGCTAGATCGCCGCTAGCATGTCCGCAATATAGCAGTAGAATAGCTCTGGGTGCTTTTATTAGTTTAAAAAAATGATTTTATTGATATGCAAATTAACCCAAGAAGGTGCCCAAGGGGGCGGTACTAACCTTCCTGGTGCCCAGCCATGCCCCCATGTGAAGGAACCCAGCACCGCCTGCGTCCACCGAATCTACTCCTTGCTTCACAGAGATCAACGTAAATCTCGCGACGCGCGAGATTGCACATGCGCAGTTGCAACATAGTGTTCCTTCCCTGTGCTGGCATCAGCCTCGTGGAAGGAACTGCGCATCGCGAGATTGACGGCGATCTCGCTGAAGCAAGGAGGAGATTCGGTGGACGCAGGCGGTGCTGGGCTCCTTCACATGGGGGCGTGGCTGGGCACCAGGAAGGTTAGTACCGCCCCTTGGGCACCTACCCGGGTTGATTTGCATATCCAAAAATCATTTTTTAAAGCAAATAAAAGCACCCAGAGCTATTCTACTGCTATATTGCGGACATGCTAGCGGCGATCTAGCCGTGCATGTCCGCAGCTCTATAGGGTCAAATGCGGTGACGGAATCCCTTTAACAATAACATCCCGGGCAGTCTAGGGTTCAGAGGGGGTTAATGATAACATCACTAGTTGTTTAGGGCAATGAAAGTGGTTAATAAGAGCATGCTTTGGGGTCTAGGGGTTTAATTGGGTTAAAAATAACATCCCTGGTGCTCCAGGGCTTTGAAGGTGTAATGGTAGCATCCCTGGTGCTCTAGGGCTTTGAAGGTGTAATGGTAGCATCCCTGGTGCTCTAGGGCTTTGAAGGTGTAATGGTAGCATCCCAGGTGCTCTAGGGCTTTGAAGGTGTAATGGTAGCATCCCTGGTGCTCTAGGGCTTTGAAGGTGTAATGGTAGCATCCCTGGTGCTCTAGGGCTTTGAAGGTGTAATGGTAGCATCCCTGGTGCTCTAGGGCTTTGAAGGTGTAATAGAAAAATCCATGGATCTCCAGTGGGCAAGGGGAGTGAAGGGGTAAATAATAAAATCCCTGGTGGTCTGCAGTTTTTAGGAGATTAACAATAACATCACTGGTTATCTAGGGCTGTGAAGGGGGTAAAAAAAGAACACCTGGTAGAAAGAAGAAAAGACTGTGTGGTCAAGGCAGCTGTTGGTCCCTATGTCCCTGGTATATGCAAAGCAGAGTCACAAAACCCATGAGCAGGCATTGGAGTCTCCTGAACATAATGCAAGAATTTCAGTGAGGACTGAACATCACACCAGTGGGCCGGTTGTAGGGAGAGTGTGATCTGTATGGCATTTATTGTTGTCACCCAGCTTTCCCAGGGCCCTGCATGGCTCGTTTGGTTAGGCAAGGATATGGCCACCAGTGACGTATATAATGAGGTAGATTTGCTCTTCCGGAAACTGGGGGACCCGGGACATCTGTTGTGGCAGCCATATTGGATGGTGGGTCACATGATACGGGGCAGTTGTTTGGCGGAGAGGCAGTCTCATGTTTTCTCATCGGGGCGCACTTTCCCTGTGATATTTGATTACTGAGCCAACTTGTGCTCTCTCAGCTATTGAAGAGTCTCCTGTGGTCGGCCAATCACATTAGCGCACTCCTGAGCGAGCTGTATCAGCGAGCACGTCCTCAGGATGTTATGTGATAATGCCCGGCCGGGACGGCAAATTCACTTTACTGCACTCCATTCCCGCACCTGTCCGGCTGCTAGATGGTTTCTGTGAATGGAAGTGGCGCCTGCGTCTAACCTATCCATCACCGCGGCTCCGGAGAGATCAGGACGCTATGGAGGGCGATACTGCGAACACAGGATGTCTGCCATACTGCGGAGGAGTGCCTGCCCGCTACTTGCCATTTGCTGCCTATTATCAGCCATTTCAGCGGAGAGGATGACTGTAGGACAGGAGAATACAGTCTATTGCCCCTGTTATCAGCCATTTCAGGGGAGAGGATGACTGTAGGACAGGAGAATACAATCTATTGCCTCCTGTTATCATACATTTCAGGGGAGAGGATGACTGTAGGACAGGAGAATACAGTCTATTGCCCCCTGTTATCAGCCATTTCAGGGGAGAGGATGACTGTAGGACAGGAGAATACAATCTATTGCCTCCTGTTATCAGACATTTCAGGGGAGAGGATGAGTGTAGGACAGGAGAATACAGTCTATTGCCCCCTGTTATCAGCCATTTCAGGGGAGAGGATGACTGTAGGACAGGAGAATACAGTCTATTGCTCCCTGTTATCAGCCATTTCAGGGGAGAGGATGACTGTAGGACAGGAGAATACAGTCTATTGCTCCCTGTTATCAGCCATTTCAGGGAGAGGATGACTGTAGGACAGGAGAATACAGTCTATTGCCCCCTGTTATCAGCCATTTCAGGGGAGAGGATGACTGTAGGACAGGAGAATACAGTCTATTGCCCCTGTTATCAGCCATTTCAGGGGAGAGGATGACTGTAGGACAGGAGAATACAGTCTATTGCTCCCTGTTATCAGCCATTTCAGGGGAGAGGATGACTGTAGGACAGGAGAATACAGTCTATTACTCCCTGCTATCAGCCATTTCAGGTGAGAGAATGACTGTAGGACAGGAGAATACAATCTATTGCCCCCCTGTTATCAGCCATTTCAGGGGAGAGGATGACTGTAGGACAGGAGAATACAGTCTATTGCCCCCTGTTATCAGCCATTTCAGGGGAGAGGATGACTGTAGGACAGGAGAATACAGTCTATTGCTCCCTGTTATCAGCCATTTCAGGGGAGAGGATGACTGTAGGACAGGAGAATACAGTGTATTGCCCCCTGTTATCTGCCATTTCAGGGGAGAGGATGACTGTAGGACAGGAGAATACAGTCTATTGCCTCCTGTTATCAGCCCTTTCAGAGGAGAGGATAACTGTAGGACAGGAGAATACAGTCTATTGCTCCCTGTTATCAGCCATTTCAGGGAGAGGATGACTGTAGGACAGGAGAATACAGGCTATTGCCCCCTGTTATCAGCCATTTCAGAGGAGAGGATGACTGTAGAACAGGAGAATACAATCTATTGCCCCCTGTTATCAGCCATTTCAGGGGAGAGGGTGACTGTAGGACAGGAGAATACAGGCTATTGCCCCCTGTTATCACCCATTTCAGGGGAGAGGATGACTGTAGGACAGGAGAATACAGTCTATTGCCCTCTGTTATCAGCCATTTCAGGGGAGAGGATGACTGTAGGACAGGAGAATACAGTCTATTGCCCCCTGTTATCAGCCATTTCAGGAGAGAGGATGACTGTAGGACAGGAGAATACAGTCTATTGCCCCCTGTTATCAGCCATTTCAGGGGAGAGGATGACTGTAGGACAGGAGAATACAGTCTATTGCTCCCTGTTATCAGCCATTTCAGAGGAGAGGATGACTGTAGGACAGGAGAATACAGTCTATTGCTCCCTGTTATCAGCCATTTCAGGGAGAGGATGACTGTAGGACAGGAGAATACAGGCTATTGCCCCCTGTTATCACCCATTTCAGGGGAGAGGATGACTGTAAGACAGGAGAATACAGTCTATTGCCCCCTGTTATCAGCCATTTCAGAGGAGAGGATGACTGTAGGACAGGAGAATACAATCTATTGCCCCCTGTTATCAGGCATTTCAGGGGAGAGGATGACTGTAGGACAGGAGAATACAGTCTATTGCTCCCTGTTATCAGCCATTTCAGGGGAGAGGATGACTGTAGGACAGGAGAATACAGTCTATTGCCCCCTGTTATCAGCCATTTCAGGAGAGAGGATGACTGTAGGACAGGAGAATACAATCTATTGCCCCCTGTTATCAGCCATTTCAGGGGAGAGGATGACTGTAGGACAGGAGAATACAGTCTATTGCCCCCTGTTATCAGCCATTTCAGGGGGGAGGATGACTGTAGGACAGGAGAATACAGTCTATTGCCCCTGTTATCAGTCATTTCAGGGGAGAGGATGACTGTAGGACAGGAGAATACAGTCTATTGCCCCCTGTTATCAGCCTTTTCCAGTAGGCCAGAAACCTTCCTGCTCCCCTCCATCAGAATTATAAACCTTTGCTCTCCTTCCCTGTTGGCGTGCACAGTATTTCACTTGTCAGATCTGAAGTTTGTTCTCCAGAGCTGATCTTCCTACTCTAAACATGGTCTTGGAATGGAATTATCGTCGGTCGTTTTCTTATCCCACAGAGCTCATTCTTTGGTCACCCATCTGCAGGTCTACACAGACGCTGCCTGCCTCCTTCTTTACCCGTCATGTCCGTCCATCTTGTGTATTTTGCCTGTGTAATTACACCGCTGCTGCGCTGCGCTGAGGTAGACGTCTCCACATGGCAGCTAGTTGCTGACTGCGCACTTCCATGTAGTGCAGGGCAGTCACTAATCTCTGTGGCTGACATGGGTATAATCAGACCGCTATTTTATGTCTGTTTTATCCGTGTTTACTATAGATTTATGAACCAGGAGGCCCTGGATGAACAAAGCTATTAGACCCTTTCGGATTGTCATGTGCTCCAGTGCATGGCATTATGGAAAACTAATCACTGGTGCATTTGACGGGCATGACGTGGTGCTAGGCATTGTATTCTGTATTTTTCATCATGATGCCCCCCCTCTCCACCACCATAATGTGTGTATATATATTTATCACAGCTTGCGAAGCGCCTGCACCCTCCTAAACCAGACACAACCAATTACTACAGCAGCACCTCGGCTCTGGATGCATATGTCCCCAGTAATTGATCATTAGCTGTATAATGACTGTGTTGGTCATTACCAGCTCGAAATTTGGGTGTCAGATGGGAAACACGCCTCCCGTCGTCGTCTTTATACATCTCGCAGACCTCCGCCTGTTATCGCCAGGGAACGAGTCGTTAGAAGCCCCCGCAGCTGCCCCCCTGTAACCCCAGCCATGGTAATGGCGCCTCCGCTTTTGGGATATATATATATTTTACATCTCTCTAGGCGGAAAAAGGCAAATGTGCTCACGGAAACTGTCGCGGGGAAGCTGACCACATGCGGCTGCAAGGACACTACCAGTCAAAGACAAATGGACGTTCATAAAGTGGAGATCAATCTCTAGGAAGTGACAGAGAGGATTAGAGGCTTTTATATATGTGCTTCTGTAATTATCGGCCACATGACCTGCATCCCCGGCACAAAAATAGCTTTAATTGGCCCCATAATGTACCTGTGAATACAGAAGAGCAAGAGAAGAAATGCTCCTCAAAAATAAAGAGGCTCATAACATCTGCTTCCAACAGGCAGAAGGAACTGCAACCTTCTAAAACAGGGATGCTCAACCTGCGGCCCTCCAGCTGTTGTAAAACTACAACTCCCACCATGCCCTTCTGTTGTCTGATAGCTGTAGGCTGTCTGGGAATGATGGGAGTTGTAGTCTTGCAACAGCTGGAGGGCTGCAGGTTAAGCATGCCTGTTCTAAAACGTTCTCCACCACATCCCGCATCGCAGCTATCAATTGAGTTGACCCGTTCTGGGAAGAGTCGGGACCTCTCGGAAAGATATGGCTGGGCTGGGAAGCCTCAGACCCTGTTGGCAAGAGGTGGCCGTGCTGAACATTCTCAGAACCTGCTGGCAAGAGTTGCCTACAACAGCAAGAGTTGGCTCACATTGGGAAGAGGCAGAACTTGCCAGCAACAGTTGGCTATGTCTGCAAGACTTGGAGTCTGTAGGCAGGAGATGGCCTTGTTGTGAAGACTCAGAAGTTGTAGGCAAGAGTTGACTGTGATGTAAAGCCTTCAGAACCTGTTGGCTGTGCTTGTATAAGTTGTAACCTGTAGGCTTGAGATGCCCATGCTAGGTCGAATCCGGTTCTGTTGGCTGTTTTGGGAAGGCACAAATCCTATCTGCAAGTGATGGCTATGGTAGAAATATTCAGAAACTTGGCTGTTCTGTAAAGAGTCGAAACCTCTCTTCATGAGATGGTTATGCTAGAAAGAGTTGAAACCTGTCTGTGAAAGTTGGCCATCCTAGGAATAACATGTTTGCAAGAGTTGGCCCACATTGGGAAGTGTCAGAAATTGATGGCAAGATTTGGTCTTAGACTCAGAACTTGTTGACTGTGTCGGGAAGAGTCATAACATCTAGGCAAGAGATGGCCATACTGGGAAGAGTTGAAACATCCAGTCAAAATATGTCCATGTTGGGGAGAGCCGTATCCTGTCAGCAAAAGTTGGCTGTGCTGGGAAGAGACAGAACCTGTTGGCTACTGTTGGTTGTGGTGGAAAGACTCAGAACCTGTTGGAGAAGTCGAAACGTGTCATTAAGAGATAGTAATACAGAATGAGCTGAAACTTGATGGCAAGAGATGGTCGTACTGGGAAGACTCTGAACCTTTTGGCAAGAGATGGTCGTACTGGGAAGACTCTGAACCTTTTGGCAAGAGATGGTCGTACTGGGAAGACTCTGAACCTTTTGGCAAGAGATGGTCGTACTGGGAAGACTCTGAACATTTTGGCAAGAGATGGTCGTACTGGGAAGACTCTGAACCTTTTGGCAAGAGATGCTCGTACTGGGAAGACTCTGAACCTGTCGGCAAGAGATGCTCGTACTGGGAAGACTCTGAACCTGTCGGCAAGAGATGTTTGTACTGGGAAGACTCTGAATCTGTCGGCAAGAGATGGTCGTACTGGAAAGACTCTGAACCGTTCAGCAAAAAATGGTTGTACTGAGAAGACCTGTAGCTTTCAGCAAGTGGTGTTTGTACTATTAAGACTCTGAACCTGTCGGCAAGGATGGTTGTACGGCGAAGACCTGTAGACTTCAGCAAGTGGTGTTTGTACTAGTAAGCCTCTGAACCTGCCGACAAGTGATGGCTGTACTGGGATGACTCTGAACCTGTTGAGAAGGCAGGAATTTTATCTGCAAGTGATGGCAGTGGTGGATTGATTCAGAAACTATTGGCTGTGCTGGAGCCATAACTTGTTTTCAAGAGATTCTTATGCATGGGAGGACTCGGAACTTTTTGGCAAGAGATGGTTGTACTGGAAAGACTTGGAACCTGTCGGCTAATGATGGTTGTCCTGACAAGACTCAGTGCCAAGAGATGGTTGTACTAGGAAGAAACTGTCTGCAAGAAAGAGTTCTACTGGAAAGACTTGTCGGCAACAGATGGCTGTACTGGGAAGAGTCAGCAATTTGGCAGAAATAAGCATACTTTATGAATTCCTAAGTAATGGCCAGCCTTCGTAGCATGTCCTTTACTGTAAGCCTCTAGCGCCCTTTAAATGGCGCACTCTTAGCTCAGCTACATTTCCTTTTTCTTGATGGAGGCTTTTACAAGAAATCTATTGCCCTTCCCTGTCCATCAATGTAACCTGTGTCCCCCCTACAGTCTTATGTATTCCCACTGCAACGGGGGGCTATCTATCACCTAGATTCGTGGCCTATTAAGCTGTGGCGGGGCTCTAGTGACTGCACATCCCCCCGACATATCTGCAGCTCCCGTGCTATCTGATACCATATTAAATCTGCCTCACAGCTCGTGTCTAACCTCTCGGCTGCTCTCCACTGATCTAATCGGGGTTGCACTCCTTCCTTTTTGTCTTCTCCCTACATGACAGCTGCTCGGAGCCGGTGACAGTTCTATCTCTGCGTCCCTGCTGAGAATTAAATGTCTATTATTTTTGCCTCTTTCCAGCAAAACTGCTCATCCGTACATTGCAAATCTTCCAAACGGTCATGCCCAGCGCTAACAAGACCCTGTTAAATATTAAACAGCATCGTGCCAAGACCAATTTTCCCTTCCCTCGTCTTAAAGGAGCAAGGAGGCCCTAGAAGACTGAAGCTGCAGATACTGGTGAATAGCACGTGGGCTCCAGCATTGCACTGCGCCCCATTGGACTCAATGGCTCCTCACTTAATCCCCTCTCCCGTATGCCCCCCTTTTTGACTTACTTTAGCACTGCCCTGCCTGGGATGTTCTCCTGTATTCATTGATGAGTTCATAGCTCCACGAATTTGACCCGTCTGCTTACAGATGCCCTTGAAATCTACATAAGCATCATCCTGATTCCAGGCCGTGCATGAGTTTGGAATACTGAAACGCGCCGTGCGCTAGGCTTTCCGCTGAGTCCATCTGCAGAATTCGTTAACCCTCGGTAGGTGTCACAGAAGTGATGGAGTCCTCCCTGAACTGTCTGAGCGGATCAGTATGCACGGGAAAAGTTTCCTCTCCATATTTCAGGCGTTTAATACAGTCGGACAGAGACAGAAAAGTCAGCTCAAGTTCATATTTGAAGCCGACATCAAAGCTCTGATGTTGCTACCGCGCTTCCAATTAGCACTTTTGTTATACAGGGGGGGGGGGGGGCCCTGGAACAGCTACAAAGCCTCGCTGACGATCTGCCAGTCAATCAGCCACTTTTGCTTATCATCCCGACTGAGATGCCCTGAAAAATACCATCTTTTGTGCTCCGCTGCACGCGGTTTGGCTGGAAATATTCCTTAGATTTGTGCAACCATAGATGTACCCCAAGAGCTCTACGGTCTGCCGTATCGTCAAACATACTTGCATTCTTCCAAAGACAGCGCCACCTTTGCCCTCTGTTTGTTTGTGGTATTGCAGCTGGTTCACATCAATAGAGACTCTTTTAAATCTTGTACTCCAGTCACATCCAAAGCATGGACGTGGGGTCATATGTGACTTTGATTTTGAATGGAGAAGCAAAGCAAGGGGATGCAAAGATAGGAATCACACCAGTACATGGTGATCATAGGGACCCAAAGCCCCTGTGCTCTGCCACATTATTATGATTGCCATGTTAGGTGGGGGCCCTATTTTTTATTTTATTTTTTTGTAGATATGTGGGAAATTTTATGAAATTGCCTAACGAGGCGCTCCGCTTTGGACAATCCCTTTTTGATGGCGTGCGGTACCAGAAGCTGATCACAGGTTGTCCTGCTGCTTGAAACCTGTGTGATCAGCTTCGATCTGTGATCTTATGTAGCAGCAAGTGTTTGATTTCCCTGCAGTGCCACCACAGGCAGAATGAAGAATTACACCCGCCCAATGAAATCAATGAACTGTCTCTGTAGTGCATGAGCCTTTCAGGTCTGCAGGAATTGACCTACAATTGAGGGTATTGAATGGGGCCCGCTCAGTTTTTTTTTTTTTTTTTTTTTAACCAGACACCCAATTTCTAGCGTTATCCAATCATGAAGCTATACAGATCCTGATTCTTTCAGGTTCCCTTTAATTCCAGGGAAATAAATGCAGCAGTGAGGGTACCAGAGATACGCCAAGCTCCTACTAAGTCTTCTGCCTTCACACAAAGGCTCCGATGGCGTCTGCCGAGAGGGGAGGATCTTTTCATCTGGGGTATTTTTAGTATCCGGTTGGCACCACATAGAAGGTTCCTACATGTTTGAGGTTTTCTGCACAGAAGCCGCCATTCCTTTTTATTATTTTTGTTTCGGAGACAGCTGTTTGAATCCTGCAGACAGAAAATCAATCCTCGAATTGTGCTACTTTGGCTAAAAATAAAATTCTTGCTGCTAATTTATTCCTATTGTCTCCCCGGGTTCCTCTTGTCTCCCATCTTCTCGTACAATCCCTGTTGTCCTAATTTTAGAGGGAGTAAAGAAAAAAAATCTGCATAATCTTGGGGAAGTATAGGTGAGCTAATGTTAAGGTGATGGAAACCTCAGGGCAACGGGTTGGTCATCGGGACGTCCATACTGTCAGACTTTGTACCCAGTGCTCTGCAAATGCTGCACAGCTACAACCCCCAACAGGCACAGACAACTGTAGGCCAAACTGGGAGCTCTGGATTTGCAACAGCTCAAGAGCCACAGGATGGAGACCAGAAATGACCTAGTAGACCGCAAAGGTTGAAGAACTTGAGCCACTGGGGCGCCCCAGGGCATGACCCAGCTACCGGAGTTCCCTAGGGCACGACCCAGCCACCGGGGCCGCCCCAGCGCACGACTCGGCCACCCGGAGTGCCCTAGGACACGACCCAGCCACCGGGGCTCCCCAGGGCACGACCCAGCCACCGGGGCTCCCCAGGGCACGACCCAGCCACCGGGGCTCCCCAGGGCACGACCCAGCCACCGGGGCTCCCCAGGGCACGACCCAGCCACCGGGGCTTCCCAGGGCACGACCCAGCCACCGGGGCTCCCCAGAGCACGACCCAGCCACCGGGGCTCCCCAGGGCACGACCCAGCCACCGGAGCACCCTAGGGCAGGACCCAGCCACCGGGGCTCCCCAGGGCACGACCCAGCCACCGGAGCGCCCCAGGGCACGACCCAGCCACCGGAGCACCCTAGGGCAGGACCCAGCCACCAGGAGTGCCCTAGGGCAGGACCCAATCACCAGAGCGCCCCAGGGCACGACCCAGCCTATATAGTCTTGATATTGGCTGCATACAGACACTGCATTTAGCTTTGCCTCTGCTAGTGAACCAACTCTGTAACGCCCCCTCCCCCTGCTTATTCTGTCTAATACCCCCCATGGACTGAGATGGGATAACCCCTGCAGGCTGCGTCTATTTATTTCATATTGCCCCCTCCTCCCATCGGCTTGTTAAGTAAATCTATACTCCAAGGCCGGGCAAGTTATTCCCGGCGGGAGGGTGAATCCTGGTTTAGCCGAGGCTCCCACAGTTTGGAGGAGATTGTTCTGATGGACGAGCAGCGATTAAGAGTCCCCAGTGAATTCTGCCTTCATTTTACAATGGGATGGGGGGGATTAGTGGTGGTACGGGTCAGCAGACATCCTCCACGGCAGCGACTCCCTATCGAGCCTCATCCGAAATTCACTCACAGCTTAACTCACACCCGCTGTATTGTCTGAGACGGGTACGAAGATATTTAAAACTCCAGTCACACAAAGCTGCATTCTGTTGGTGCAGCTTTGGATGTGAATTGAGTGTAAATATGACTTTTGCGCTTCATTTCCTTTGTGAATGAAGCTCTTACTGTTTCAGTCTTGTCTTCCTAATAAAGGCAAATTAACAATTGCGACGTGTGTCTCTCTCCATTGTCACGATTCGGATGGTCGTGTTTGAGTGAGGCTGCAGTAGTTGCTACTGTTCTCACCTTTAAGGGCTATGTACAACTTTGCGGGGCATTTGTTATTATTATTGTATTGTTCTCATTTTGAACTTAAAATACATTTTTCAATTGGTCTTTATTAAAAATATGGAGCCCTTTTCTCTGTACAGGGCTGAGATTCTCTAGTAGCAGGATCTGAATTTTCTCTCACCGGACGGCTCCTGATCTCTGACCTTATAAACACTCATTATAGCTCGATCTTTATCTTACTGATCAGATTGTGGCTTAAATCGGTGTTTACGACTTTTTAGTCCTTTAAAGGGTTTCTGTCACCAACTTTTGACATTATAAGCTGTCTGACATTAGCTATGTGCTAATGTCAGACCAGCTTGATAATGTCTTTTTTATAAAAATCCGCTGTATATATAGTCTGAAAAACGTACTTTTATATTATGTAAATTAGCCTCTAGGAGCAGGGGGGGCGTTGCCCTGCTCCTAGCGGCTCCGTCCGGCAACCTGCTGGCACGCCCCTTCACACTTTGATTGACAGTGCAGGGCAGCGATCCTCCTGCACTGTCTCGTTCTGAAATCGCGCGCCCGCGCGCCGCTCTGTATTCGGCGCAGGCGCGGTGAGCAGAGGACGCTGGTGCCTGCTGTCCTCTGCTCACCGCGCCTGCGCCGAATACAAGCGGCGGCAGCGCGCGATTTCAGAACGAGACAGTGCAGGAGGATCGCTGCCCTGCACTGTCAATCAAGTGAAGGCGTGCAGCAGTTGCGACGGAGCCGCTAGAGCAGGCAACGCCCTGCTCCTAGAGACTAATTTACATAATATAAAAGTAAGTTTTTCAGACTATATATACAGCGGATTTTTATAAAAAAGACATTATCAAGCTGGTCTGACATTAGCACATAGCTAATGTCAGACAGCTTATAATGTCAAAAGTTGGTGACAGAAACCCTTTAAGTAATAAGGTTTTTTAGATGACCTGCACAAAGTGAAAGTAAAAAAAGTACTGTTCACACAGCAAGAAAAACAGGTAACCCTGTGTGACAGAACGGCTCAGTATATTTTTAATAAAGAGCAATTAAAAAAAACGATTTTTAGCCCAAAATGAGTAAAATGCAATCATCACAAAATTGCCTCTGAAGGTGAACATAGCCTTTAAATAGATGGGAGCGAACAGGTCCCTGCCGCCGCTGCGTAGTTCACTGTTTTCGGTAGGAATTACTGTAAGGCAATTTCTGTCTCTGCAGTGCCGTAAAGTGCAGACAAATCCCCTCGACCCCTGTGATTCCAGTAATGGGGTGCTTCACTATGGACCATCCCTTATGTCGGCTGATAATATTATCACAGGATCCCAGGAATCCACTTGTATCTATGTAGTATTACAACAAGTGTTCAGTTCCCCTGCAGCGCCTCCAGAGGGGAAATAGGGCATTACATGATTACATTACAGGTCAGCCAGCTAACTCTGAAGTGCCGTGTCCTCCCGGGTAAGAGACACTTATTCTAGTTTCTCTCCTCCTCAATTAATTAATGGGGGTGTCCTGAACAGGGCGACACCCCCTGTAAAGCGTTGCTTTAATAACAGTGGATTGGGGAATTGCCACTCCAGCAGTTTCCTGATCATTGGAGGGGTTCTTTAAAGGGGTTGTTCATGTTTACAAAGACATTTACAGTCTTCACCAGTTCTGGGCTGCGAAAGGTCGCTTTACATGGGACGGCAGATTGTCGAGAAGGAAGCGTTCCTTTAGGGCCCTTTACTCGGGATGAGAATCCTGAGATTATCTGGCGGTGTAAATGTACTGCCGATTACCCTATGAGTACTCGTTAGCGAATATCTTTAGGATATCGGCCCGTGTAAAGGGCCTTTTATTAATGCTGGGTTATCGGACTTTCTAGATTATGAGATGGAAGGAATTTCTCAGGTGGAGTTCCACTTTAAAGGTCTTGTCCAGGATCAGAAAAACGTGGCTGCGTTATCGCTCCCCGTCCTGGCGTCGGTAGGGTCTGTTGTCCGCTGTGACCAGTCCATGCAGCCGCCTCCAGTCTCGGGGCAGTTCCTCTGTCACACGCTCGGGTCAATACTCAGCGTAGTCGCCCTAATGAGCGCTCACGAGGCGCGGGTGATTACCTGCCAAACGGATCGACAGCCTCACAGAAAACATGCTTGACATGGCAGTAGAGCGGAGCACGAGGTGTCAGGCAGGCGGCACTGGGGAGCGACTGCGCGGCGTGACGCGCTGTACCCGGCTGATGGCACAAGACATCTGCTCATCCTCGTTCTGTATGGGCACTGGCTGAGGAAGCAGGACCGGTGCCAGCGCTGCCGCCCGCTCTGCCCTCACATCTCACCCCATGAGAATTCACAAATGAAAGGAGGTGCAGTAAGCAACTGAACATCTTACAAATAGGCCTCAGGCTTACGTTTCCCTGCTTACTGTCAGTGAATGGAAGGATTCTTGTTTAGAGAGGCCTAAATCCCAACAAGACCCGATGCCTCTCACAGCTGAAGACTTGTTACAATATATCCAGTGTAGCAGCACCGATGGCTCACATCCTGAGTTTGTTACAATGCATCGGTCTGACGCTCACTGAATACCTTACAGCAAAGCTGGATGTGTCAGCAAAGAGGTTCTCACCTGCATAAATCTAATGCAAGCTTTGCAGTAAGGACTGACACAAGTAGAAGAGAGGGATTGGGGGATTTGCAAATTTATATGCTGTAAATAGTTAGTAGAAATCTGGCCGACAACCCTTTCAGTTGTTGTCAGCAAGGAGTTGAGTTGAATATAGGGGTGCCATAGACTGTGCCAATTTACCTACTCACCTAGTGCTGTGAGGGCTCCGACAACTCCCAACATACACACTTGCTTGGCTATTCTCAGAACTCCACAGAAATGAATGGAGCATGCTGGGAGTTGTAGTTTCAGCTTGGCTATCACTGATCTAGTGGACCGCTGGCGCCTTCTCAGTAGGCAGCCATTATTACACCGTAGAAACTACTAGGGGTCCGCACGTGGATTGACCTCCTTCAGGGTGGGGGGGTCATCTTTGAGGAGACTGAGCAGCTCTATGCTCCTCAGCTCATGTCAGCCTGACCAGAGATGACTCCAAAAGGAATAATTGAGTAGGGACCCCCCCCCCCCCAATCCCTTTAATTTAGCAGCTACCCCCAGCTATTATGTGTTCTCCTCCGAATGGTGGTGAAGGCCACTCTCCTGAAGAAGTGAGCGACGGAGGGAGGGATGGGATGAAGGATGGCGGGGGGCCGCAGACAGCACGGGCCATGTCATATCAAGGAGTGAGTGACCTTGCAGCATGGCCGCCCCTGTCAATCATCAGCATCTCCAGCGCAGGTGTAATTACTTCTCCTCTGGTGCTGCCTCTTCATTGACCCTTCCTATTTGTGTCGGTGTTGCTGGGTCTGCGCTAATTCAATTGCAGGAGAGCCATCTGCGGCACGCGTTTTGCTGTGTGCCGCCAGCTGTGCGCTGAGCAGGTCATACCCTCCTAGATGCATATCAATGTGCCCGGGTACAACTGAAGAGGTCTGCGCTCCACGCTCCAGCTGGTAACTAGACAGCTGCAGAGCATCCTGGGAAAGAGAGATCGGGGGGCTACAAGTCCTGGAGTCGTCCACTGATGGGGACTTATTTCTGCTCAGGTCACTGATTTAAGGGGGGCAACCACTAACACCCATCATGTCTGAGCCCACAGGGGGCTATCACCCAGCTTTCCACAGACCATGTTCAAAGTAAGAAAATAATCCTGTTTAGCAGCGGCTCCTGTCTGCTGAGACATTCAGGTGTCACCTACAGCCGGCTTGAGATTGTATTCTCCTGTCCCACGGTCATCCTCTCCCCTGGGCCCGGAAATGGCTGATAACAGGGGGCAATAGACTGTATTCTCCTGTCCTACAGTCATCCTCCCCCTGAAATGGCTGATAACAGGCAGCAATAGACTGTATCCTCCTGTCCTACAGTCATCCTCTCCCCTGAAATGGCTGATAACAGGGGGCAATAGATTGTATTCTCCTGTCCTACAGTCATCCTCCCCCTGAAATAGCTGATAACAGATGCAATAGACTGTATTCTCCTGTCCTACAGTCATCCTCTCCCCTGAAATGGCTGATAACAGGGACAATAGACTGTATTCTCCTGTCCTACAGTCATCCCCTTCCCTGAAATGGCTGATAACAGGGAGCAATATACTGTATTCTCCTGTCCTACAGTCATCCTCTCCCCTGAAATGGCTGATAACAGGGGTTAATAGACTGTATTCTCCTGTCCTACAGTCATCCTCTCCCCTGAAATGGCTGATAACAGGGGCAATAGACTGTATTCTCCTGTCCTACAGTCATCCTCTCCCCTGAAATGGCTGATAACAGGGAGCAATAGACTGTATTCTCCTGTCCTACAGTCATCCTCTCCCTGAAATGGCTGATAACAGGAGCAATAGACTGTATTCTCCTGTCCTACAGTCATCCTCTCCCTGAAATGGCTGATAACAGTGGGCAATAGACTGTATTCTCCTGTCCTACAGTCATCCTCTCCCTGAAATGGCTGATAACAGGGGCAATAGACTGTATTCTCCTGTCCTACAGTCATCCTCTCCCCTGAAATGGCTGATAACAGGGGCAATAGACTGTATTCTCCTGTCCTACAGTCATCCTCTCCCCTGAAATGGCTGATAACAGGGGCAATAGACTGTATTCTCCTGTCCTACAGTCATCCTCTCCCCTGAAATGGCTGATAACAGGGGCAATAGACTGTATTCTCCTGTCCTACAGTCATCCTCTCCCCTGAAATGGCTGATAACAGGGGCAATAGACTGTATTCTCCTGTCCTACAGTCATCCTCTCCCCTGAAATGGCTGATAACAGGGGCAATAGACTGTATTCTCCTGTCCTACAGTCATCCTCTCCCCTGAAATGGCTGATAACAGGGGCAATAGACTGTATTCTCCTGTCCTACAGTCATCCTCTCCCCTGAAATGGCTGATAACAGGGGCAATAGACTGTATTCTCCTGTCCTACAGTCATCCTCTCCCCTGAAATGGCTGATAACAGGCGGCAATAGACTGTATTCTCTTGTCCTACAGTCATCCTCTCCCCTGAAATGGCTGATAACAGGGAGCAATAGACTGTATTCTCCTGTCCTACAGTCATCCTCTCCCCTGAAATGGCTGATAACAGGGGGCAATAGACTGTATTCTCCTGTCCTACAGTCATCCTCTCCCCTGAAATGGCTGATAACAGGGGCAATAGACTGTATTCTCCTGTCCTACAGTCATCCTCTCCCCTGAAATGGCTGATAACAGGGGCAATAGACTGTATTCTCCTGTCCTACAGTCATCCTCTCCCTGAAATGGCTGATAACAGGGGCAATAGACTGTATTCTCCTGTCCTACAGTCATCCTCTCCCCTGAAATGGCTGATAACAGGGGCAATAGACTGTATTCTCCTGTCCTACAGTCATCCTCTCCCCTGAAATGGCTGATAACAGACGGCAATAGACTGTATTCTCCTGTCCTACAGTCATCCTCTCCCTGAAATGGCTGATAACAGGGGCAATAGACTGTATTCTCCTGTCCTACAGTCATCCTCTCCCCTGAAATGGCTGATAACAGGGAGCAATAGACTGTATTCTCCTGTCCTACAGTCATCCTCTCCCCTGAAATGGCTGATAACAGGGGGCAATAGACTGTATTCTCCTGTCCTACAGTCATCCTCTCCCCTGAAATGGCTGATAACAGGGGCAATAGACTGTATTCTCCTGTCCTACAGTCATCCTCTCCCCTGAAATGGCTGATAACAGGGGCAATAGACTGTATTCTCCTGTCCTACAGTCATCCTCTCCCCTGAAATGGCTGATAACAGGGGCAATAGACTGTATTCTCCTGTCCTACAGTCATCCTCTCCCCTGAAATGGCTGATAACAGGGGCAATAGACTGTATTCTCCTGTCCTACAGTCATCCTCTCCCCTGAAATGGCTGATAACAGGGAGCAATAGACTGTATTCTCCTGTCCTACAGTCATCCTCTCCCTGAAATGGCTGATAACAGGGGCAATAGACTGTATTCTCCTGTCCTACAGTCATCCTCTCCCCTGAAATGGCTGATAACAGGGGCAATAGACTGTATTCTCCTGTCCTACAGTCATCCTCTCCCTGAAATGGCTGATAACAGGGGCAATAGACTGTATTCTCCTGTCCTACAGTCATCCTCTCCCCTGAAATGGCTGATAACAGGGGCAATAGACTGTATTCTCCTGTCCTACAGTCATCCTCTCCCCTGAAATGGCTGATAACAGGGGCAATAGACTGTATTCTCCTGTCCTACAGTCATCCTCTCCCCTGAAATGGCTGATAACAGGGTGCAATAGACTGTATTCTCCTGTCCTACAGTCATCCTCTCCCCTGAAATGGCTGATAACAGGGGGCAATAGACTGTATTCTCCTGTCCTACAGTCATCCTCTCCCCTGAAATGGCTGATAACAGGGGCAATAGACTGTATTCTCCTGTCCTACAGTCATCCTCTCCCCTGAAATGGCTGATAACAGGGAGCAATAGACTGTATTCTCCTGTCCTACAGTCATCCTCTCCCCTGAAATGGCTGATAACAGGGGGCAATAGACTGTATTCTCCTGTCCTACAGTCATCCTCTCCCCTGAAATGGCTGATAACAGGGGCAATAGACTGTATTCTCCTGTCCTACAGTCATCCTCTCCCTGAAATGGCTGATAACAGGGGGCAATAGAGCTGTATTCTCCTGTCCTACAGTCATCCTCTCCCTGAAATGGCTGATAACAGGGGGCAATAGACTGTATTCTCCTGTCCTACAGTCATCCTCTCCCCTGAAATGGCTGATAACAGGGAGCAATAGACTGTATTCTCCTGTCCTACAGTCATCCTCTCCCCTGAAATGGCTGATAACAGGGGCAATAGACTGTATTCTCCTGTCCTACAGTCATCCTCTCCCCTGAAATGGCTGATAACAGGGGCAATAGACTGTATTCTCCTGTCCTACAGTCATCCTCTCCCCTGAAATGGCTGATAACAGGGGGCAATAGACTGTATTCTCCTGTCTTATCATAGTAATAAAAGCTGACGCAGACGCGCACATGGCGACCTGTGCCGCACACAGTGCAGTCAGTACATATTGACGACACGTTGCGGTTTTGTGCCATCCTCTGTGCCAGCTCTGTAATCAGCCTCCTCTCTTCCAAATCACATCCATTAATGAAGTCGAGCGACCCTCATGTCACAGAACATTTCATTAGCCCCGCTTGCTGTATATTGATGCCACCCGAATATTCCTGTTGTCAACAGTTCCTAAGTACCTGTTCACTAATCTTCTTCCATTACAGTGTAGCAGCACAAGCGGACACTGATACATTGTAACAACCCATCTCTTGTGAGTGCAGGACTAGGACAGCCGCTGGATTTAAAGTAGAATGTTCCCATTCACTGACAGCAAGCAGAGATTCATGTACACTGTGAGAAATGAGTGCACAAAGTCTACTAGAAAGTTGCATTGTAGCATGCGATTTACGTAAAATTGGCCTATCGCTTTAAATCCTGGCGTGGTCATCCAGGATTAAAGCAAATGGTCTTTTTTTTTTTTTTTTTCCTCACAGATCCTCGCCGTTCTTGTCCATAGATCGTATTCAAGTGGGGTGAGCTGCAGTTCCCTATACGACCATGCAGAATTGGTGGCGCTGTTTCTGGGGGGGAAAAAATTTCTTATACAGATCAACCATTTTTAAAGGAGTTTTAGGCTGCTGTTAGGGTGATGTCTGCCGCTCGTCCGTGGTGAAAATCGCCAACAGAAATTCACAAAATATGTGCCGTCAGTCAATTTCCACTCGGAAAACTTTTTTTTCTCCGCCTTCACGGTGCGCAGGTAAAATCTGCAGCATTTCCGTCCCTGTGGCCCCCACCCCTTAGTGCCAGAGACCACTCTTTTCCCCCCACCTTCCATCTTTTCATTTCACCTTTTTCTAGATTACGGGCCGATCGTCTCCATTTCGCGGCGAGGCCTCCAGCATTCGCAGGGTGATATTTGCGGTCCCAGTGTTCTCTATTCTCCATACCTATCATCCTGCTCATTGCAGAAAGTCTCCACCGGATAAATAAGCTACAATATGGCGCGTTCGCATCTTAAAAAGCCTCCTGCCTGACTGCAGTCAGGACTGTCGCTTTAAAATCTCCCCAAAACGGCAGGCGCTGCGACCAGAGCCAAACTGCCCTTCAGAAGGTCTCGTCTTCTTCTGGATCCTCAGGATTTCTGGTATTGTCTCCATGCAGCTTGTTCCCGTTTCCACTGTTCACATCCAGAGCTGCATTCAGCATTCTGCTGACTTTCACGGACCGCACCTAACGGTTTTGCCCACTCTGCCGCCAGTCATGTGACTGCTAACATCTGAGCATTTACCTGAGCTCCCACAATGCCCTGTGAAATGTAGCTTTAGATGTGAATGGAGTAGAAAACTGGCGCCAAGCAGTAAGCAGCGATGTCCAAACTCATGGCCTTTGAGCTGTCGCAAAACTATAGCTTCTATCATGCCCGGACTGCCTGCAGCTATCAGGGCATGCTAGGAGCTGAGCTTTGCAATGCTGGAGGGCCGATAGTTTGACATCCCCGCGATAAAGCGGTTCAGTGGTGTCAGTAGGTCTCCTGTAAGCCTTTCGCTTGGCATGGTTAAGTCATGCCCGCTGCCATCGCCAGCAGTCAATCAGGGTCAAGTGTCAGTGTTCTGGCGATAGGTGGGGTCCTGATGACGACCCTCATGTCACAGAACATTTCATTAGCCCCGCTTGCTGTATATTGATGTCACCCGAATATTCCTGTTGTCAACAGTTCCTAAGTACCTGTTCACTAATCTTCTTCCATTACAGTGTAGCAGCACAAGCGGACACTGATACATTGTAACAACCCATCTCTTGTGAGTGCAGGACTAGGACAGCCGCTGGATTTAAAGTAGAATGTTCCCATTCACTGACAGCAAGCAGAGATTCATGTACACTGTGAGAAATGAGTGCACAAAGTCTACTAGAAAGTTGCATTGTAGCATGCGATTTACGTAAAATTGGCCTATCGCTTTAAATCCTGGCGTGGTCATCCAGGATTAAAGCAAATGGTCTTTTTTTTTTTTTTTTTTTTTTCCTCACCAGATCCTGCGCCGTTCTTGTCCATAGATCGTATTCAAGTGGGGTGAGCTGCAGTTCCCTATACGACCATGCAAATTGGTGGCGCTGTTTCTGGGGGGGAAAAAATTTCTTATACAGATCAACCATTTTTAAAGGAGTTTTAGGCTGCTGTTAGGGTGATGTCTGCCGCTCGTCCGTGGTGAAAATCGCCAACAGAAATTCACAAAATATGTGCCGTCAGTCAATTTCCACTCGGAAAACTTTTTTTTCTCCGCCTTCACGGTGCGCAGGTAACATCTGCAGCATTTACGTCCCTGTGGCCCCCACCCCTTAGTGCCAGAGACCACTCTTTTCCCCCCACCTTCCATCTTTTCATTTTCACCTTTTTTCTAGATTACGGGCCGATCGTCTCCATTTCGCGGCGAGGCCTCCAGCATTCGCAGGGTGATATTTGCGCGTCCCAGTGTTCTCATTCTCATACCTATCATCGTGCTGCATTGCAGAAAGTCTCCACCGGATAAATAAATTACAATATGACGCGTCTCGCATCTTAAAGAGCCTCCCTGCCTACACGACTGCAGTCAGGGACTGTCGCTTTAAAATCTCCCCCAAAACGGCAGGCGCTGCGACCAGAGCCAAACTGCCCTTCAGAAGGTCTCGTCTTCTTCTGGATCCTCAGGATTTCTGGTATTGTCTCCATGCGGCTTGTTTCCCGTTTTCCACTGTTCACATCCAGAGCTGCATTCAGCATTCTGCTGGCTTGTCCCGGACCGCACACAACGGTTTTTGCCCACTCTGCCGCCAGTCATGTGACTTAACATCTGAGCATTTACCTGAGCTCCCACAATGCCCTGTGAAATGTAGCTTTAGATGTGAATGGAGTAGAAAACTTCGGCGCAAGCAGTAAAGCAGCGATGTCAAACTCATGGCCTTTGAGCTGTCGCAAAACTATAACTTCTATCATGCCCGGACTGCCTACAGCTATCAGGGCATGCTGGGAGTTGTAGTTTTGCAATCGCTGGAGGGCCGATAGTTTGACATCCCCGCAGTAAAGGGTTCAGTGGTGTCAGTAGGTCTCCTGTAAAGCCTTTCCCTTGGCATGGTTAAGCATGCCCGCTGCCATCGCCAGCAGTCAATGGGGGTCAAGTGTCAGTGTTCTAGCGATAGGTGGGGGTCCTGATGACTGGTATATTGTGGGCGGTTTTTCTCTGTCCGCCACCCCAGATCTTGCACTTTTTTTGCGC
This sequence comes from Bufotes viridis, assembly GCA_033119425.1. NCBI lineage: Eukaryota > Metazoa > Chordata > Amphibia > Anura > Bufonidae > Bufotes > Bufotes viridis. Next base: position 152,035,480 of record CM065597.1, read on the forward strand.
GTTCCTCCCAGCACCCCATCTTCCACTATATTTATAAGATGTGGCCATATGTCCGCCCGTACCGCGTACTATTCAGAGACAGTCAGCCATAAGGAGCGCCAGTTTTCAGCTTGTCCGCCTGCGGAGGGAGTCGAGGCGTCTTCTGGATACAAGGTGGGGTTTTAGCAGCTTCTTCTCCCGCGGGGCCTGACGACTCGCCTCCGACTTTCCTCCGGCTGGAACTTGAGATCCATGCGCGGCAGCTTGAAATAGCTTTAAGACGTGGATGGTATGGTGGGGCTGGCGTAGGCGGCCAGGACCACTCATCCGCAACCTGATGGTCCGGGAAACGGCATGGGGGTGAAAGAGCCTAATAAAGGTGAGGAGTGAAGCACCGCGTGACTGTAGGAATGGACTGCACACATGGTACGGTTAAAGGTCTGCATAGGAGCTGCAAACACAGAACGGCATTATTTGCAAAGTTGCTTTTTGCATTGGAAGAAATAAAGAAGTGTTGCAAAAGTATACATACCCTCTAATATCAGTGCTTCTGTACCGTATAACCCACTATTGACCGCTAGAACCCCCCACTGGTCCTGGACAGGGGCAGGTCTCCCGTTCCTAGTCTTGACAGGTGGCTGCTCATTGGTGGGTTACTCTCAGTTAGGCGCATGCATACGACCGCGCCGTGTTTTCCGGTCCCCAAATTGTGAATTCGCAAAACACAGATGCTGCCCGTGTGCATTCGACAATTCGAAATGAATGGGTCCACACCCAGATGCGAACCCATTCATACGGTCGTGTAAATTGGCCTTTAAAGAGATTTTCCCTATTTTAAGGGGTTGTTCACGACCCATGGACAGGGGCGGCGCTCTTTTTGTAAGAGAGTAGCCATGTTTTCTGATCCAGGACCACCCCCTTTAATGCTTGGTTTGGATCCAATCCCCTAGACCCCGGCCAGTCAGCAGACGGACGGAGCGGTGCATCTATACATGTGCCTGCTGCTGCAGCACGGCCCCTCTGCTCCATAAGATTGGGCCATGGATAAGTATTCCTGGAATCGGCCCTGAAAGGGTTAAGCCTATCATGTAGTGCTTGTACCCCCCCATACTGTGCATGGTGCCGGCAGTGCCAGGTCCATGCCCCTGGTTAATGGTAGATAAATGTATAACTGGCCATAGGGGGCGTGTCGCATCAGCCGCCCGCGTTCAGGCACTATCAATCCTGGAGGACGGGCGCATTGTAAATTCTTATCAGGTGCCACGATATGGTGACAGTATTGAGATTCTGTGCGTTGACACCATACCGCCCCATCCATCACTGCCTGGCACTGGATCACTGTCCTCCCCCCACGTTAAAGGGAGCGCTCCCCTCCAGCGCGCAGTATCGGATGCATCTAGATCTGTTATGCAGGAGTCGCTCTGCTGATGGAGCAGAATTTTAGCTTTTTCCAATTGCAGCCGTTCTGCTGGCTGAGCAGCCTGCCAAGAGTAGTCACTCCATCCAGTGGACGCCTGACTATGGGAGCGTACGGCCCGGGGACCCAGTGATCTGCCTGATGGTTCCTCTTCCCGCAATCGCAGTGGAACTGCCGTGATGATTTTAGGAATTGTTAGTCACTTGGTCAGTCCATTGAATGGAGACAGGCTGCCATAAACAGCAGCTGTTGGCGCCTGCAGGGCAGTGTCCGTACTGTCTGCGTACTGAGCTGCGGTACCTGATACGGAGCGTCCGTACTGTCTGCGTACTGAGCTGCGGTACCTGATACGGAGCGTCCATACTGTCTGCGTACTGAGCTGCGGTACCTGATACGGAGCGTCCGTACTGTCTGCGTACTGAGCTGCGGTACCTAATACGGAGCGTCCTTACTGTCTGCGTACTGAGCTGCGGTACCTGATACGGAGCGTCCGTACTGATCTTATTGGGTTTGTTCGCTTAACCCTGCAGGGAGTGCACCTCTGCCACCTCTGCCCTGCAGTAAGGGCACCTCTGCCCTGCAGGGAGTGCACCTCTGCCACCTCTGCCCTGCAGGGAGTGCACCTCTGCCACCTCTGCCCTGCAGGGAGTGCACTCCTCTGCCACCTCTGCCCTGCAGGGAGTGCACCTCTGCCACCTCTGCCCTGCAGGGAGTGCACCTCTCTGCCACCTCTGCCCTGCAGGGAGTGCACCTCTGCCACCTCTGCCCTGCAGGGAGTGCACCTCCTCCGCCACCTCTGCCCTGCAGGGAGTGCACCTCCTCCGCCACCTCTGCCCTGCAGGAGTGCACCTCCGCCATCTCTGCCCTGCAGGGTGCGCTCCGCCACCTCTGCCCTGCAGGGAGTGCGCTCCGCCACCTCTGCCCTGCAGGGAGTGCGCCTCCGCCACCTCTGCCCTGCAGGGAGTGCGCCTCCGCCACCTCTGCCCTGCAGGGAGTGCACCTCCGCCACCTCTGCCCTGCAGGGAGTGCACCTCTGCCCTGCAGGAGTGCACCTCTGCCCCTGCCCGAGGAGTGCACCTCTGCCACCTCTGCCCTGCAGGGAGTGCACCTCCTCCGCCACCTCTGCCCTGCAGGGAGTGCACCTCTGCCACCTCTGCCCTGCAGGGAGTGCACCTCCTCCGCCACCTCTGCCCTGCAGGGAGTGCACCTCCTCTGCCACCTCTGCCCTGCAGGGAGTGCACCTCCTCTGCCACCTCTGCCCCGCAGGGAGTGCACCTCCTCTGCCACCTCTGCCCCGCAGGGAGTGCACCTCCTCTGCCACCTCTGCCCCGCAGGGAGTGCACCTCCTCTGCCACCTCTGCCCTGCAGGGAGTGCACCTCCTCTGCCACCTCTGCCCCGCAGGCGCCATCAGCTGCTGTTTTTGGCAGACTGCCTCCATTCAATGGATGTTAGTCTAGTGATTCCTAGACTAACAATTCCTAAAATCATCATGCCCGCATGCCCGCTGCACTGTTCCCTCAAACGGAACACAGGGTCCCAGGTTTTCATTTTTGGGGGGTGTTCCTCTTTAACATCCATCTCCTCCGCCCCTCCCCCGGGGATCGTCTCCATTGCTTCTCCAGCGGCAGGAATATCACTGCGCATTCTTCTGCTTTATTAAACCTTGTTAATTGGTGTTGCTGGAGGGACGGAGGCGGCGGGTGCGCTGACATGTAACGGCTTGTGCCGGCGACAGCTGCGCGCGCGATGAAATTATCGCCTCCTCGTCTTCTGCAGAGGTTAATAAAGAAATCAAAAATGCATCCTCAAAGAGGGGCGGGGGAGGGGAGGATCGGGGGGATAATCAACGGGATGCGCCTCCGAGCAAAGATTAATTTTCCTGCCGCTTGGGCAGTATTTTTTTATGAATTTGAATGTTTAGTTGTTTTTTTTTCAGATTTTTCTTAATGTAAAATAAATGGCAGATTTGCCGCCGATTTTACCTTACGGATGGAGTGCGCCCTAAGGGGACAAACTGATGTATTGCTTTCTCGCGTCCAAGGAGAAGTTTCGTACACTGTAACAAGCGCTGACCAGATCAAGTTCCCAGCTTCTCGGTGTAAACCGTAATGTTTCTGTTCACTGACAGCAAGCAGGGATCTGTTACAGAACGTGAACATTGGCACCCTGCGCGCAGTTGTGGTGGTGCCTGGTACTGCAGCTCAGTCCCATTCACTTGGCTCGAGGACTTTGGGAGGACAGAGTACACGTCGGCACCTACCCCTCCAATGCCCCATTAGGAGGCGGCGCTTTTTCGGGCGGCAAGCGTGGTATGAAGAGACCCCAAACTGCCCAGGAGTCGTCCCCTTTCAGTATGGTGCACGATCAGAGTACCCCTTTAACCGCCTCAGGTGGTGTCTCTGCAGCGCGCTGCGTGCCCGGCGCTCCTTTTTCAGCTGCGATTACTTCATGCCGCTGTCGCGCTGCCAGCATTGCCTACTCTCTCCACTTTGCAGGGGTGTATGAAGTGAACAGCATGTCTCCGGCACGTTGTGTGGGATTCATTGCTATTTAAATCTCTCTGAAGACGAGCGGCATCGCACCCGCGCTGGAAGCCGTCCAGCCCCAGAAGAAGAGGGGTCAGGCTGCAGCTCCTCGCCATCTGTCCAGACGTTAATCACCATTTCGGCTGTTCAGGAACGCGCGGTTGGCGGTTACTGCCATAGGAAGGAGCAACAAGGTTCCTGGCGGGGAGTCCTACCTGCGCCGAGTACCTGCCAGACTGCACCTTCAATCCAAACCACTTTGCAAATAGTCCTGATTAAAAAATCTCCTACCGTTTTGTGTCTGCAGCTCGTCTTCTGATCTGTGTCTCCATGGTAACAGACTACAAACAACCCTTGTGTAGTCTGATCTGCAGTCATACTTCCATCCACCTGTAACCTATCAAATCTAGTGGAAGGGAGTATGACTGCAGGAACAGACTACACAGGGGTTGTTTGTAGTCTGTTGCCATGGAGACATGCGTCTGCAGAGAAGCTTTTTTTTTTTATTTCCTACATTGGGGCAATAAAATAAATGGTTGCAAAGTTGGATCTTCCCTTTAAATGCAGCTACTTTACAAATGGTCCTTATTAAAAATCTGCCGTTTTGTGCCTGCAGCTCCTCAGCAGATCGGTGTGACTCCATGGTAACGGACTACAAACAACCCCTGCGTAGTGCGAAGCCTCATTCACACATCGGTGTTCCACGAATGCGTTCTCCACGGACAGCACACGTACCCATTGGTTTTAATGTGTCTATTCACACGTGTGCTTTTATCACAGTCCGTGTTTTTAGCACGGATGCACCGCTCTGTTTTGTCCGTGTTCACGGATCCATCACGCCCATTATAGTCTACGGGTCCGTGAAAACCTCGGATACAACACAGATGCCGTCTGTCTTTCACGGATCATTAGGAAGAGATGACTTGAAAATTATTTTTCAGCTGCACAGTGTCCGTGAAACACGAATGACACACGGACAGCAAAAAACGGACACGCTGGCATCTTCGCATAGGCATCACTGACCGCCTTTATTATCCACCATTAGGGGGATAATAAAAAAGTTTGCAAAGGTAGATCTCCCCTTTAAGTGCAATGCAGGTAAAAACGGGTGACAACCTCCCGCCAGGGGTGTGTATTTTACCCTTAGGCTATATGATTGGCCCTGCAATAAATGCCCTGCCAATGTGCCAGGCAGAGGATGGAAGCGGGCGTGCCACCTAGGCCCCTCCTGTTTGTGAAACTTCTTCGCCGTGGAGCAGAGGGTGGTCATGTGACGTGTTTCTCAGCCGTGGATTGGAGGGTTGCCCCGAGCCCCCTGACTGCTGGGTCAGCCTTATTGCATAGTGTAGCTCAGAGTTGGCGTCCTGGCAGCGGCCCACACGTTGCGCTGCCCCCTCTCCCCCGCTTCATTACATTCTGCAGAGTCCGGCCGGTGTCCAGCGCAGAGATGTGTATTGATTGCGGTTTGGCTTGCTCGTCTCCATTAGCATATCGTTAGCGGTGACCTTTGTTCTCCTGCAAAGCGACAACTTTTATTTATTTTCTTTTTTGCTGAGCGAGCGGGGAGAGTGAGCGAGCGGGCGAGCGGCAGGACTGCGGTAATGTGCCGCCTGTCACTCACATCGGCAAAAAGTGGGAGCAGTCGCCATCTCATGGCACCCGTTCAGCAAGCGTCTCTTGTGTCGGGCACCTCACTAATTAGCGGTGGTAATTTACAGGTCACGGTCGAGGCGTAAAGGAGAACTCCGCTGACAGGAGAACATCAGTCACTTCTGTCTCGGCCTCCGGTCACATGGCGGTAACAATTTACCGCATTGCCGTGCTGTAACCGGAAGCTAGAAGCAGTGCGATTGCAGCTCTGGGTGTGACTGGAGAAGACAAGAAAAATACATTTAGGTAGAAAGGTATTAACCTCAGACTTATTCCAGCTGACGTGACTGGGGGTTTGTTACACTGTGTCAGCGTAGGTAAGAGCCTGGAATCCAAGACCATACAGATTATATTGCTCCCGTTGTGTTCAAATATATGGGGTTGATCATTCCTGCCTTCTGCGACCCCGTTATTTTGTCATGTAGTTATTATATGTATGCCGGGGGGGGGGGGGGTCAGATTAGTCGGCCTTTGGTGGGACTCACAGCGTCCTCCCATTGTATGTGTGGTTTCACACTGGAGGTAACTGGGAGCTGTTTGCTGTGAGTCGGACCTTACGCTTCTGTAATTCGCCCACTGGCCCCTGGTACTGCCCATACGGCACAGGTAGGTCAGCGCTAGGTCCTGTGCCACTTGAGATACCTTGACGGGGTGCGCGGGCTCCGGTATATAGGCTATAGTCTCATTTTAACATCAGGGTGAGTCAGATTTTGTTGATTACATCCACCACAGTAGTCACCTATTCGTGTTCAGTTCACAAAGCATTGTCCACACTGATACATTGTACCAAACCCTCATCCTATCCATTTGCTGTACAGATGACTGCAGTCTGTTGCTTTTTGCTATCAGCTGTTTCTAGCTGACTGTAGCCAGCGGAGGAGTTGTGGTAAAATCAGAAATGTCCGTGCCCCCATGACAACTACTACAGTTAGGTCCATATATATTTGTTCTCTAATCTTTCTTCTGTCCATCACCACAATGGGTTCAGATGCAGGTGAAGTTCAGACTTTCAGCTTTAATTCAGTGGGATGAACAAAATGATTGCATAAAAATGTGAGGAACTGAGGCTACTTTCACACTCGCGTTTTGGCTTTCCGTTTGTGAGATCCGTTCAGGGTCCAAAATGGATCAGTTTTGCCCTAATGCATTCTGAATGGAAAATGATCCGCTCAAAATGCGTCAGTTTTCCTCCAATCAGTCTCCATTCAGCTCTGGAGGCGGACACCAAAACTCTGCCTGCAGCCAAACGGATCCGTCCTGGCACACAATGTAAGTCAATGGGGACGGATCCGTTTTCTCTGACACAATCTGGCACAATAGAAAACGGATCCGTCCTCCATTGACTTTCAATGGTGTTCAAGACGGATCCATCATGGCTATAGAAGACATAATACAACCGGATCCGTTCATGATGGATGCACATTGTTGTATTATTGTAACGGAAGCGTCGATGACGGATCCGCAAAAAAACGCAAGTGTGAAAGTAGCTAAAAGCATTTTTTAAACTCAATCCCTTAATTTCAGGGCCTCAAAAGTAATTGGACAAATTAAATAATTGGGTTCAGATCCGGGGACTCAGCCATTGTAGAATATTCCGTCTCTTTAATAAACTCCCCGGTGGCTTTGGCTTCATGTTTCGGGTCATTGTCCGTCTGTATGATGAAACGCCGACCAATCAGTTTGGTTGGATCTGAGCTCACGGTCTCTGACAACCCCAGAACTCATCCGGCTGCTCCTGTCCGGTGTCACCTCATCAATAAACACCAGGGGCCCAGGGCCACCGGCAGCCATCATGCCCGAGCATCACCCTGCCCCCGCCGTGTCTTACAGATGATGGGGTATGCTGTGGATCAGGAGCTGGACCGCGCCTTCTCCATACTCTGGTAGAGGTTGTTCTTGGTTTCATCCGTCCACAGAATGTTCTTCCAGAAGTCTGCCGGCTTTTAAGATGTTTTTTTAGCAAAGTCCGTTCTCGCCTTCTTCTTCTTGAGGCTGATGAGCGGCTCGCGCCGCGCAGTGAACCCTCTGGATTTCCTTTCATGCCGTCTTCTCTTTTACGGTAGGTTTGGATATTGATCGCCGATATCCTGGAGAGTGGGGGTCACCTGGGCGCTGCTGTGAAGGGGCTTCTCTTCACCATGGTCATTATTCTGCCATCACCACTGGTGTCTTCCGGGGGCGTCCCGGTCTTTTTGTTGAGGTCACCAGGGCTTTCTTTCTTTCTCAGGATTTACCAAAATATATATGGACCTAACTGTATGTCACAAATGTACGCTGCTGAGACCTTTCTGTATGACTAATATCAGCCGCTCCTCTTATAACGCTCCAGTACTGATATAACCTCCAGAGACATTACATCACATGTGACTGATATCAGCCGCTCCTCCTATAACGCTCCAGTACTGATATAACCTCCAGAGACATTACATCACATGTGACTGATATCAGCTGCTCCTCTTATAACGCTCCAGTACTGATATAACCTCCAGAGACATTACATCACATGTGACTGATATCAGCCGCTCCTCTTATAACGCTCCAGCGCTGATATAACACCAGAGACATTACATCACATGTGACTGATATCAGCCGCTCCTCTTATAACGCTCCAGCGCTGATATAACCTCCAGAGACATTACATCATATGTGACTGATATCTGCCGCTCCTCCTATAACGCTCCAGTACTGATATAACCTCCAGAGACATTACATCATATGTGACTGATATCTGCCGCTCCTCTTATAACGCTCTAGCGCTGATATAACCTCCAGAGACATTACATTATATTTGACTGATATCAGCCCCTCCTCTTATAACGCTCCAGCACTGATATAACCTCCAGAGACATTACATCATATGTGACTGATATCAGCCGCTCCTCTTATAACGCTCCAGCACTGATATAACCTCCAGAGACATTACATCATATGTGACTGATATCAGCCGCTCCTCTTATAACGCTCCAGCACTGATATAACCTCCAGAGACATTACATCATATGTGACTGATATCAGCCGCTCCTCTTATAACGCTCCAGCACTGATATAACCTCCAGAGACATTACATCACATGTGACTGATATCAGCCGCTCCTCTTATAACGCTCCAGCACTGATATAACCTCCAGAGACATTACATCACATGTGACTGATATCAGCCGCTCCTCTTATAACGCTCCAGCACTGATATAACCTCCAGAGACATTACATCATATGTGACTGATATCAGCCGCTCCTCTTATAACGCTCCAGCGCTGATATAACCTCCAGAGACATTACATCATATGTGACTGATATCAGCCGCTCCTCTTATAACGCTCCAGCACTGATATAACCTCCAGAGACATTACATCATATGTGACTGATATCAGCTGCTCCTCTTATAACGCTCCAGCGCTGATATAACCTCCAGAGACATTACATCACATGTGACTGATATCAGCCGCTCCTCTTATAACGCTCCAGCACTGATATAACCTCCAGAGACATTACATCATATGTGACTGATATCAGCCGCTTCTCTTATAACGCTCCAGTACTGATATAACCTCCAGAGACATTACATTATATGTGACTGATATCGGCCGCTCCTCTTATAACGCTCCAGCGCTGATATAACCTCCAGAGACATTACATTATATGTGACTGATATCAGCCGCTCCTCTTATAACGCTCCAGCACTGATATAACCTGCAGAGACATTACATCATATGTGACTGATATCAGCCGCTCCTCTTATAACGCTCCAGCACTGATTTAACCTCCAGAGATATTACATTATATGTGACTGATATCAGCCGCTCCTCTTATAACGCTCCAGCACTGATATAACCTCCAGAGACATTACATCATATGTGACTGATATCAGCCGCTCCTCTTATAACGCTCCAGCACTGATATAACCTCCAGAGACATTACATCATATGTGACTGATATCAGCCGCTCCTCCTATAACGCTCCAGTACTGATATAACCTCCAGAGACATTACATCATATGTGACTGATATCAGACGCTCCTCTTATAACGCTCCAGCACTAATATAACCTCCAGAGACATTACATCATACGTGACTGATATCAGCCGCTCCTCTTATAACGCTCCAGCGCTGATATAACCTCCAGGGACATTACATCATATGTGACTGATATCAGCCGCTCCTCTTATAACGCTCCAGCGCTGATATAACCTCCAGAGACATTACATCACATGTGACTGATATCAGCCGCTCCTCTAATAATGCTCCAGTACTGATATAACCTCCAGAGACATTACATCATATGTGACTGATATCAGCCGCTCCTCTTATAACGCTCCAGCACTGATATAACCTCCAGAGATATTACATCATATGTGACTGATATCAGCCGCTCCTCTTATAACGCTCCCGCGCTGATATAACCTCCAGGGACATTACATCCTATGTGACTGATATCGGCCGCTCCTCTTATAACACTCCCGCGCTGATATAACCTCCAGAGACATTACATCACATGTGACTGATATCAGCCGCTCCTCTTATAACGCTCCAGCACTAATATAACCTCCAGAGACATTACATCATATGTGACTGATATCAGCCGCTCCTTTTATAATGCTCCAGTACTGATATAACCTGCAGAGATATTACATCCTATGTGACTGATATGAGCCGCTCCTCTTATAACGCTCCAGCGCTGATATAACCTCCAGAGACATTACATCATATGTGACTGATATCAGCCGCTCCTCTTATATCGCTTCAGCCCTGATATAACCTCCAGAGACATTACATCATATGTGACTGATATCAGCCGCTCCTTTTATAATGCTCCAGTACTGATATAACCTGCAGAGATATTACATCATATGTGACTGATATCAGCCGCTCCTCTTATAACGCTCCAGCGCTGATATAACCTCCAGAGACATTACATCATATGTGACTAATATCAGCCGCTCCTCTTATATCGCTTCAGCCCTGATATAACCTCCAGAGACATTACATCATATGTGACTGATATCAGCCGCTCCTCTTATAATGCTCCAGCGCTGATATAACCTCCAGAGACATTACATCATAAGTGACTGATATCAGCCGCTCCTCTTATAACGCTCCCACACTATTATATGCTACAAGTTTGCTGGTCCTTTAAATGATTAACTCTTTGTTTCACATTTGGTCCTAGGTACATTGATGATGTCATTACCCGGATTGACCGCATGTTCCCGGAGATGACCATCCATTTATCCAGACCCAACGGGACTTCCGCCATGTTGCTGGTATGTTTGGCGTTTCGTATGACTCCGCCTCCAGTATATAGTCCGTCTGCTGGCACTGCGGAGTTGTCAGAGCCCCGCCCCATATTGTATGTGTATGTATACCATGACAGGAGGGGTCATCCAGCTTTCCTGGAGTCCTGAAAGGCATGCTGCTTTACCATAGCTATCATGTATGTGCCATTCTGGAATCTAGAAAAGCTGGGTGAGGGCCGTTATGGCAGCCATATTGTTCCTGACCCAGCTTTCCCAGACACCGATAAAACATTGGTAAAGACTTGCATTACGGGGTAGATTTTGAGGCTGTTAACCCTCAGTTTGCTGCACAGACGTGCGATGCAGCGGACAGACCCTCGTGTCTGCTCGGCCCGTGCGTCACGACAGGGTGCCCGCCTCGGCCATTAGCTCATAGATGTGGGATGTCAGCGCCGCGTGTCCCTGCGGAGGAGAAAGCGCCGCGTCAGGCAGGCCTAGCACTCACAGCCTCCGTATCCGAGGATGCGCCTCCAGGACCCCCGGGGGGGCGGCCGCGTGCTCAGGTGTGACAGATGCTCAGCGACCCGCGACAAAGTCACAGCGCTTCATGACAGACAAGCCTTAACCCTTTACTGCCGTGACGAGCGAGGACGCGTTCGCCAGTATCCTGCGTCATGAAAAGTTCTGCAGCTTTCCCAAGATCTCTGCCTGCTGTCAGTGAATAGTGGACTCAAAGGCGTCTTTAAAGTTAGTCCATCAATAGGTGGGGGTGTGACATTCGTTCCTTGCCCGGTCGGACCCCCACAGATCTGATATTGATGACCTCTCCTAAGGAAAACTCTTCAAAACCTATCCTGACCTGAAGCTTTGTTACAGTGTATCAGTCTAGACAGTACTCATTGAGCAGAACACAGTATCTCTCTTGTGCTGGAGTCTAGGTGATGGTTCTGCCCGACAGTGATACATTGTAACAAACCCCCAGCTGTATGACCAGCACAGGCTAGCTCAGGGCACGTTTGCAGCTTTTGTATACTATCAAGAAGGCCAGTGATCATCTACTTCTCACAGCTGAAGGTTTGTTACAGTAGCATCCAGTCTAGACAATCCTCTGTGCACATTGGCAGAGCAATTCTCTCTCCTGTGCTGAGGGTTTGTTACAATGTATCATCCAGGATTCCGAGCTGTTTAGCATCGTAGAGGATTGTGTAGACTGGACACAGTTGTAACAAACCCTCAGCTGTGAGAAATAAGATCTGTGCAGCTGAGGGTCTGTTACTTTGTAACCACTCAGCTTTTTAGAGCCTTGGCTAGACTGGATACAATTGTAACAAACTTTCAGCTGTGAGAAGTGGCAGGTCTCTGGAAGCAAGTAGGAATGTTCCGATTCACTGACAGTGAGCAGAGATCTTGAAGGTGGAGATAAATGTAAAGCCTATGAGAAAGCTGCGGCTTGCGGAGAGCGAGCCTGACACCCGGCGCCTCCCCAGCGCGGAATGGAGACGTTTTTGGGAGACAGAGCGCGTTCGGCCTCAGGGGAGGAATGGGCTTCTAATTAAAAAGTAAAGTGAACACCTGCTTCAGGGGCGGGCGGCCAAATCCAATCAGCAGACAATGGCGGAAGGCAATAGGCTGGCGGTAATTAAGAAACCATAATCGGCGCTAAAGGATGCACAATATATTCAGTGTCGCCTCCAATTAGCGTCAACCCCCCCCCCCCCCCCAGGCTGCCGGCACGTAGCGTCTGCGGGCTGAACACGCTGAGCGCCGCAGTCTGCTGTAGTTAAAGGGCCGCAGCGCATTTACCCCGCACCCTGCTAAACCTCACCCCTGGCACACATCTTATACTCTGGTCACCTCTAGAGCCGCAAGCGCGTTTCAGTCGGCGCTGTATGTTAGGAGTAGATGTATTCCGCAATCTCCTGGCCTGACATCTCTATAGAGCACAGCAGCACTCCAGCTGTTCTCAAACTACAACTCCCAGAATCCTCACACATACAGGAACAGCCGAGTAAGTGTGCATGCTGGGAGTTGTAGTTTCACAGCACCTGGAGTGCCGAAGGTTGCTGATCCCTGGTATAGAGACATGGGGCGCCCCTTTAATTTCATCCCCTGCCCCTTGCATGTATATAATGGGGGGTAAAAGAGACAATTGCGCTATGGCCTTCATCTCTGAGAGGCTTTTATTGAGTCACTTCCTGGCGGTATTATTTGGGCACCATATGGCAGAGTGTTTACGTCATGGCAGTATGATATAGTCAGTCTCTGGAACAGATCCAGATCGCTTTTGTGTTGTGTTATCTGAGCACTGTTTGGTAGTATTATGCATGGTACTATACAGCGCTATTATCCTGGCACTGTATGATAGTCTGTGGTATTGTATATTGCTAATATGTGGGCATGGTATGGCAGGATTATGTCAGCACTCTGTGGTAGTATTGTATGTGGTAATGGCTAAGGACGCTGTGTAGCAGTATTGGATGTGCTGTTGTATGTTACTAATATATGAGCACTGTATGGCAGGGCGTATGGTGCTTTTATATGTTACTATGCAGCACTATTATCCTGCCTATCTCAGGTCATACTGTATTGGTACCATGTTGGCATTATATAGTAGAGTTATTTGGCGCTATATGATAGTACCAAGCACGATTCTGTGTGGCAGTAGTATGTGGGAAGTATATGGGAAATTGTAGTGGGCACTGTATCATTATTGAAATGTGATCATGTCGTGTTGGTACTGTATGGCAGTATTATGTTGGCACTATATAGTACTGTCATTAGGCACTGTATGATGCTGTTGTTTAGCACTCTGTGGTGTGTTGTACTGTATGGCAGTAGTATTTTGGCACTATATAGTACTGTCATTAGGCACTGTATGGTGTGTTGACCCTGTATGGCAGTAGTATTTTGGCACTATATAGTATTGTTATTTCGCACTCTGTGGTGTGTTGACCCTGTATGGCAGTATTATGTTGGCACTATATAGTATTGTTATTTCGCACTCTGTGGTGTGTCGGTACTGTTATTAGTTATTAGGCACTGTAAGTTAGTACCATGCACAGTCCGGTGTGGCGGTATTACGTGGGCACTGCATGGTGCTGTTATGTGGCCTGTATTATGGCAGTATGACTTTCTTTGCTCTTATTTCCTCCACCTTCCCCATTTTTACCCCGGGGGTCTCCCCAGGCTTTGCCCCGGTGCCCCCTCTATCACTCGTTATACGCGTCGATCATTTCATCCCTGTAATTTTCGTTCCCTGACGCACGACGTTCCTGTCTTCTACCTGCGCGCCTCGCCTGTGACGGATGGCGGGGCGTCTGCCATTCTTCATCTGACACCGCGCGCGCCGTCTCTCCAATCTATTACCGTGATGGATTGTAATCCTGCGCAATTTATAAACAAATTGAGAGAGCGCGCCGATTTACATCTCCGGATAACGCGCCCGCTGATTGCCTTCCCCAGTCTCTCTCCACCCCCCCCGCCCTCGTGTCGTTCAGCCAAAGCCCTGTATCAGGCGGGCAGGTAGAGCAGCGTGTCTGCTGAGGGTTGTAGTAGTAGATTCTGCACCCTGCGCCCATATCTTACATGTTCTCCTATCATTTCCACTATTTACTATTTCAATTATTTACTGACTTTTTGCAACATTTTGACACTTTGTATCCACAGACTTTGAGACTTTCCTATAAATTTTGACTGCACTTCTGCTTCAGACCGAGCGTCTGCAGTTTATTCAGGGAGTCCTCTGTCACAATCCCTGGACTAGGAGTGCAGCTTTGGGTGTGACTAGAGAAGAAGCTGTAATGTAGCCCGAATTCACTAGCAGATGGGCGGCAGAGAGAACTGTTCCTTCATCCGAAGCTCTCGGTCACTGCGTCCACGCCATTTATTACAGCACGACAAGGGTTTCGCGTCCTGGCCGTCGCTTGCGAGGACCTGTAATTCCCGGCGCTGTGTGATTAATCTCAGCATGATAATTACGGGGACGGCTCATACTTCACAGAGAAGAAAAATCTCTCCTTCCTACAGTAATATGTCAGGAGAGTTCTGCTCTGAAGGAAAGAAGCGGAAAAGACTCGGTAACAGTGGAAGTTGTGTGCAGTAAGTTACTGACGCGGGAGGGGTAGGCGCTGCCTGATGGGGTCTAAACGCACTTCAAAGCGCCCCCCGAGGCGTGCGGCGTGCTGTGTTTAGCAGTGTGTGCTGCGTGTGGGTGAGGAGCGCCGGCGGGCGCTGCTTATTACCTCTTTTACATTTCGTGCAGTTATATACATATTTTAGTAGTTAATTATCTGTTATTTCTAGTGTCAACACTCACATGATGAGCGCGGACGAGGCGGCGTCTGCCGGTGCGCAGATCTGAGTGATGAAGCCTGGCGGTGCGGGTGACACCCCAACATTCATACCCTCTCCCCGAACCCCAAACTTTATTCCTCACCCTTACTGCTTCTGACAACCCTAACCCTCTCTTCTCCTGACTTCCCCAACTCTTAATTTTGTGAAGTGTCTGACACCCCTATTGCTTACTTCTCCTGACAACTCGAACCTTAACTTCTCCTGAAAAACCAAACCCTTACGTCTCCCGGCAACCGGAACCCTTACGTCTCCCGGCAACCGGAACCCTTACGTCTCCCGGCAACCGGAACCCTTACGTCTCCCGGCAACCGGAACCCTACGCCTCCGGCAACCGAACCCTTACGTCTCCCGGCAACCGGAACCCTTACGTCTCCCGGCAACCGGAACCCTTACGCCTCCGGCAACCGGAACCCTTACGTCTCCTGAAAAACCAAACCCTTACGTCTCCCGGCAACCGAACCCTTACGCCTCCGGCAACCGGAACCCTTACGTCTCCCGGCAACCGGAACCCTTACGTCTCCCGGCAACCGGAACCCTTACGTCTCCCGGCAACCGGAACCCTTACGTCTCCCGGCAACCGGAACCCTTACGTCTCCCGGCAACCGGAACCCTTACGTCTCCCGGCAACCGGAACCCTTACATCTATTAGCAAAGCATGGAAAGACACCCCCCCCCCCTCCCAAACTTATATCACAATGTCGGGGGCTCACGAGCCCCCAAAGCAATATCCTCTGCTGAGAGTGAGGAACGCCCCCAACAAAGATGGCGGCAGCACCGAACTGCGAATCTGATGCCTGAGCCCAAGCCGTCTCGATGCTGCTGCTGAGTCCGTTGAGGACCCCCACCCATGGTCAGACTCCCACCCTGCCATTACACTTTGCTGTCCTCTGGGTCTGGGGTGACCTTATTTACGCTCCCAGGGTCAGGTCGCCCTCATCATGTCCCCCGGGGAACAAAGGATTAAGCCGCAGCGCTATAAATCAGAGCGAACGGAGCTCTTAAATTATCAATGAGGCCAGACAGGCCAGAACATGGTGTGAGAGGCGAGCCACTGACACCCGCTCCTGACCGTGATGGATCTCTGCTGAGGTGTCAGCCCCTGTACCGGTCCTCCCCCACCTTATGATGCCCCCCACATTTATCATTTCAGCTGGCCTCCAGTTCTCCCTTCTCACAGTGTGCACAGTCGTGGGGCTGTCGGGGTTAAGCGAGTCCTCTCCGCTCAGTCGCCCCGGCCGCGCGGTGTAGTAGTGAGTGGCCGGGCGTACGCTGCTGCATGCTCTGGCCTCATTACATCCTTTTATGCCTTGGTACACTTGTGACACATCGCTCAAACTTCTCGAGTGGATGATCTGACTGCACCCACCCGAGACGTCTGAGCGGACCCCCGAGGACCCCGCAGAGCCTCATTTACAAGACGTCCGCTGTTTGGGGTTATTGTCACGGGGAGAACTTTTGTGAGTTTCACATCAATCTGATACATTGTAGAGAACGCCGTATAAATGCGAGATACATTGTATCATTGACAAGGCCATGGAAACAGTCAGCAGGAGCCGTGATTTGTGTACATCACCCATCGCAGGGACATTCACTAGAGCCAATAGTACCTAGCATGGTGAGGGGCATTCACTAGAGCCAATGGTACCTACCCTGATGAGGGGTATTCACTAGAGCCAATGGTACCTACCCTGCTGAGGGGTATTCACTAGAGGTCAGTGGTACCTACCCTGCTGAGGGTCATTCACCAGAGGCCAATGGTACCTACCCGGCACTGGGACATTCACCAGAGGCCAATGGTACCTACCATGCCCGGGGCATTCACTAGAGGCCAATGGTACCTACCCTGCACAGGGACATTCACCAGAGGCCAATGGTACCTACCCTGCACTGGGACATTCACCAGAGACCAATGGTACCTACCCGGCACTGGGACATTCACCAGAGACCAATGGTACCTACCCTGCCCGGGGATATTCACCAAAGGCCAATGGTACCTACCCTGCCAAGGGGCATTCACTAGAGGCCAATGGTACCTACCCTGCCCGGGGATATTCACCAAAGGCCAATGGTACCTACCCTGCCAAGGGGCATTCACTAATGACTAATGGTACCTACTCTGCTTAAAAGGCATTCACTAGAGGCCAATGGCACCTACCCTGTCTGGGGGCATTTATTGGAGACCAATGGTACTTACCCTGCACGGTGGAATTTACTAGAGGCCAATGGTATCTACCCTGATTATGGGCATTCATTGTAGACCATTGGCACTACTCCTGCCCAGGGGCATTCACTAGAGGTCAGTGGTACCTACCCTGGTGAGGGGCATTCACTAGAGGTCAGTGGTACCTACCCTGGTGAGGGGCATTCACTAGAGGTCAGTGGTACCTACCCTGGTGAGGGGCATTCACTAGAGGTCAGTGGTACCTACCCTGGTGAGGGGCATTCACTAGAGGTCAGTGGTACCTACCCTGGTGAGGGGCATTCACTAGAGGTCAGTGGTACCTACCCTGGTGAGGGGCATTCACTCAGAGGTCAGTGGTACCTACCCTGGTGAGGGGCATTCACTAGAGGTCAGTGGTACCTACCCTGGTGAGGGGCATTCACTAGAGGTCAGTGGTACCTACCCTGGTGAGGGGCATTCACTAGAGGTCAGTGGTACCTACCCTGGTGAGGGGCATTCACTAGAGGTGAGTGGTACCTACCCTGCCCGTGGATGTCTTCTACTGCTATCTGCACAGCCTAATGACATCTGCATCTGGCGGTCAGTGGAAGGATCCGTAACCTGCTCAGTGCGGTTCTGTATAATTGTGACTGATTGCGGAGCTGTCACGTAATACGAGCCCACATCGGGTCAAGGACGGACACCTCTTAACTAGCAACAGCCTGTACGTTTCATGGGAGCGGAGCCGTCCATCATCCCAGAGGGGGGTTACAATACATATTGTCATGGCGGAGGACGGGCGGCGGTGGTGACGGATGAGCCTGTGGACCAGTCTGTGACTACTCCCGATACCCTGTCCCTCCTGGACTTCTCTATAAGAATGGTGCCACCTGGTGGTCAGATGGTAACTGCATGTCACCAGATACTGGGACGCTAGAATATATGTTTTATTTGTGAGTTTGCGGTTGCTATGGGCAACACCGCAACGTTTCCGTAATATGCGTAAGGAGAAAGCTGGCTGCTTCCATGCTGAAAAATGGCTCTGAAGGGTGCCACGCGCGAATGGCATGAAACGATCGTCTCCCTCACACCCGGGCGTCATTAAGAGTGTGGCTCCGACCCTGCTAATGTCTACTAATGAGCGGCACACTGAGACGGCTCCTGCAGCACGTGTAATTAAATCATTCCTCCTGGCGGGGGCCCCGCTCGTAGTCGGCATGAGATCACAGCTCGCCGCGGCGCTGCGCTCCTGTTAACAGCCGCTACCTGCGCCTGACAAGGTTACAGCAGCCAGTCACATTAAAGGGACGGTGTTAGTCAGCAGTGGAATGCCATGTGCTATGCCCGTTTGGACGCATTACCATGTAACGCGCAGGATCTGGTGACGGGCGCCATGCCAGGAGAGCGGCGAATGATCCCCAGCGCCATCTTCAAATCGGGACATCACCGCCGCTCCGGGGGGGGGGGGCAATAAAACTCATCAGCCTGTAATAAAAATATCTACCACCTCCTAAATGGCATTGCCATGTTCAAGATCTCTGCTTGCTGTCAGTGGATGTTCTGGTACAGTCAGGGTGGGTCAAGCTCTGCCCCTGTGTGGTCAGTGCAACTTTTGTTTTCCAGCTGAGAGCAAGCAGAGTTCTTGAAACTGAAAATAAAATGAAAGTCAGAGCCTGTTAGAAAGTTTCAATTTTCAGTTTTTTGAGGATTTGTCCGAGTAGGACCTATGGACGTTACAGACGGGGGTCTCTGGGGGTCTCGTGTCCATAGGCCTCATATATATACTGCAGCTTAGGTCTGTAGTGACGGCGCCGCTTATCTCCAGGAAATATCAGGTCTGTGTTACCTTCTCTGCCAGAAGCAGCTGTATTGGCGTGTTCCCAGTGCCGGGGATCGCTGCCCACCTCCAGCTACGGGAGTTTTAGGGGCTCGTTCACATTTTCAGGCGTTTATACCCCATTCACCTGCAGTGGGTGAACCAACCCGCATTTCACGTACTTTATAGCAGCGGGCAGACGTCACGCTTCCACCCGCAGGGGGCGCAGCGTGTAACCTTGCCTGTGCTGCGCTCATCCCCGGCCATCTGCGCAGAGTTTACCGTCCGTATCACGGCTCATTAGGTGAGAGCGCCGCTATCCTGTAACCTTTCACTAACCTTACGGAAGGAGGAAGGGATAATTGCTGCCAGTGGTGTTTACCCAGCACAATGGCCCTCGCCAGCCTGTGCCCCGAGCCCGCTGCCCGTGTTGACTTTCCTCTCGAAACATGCACTCTTGCAATTAAGTTAGATTAATGAAAGGTAAATGCCAAGAGCCGCGCCAAAGCATCGCGGTAAAGAAACTAATTAGAAAGCCTGTTTACTCTAACCGCTAATGGCTTAATTGCAACCTCTCCTGCTATTTACTAACCAGGCTCGTCAAACACCAGTTCGCAGGAGAGCTGCAGACCCAAAACGAGGGCACCGTGCATGGATCCGTACCCGAAAGATGCAGATGTTACTCCAGTGCAGCCAAAAATTATACTGCCCTGTACATAGGAGCAGTATTATAGTAGTTATATTCCTGTACATAGGAGCGGTATTATAGTAGTTATATTCTTGTACATAGGAGCAGTATTATAGTAGTTATATTCTTGTACATAGGAGCAGTATTATAGTAGTTATATTCTTGTACATAGGAGGCAGTATTATAGTAGTTATATTCTTGTACATAGGAGCAGTATTATAGTAGTTATATTCTTGTACATAGAAGCAGTATTATAGTAGTTATATTCTTGTACATAGGAGCAGTATTATAGTAGTTATATTCTTGTACATAGGAGCAGTATTATAGTAGTTATATTCTTGTACATAGGAGGCAGTATTATAGTAGTTATATTCTTGTACATAGGAGCAGTATTATAGTAGTTATATTCTTGTACATAGGAGCAGTATTATAGTAGTTATATTCTTGTACATAGGAGGCAGTATTATAGTAGTTATATTCTTGTACATAGGAGCAGTATTATAGTAGTTATATTCTTGTACATAGGAGCAGTATTATAGTAGTTATATTCTTGTACATAGGAGCAGTATTATAGTAGTTATATTCTTGTACATAGGAGCAGTATTATAGTAGTTATATTCTTGTACATAGGAGGCAGTATTATAGTAGTTATATTCTTGTACATAGGAGCAGTATTATAGTAGTTATATTCTTGTACATAGGAGCAGTATTATAGTAGTTATATTCTTGTACATAGGAGCAGTATTATAGTAGTTATATTCTTGTACATAGGAGGCAGTATTATAGTAGTTATATTCTTTGTCAATTTTCTATTTATTGACGACATGAGCAAGTATATGGTACAACACTGCCTCGACAGCCACAGCAGAGGAGTCATAGGCAGGAATAAGTGCACAATGTAGCATCAACATGTCACTTAAATACAGTAAACAGGTTTAGAGAGCGACATAACTGGGGCTGAGGGGAAGGGGAAGTAGGAAAAGGTAGGGGAAAGGGGGGGGGGGGGTAAAGTCCATTCTGTAATATAGTAGTTATATTCTTGTACATAGGAGGCAGTATTACAGTAGTTATATTCTTGTACATAGGAGGCAGTATTATAGTAGTTATATTCTTTGCCAATTTTCTTTTTATTAAGCAAATGAGCATATAAGAAACGACCATGAAGTATACCAAATGCATGTCGGCAGTTACAAGCAAAGAAGAATAATAACACATATGTTGGGAACATAAGACATGAAATCTATAGCATTCTCAAATAAAGGTAACATCGTCGTACCGGAGGTGTCTCAGACTCATCATCAAAAAGGTGTTGCTCAAATCAGCGACCAAGGCCGCACAGTAGCAGAGAACCGCGGGTATACGCATATAAACATAGTACACATATTATTGATAGAACGGGTCTAAAGTTATAACATCAAACCAAAAGACAGATAAGGACAGAACAATACAGGGGTGACAATGTAGAAGAAGACAGCGAGGACACAGAAGGGAGGGAAGGAGGGGGAAGGGAGAGGGTGGCACTTCATAGCGCTTAGACGAATCCTCGATATGACATCCATGGCCTCCAGATAGTCAGAAATCGGGCTCTACAATTGGCTTCCCATGCAGATAGCTCCTCTAGCCTCATAAGGTGGTCTACCTTAGCCTTCCATTCTTCTATCGTAGGTGCTACATCTGATTTCCATTTAAGTGGTATAAGCAGCCGAGCCGCTGCCAACAAAATGGAGGGTAGGTTATGTTTCGACGGAGTAAAAGTGGGGTTTGGACACCACAACAGAACCAGTTTTGGGTCCAAACTTAAGACCCTGTCCTGGCCCCCCATTCTATTGATAACACCCTCGATCTGGGCCCAGAAAGGTTTGATAGCAGGGCAATGCCACCAGATGTGGGACAAGGTTCCCAGGTCTCCTCCACACCTCCAGCACTCAGCTGGTACTGACGGATTGAGTCTATGCAAAAAAGCTGGCGTCTTGTACCATCGAGTGGTATAGTAGTTATATTCTTGTACATAGGAGGCAGTATTATAGTAGTTATATTCTTGTACATAGGAGGCAGTATTATAGGAGTTATATTCTTGTACATAGGAGCAGTATTATAGTAGTTATATTCTTGTACATAGGAGGCAGTATTATAGTAGTTATATTCTTGTACATAGGAGCAGTATTATAGTAGTTATATTCTTGTACAAAGGAGCAGTATTATAGTAGTTATATTCTTGTACATAGGAGACAGTATTATAGTAGTTATATTCCTGTACATAGGAGCAGTATTATAGTAGTTATATTCTTGTACATAGGAGGCAGTATTATAGTAGTTATATTCTTGTACATAGGAGCAGTATTATAGTAGTTATATTCTTGTACATAGGAGGCAGTATTATAGTAGTTATATTCTTGTACATAGGAGGCAGTATTATAGTAGTTATATTCCTGTACATAGGAGCAGTATTATAGTAGTTATATTCTTGTACATAGGAGCAGTATTATAGTAGTTATATTCTTGTACATAGGAGCAGTATTATAGTAGTTATATTCTTGTACATAGGAGGCAGTATTATAGTAGTTATATTCTTGTACTTGGTAGGCAGTATTATGGCATTTGCAGCATTAGATGATTATATTTGTACTTTCCTGTATTTCCATTGCCTCTTATGTTTTGCACTCAGTAGATTTGGATTATTATGTGATAATTATAAGATTCTGATATTCGTTATCATTTTCCCTTTCTTTTACATAAAAAAAATGAATAAAACAACTTAGAAATAAACAGATTTCGCCGTTTGCTCGTCCTCCTGCAGGAATGGCGCGGCATACATTTTCATTCATATTAATTGAATTTTAAAATGACCTTGCTCGCGTATTGATTTGAATTAAAATGTTCCACATCAAGGTCGCGCTGGCTCGCATCCTACAGGCGAAATATTAAAAAGCGAAGGGCCGTCTCACCGGCTATCGACGGAACAAGTTTGAGACGCAACCAGGAAAGTTTCTTTTTTGCGCGCAGGCGGCCGGGCAGAGGACTGTGCGCGGCCGAACACTGGCGAATACGGACGGCTTTTAGTCCAATGTTTAATCGGTATTTTTCCTTGGCTTTTGGAGAACGACATCTCCCAGCATTCCCTGTAGTCTTTGCCAGTGCATGCTGGGATTTGTAGTTTATCATGAAATGGAGGGTGCAGAGGCCTAAACTGTGGCGTTAAAAGAAGAAGAGGAGGAGTTTTGTGGGTGTTTGATGTAAAAAAAATGATTTAAGGTGGAATTGTTTTCTGCGCTGGTTGTTCAAGAAGCAACTGACAGGCCAAAGGGCTTGGGTTCTTTATGGAGGACCCTTGGTTTTTGGAATCTGTATCTTATATTGGAAGTGAACTAATGGTGGTTCTCTCCTTCTCACGCACACAAAACATGCGGGATGACGAATCGGCATACGGATACGGACTGCACACCTTGTGCTGTCCACGTTTTTTGTGCCTCTGTTGAAATTAATGCGTCCACAACGGAGGCGGATAAAAAATATGATCGTGTGCGTGGATCCGCAAGGTGGAATTTATTTCTTAAGCTGCAGAACCCCAATGATCTGTGAATCGATGACAGTCTCGGTTCTCGAACCTCCATGTCAGTAGTTGGATCTCTCCTTTTTAAGGTGGAATTGATTTTGTAGGGCGGTGACGAGCAGCAGGCATGTCCGCTAGGTGCCGGCGTCCGTTCTCGTCATCTTCGTGGTGATGAGAGGTAATTGCTTGGCCCTCATTACGGAGACTGATGTATCCAGATGTATATTTATAGCCGTCCTCTCCCCCGGGAACGTCAGTGTCACCGAAGTTTAAGGAACGCACAAGCCCCACAGCCAGCCAGCCAAACTTTTCTCCGACTGTTCCTCGTCAGACGAGAGGTGTTCTGGAAATAATTAGGCCATTTAGCGACCAGGAGGAATCTCCAGCCATCCCCACTTCCTTGAAAGTCCGCGAGCCGCGCGCCGCTCTCCCCGGTTCTGAAGGAACGCATTGTAATGTGCTCTTAATTAATATTTCAGCACCTCACATTTTCTTCACTTCAAAGTGACTCCTAGGGCTGTGAATGCTCCTTCGATCCCGCTGTAGTTTGTGCCGCGCGTTCCCCTTGTTCTGTCTCATCTGACGAAAGTGCGGATTGTCCTTGTCTGACATTGTGGGGATAGCGGTAATCGCGCACAACTCAACGCGCTCACGCACGGAGAGGACAGCCACCCCACCTGCATGAAGAGAGCTCAGTGTTTATGGCCGACCATCGAGGGGTGCGGGTCTGCAAGTGTTCACGATATGGAGCAGAGGTGAAGGGTAGAGCGCCCCCTATACTGAGGGCCGAAGGGCAGTATATACTGACGGGCAGGAAGTCCAGTTAGCACCCTGAATGTAAGCGCCCAGTAATGGCCATAGGGCAGGGCACCCACTATCGGAGAACCCCCACTGTACTGAGAAGTGAAGGGCAGCATGTACTGATGGGGCAGGGCACCCCCTTACCACCCTGAATGTAGAGCACCCAGTAATGGCATAGGGCAGGGCACCCACTATCAGAGAACCCCCACTGTACTGAGGGGTGAAGGGCAGCATGTACTGATGGGGCATGGCACCCCCTTACCACCGTGAATGTAGAGCACCCAGTAATGGCCATAGGGCAGGGTACCCACTATCGGAGAACCCCCATTGTACCGAGGAGTGAAGGGTAGCATATGCTGACAGCAGGGTGCACCCACTTACTGCCCCAGTAATGGCCATAGGTCAAGGCACCTACTATCAGAGCTCCACTGTACTGAGGGGTGAAGGGCAGCGTGTACTGATGGGACAGAGCATCCGACTTTGGAGGAACCCCCCCTTACAGATGAGTGAAGGGCAATGCTGGTAGAGTCCCCTTCCCTTACTGAAGGCAGAGCGCCCCCTGCAGACATTAGGGAGCACGCCTCTTCTCTCCTGTACTGAAGGGTAAAGGAAAACATGTCCATGTGTTGTAGGGTGGCCCATTCCCAATCCGGGACCTAAGGAAAGGACAGAACGCCCACAGCTGGTACAAAGTGAAGGGTGCACCCCATACTAAAAGGAGGCGCTTGTGCTGAGCCAAATTGAAAGTAGAAACCTCCCCCCCAAAGCCCACGATCCCCCCCCACACACCCCCCCCCCACACACATCCCCCCCCCCCCCCACACACACATCCCCCCACCCACACATCCCCCCGCACATCCCCGTCTGCCCCTTAAAGCACTACAAAGCCATGAGATGCCCCCCGTCCCCAGGTTACAGGATAAGCCTAAAAGTGGCCTGGTTGCGCATGGGCTGAGTGACCCCCTACTTGGCATGGGTCCCCCATTCTGAAAGATTGCATCTCAGGAGTCTGGGAAAGCTGGGTGACATCCTCCTCGGCAGCTCCAAGCACGGCCGAGGAGGACGATTCAAGGACTTGATGTTATTTATTAATCTTCCGGAGACTTCTCCTAATTGCATTCATTATATGAGGGGCTGTGATGTTCCCGGTGATGGAGGCGGCAGGTGAGCGCCGGGCGGGGGGCCGGGGGGCATTGTTTCCTTATTAATAGGGATTTAGAGCTTTCCCCCAAGGATCCCGAGCTCTTGAAATTCATTGCTTTGTAGTAAAACAATATAATGAGTACAGCGCAGCCCAACACGGGCGATCCCCCCGGTATTGTCAGCGCTTCCTGATCTTCTGCTGGCATCCAGTTAGCAGCGCTTCCCTGACGATTAACCCATTGCAAACCGCAGCTCCGCCAAGAGGGGGGACGTGAAGCATGGCGAAACAGAGCCGTCTTCCTGAGCTGGTTTTGGAATAGAATTCCAGAGCTGTAGTATACACTGACACACCATTGAAAGAGACATTGTCTGCGATAAAATGACTTACCGTAATAGATTTGGCGGTTGTGCCCATTTCAGCACTTATTTGTATCAATCCCCTGGCATGGTTGCCAAATGTGTGGGGGTTGATGGGAAGCACCCCTCTATTGTGTCCTGTGGGCTCTCAGTCACCTTACATGATGCCCCCTCTCCTGAAGACCACAATAATGAAGAATCCGCAGAATCTTTGGAAGCATCTTGTTCTCTTTCCTAATTCCCTTCTCCGTGTCGGGTAAAGCAGATTTTTGCCGATTTTTTTTATTTATTTTTTATAATCTCTCAAATGCAATTAAATGCTGAGAAGGTGCCAGCTGTAATGCCAACTCAGCAAGGGGGTATTTTCTATAGAAGAGAGGGGGCGCCATCTAGGATGACTCCCCCTTTCTAGCCGGTGGTTTGACCCTGGCACTGCAAAGAAATTACAGGGGAGTGAACCAAATGGTCATGGTGGGGGGGCACATAATCACCAGGACAATGTCCTAAGTGGTAAGGGTGTGGTGGCATGGCCTAGCGTCACCTGGGGGGCACAGACGGATCTTGGCTGTGGCATCCCTTCTTCCCACAGTGTCTCATGAGGCCCCTCGACCTACGAGTTCTGGAAAGAGGCGGCAGCGATAAGTGCTTGGGGACTTGCAGCTTGTGCCAGGGCGTCGGGCAGGAGGCTGGCGCTGCGCGCGGTTTCGGCCGCCTCTCCGTTTCAGGTTCCCTCTCGTGAGAGGTTGGGGAAGTTGTTCTTCTCGTGTCTGGGGCTTTCAGAAGATGTCGACCTGTCACCGCTTTGTCACACCTCATTACATGCCCTGATGGGGGGACGTCTCTGTGCCACCTGCATACCCGCCCTCCAGTGAGACAGATGGTGGAGGGCACTGCCAGGACACTCCGCGCGTTCACATTAGCTGCGACATTTACGTTTTTGGTATCCATGACTCTTGTCTATTGGAGTCTCATGTAGCTTGAAATCCACCTCCTCTCTTATCAGAGGCTTGGCTTGCCATTCGGTCCCCCATGCTTTGCACTGCAGCTCCGCTCATTTAGATTAGAAGTCCGTCTTCGGGTGGAGTTTCTTTTGTTCCGTCCCTTTTCCCGTACAGATGTGGATCTATGGGTGGTGTGGTGGGTACAGCAGGCGGCACTCCCCTGCGCCCTCCGCCCCTTCTCCTGGCAGGGAGATTTGGCGTTGGGTTACTAAGGCAGTCGTTGATGGTTTTTCCAGCGCAGTTTATCTGCTCGGTGTGAGCCTTACTGTCTGCCATCTGGGCACACGCTTTGCCAACTCTGTTCAGCAGCCGTTCGTACAGCTAGTGACCCAATGCAGACCTTGCCCGTCTGCCCTGGCACCGCTACACAGTCCACTCAGGCAGGTGGCACCGTCATGCTGACCTGCCAGGCAGCCCATTCCATCAGGCCTTCATCCCGGTGCCAGTCCTATAGATGCCAAACAACGATACTTCACCCGCTAATTCATCCTGCCAGCTAGATCTGAGACGCCCGTCCTCAAATACACGGATTATAGGCCAGGAAACCTGCGCTGGTACATTGTAACGAACTGGAGAGGTGTGTCTGCTGACCAACAGACTGGAGGCAATCTTGTATAAAAAAATGTTATCCCTCTTAAATATCTCCGCTTGCCGTCAGTGGATGGGAGCATTCTGATTTGTCCTAATCTGACGGCTGAGTTTGTTACATTTGTATCCAGTCTACACAGTCCTCTGTCCAGTTTGTTACAATGTATCAGTGCAGGTAACGTGCAGAGCTCACGTATTGTCCGGACTTACACAATTGTAACAAATCCTCAGCTGTCAGAGGTCTTAAAGGGGCATTCCATCCCATATAGTGCTGACCTACTGTAAGTATTTGCCATTCCAACCCCTGGGACCCCACAATCCTGAGAATGAAGGGGCCACACCACCAGTTTACCGCTGATGTCAGACCTCCCCACCCATCATAATGATGGCAGATTCTAGGCTTATACTATTACGGTGGGGATACCCCTTTAGGTTAGAACAGGTTTTCAGCCTCTGGATGTAAATCAGGCTGTGTCTATTCATTGACAGCAAGCAGAGATCTTTTTTTAAAAAAAGCTTTCTGCTATTTCCCCGCTTCTCTCTCTGCAGGTGACCCTGGGCAAAGTGCTGAAGGTGATTGTGGTGATGCGCAGCCTCTTCATCGACCGCACCATAGTGAAGGGCTACAACGAGAACGTCTACACCGAGGACGGCAAGGTGAGATCATGTGACCTTCTTAAAGGGCCGGCGCCAAGACCAGCCGCTAATATGATTTACATTTAGCTGGGGGGGGGATCTGTTGTGCCCCTCAGCTGCACCTTGCAAGTTATATCACGCTATCCTCTGGGGTTTTTGGGGCCCCGCTGGTTACCGGGGCCCAAGTGTAGCTTTTAGGCGGTCGCAGGTCTCACAGTGGGCACCGCTGAAACGGCAGAGAACAGTGGCGTGCAAAGGGAGCAGTGTGCCTAACCCTAAGTTCACACTTGCGCGTTTTACAGCGCGTTCGAACGCGCTGTAAAATGCTCAACACATGCAAACCAATGCTTCCCTATGGGACTGGTTCACATTTTTGCGTTTTACAGCGCGTTCGAACGCGCTGTAAAACGCCCTACGCATAAACAAGTACTTGAGCTTTTTTGGGGGCGTTTGTCGCGCGTATTGTAATTGACACCACAGTAGTCAGTCACAAGAACGCGCGTACGACGCGCGTTTCCTATTTGCAAAAACGCGCTATAATACGCGCGACAAAAACGCGCGTAAAACGTGCGTTTCAAGAACGCTCAGGTCTGAACCCAGGGTAAAGGAGTAAAAAGCAAGAGAAGAAAACGGCGAGGCGGCCTCCTGCCGGGTCTCTGCTGGCATCGGCGGTTGCCGGATCGGGAGGTCGCGGTGAGCCACAGCAAACAATGCCTGGCCGAGGCGCTTGTGATATTTACAGAGCTCCCAGCACCCCCCCTGCTCCCAGTGCGCACGTAATGGTCACATCCGGGGTTACTCAGGGATATTCACTCCCGAAAATTATTGACGAGCAAAAAGGGCAGACGGGAACAGATGAATATGTTTAAAAAAAAAAAAAGGATCGGTTCCTGTCCGCCGGAACATTGGAACAGCTAATAAATTAATTTGGTTTTCACAGCCGACTGTGCTCATGTAATTGGCTTTTTGCGTTAACCCCTCGCACACCCATAATGCTGCTGCTGCGGCTCATCTGCGGTTATCGGAGGCGCTGGAAATGGCAAAGCAGCAGCCGGTAAGGTTGCCGGCCCATCCCGGGGATTTGCTGCCATTCACTCTGCCTGATCAGGAAGGGTTAATTTGTGTGGAGTTTAACCCATACCGCGCCGGAGCGCCTGCCCACGGCACCAGGTTCACTGCCCGGTCATTAATATGAGGATCAGGTTCCCCGACTGATTACAGCGCAAACAATGCTCTTCAGACCCAAAGGCCACATCCTAACGAGCAGAGGGCACCGCACCAGACCTTGTTAGCATGCAGATGTTTCACTGGCGCAGTGCCTAGAAAAAGCGCATAAATAATGAAGTCAGCAGTAACGAGGGGAGTGATCGCCATCCTGTGACCCCTGTAGGCCCTATTGTCGGCCTACACTGGGCATTAGAGGCCCTCCGCCTACGTGGATTTTTTTTTTTAGAAAAATCTGATTAGCAATGCAGAATGCTGTCGCAGTGTGAACAGTTTGGTTGCTGCGGGCACGTTGCCTAGTTACAATGTATCATAAGAGGTTGTCAGGTGGATTGTCCTTAGCAACCAGTCAAGTTCTCAAGCAGAAAAGGGGCGTGGAAGTAATGGGTCTACATTTCTCTATCTCGTCCTGCTTTATTAGTCAGATTTTTATTATCCTTTTCAGGTAGTCGCATACTGGGTGATTTTATAATGGCAGCCATTTTGGTGGTAACCCAGCTTTCCCCGAAACAGATATAACAAAGAAATGTCAAAAAGAGTTTTTAACAGCTTTACCAGGAAAGTTCCCCTTAACCTCTTCTGCCACCCTGATGTACCTGTACTTAAAATACAGCAGGCACCCGGCCACAATGACCACGATTGGCGATGGCTCTGAAACCAGTCGTATAGCCCCTCAGATGCCGCGTTCAACATTAATTGTGGCATCTGTGAGGTTAGGCAGAGGGATGCGGCTCCCTCTGCCTTCCGATTGGAGCTCCCGCAGTGAAATCACAGGGCTCCGATCGCGTACCATGACATCCTGGAGCCTGCTGAAGCTTCCCTGGCCTGTCAGGGTAATCTGCCTGCTGAGCTGTGCACGAGGCACAGCTCAGCAGATAGAGAGGCCGAACCCATCCACCATAATAGATCTCACACGCACGACCGTGGTTTTGCAATATGCAGATCAGATGCGGACCCATTCATTTAGTGGGGCCACAAAAAATGCGGACCGCACGCCCGTGTGCAGTCCGCATTCGTATGTCTGTTCCGCAGCCCTGCAAAAAAACAATAGTACGTGTCCTATTCTTGTCCGTTTTGTGGACAAAGATAGGACAGCTTTACAGAGGGCCGGACTTTACATTCCGCAAAATGCGGAACACACACATGGCCGGTATCTGTGTTTTGCAGACCCGCAATTTTCCTTGTGCTTGAGCCCTAAGTGTGAATGGGACACGGGATCAAAAGATCGCAGGGTCTACTCCCCGAAGGGCTAAAAGTTATTGTAAAAAAAGTTAAGATCAAAATATTCAAATTTTAAATCAATTTCACAATTTTACATATAAAAATATATAAACAATAAAAAAAATTGTTATCACGGTGTCCGAAAATGTCTCAACTGTTAAAATATAAAAATATTTTTGCTGCGCAGTGTACACTGTAAAAGTAGTAAAATAAGAAAAAACCCACAAATTTGGTATCACGATAATCGTATTGAGCCACAGAATGAGGACATCATGTCATTTTTAGCGCACAATGAACGCCAGAATATCAAAACCCGAAAAAAACTTGTCAGAATGGTGGGGTTTTTTCAATTTAACCCTGCAAAGATTTTATTTCCCTCCGTTTTTTCCAACACAAGACATGGTAAATTAAATACAACTTATCCTGTAAAAAATAAGCCGCCAATATGGCTATGTGAGCGGAAAATTTTAAAAAAAGTTATGGCTTTTGGAACATGGGGAGGAAAAAACTAAGAGGTTAAAGGGGCGGATCCATTTAGGTCGCAAGTAATGATCATGGTCGCCAACAGTCCAAATCCTGCTTGATTTTCTTAATCGCAATTCCCACGAGACTACTTCAGAGCTGAGATCAATGTGATTCGCGTGGGACCGTAACTCACTTGCGACAATATTTAAACCTACGGCTGCTTTGGTCGTGCGACCACATACAGGTTGGTTGCTTGAAATCGTTTGCGATTTGTCCGCGACTATTTTACAGTGCGATATAGCTGCGGTCTTTTACATTGCTTGTGACCAAATATACGGCGCGTTTCGATTTGTTCTCGACTGTTGCGTTTCACGTTCCCGATCATTACTTGTCATGAGACCTAAGTCGCCATTTAGTCCTGGCCTAACCGTCTCGCAACCTACTCTCCTCCACAGCACAACGTCTAGCCCTAGTCTTTATCCCCCAGACCTGATACATTGTTACTGCTTTGTTTCTTTTGCGCAGCGAGGGCGTTTATCCTGACAGCTCCTCCGGGGCTCCTGCCGTCCCTCCTGGGCTCTGTAGTGCATGTCCCCGTCTGTGTAGCAGTTAGAAGGCGTAAGCGCCCTCGTTCAATCCTCTTGTCGTCTGTTCAGACTACGGCTTCATTAATTACCCCGCGTCAGCGGCCGCTCACATCCTCCGAACCTCGGCAAGTGAAAAGCACAAAGCTATCAAAGCCGAGCTTCAAAGATCACCAGAGCCGTCTCTGGGGTAATTTCTGATCCCTGCTTCCCTACCACTTCAAAGCCGAGCGTAGAACTTGTCTGGGGTGGGGGGGCCGCTCCGGCAGGGAGGGGGCGGCATCTGATTTCTATAATAGGGGCTGGCACCGTCCCTGTTTGATATGAGATGCAAGGAAGGTTGCGATTCGTTTATCGACTTTGAAATCCTTCGGACGACCTTCAAAAAAAAAAATGGCATCCTGCCCCGCTATGCTAGTACACGGGAGGACGGCGCGGGGTCCGGTAGGTGGGGGAGGGGGAACTTGGGGTAAAAGTTATGATCTAAATGGGGAATAAAGATAATTGATTGGAAAATTTAAGAATTGGTTTAATGTCACAAAACCGCTAGCTGTGGTGGGGACGTCACTCCAGTGCCCGGTGTACGCCAGGCGGTGGGAGAGGCTCTGAGGAGGCCCGTAGTCACACCGCTGGGGTCTGCTACCTGGTAGTATGGCGTCATTATAGCATCAGTACATGTGCGTGTATGTAGCATCTGAGCAGCCATAGGGCATCAGTATTGGGGCGCGTATGTAGCATCAGTATAGCGGGGCGTATGTAGCATCAGTATAGCGGGGTGTATGTAGCATCAGTATAGCGGGGTGTATGTAGCATCAGTATAGCGGGGCGTCATTATAGCATCAGTACATGTGCGTGTATGTAGCATCTGAGCAGCCATAGGGCATCAGTATTGGGGCGTGTATGTAGCATCAGTATAGCGGGGTGTATGTAGCATCAGTATAGCGGGGTGTATGTAGCATCAGTATAGCGGGGTGTATATAGCATCAGTATAGCGGGGTGTATATAGCATCAGTATAGCGGGGTGTATGTAGCATCAGTATAGCGGGGCGTATGTAGCATCAGTATAGCGGGGCGTATGTAGCATCAGTATAGCGGGGCGTATGTAGCATCAGTATAGCGGGGCGTATGTAGCATCAGTATAGCGGGGCGTATGTAGCATCAGTATAGCGGGGCGTATGTAGCATCAGTATAGCGGGGCGTATGTAGCATCAGTATAGCGGGGCGTATGTAGCATCAGTATAGCGGGGCGTATGTAGCATCGGTATACCGGGGTGTATGTAGCATCAGTATAGCGGGGCGTATGTAGCATCAGTATAGCGGGGCGTATGTAGCATCAGTATAGCGGGGTGTATATAGCATCAGTATAGCGGGGCGTATGTAGCATCGGTATACCGGGGTGTATGTAGCATCAGTATAGCAGGGTGTATATAGCATCAGTATAGCGGGGTGTATATAGCATCAGTATAGCGGGTCGTATGTAGCATCAGTATAGCAGGGTGTATATAGCATCAGTATAGCGGGGTGTATATAGCATCAGTATAGCGGGTCGTATGTAGCATCAGTATAGCAGGGTGTATATAGCATCAGTATAGCGGGGTGTATGTAGCATCAGTATAGCGGGGCGTATGTAGCATCAGTATAGCGGGCGTATGTAGCATCAGTATAGCGGGCGTATGTAGCATCAGTATAGCGGGCGTATGTAGCATCAGTATAGCGGGGCGTATGTAGCATCAGTATAGCGGGGCGTATGTAGCATCAGTATAGCGGGGCGTATGTAGGATCAGTATAGCGGGGCGTATGTAGGATCAGTATAGCGGGGCGTATGTGGCATCAGTATAGCGGGCGTATGTGGCATCAGTATAGCGGGCGTATGTGGCATCAGTATAGCGGGCGTATGTGGCATCAGTATAGCGGGGCGTATGTGGCATCAGTATAGCGGGCGTATGTGGCATCAGTATAGCGGGCGTATGTGGCATCAGTATAGCGGGCGTATGTGGCATCAGTATAGCGGGGCGTATGTGGCATCAGTATAGCGGGCGTATGTGGCATCAGTATAGCGGGGCGTATGTGGCATCAGTATAGCGGGGCGTATGTGGCATCAGTATAGCGGGCGTATGTGGCATCAGTATAGCGGGCGTATGTGGCATCAGTATAGCGGGCGTATGTGGCATCAGTATAGCGGGGCGTATGTGGCATCAGTATAGCGGGCGTATGTGGCATCAGTATAGCGGGCGTATGTGGCATCAGTATAGCGGGCGTATGTGGCATCAGTATAGCGGGCGTATGTGGCATCAGTATAGCGGGGCGTATGTGGCATCAGTATAGCGGGGCGTATGTGGCATCAGTATAGCGGGGCGTATGTGGCATCAGTATAGCGGGCGTATGTGGCATCAGTATAGCGGGCGTATGTGGCATCAGTATAGCGGGGCGTATGTGGCATCAGTATAGCGGGGCGTATGTGGCATCAGTATAGCGGGGCGTATGTGGCATCAGTATAGCGGGGCGTATGTGGCATCAGTATAGCGGGGCGTATGTAGCATCAGTATAGCGGGGCGTATGTAGCATCAGTATAGCGGGGCGTATGTAGCATCAGTATAGCGGGGCGTATGTAGCATCAGTATAGCGGGGCGTATGTAGCATCAGTGTGACCGCCTCTCACCCTTCTTTTCTCTTCTTTCAGCTGGACATATGGTCGAAGTCCAACTACCAAGTCTTCCAAAAGGTAAGAGCAGCAGACGTGCCCTGACCGACCTCGCCTGCCCAGATACCCCAGTATAAAGCGGAGACACATTTCCTACTATAACACTGCCTTAAACGTCCTAAAACATGACTGCTGTCCTCCAGAAACAGCGCCACACCTGTCCACAGGTTATGCAAGGTGCTGCAGTTCAGCCTCATTCACTTCAGTGGACCTGCAGTACCTGACACAACCCATGGTCAGGGGTGGTGCTGTTTCTGGAAGACAGAACCATGTTATATAATTCTGTGGTACAGCCCTTTAATCTAGCATCTGATAATCCAGAAGTTCTTCTATTACCAGCACAGACCCGCCGCCTTTAGCCTCGGAGATTTGGGAGACCTCTTCCCCGCCAGCTGTGGCCCCAGTAGGGCGAGATGAAATTATCCTGCCGCTCTGTTCCCCAATATGTGCTGCGTCAGCAGAACTATCTTATTAGGTTTGTTTATGACAGGGCTGCCGCGCCGGAGGGGTCCGGGGAGCAGCGCGTCTCACTGTGCGCCGCACGCACGCCCCCCACCCGGGTGCCGTCTGGAGAATCTTGTACCGGAGATGAAGTAGTTTCCCTACTGAACTTACGAGACCTTTGGCTCCTAAAACGCGTCTCTCCCCGCACTCCCCCCAGAAGAGAAGAAAGTGACAAAGTTGCTGTGCGTTTTATTGGTGTCTGTTCTTAGGAAAGCTGGATGGCAGCCAAACCACAGGTATGATCACCCAGCTTTCCTGGAGTCCGGAAGGGAGATGGTCCCTGATTATTCCCACCAAGGATGTGGTTTCTTCAAGCTGCAATCAGTTTGGTGCTGGCAGAACAGATTCGGGGTCCGAGGAGGTCTCGACTTCTGGTGCCAGTTTTCTTGACAACCCGATGCCACCATGCCAACCGAAAAGGAGAGGTACCGCTCTAGCCAACGCAGCTGTGGCAGTAGTCATGTGATCACTAAGCTCCGCCCAGAGACTTTTATATTATAATAGCTGGAAGTAATGTATCAAAGGGGAGAAACAAAATAACCCTTAGTGCGGTATCTGTATCTACCCTGTACCATAGTGCGGTATCTGTATCTTCCCTGTACTATAGTGCGGTATCTGTATCTTCCCTGTACTATAGTGCGGTATCTGTATCTTCCCTGTACCATAGTGCGGTATCTGTATCTTCCCTGTACCATAGTGCGGTATCTGTATCTTCCCTGTACTATAGTGCGGTATCTGTATCTTCCCTGTACCATAGTGCGGTATCTGTATCTTCCCTGTTCCATAGTGCGGTATCTGTATCTTCCCTGTACCATAGTGCGGTATCTGTATCTTCCCTGTACCATAGTGCGGTATCTGTATCTTCCCTGTACCATAGTGCGGTATCTGTATCTTCCATGTACTATAGTGCGGTATCTATCTTCCCTGTACTATAGTGCAGTATCTGTATCTTCCCTGTACCATAGTGCGGTATCTGTATCTTACCTGTACTATAGTGCGGTATCTGTATCTTCCCTGTACTGTTGTGCGGTATCTGTATCTTCCCTGTGCTATAGTGCGGTATCTGTATCTTCCCTGTACCATAGTGCGGTATCTGTATCTTCCCTGTGCTATAGTGCGGTATCTGTATCTTCTCTGTACCATAGTGCGGTATCTGTATCTTCTCTGTACCATAGTGCGGTATCTGTATCTTCTCTGTACCATAGTGCGGTATCTGTATCTTCCCTGTACTATAGTGCGGTATCTGTATCTTCCCTGTACTATAGTGCGGTATCTGTATCTTCTCTGTACTATAGTGCGGTATCTGTATCTTCCATGTACTATAGTGCGGTATCTATCTTCCCTGTACTATAGTGCGGTATCTGTATATCTGTATCTTCCCTGTACTATAGTACAGTATCTGAATCTTCCCTGTACTATAGTGCGGTATCTGTATCTTCCCTGTACTATAGTGCGGTATCTGTATCTTCCCTGTACTATAGTGCGGTATCTGTATCTTCCCTGTACTATAGTGCGGTATCTGTATCCTCCCTGTACCATAGTGCGGTATCTGTATCTTCCCTGTACTATAGTGCGGTATCTGTATCTTCTCTGTACCATAGTGCGGTATCTGTATCTTCCTGTACTATAGTGCGGTATCTGTATCTTCCCTGTACTATAGTGCGGTATCTGTATCCTCTCTGTACTATAGTGCGGTATCTGTATATCTGTATCTTCCCTGTACCATAGTGCGGTATCTGTATCTTCCCTGTACCATAGTGCGGTATCTGTATCTTCCCTGTACTATAGTGCGGTATCTGTATCTTCCTCTGTACTATAGTGCGGTATCTGTATATCTGTATCTTGTACTATAGTGCGGTATCTGTATCTTCCCTGTACCATAGTGCGGTATCTGTATCTTCCCTGTACCATAGTGCGGTATCTGTATCTTCCCTGTACTATAGTGCGGTATCTGTATCTTCCCTGTACTATAGTGCGGTATGAATTTGGAGGGCTGAATACTAATTTGCGGCACATTACTGGACACCCTCGGGGCGGCCATGGACTTCACACGGGGCAGAGCGCGGCCTTCCCTTTGTGTCGTCGGAGTCTAAATCGGACTGGTATTGTCTGCCACAATGGACGGTGGATAAAAGGAGGATCGGAAGGGGGAGGGGGCGCAGCGCCGAGGAGGATGAATGGCTCCCCCGCCGACCACAGATGGGCTCAGTCCGCTGCGTGGCATTTAGACGGCTCCAGCAAATAGGCAGCGGAGAGCGTCCTCGCCGTCCAGCCGCTCTGCCTCCCCGATCGTCCTCGGTGAATAGGATGTGTGCGCCGTAGCTGCAGGTAGCCGGCTGCCAGATGAATAGATGATGGGAGTCGGTAAACACAGCGCCCGCCGTCTGCCGAGCCCCTGAAAGGCCAGACAAAAGCCCAAAACGCCCTTGAATGCAGCATCGGGAGGCCGCCTGATTATAGCCGCCGCCGCTTTAACCGTTTCGCCGGTCGTTGGCTGCGGTACGGTGCGCTGGTTTTGGGGTGCACCATCACTTCTGTCCATGTGAATGGCGCGGGTGCATGGACTTCTGCAAACCCCATTCAGATGACTGGTGCAGCCGATGTGTGAGGGCCATGAGGCCCATGTAGAGGGCCCCGGCAGTTCAGGAGCCCCGCAACATATTGACATATCTGGATAGAACGTCTAGCTCTGCTCATCCAGATCTTCCTGGTTCACCGATAGAATCTAGAGGTGCAGTGAAGACTGACACAGATTGGGCACAGGGGTGTGACCATTCCGTTACAGAAGCATTTGTCACCAGTGCCGCAGATCCGTCGCAGGGTCTGTGCATTTCTACGAAGCCTGGGTGACCCTGTGACTAAATGATGAAACCACAGCTGCTTCCTCGACCCGGGGACAGAGGTGACTTTGCCTTACGGATGAGAAGAGGGAGCGGTCGGTGTCCCCACCCAGCGGAGGCCGCCATCTTGGCTTAGACCGGTTTTTATCACCAGTAGGATTGGTGAAGTCTGGAGTCAAAGTTTTCTTGTCCTTGAAGAAAGTCTTGGCGCAGACCTCGGCGGCCAGCCTGCCCCCTGCAGGTATGTCCGGACCAGGCCGCACGGCGCACACCCTCCTGCTCCGTACTGCAGAGACAACGCGGCTAATGTATGAAAATATATTCTCGTCAATACCGAGCTACAGAGCCGGCGCATGAATGCATTCATGAGGCCGATAGATCCGGCTATCGACGATCCGGGCTCAAGGTGAGAGAGGGCGCGACTTCACCACGCCGCCCCGCGCCCGTCTTCCCAGAAGCCCCAACGTGAGACTAATAGGGTCAGATGTTACCAGCAAATTGGATTTATCAGTTCTGCTTTGTTGGGCGCAGTCGATAGCGCGCGCCCCGCCGCCATGAAGAGGAGTGCATCACACCGCCAGCGTGTCCACCGGACAGTCACCGAGCCCTCGCACCTGGGGCCCCCTGCAGTGTCCATGGCCCCTTTAAATAAAGACATGACCTGTAAATACAACTCCTCCCCCAGTCGTCATGTGTGAAGTCTTCTGCTTATCTGGGCCTGGGAAAGCTGGGTGATTACAGCTCCTGTGGGGGTGCATTCAGCCTTTCCTTAGTTATATCCGGGCCTGGGAAAGCTGGGTGATTACAGCTCCTGTAGGGGTGCATTCAGCCTTTCCTTAGTTATATCCGGGCCTGGGAAAGCTGGGTGATTACAGCTCCTGTGGGGGTGCATTCAGCCTTTCCTTAGTTATATCCGGGCCTGGGAAAGCTGGGTGATTACAGCTCCTGTGGGGTGCATTCAGCCCTCAGCCTTTTCTTTAGTTATATCCGGGC
This sequence comes from Bufotes viridis, assembly GCA_033119425.1. Taxonomy (NCBI): domain Eukaryota; kingdom Metazoa; phylum Chordata; class Amphibia; order Anura; family Bufonidae; genus Bufotes; species Bufotes viridis. The sequence continues at coordinate 152,073,910 of CM065597.1, forward strand.
CTGGGAAAGCTGGGTGATTACAGCTCCTGTGGGGGTGCATTCAGCCCTCAGCCTTTTCTTTAGTTATATCCGGGCCTGGGAAAGCTGGGTGATTACAGCTCCTGTGGGGGTGCATTCAGCCTTTTCTTAGTTATATCCAGGCCTGGGAAAGCTGGGTGATTACAGCTCCTGTGGGGGTGCATTCAGCCTTTTCTTAGTTATATCCAGGCCTGGGAAAGCTGGGTGATTACAGCTCCTGTGGGGATACATTCAGCCTTTCCTTAGTTATATCCGGGCCTGGGAAAGCTGGATGATTGCAGCTCCTGTGAGGGTGCATTCAGCCCTCAGCCTTTTCTTTAGTTCTATCCGGGCCTGGGAAAGCTGGATGATTACAGCTCCTGTGGGGGTGCATTCAGCCCTCAGCCTTTTCTTTAGTTATATCTGGGCCTGGGAAAGCTGGGTGATTACAGCTCTTGTGGGGGTGCATTCAGCCTTTCCTTAGTTATATCCGGGCCTGGGAAAGCTGGGTGATTACAGCTCCTGTGGTGATAATTCAGCCTTTCCTTAGTTATATCCGGGCCTGGGAAAGCTGGGTGATTAAAGCTCCTGTTGGGGTGCATTCAGCCTTTCCTTAGTTATATCCGGGCCTGGGAAAGCTGGTTGATTACAGCTCTTGTGGGGGTGCATTCAGCCTTTCCTTAGTTATATCCGGGCCTGGGAAAGCTGGGTGATTGCAGCTCCTGTGGGGGTGCATTCAGCCTTTCCTTAGTTATATCCGGGCCTGGGAAAGCTGGGTGATTACAGCTCCTGTGGGGGTGCATTCAGCCTTTCCTTAGTTATATATGGGCCTGGGAAAGCTGGGTGATTACAGCTCCTGTGGGGGTGCATTCAGCCTTTCTTTAGTTATATCCGGGCCTGGGAAAGCTGGGTGATTACAGCTCCTGTGGGGGTGCATTCAGCCTTTCCTTAGTTATATCCAGGCCTGGGAAAGCTGGGTGATTACAGCTCCTGTGGGGGTGCATTCAGCCTTTCTTTAGATTTAGGCATTCTGTGTTACAACCAATATGGCTGCCATTACAGCGCCCCCAGCGGGTCAGTTCAGTCCTTGCATAGCTGTATCTATTTTTGGGAAAGCTGGGTGACGACCTCCGTGATGCCGGGGTTGTCAGTCAGCTTTCCTCTGGTCCCGATGGCGGAGACTTTTCCTGCTTCTCCCGTATATATCGCTGCCTATCCGAGCAGACTCAGGGTCATGTTCACATGCGGCAGATGACATGCAGATTGTGACAGATTCCGCCAAACCCTTTGCATGTGAATTGGGTTTCAGATGAACATTCTCACCCGGATTTCTCTCTGCGTAAAATAAATTTGCCTTTAATTTTTAAGAAACCCGTTAATAAATCTTTTAAAGAGACAGTCCGGTCCAAACTGATGCACTTTTAAGCCTAGCGCCGGGCCTTGGGGGCGGAGCATGACACTTCTTTCTCCCCAGAATACAGCACCACGCCTGGCTGTGTGTCATCGCCAGCTGCGCCCGTATATCTCGGTGGAGTAGAGCTGCAGTGCCGGACACAGGACCGGTTTGGCTCTGTCCTGCTTCCCCGCTCATTGATCTGCTCTTTTCCTTCATCTTCCCTCACTCCCGTCTCTGACAACTTCCCCAGCGCTCTCCTCCCCCGCCTCAGCTTCATTCTCGTCTCCCCCGATCCCTCATTGATCTCGCCATGTTTTTCTCGCCGCCGTTTGCTCGAATAAAGGCTGTCTCGCCGATTGACAGCCCTGTCGCCTGCAGTCTCGCTTCTCGCCAGATGTGACGTTACACGTTTTAGATGTGTCAAATTTTTTTGGGGAAGGTGGGAATTGGCGGCGGGCGACTGTCTCTGATCTCCAGATCCAGCCCCGCTCCGCCTAAGGGGGATTCACCTAGCGCCCCCATAATCCCCCCCCCCCTTCCCAAACTTGAACTAGGGGGGTCCTGTAACTTAAAGCCCTAGTTAAGCATGAGGCATGGAGATCTGCACCCCATTAAATGCTCAGCATTTAACGCGTTTCGCGGCTTGGCGTCACATGGTTATTAATGCTGTGTTTAACGCGTTTCATTATCTGACCTCATTGTTATTGATAGGTAACGCATTTCGCGGCTTGACGTCACCTAGTTATTAATGCTATGTATTAAACGTGTTTTGCGACACGACCTCAAATTATTATTGCTGCGTATTTAATGTGTTTCATGGTATGACCTCACTTTATTTTTAGCTCTGAATGTTTGACGCGTTTCGCAGCGTGACCTCCCATTATTATGATGTGTTTAACACATTTCATGATGACCTCACATCACGCATTATTTTGCTGTGTTTAACGTGTTTTGCAGTGTGACCTCACATTATTATGCATGTAACGCGTTTCGCAGCGTGACCTCACAGCCTTATTGTTGCTGTGTATTTAATGCATTTCATGGTGTGACCTCACATTGTTTTTGCTATGCAAGTAACGCGTTTCGCAGCATGACCTCACTCAGGTTTTAATACTGATGACTTTTCCTCGTAAATGGTCATCAGTATCTGATCGGTGGGGTTCTGACTCCGTGTGTACTGAGCACAGCGCTGTACAGTGTATAGCGGAAGTGCGTTGGATCGTGCTCAGCCGCAGTGCTGCTGACTGGCGGGTGTCCGACCTCCACCGATCAGATACTGATGACCTAGGATAGAATTCAAATCTCGGAGAACCCCTTTAATGCATTTCATACCGTGACCTTCACGTTATTATTGCTATGTGTTTAACGCGTTTCATGACATGACCGCACTTTATTATTTTTGCTGCGTTTCACGCACTTCACAGCGTGACCTCACATTTTTGTTACTGTGATGTGTTCCAGGTGACAGACCACGCCACAACAGCCTTGCTGCATTACCAGCTGCCACAGATGCCCGACGTGGTGGTGCGGTCATTTATGGTGAGTAGAGCCCCAGGAAACCTCTTTATGACCAGGCACAACTGACGCGGGAGAAGCTTTATCCCACGTTTTCCATTTGCAGAATCGGCAGTTCAGAGATCATTGATTTCTTTCTGTGTTTTTATCCTTCCCTCGTCATGTTCTCCATTGTTCTTGTGTTAAAATTTCACCAAGGGACCCTCCACCTCCTCCTCTTCCTCCTCCTCCACCTCCTCCTCTTCCACCTCCTCCTCTTCCACCTCCTCCTCCACCTCCTCCTCTTCCACCTCCTCCTCCACCTCCTCCTCTACCTCCTCTTCCACCTCCTCCTCTTCCACCTCCTCCTCCACCTCCTCCTCCTCCACCTCCTCCTCTACCTCCTCCTCCTCTACCTCCTCCTCTACCTCCTCCTCCACCTCCTCCTCTACCTCCTCCACCTCCTCCTCCTCTACCTCCTCCTCCCAGAATTACACCAGCACTTTAAAGAAATAGATGGATAGATATGGTGGAGTTTCCTTTGGTCTGGAACATTAATCTGTTCCTTGTTCCACATGTTGACACTGGACACAGCACATGACATGACGGCAGAGTGGTGGCGTGTGCATATGTATAGCAGGGAGTTCCTCCGGAGCCGCCTAGGAGCCATGTAAGCACACCGTCCGCCTGATAGTTTAGAACATCCATTAATCTGAACTCATTTAGACCCTAGACTCATCCTAAACTTATGCAGACTCCAGACCATATACCAACATTCATTCATACCCGTGAACTCATTGACCCCAGACCAGACCCCGGAGAAGACATCTAAACTCATCCAGACCCTAGATAATATGCCTAAACTCATCCAGACCCCAGAACATATTCCTACACTTACCCAGACCCCCTGAACTCATTGACCCCAGACCACACCCCTCACCTCATCCAGACCACACCCCTCACCTCATCCAGACCACACCCCTCACCTCATCCAGACCACACCCCTCACCTCATCCAGACCATACCCCTCATCCAGACCATACCCCTCATCCAGACCATACCCCTCACCTCATCCAGACCATACCCCTCACCTCATCCAGACCACACCCCTCACCTCATCCAGACCACACCCCTCACCTCATCCAGACCACACCCCTCACCTCATCCAGACCACACCCCTCACCTCATCCAGACCACACCCCTCACCTCATCCAGACCACACCCCTCACCTCATCCAGACCACACCCTCACCTCATCCAGACCACACCCCTCACCTCATCCAGACCACACCCCTCACCTCATCCAGACCACACCCCTCACCTCATCCAGACCACACCCCTCACCTCATCCAGACCACACCCCTCACCTCATCCAGACCACACCCCTAACCTCATCCAGACCACACCCCTCGCCTCATCCAGACCCCCTCACCCAGACCATACACCTCATCCAGATGCCTGATCACTTTCAGACCCTAGACAATACGCCTAAACTCATCCAGCTTCCAGATCCCTGAGCTTTTTGAGACCCCATTCCAGCCCCCTGAACTCATTCAGACCCAAAAATTCATTAACCCCCCAGACCATACCCCTCACCTCATCCTGACCCCTAAACTTATTCAGACCCCAGACCAGACTCCTAAACCCACTCAAACCTTTAAAATTCAGACTCCAAAGCATAAAGATGAACACAGCCTGGAAGCGACATGACACAGGAGGAGACTCTTGCACATAGAAGCTGACACTCTAATGATGACTTACATCTCACATTGCACGCTTTCCTCCACTTTCCTCCTCATCTATCCCATCCCAACAATTTGAGATTCGTTCTGAGAATTGGAAAGTTCCTGTAACGCCGAGCCCTGCGGCACCGCCGGCACCAGGTTATTCTGTGTACGATCACCGGGGGAGCGGGATTGGGATCGATCGGCTCCAGCTGAGATCCTTTTCTGAAGAGTCTGACAGGAGCTCAATAAAAGTGCCAATACACTGGACACCGGCAGTCAGCCAAGATGTCAGAATGACCCCCGGTTATGATCTCTTGGCAAGCCCCAGCCTGGAGCGGGGTGACATTGGCACGCAGGTGCCCTCATTATGCCCTACCGATGCCAAGTACCCTTCAAATTTTGCTCATTTCACTCATTGCTGGCCACGCAGGGGGTCATGTACGGAGGGTCTTGCCCGTTGGTGTCTCTTGCCTTGATCCGTATGATCCCTCTCAGGGTGGGTCCATGCACCTTTAAGTGTTTGTTTTTCGTAATGTCGGATATTGACGGCTCCTGCAGGGAAGGCGCTGGCGGAGCACAGACAAATGCGCGTCCCGGGCTGCCTCCCATCCCTCATCCTCCCCCGTATTGATTGAAGGAAGACATATTGAGTGTGTAACTCTGCCGCCTCCCTCAGGTCTTTATTTACCCACCGATCACGCCGCGCTCGTTTTCCCAAAACCAATTCAGAGGATTTTAGAGGGACGTGTAACTTCTGTATAAAAAGCACGCCGAGTGCGGTGCCGGCGCCTTCTCATTCATCAGCGGGGCGACACCTCAGACACGCGGATTTCTGTGGGAACAGCGGCCTAATGGCCAAGAAATAAATCTACGAAAATGTTGTTTTCTGCTAAAAATCCCCCCTCCTCCTGCGGGCACGCCGGGCAGACATAGCAACTCTGACAGCTGGTACTAGAGGTAAAGGCATAGTACCATATAATGAAATAGAGCGGGCCCCATAGTGTACATCAGACGGGGCCCCCATGGTTTTGCCGATAATTCTGCACCCACTTGTTTTATGGCAGTGCCCCATTCTTCTAGAGAGCGGAGTCCTGCACTCGCACAGTACTAGGGGGATGGGACCAACCAAGGCTGGGACCTCTGAGACCCGTATCATCCACATACACCATGAATACGGTAGAAGGGTGCTCGCCATCCAGGACCCCCCTGATACTAGCCAGAGAGGACCCCCTCCTCCCCTTGCCATCATCTCCTTACTGGGAGACCCATGCAGTGCATAAAGGCTTTTAAACCGCGCCGCCCCTTTAAAAAAACTCCCTCCTTACATGTAAATGTTTCTGCCATAGGTTAGAAGGGGAAAAATCTGATTACTACAGCAGGCTGAGATGGCGGTGCGACAGCTGCCACTGCTGTACCGGGTGGACAGCACCAGTCTACCTGACAATCTCATGGCTAGGGACACGCGGTCTTTCTATAGGGTTGTCAGGCAGCACCCAGGCCGTATTAATCAGATATCCCTTTAACAGCACTTTTTATACCATAAAATATTGTGCTATCTGTATTAATATCTCTGAACAGCTCGGATTATTTTTGGCGCTTGCGGCAGTTTTTCTGCGTGCTAAACTTTCCACGCCATATGGGATGCTGCTTTTAGGATAGCTGAGCCTCAGAGGAGGAGGAGAAAAAAGTACAGTTTCTGATATTTTTTTTATTTTATTATAAATCAGCTTTCTTTTGACCTTGTTAAAAAAAAAAAAAAAAAGGAGCGGTAGTGTGCACACTCTGGCGGTGGTGAAATCAGCATGTCTGGCCTGGGCCCGAGCCAGAGCGTGTCATCTCGTCACCCAGAGCATTAAACATGACAGCTAGGATGACATTTTTGATTTCACTTCTTCTCCCCCCTCGCCCCCTTCCCTTTGCAGACCTGGTTAAGAAGTTACATCAAGCTGTTCCAGGCTCCGTGCCAACGCTGCGGAAAGTTCTTGCAGGACGGTCTGCCGCCCACGTGGAGGGATTTCCGCACTTTAGAGGCCTTCCATGATACCTGTCGACAATAGCACTGCCCGGGGGGATTGGGGGGGGGGGTGGGTGGCGGTATTATTTGAGACGCAACTTTTCAAAGGGCATTTTCTGGATGAAGATATCTGCGCGTCTGGGGAGTGAGGACTTAGGACCTTGCGCGGATGAGACATACGACCCAGGGTGGAAACTATTAATGCTCCGCGCCGCAGCCATCAATGCGACATTTGGAAACTGCTCAGGCCTCGGACTCGAGGGGCGCTGGGAATTCAATGATTTCTTCGTCTGGTCTGGCAGCCAGCTCTGCAGGGAACCGGAAAATGTTGACTTTTTCGATCGCCGACCACCAGTTTTGGAGACCGTGTGGCCGGCCTCGTTTCTTTTATTTTTTATTTTTTTTATTAAAAATTTATTTTTTTCTGTTTGTCAATAAAAAAATAATAATTTTGAGATTCTGCACTTGAGTCTTAAAGGGGTTTTGGGGCACATAGTAAGATCTACACCATTGTGTCCTGCAGCCATCTGCGCCTCCGTTTTAGGGCAAGAGGAACACATGAATGGGACCCCAGGAGACCGGACGTTGACCCGAGTTGGATGGTGTCTTCTGGATCGGGAAATCCTCATCAGTGGAGCCTGATGGACTTGATCATATGGTCGATTCGGCCGCACTGGCGGTGTATCTGCAGGTAAGATGGTGGCAGGCGCCATGTCAGATGCAGTCATAGAAGTCCAACCCTGCAACGTGCACCCTCAACTCCAGGAATCCCTGCTCATCGCCAGGCTCTTGGCCAACAGAGCTCAGACTGATGCTGATTGGCTGAGAGCCTGGGGGTCGGCGTAGATTCGCACTGCGTTGGACTACCGTGGTTAGGGGGCTGTCTCGTATCAACCCATCATATGAAGGGCAAATATGTAAGAACCTCGCCTAGAGTCCAGTAGAGCTTCAGTAGCTGACCATCGTCCAAACTGACAGGGCGTGTCCTCCCACAGTAGGGGCGCTCTTGGCTCATGCTCTGTTACAAATCAGTCCTTCTCCTTTAAATCCCTGTATAATTCCACGGCCGTCGTCTCTCCTCGCCCTGGGTCGTCTAGCTGTGGAAATCTCTGCTCCGTCAACTCCTCCGCCCCCAAAAGGGTTCACGGAGAGATCACACACAAACGGGAGGCTTCATCTGTGTGCGGAGATAATTAGCGAGCGCGGCAACGCCTCGGTCCTGCTTCATCTTAATGAGGTTGCTCTTCATTTTACTAAATAAAAAGTGGTACAATGCCAAGAGTTTATGGTAGTCGGCTTTTTCTCTTGCTGTCAGTGAACGAAAGCAATCTCTTTTACATCCAAAAGCTAAAAGCTTGTCCTGACTTACCTCTCACAGCTGAGGGTTTGCAACTTGTGCATTAGGGCTTATACACACGACTGCGCCCTGTTTTACGTATCCGCAAAACAAGAATGCGTCCGTGTGTTTACCGCAATTTGGGGAATGGAATGGGTTGCCCAAAATATAAATGCCCATTCTTGTTAGCAAAAGGGACAAGAATTGGACATGTTCTATATTTTTTTTTTTTGCGAGGACACGGAATGGAGAAACGGGAGCGGACAGCACACGGTGTGCTGTCCGCATCTTTTGCGGCCTCATTGAAGTGAATGGGTCCGCATCCGAGACGAAAAAAATATGACTTAGATCCAGACCCAAACAACGTTCGCGTGCATGAGCCATTAGGTTGATATGTATTACTTGTGCTTTTTTTTTTTTGCTTTTTTTTTTACTGACTGCAAGCAGAGATCTTGACAAAGGTAAGGAAATAAAAAGAAAAAAAGTCTATTAGAAAGGACTGACTAAACTGGAAACCATTTTGGAAAACCCTATTCCATCCGGATTGTTTGTGACAGTGTGTCAGTGCAGGTAAAATGTATCAGTCTACCTCTCAGAGAATCGTCTACACTGGATGCATATGTGACAAACCCTCAGCTGTCAGAACACTTTCATCCTCTGGATTTAGGCTGCATTCACACGTCCGTGGAACACGGACCGGCACCCTGCTTAGTGCAGGAGCGCACGGCGTCATTCGTTTCTATGACGCCGTGCGGTTCCTGCTGCCGCCACAGTACAGTAATACACTCGTATAGATCATAGGAGTGTATTACTGTGCAGCGGCGGCAACAGGAAGCGCACGGCGTCATAGAAACGAATGACGCCGTGCGCTCCTGCACTAAGCAGGGTGCCGGTCCCTGTTCCACGGACGTGTGAATGCAGCCTTAAGCGAGCGGAGGTCTTGAAGATAGGGAGGCCTATTGAAAAATTGCAGAACTTCATGAAGGTTTAGTTACGTAAATCTGGAGCGTCCCTTCAATGCAGGTTTAGTTTAGAGGGGTAGTCTAGAATTAGACAAACATGGCTGCTTTCTACCAAAAACAGCGCCGCACCGGTTTACGGGTTTTGTGCGGTACTGTAGCTCCACCCCATTCACTTCAATGGAGATGCAATACCAGGTGCAACCTGTTGACAGGCGTGGCGCTGTTTCTGGAAGAATGCTGCTATGTTTTACTAATCCTAGACAATCCCTTTAATTGTTGCTGTGTGTGGGCTGGGACAACTTTTGGCTGGAGGTCTCCTTTAAGGCTTTGTTCTCTAGGAATCTGCAGGCCGCAGCACGTTTTTCTGGATGCCATATAGGAGGTATAAATTATATATGGGGCTCGCTCCTTATCGCTGATGCGGCCGGCAGAGCTTTTAGTGCTTGGCCGTTTCACCTGTCTGGCGTCAGTCGGCTGCGGAGAACCTGGGGTGGAGGGCTCGCCCCGTCCCATCGCTCGGCTCTCCGCACCGGGTGACATCTTGGCCTGTGCTCCAAACCATTAGGCTTAGTAGATGGTGTCCTTAAGAAGGCAGGAGCGGTCGCTATTGATCTCCTTCACCACACAATTACCTTCCGTACTTTATGGCAGTTCCTGGACGTGGTTAACCCTTTTAGGACCACATCGGGAATCTAGAGCGCCCCAAGCAGTTCCGAGAGTGGTCTCTGCCTCGTTTGACCCCTCTAGGCATCTGTAGGGTAGGTGAGTAGGTGGTCGCACCCACTAAAAAGAGATTTCAACCTGGGAGAACCCGGTGGTAATGGAGCGGCTGAGGGTGGCTTTCGGAGGGGGCACGGCTTGTATAAAGAGATTTGACTAAACATATAACTAATGTGAATATCAAACCCCCTAAATATATTGACACCCCCTACCCTAATATCATATAATCAGACCCCAGAAGGGACCACTAACATTTATCAGAGCTCTGTCATTTCAGACCCCCTGAATATGTGTAGAACCTTTATAATAATATCAGACCCCAGACCAGACACCTTTATTAATATCGGACCCCCAGAGCAGACCTCTAAATATACTTCAGACTTCCTATATTATCAGACCAGACCTCTAAGTTCATAAGACCCCTTAATATCTTACCTTTGAGTGGACACTTGTATTCATAATTAGATCCCAGACAGGACCACCACATGTATTTTACTCACTCCAGCCCCCCTGACTGTATTCAGACTTCTATATTAATACCAGACCAGACCTCCAGTCCCCGAATATATGTAGAACCCTTATGCTAATATCAGACCCCCTCTATTAATATTGACCCCAAACCGGGCCTTTTAAAGGGTTTCTGTCACCAGGATTACACATTATAAGCTGTGTGACATTAGCTATGTGCTAATGTCAGAGCAGCTTGATAATGTCTTTTTTATAAAAATACGATGTAGTATTAGGCTAAAACGCCTTTTATAATATGTAACTCAGCCTCTGGAGCAGGCGCTGCTCTGCTTCTAGCGGCTCGTGCGCAACCTGCTGCCACGCCCTTCTTTCTTTGATTGACAGGCTGGCAGCGATCCTTTTCTGCCTCCGCACTGTCTCCCAGCTAAATCCTGCGCCTCGCTTGTATGGCACAGGCGCGGTGAGCTGAGGACAGCAGGCACCAGCGTCCTCAGCTCACCGCGCCTGTGCCGAATACAGAGCGGCGGTGCAGGATTTAGCAGGGAGACAGTGCCGGAGGCAGAAAAGGATCGCTGCCCGGCACTGTCAATCAAAGAAAGAAGGGGCGTGCCAGCAGGTTGCCACACGGAGCCGCTAGGAGCAGGGCAACGCCCCCCTGATCCTGGAGGCTAATTTACATATTATAAAAAGACGTTTTTTAGCCTAAATATACATCGGATTTTTATAAAAAAGACATTATCAAGCTGCTCTGACATTAGCACATAGCTAATGTCACACAGCTTATAATGTCAAAACTTGATGACAGAAACCCTTTAAATGTATTTTATACCCCCTATATTAATATCAAACAGGACCAGTCAGTTATTTCAGACCCCTGTATTATACCCCTAGATATATTCAGATCCCTGAATCTAATATCAGACACTAGACTGGACCCTCCTAAATATAATCAGACCCCCTATATTATCCGACCCCTAAACTATTTACAGATCATCTGAATATGTACAGACATTTACTAAAATCAGACCCCAGATGGACACCTCTATTAATAACAGACCCCAGACCGTACCCCTGTAATAATATCGGTCCCGAGTCCAGACTCCCATATTAATATCAGACCAGACACTTGTGTTAGTATCAGACCCCAGACCGCACCTCTGTATTAATGTCAGACCCCAGACCGTACCCCTGTATTAAAATTGGTCCCGAGTCCAGACACTTGTATTACTATCAGACCCCAAAGCGGACGCCTGTATTAATGTCAGACCAGACACTTGTGTTACTATCAGACCCCAGACCGCACCTCTGTATTAATGTCAGACCCCAGACCGTACCCCTGTATTAATATCGGTCCTGAGTCCAGACTCCCATAATAATATCAGACCAAACACTTGTATTAATGTCAGACCCCAGAGCCGACACCTGTATTAATGTCAGACCCCAGACCGGACGCCCGTATCAATGTCGGACCCCAGACCGGACGCCCGTATCAATGTCGGACCCCAGACCGGACGCCCGTATCAATGTCGGACCCCAGACCGGACGCCCGTATCAATGTCAGACCCCAGACCGGACGCCCGTATCAATGTCGGACCCCAGACCGGACGCCCGTATCAATGTCGGACCCCAGACCGACGCCCGTGATCAATGTCGGACCCCAGACCGACGCCCAGACAATGTCGGACTCCCAGACCGACGCCCAGTATCAATGTCGGACCCCAGACCGGACGCCCAGACAATGTCGGACCCCAGACCGGACGCCCGTATCAATGTCGGACCCCAGACCGGACGCCCGTATCAATGTCGGACCCCAGACCGGACGCCCGTATCAATGTCAGACCCCAGACCGGACGCCCGTATCAATGTCAGACCCCAGACCGGACGCTCGTATTAATGTCAGACCCCATTTCATACACGCCAGTCCTGTTCTCTCCACGTGTGGGTCTGACTTTTTGTAATTGGAACCATAAAGTTCCTGGATTGTGGGTGTTACTCTTTAGGCTCTGACTCTGTTTCCTCTTTGCAGAATGTGCTTCACATGACATGAACCACATGCATTTTGAGTCTCACAACAATCACTACCTCTCTGATAGTCAGTGAACGCTTTCCCCCCTCCAATATTTCTTTCACACGGCCATAGCAATTTCTACCAACTTGTATAATCAGCAAGTGTTGCTGAGTGACCCGAAATGCGTAGATGTCACATCATGTGACGCATCAGTAAGCAGATCTGTAAGTATTGGAATAGACATCACAGTGCAACAATCACAGCAGTGGCAGAGAACAGGTTCTTAAATTGACATCCACGTGTTCTGTGTCCTTACACCTCATCGAAGTCAATAGAAGATGACATTAAGGTGATTTCTACCCTCAGTGTTCTCTGGAAAACGGTCACATCAGTTAAAATCCACGCTGTGTGCCATACAGCATATATCGTATCTTAGGGATACACGTTTAATGTCACTCTCTGTAATACAGAAAGGTTTTATAATGGGATTTCCACGCGTTTTGAGCCTGTTAAACAGCCTCTTCTACCCCATAAAGTCAATTACAAGATGCAGTTCCTTTGGTGTATTTTTTTTCAATCTACCAATTTTTGCGCGTGTAACTAAGCAGAATGCAGACTACAGACGGGATGCAAGATATAGGACCCATGCATTTCAAGCCACAGGTCAGACCCCTAAAGAGATTACATAAAATTTTAAAAACCTTTTCTACCAGGTCTGGCATCTGCTGCTCATACCAGTTCATTTGACTACCAGGCGCACCCCATTGGAAAGGAGCTGTTCTGGGCGTGCCCCACCCGAGCCCGTGCGCCAACGCAACACAGCTCAAAAACGAGGCAAATAGAAAGTCTTGTTAATCTAAGGAAAGCACAAACCTCAGCTGCTTTATTGGAGGAGACGCTTCGAGATACCTTCACTTCCCCTGTTCTCACTTTCACTTCAATGTCAAAACTGCACACATGTATGGGATTGTTTAATTTGTGCCCCCTGGGACTACCCCCCCCATCATGCATTTTTCATGGCCGTTTGTTCCTGTTACTCTATTTGCCTCAGGAGCTCATATTGATCAAGACATAGAAAAACAGTGCAATTTCCTCCTCAAGGCCTCCTGTCAGCTGCCGCGCTTCCTCCCGGGGCCCCTTTAGGCCTTGCTTCCATTTATGGAAAAAAGTTTTCCGAATCATCAGGTCGTAAAAGTCAACTCCAGGCAGAAGGATGGGAACGTCCCCGATAATGCAGGTGAGGGCGAGGAGCAGGAAGGGGCGTCCTTGCAAGAAACATAATATGTAGCAGAGCTGGAGTTGTCACATACACACAGTAATAAATCTGAGTACAGATAATGTAGTAGATGTCACCTGCAGTCCTATGTAACACCACAGATAACACAGTGATAACTCTCTGAGTACAGATAATACAGTAGATGTCACCTGCAGTCCTATGTAACACCACAGATAACACAGTGATAGCTCTCTGCATACAGATAATGTAGTAGATGTCACCTGCAGTCCTATGTAACACCACAGATAACACAGTGATAACTCTCTGAGTACAGATAATGTAGTAGATGTCACTTGCAGTCCTATGTAACACCACAGATAACACAGTGATAACTCTCTGAGTACAGATAATGTAGTAGATGTCACCTGCAGTCCTATGTAACACCACATATAACACAGTGATAACTCTCTGAGTACAGATAATGTAGTAGATGTCACTTGCAGTCCTATGTAACACCACAGATAACACAGTGATAACTCTCTGAGTACAGATAATGTAGTAGATGTCACCTGCAGTCCTATGTAACACCACAGATAACACAGTGATAACTCCTGAGTACAGATAATGTAGTAGATGTCACCTGCAGTCCTATGTAACACCACAGATAACACAGTGATAACTCTCTGAGTACAGATAATGTAGTAGATGTCACCTGCAGTCCTATGTAACACCACAGATAACACAGTGATAACTCTCTGAGTACAGGTAATGTAGTAGATGTCACCTGCAGTCCTATGTAACACCACAGATAACACAATGATGACTCTCTGAGTACAGATAATGTAGTAGATGTCACCTGCAGCCCTATGTAACACCACAGATAACACAGTGATAGCTCTCTGAGTACAGATAATGTAGTAGATGTCACCTGCAGTCCTATGTAACACCACAGATAACACAATGATAACTCTCTGAGTACAGATAATGTAGTAGATGTCACCTGCAGTCCTATGTAACACCACAGATAACACAGTGATATCTCTCAGAGTACAGATAATGTAGTAGATGTCACCTGCAGTCCTATGTAACACCACAGATAACACAGGGATAACTCTCTGAGTACAGATAATGTAGTAGATGTTACCTGCAGTCCTATGTAACACCACAGATAACACAGTGATAACTCTCTGAGTACAGATAATGTAGTAGGTGTCACCTGCAGTCCTATGTAACACCACAGATAACACAGTGATAACTATCTGAGTACAGATAATGTAGTAGATGTCACCTGCAGTCCTATGTAACACCACAGATAACAGTGATAGCTCTGAGTACACATGATGTAGTAGATGTCACCTGCAGTCCTATGTAACACCACAGATAACACCGTGATATCTCTCTGAGTACAGATAATGTAGTAGATGTCACCTGCAGTCCTATGTAACACCACAGATAACACAGTGATAACTCTCTGAGTACAGATTATGTAGTAGATGTCACCTGCAGTCCTATGTAACACCACAGATAACACAGTGATAACTCTCTGAGTACAGATAATGTAGTAGATGTCACCTGCAGTCCTATGTAACACCACAGATAACACAGTGATAACTCTCTGAGTACAGATAATGTAGTAGATGTCACCTGCAGTCCTATGTAACACCACAGATAACACAGTGATAACTCTCTGAGTACAGATAATGTAGTAGATGTCACCTGCAGTCCTATGTAACACCACAGATAACACAGTGATAACTCTCTGAGTACAGATAATGTAGTAGATGTCACCTGCAGTCCTATGTAACACCACAGATAACACAGTGATAACTCTCTGAGTACAGATAATGTAGTAGATGTCACCTGCAGTCCTATGTAACACCACAGATAACACAGTGATAACTCTCTGAGTACAGATAATGTAGTAGATGTCACCTGCAGTCCTATGTAACACCACAGATAACACAGTGATAGCTCTCTGAGTACAGATAATGTAGTAGATGTCACCTGCAGTCCTATGTAACACCACAGATAACACAGTGATAACTCTGAGTACAGATAATGTAGTAGATGTCACCTGCAGTCCTATGTAACACCACAGATAACACAGTGATAACTCTCTGAGTACAGATAATGTAGTAGATGTCACCTGCAGTCCTATGTAACACCACAGATAACACAGTGATAACTCTCTGAGTACAGATAATGTAGTAGATGTCACCTGCAGTCCTATGTAACACCACAGATAACACAGTGATAACTCTCTGAGTACAGATAATGTAGTAGATGTCACCTGCAGTCCTATGTAACACCACAGATAACACAGTGATAACTCTCTGAGTACAGATAATGTAGTAGATGTCACCTGCAGTCCTATGTAACACCACAGATAACACAGTGATAACTCTCTGAGTACAGATAATGTAGTAGATGTCACCTGCAGTCCTATGTAACACCACAGATAACACAGTGATAACTCTCTGAGTACAGATAATGTAGTAGATGTCACCTGCAGTCCTATGTAACACCACAGATAACACAGTGATAATCTCTCTGAGTACAGATAATGTAGTAGATGTCACCTGCAGTCCTATGTAACACCACAGATAACACAGTGATAACTCTCTGAGTACAGATAATGTAGTAGATGTCACCTGCAGTCCTATGTAACACCACAGATAACACAGTGATAACTCTCTGAGTACAGATAATGTAGTAGATGTCACCTGCAGTCCTATGTAACACCACAGATAACACAGTGATAACTCTCTGAGTACAGATAATGTAGTAGATGTCACCTGCAGTCCTATGTAACACCACAGATAACACAGTGATAACTCTCTGAGTACAGATAATGTAGTAGATGTCACCTGCAGTCCTATGTAACACCACAGATAGACACAGTGATAACTCTCTGAGTACAGATAATGTAGTAGATGTCACCTGCAGTCCTATGTAACACCACAGATAACACAGTGATAACTCTCTGAGTACAGATAATGTAGTAGACTGTCACCTGCAGTCCTATGTAACACCACAGATAACACAGTGATATCTCTCTGAGTACAGATAATGTAGTAGATGTCACCTGCAGTCCTATGTAACACCACAGATAACACAGTGATAGCTCTGAGTACAGATAATGTAGTAGATGTCACCTGCAGTCCTATGTAACACCACAGATAACACAGTGATAACTCTCTGAGTACAGATAATGTAGTAGATGTCTCCTGCAGTCCTATGTAACACCACAGATAACACAGTGATATCTCTCTGAGTACAGATAATGTAGTAGATGTCACCTGCAGTCCTATGTAACACCACACATAACACAGTGATAACTCTTAGTACAGATAATGTAGTAGATGTCACCTGCAGTCCTATGTAACACCACAGATAGCACAATGATAACTCTCTGAGTACAGATAATGTAGTAGATGTCACCTGCAGTCCTATGTAACACCACAGATAACACAGTGATAACTCTGAGTACAGATAATGTAGTAGATGTCACATGCAGTCCTATGTAACACCACAGATAACACAGTGATATCTCTCTGAGTACAGATAATGTAGTAGATGTCACCTGCAGTCCTATGTAACACCACGGATAACACAGTGATAACTCTGAGTACAGATAATGCAGTAGATGTCACCTGCAGTCCTATGTAACACCACAGATAACACAGGGATATCTCTCTGAATACAGATAATGTAGTAGATGTCACCTGCAGTCCTATGTAACACCACAGATAACAGTGATATCTCTCTGAGTACAGATAATGTAGTAGATGTCACCTGCAGTCCTATGTAACACCACAGATAACACAGTGATAACTCTCTGAGTACAGATAATGTAGTAGATGTCACCTGCAGTCCTATGTAACACCACAGATAACACAGTGATAACTCTCTGAGTACAGATAATGTAGTAGATGTTCCCTGCAGTCCTATGTAACACCATAGATAACACATTGATAACTCTCTGAGTACAGATAATGTAGTAGATGTCACCTGCAGTCCTATGTAACACCACAGATAACACAGTGATAGCTCTCTGAGTACAGATAATGTAGTAGATGTCACCTGCAGTCCTATGTAACACCACAGATAACACAGGGATATCTCTCTGAGTACAGATAATGTAGTAGATGTCACCTGCAGTCCTATGTAACACCACGGATAACACAGTGATAACTCTCTGAGTACAGATAATATAGTAGATGTCACCTGCAGTCCTATGTAACACCACAGATAACAGTGATATCTCTCTGAGTACAGATAATGTAGTAGATGTCACCTGCAGTCCTATGTAACACCACAGATAACAGTGATATCTCTCTGAGTACAGATAATATAGTAGATGTCACCTGCAGTCCTATGTAACACCACAGATAACACAGTGATAGCTCTCTGAGTACAGATAATGTAGTAGATGTCACCTGCAGTCCTATGTAACACCACAGATAACACCGTGATAACTCTCTGAGTACAGATAATGTAGTAGATGTCACCTGCAGTCCTATGTAACACCACATATAACACAGTGATAACTCTCTGAGTACAGATAGTGTAGTAGATGTCACCTGCAGTCCTATGTAACACCACATATAACACAGTGATAACTCCCTGATTACAGATAATGTAGTAGATGTCATCTGCAGTCCTATGTAACGCTACAGATAACACAGTGATAACTCTGAGTACAGATAATGTAGTAGATGTCACCTGCAGTCCTATGTAACACCACAGATAACACAGTGATAACTCTCTGAGTACAGATAATGTAGTAGATGTCACCTGCAGTCCTATGTAACACCACAGATAACACAGTGATAACGCTCTGAGTACAGATAGTGTAGTAGATGTCACCTGCAGTCCTATGTAACACCACAGATAACACAGTGATAACTCTCTGAGTACAGATAATGTAGTAGATGTCACCTGCAGTCCTATGTAACACCACAGATAACACAGTGATAACTCCCTGAGTACAGATAATGTAGTAGATGTCACCTGCAGTCCTATGTAACGCTACAGATAGTTATATTATGACTGTTATGTCCTTCTCAGTCTCCTTAACTCCTTGTTGGGTATTGAAACTCATAGAATAAAAAAAAAGCATTGATGACTGGAAAGTGGGAACGATCAGTGATCGATATGAGGGAGAGAATCAGCACTTTACTGTCCTTGCTGCATATTAAAGTAGCATCTGTTATATTCATGACATCCCATTGTGAGTGAGCTGATTACAGGGTGATGGACGCAACGGCAACATCATATATGAGATATACAGGACTGTCACTATCCTGTACCCCAAGTGTCATTATCCTGTACCCCGAGTGTCATTATCCTGTACCCCAAGTGTCATTATCCTGTACCCCGAGTGTCATTATCCTGTACCCCAAGTGTCATTATCCTGTACCCCGAGTGTCGTTATCCTGTACCCCGAATGTCAGCGTCATTATCCTGTACCCCAAGTGTCAGTGTCATCCTGTACCCCGAGTGTCAGTGTCGTTATCCTGTACCCCAAGTGTCAGTGTCATTATCCTGTACCCCGAGTGTCAGTGTCATTATCCTGTACCCCAAGTGTCAGTGTCATTATCCTGTACCCCGAGTGTCAGTGTCATTATCCTGTACCCCGAGTGTCAACGTCATTATCCTGTACCCCGAGTGTCAGTGTCATTATCCTGTACCCCGAGTGTCAGTGTCATTATCCTGTACCCCGAGTGTCAGTGTCATTATCCTGTACCCCGAGTGTCAGTGTCATTATCCTGTATCCCGAGTGTCAGTGTCATTATCCTGTACCCCGAGTGTCAGTGTCATTATCCTGTACCCCGAGTGTCAGCGTCATTATCCTGTACCCCGAGTGTCAGTGTCATTGTCCTGTACCCCGAGTGTCAGTGTCATTATCCTGTACCCTGAGTGTCAGTGTCATTATCCTGTACCCCGAGTGTCGTTATCCTGTACCCCGAGTGTCAGCGTCATTATCCTGTACCCCAAGTGTCAGTGTCATTATCCTGTACCCCGAGTGTCGTTATCCTGTACCCCGAGTGTCAGCGTCATTATCCTGTACCCCGAGTGTCAGTGTCATTATTCTGTACCCCGAGTGTCAGCGTCATTATCCTGTACCCCGAGTGTCAGCGTCATTATCCTGTACCCCGAGTGTCAGTGTCGTTATCCTGTACCCCGAGTGTCAGCGTCATTATCCTGTACCCCAAGTGTCAGTGTCATTATCCTGTACCCCGAGTGTCAGTGTCATTATTCTGTACCCCGAGTGTCAGCGTCATTATCCTGTACCCCGAGTGTCAGTGTCATTATCCTGTACCCCAAGTGTCAGTGTCATTATCCTGTACCCCAAGTGTCAGTGTCATTATCCTGTACCCCGAGTGTCAGTGTCATAGTCCTGTACCCCGAGTGTCAGCGTCATTATCCTGTACCCCGAGTGTCAGCGTCATTATCCTGTACCCCGAGTGTCAGCGTCATTATCCTGTACCCCGAGTGTCGTTATCCTGTACCCCGAGTGTCAGCGTCATTATCCTGTACCCCGAGTGTCAGCGTCATTATCCTGTACCCCGAGTGTCAGTGTCATTATCCTGTACCCCGAGTGTCAGAGTCATTATCCTGCACCCCGAGTGTCAGCGTCATTATCCTGTACCCCAAGTGTCAGTGTCATTATCCTGTACCCCGAGTGTCAGTGTCATTATCCTGTACCCCAAGTGTCATTATCCTGTACCCCGAGTGTCAGCGTCATTATCCTGTACCCCGAGTGTCAGCGTCATTATCCTGTACCCCGAGTGTCAGCGTCATTATCCTGTACCCCGAGTGTCAGCGTCATTATCCTGTACCCCGAGTGTCAGTGTCATTATCCTGTACCCCGAGTGTCAGTGTCATTATCCTGTACCGTCAGTGTCATTATCCTGTACCCCAAGTGTCATTATCCTGTACCCCAAGTGTCAGTGTCATTATCCTGTACCCCGAGTGTCAGTGTCATTATCCTGTACCCCGAGTGTCGGTGTCATTATCCTGTACCCCGAGTGTCAGTGTCATTATCCTGTACCCCGAGTGTCAGCGTCATTATCCTGTACCCCGAGTGTCAGCGTCATTATCCTGTACCCCGAGTGTCAGCGTCATTATCCTGTACCCCGAGTGTCAGCGTCATTATCCTGTACCCCGAGTGTCAGTGTCATTATCCTGTACCCCGAGTGTCGTTATCCTGTACCCCGAGTGTCAGTGTCATTATCCTGTACCCCGAGTGTCAGTGTCATTATCCTGTACCCGAGTGTCAGTGTCGTTATCCTGTACCCGAGTGTCAGTGTCATTATCCTGTACCCGAGTGTCAGTGTCATTATCCTGTACCCAGAGTGTCAGTGTCATTATCCTGTACCCCGAGTGTCAGTGTCATTTTCCTGTACCCCGAGTGTCAGTGTCATTATCCTGTACCCCGAGTGTCAGTGTCATTATCCTGTACCCCAAGTGTCAGTGTCATTATCCTGTACCCCGAGTGTCAGTGTCATTATCCTGTACCCCAAGTGTCATTATCCTGTACCCCGAGTGTCATTATCCTGTACCCCAAGTGTCAGTGTCATTATCCTGTACCCCGAGTGTCAGCGTCATTATCCTGTACCCCGAGTGTCAGTGTCATTATCCTGTACCCCGAGTGTCAGCGTCATCATCCTGTACCCCGAGTGTCAGCGTCATTATCCTGTACCTCGAGTGTCAGCGTCATTATCCTGTACCCCGAGTGTCAGTGTCATTATCCTGTACCCCGAGTGTCAGCGTCATTATCCTGTACCCCGAGTGTCAGCGTCATTATCCTGTACCCCAAGTGTCAGTGTCATTATCCTGTACCCTGAGTGTCATTATCCTGTACCCCGAGTGTCAGTGTCATTATCCTGTACCCCGAGTGTCAGTGTCATTATCCTGTACCCCGAGTGTCAGCGTCATTATCCTGTACCCCGAGTGTCAGCGTCATTATCCTGTACCCCGAGTGTCGGCGTCATTATCCTGTACCCCGAGTGTCGGCGTCATTATCCTGTACCCCGAGTGTCAGCGTCATTATCCTGTACCCCGAGTGTCGGCGTCCTCGTCCTGTACCCCGAGTGTCGGCGTCCTCGTCCTGTACCCCGAGTGTCGGCGTCCTCGTCCTGTACCCCGAGTGTCGGCGTCCTCGTCCTGTACCCCGAGTGTCGGCGTCCTCGTCCTGTACCTCGAGTGTCGGCGTCCTCGTCCCTGTACCCCGAGTGTCGGGCGTCCTCGTCCTGTACCCCGAGTGTCGGCGTCCTCGTCCTGTACACCGAGTGTCGGCGTCCTCGTCCTGTACCCCGCGTGTCGGCGTCCTCGTCCTGTACCCCGAGTGTCGGCGTCCTCGTCCTGTACCCCGAGTGTCGGCGTCCTCGTCCTGTACCCCGAGTGTCGGCGTCCTCGTCCTGTACCCCGAGTGTCGGCGTCCTCGTCCTGTACCCCGAGTGTCGGCGTCCTCGTCCTGTACCCCGAGTGTCGGCGTCCTCGTCCTGTACCCCGAGTGTCGGTGTCCTCGTCCTGTACCCCAATCTGAATGGTAAATGGATGGGGTTTGGTGTCTCTTCTCCACATAGGAGGTTATATAATCCGTGTTGTCACATGTAACTGTGCAGTGCAGACACATAGTACTGTTTACTCTGATACATTGTTGCATAGAATGTGATTGACAGTGAAACCTTTGAGGTAACACGTCTGAGCACAGAACCTCCAGGACCCCCACCGTCCACTCTCAGAGTTTTGCTGTCAGAAATAAGAAGATGAAGTTGTGTGCGGTTCCACTTGTCGTCTTGGCAGAGCTTCCTCCTGACAATCCCCGTCACATCCTCGCTCCCATCAACGCCAAGGAACAAGGTGACTTTATTGGACCAAAATAAACACAGAGATAAATAATTAAGTAGCGGAATAAAGAGCCGTGTCCTCTCTGAGACTGTGTGATGGGGGATGGATAACTTTATAGAGATTTCTGGCACTTGTAGTAACACAGCTATAACCTAAAGCTGGTATAATAATGTGTGTTACTGCTTTACCACTGTGCCTTAAAGGGCATGTTCATAGTACAGTGTATACACCGATTCTTTACATCAATCCTATCAGGGGCGTAGCTAACGGCTCATGGGCCCTGGTGCAAGAGTTCAGCTTGGGCCCCCCTTCCCTCAGTGGTTTGTATGTCTTCTTATGTGGCACAAAGGTATTTGGGCCCCTCAGGCTCCTGGGCCCGTTAGCGACTGCTACCTCTGCACCCCCTATAGCTATGCCCCTGAATACTATGTAACCACATAACTTATCCTGTACTGATCCCGAGTTGCATCTTGTATTATTCTCCAGAGCTGCACTCACTTTTCTGCTGGTCTTATCCTGTACTGATCCTGAGTTACATCCTGTATTATACTCCAGAGCTGCACTCACTATTCTGCTAGTGCAGTCACTGTGTACATACATTACTTATCCTGTACTGATCCTGAGTTACATCCTGCATTATACCCCAGAGCTGCACTCACTATTCTGCTGGTGCAGTCACTGTGTACATACATTACTTATCCTGTACTGATCCTGAGTTACATCCTGTATTATACTCCAGAGCTGCACTCACTATTCTGCTGGTGCAGTCACTGTGCACATACATTACTTATCCTGTACTGATCCCGAGTTACATCCTGTATTATACTCCAGAGCTGCACTCACTATTCTGCTGGTGCAGTCACTGTGTACATACATTACTTATCCTGTACTGATCCTGAGTTACATCCTGTATTATACTCCAGAGCTGCACTCACTATTCTGCTGGTGCAGTCACTGTGTACATACATTACTTATCCTGTACTGATCCTGAGTTACCTCCTGTATTATACTCCAGAGCTGCACTCACTATTCTGCTGGTGCAGTCACTGTGTACATACATTACTTATCCTGTACTGATCCTGAGTTACATCCTGTATTATACTCCAGAGCTGCACTCACCATTCTGCTGGTGCAGTCACTGTGTACATACATTACTTATCCTGTACTGATCCTGAGTTACATCCTGTATTATACTCCAGAGCTGCACTCACTATTCTGCTGGTGCAGTCACTGTGTACATACATTACTTATCCTGTACTGATCCTGAGTTACATCCTGTATTATACTCCAGAGCTGCACTCACTATTCTGCTGGTGCAGTCACTGTGTACATACATTACCTATCCTGTACTGATCCTGAGTTACATCCTGTATTATACTCCAGAGCTGCACTCACTATTCTGCCAGTGCAGTCACTGTGTACATACATTACTAATCAATGTACTGATCCTGAGTTACATCCTGTATTATACCCCAGAGCTGCACTCACTATTCTGCTGGTGCAGTCACTGTGTACATGCATTCCTTACCCTGTACTGATCCCGAGTTACATCCTGTATTATACTCCAGAGCTGCACTCACTATTCTGCTGGAGCAGTCACTGTGTACATACATTACTTATCCTGTACTGATCCTGAGTTACATGCTGTATTATACTCCAGAGCTGCGCTCCCTATTCTGCTGGTGCAGTCACTGTGTACATACATTACTTATCCTGTACTGATCCTGAGTTACATCCTGTATTATACCCCAGAGCTGCACTCACTATTCTGCTGGTGCAGTCACTGTGTACATACATTACTTATCCTGTACTGATCCTGAGTTACATCCTGTATTATACTCTAGAGCTGCACTCACTATTCTGCCAGTGCAGTCACTGTGTACATACATTACTAATCAATGTACTGATCCTGAGTTACATCCTGTATTATACCCCAGAGCTGCACTCACTATTCTGCTGGTGCAGTCACTGTGTACATGCATTACTTATCCTGTACTGATCCTGAGTTACATCCTGTATTATACTCCAGAGCTGCACTCACTATTCTGCTGGTGCAGTCACTGTGTACATACATTACTTATCCTGTACTGATCCTGAGTTACATCCTGTATTATACTCCAGAGCTGCACTCACTATTCTGCTGGTGCAGTCACTGTGTACATACATTACTTATCCTGTACTGATCCTGAGTTACATCCTGTATTATACTCCAGAGCTGCACTCACTATTCTGCTGGTGCAGTCACTGTGTACATACATTACTTATCCTGTACTGATCCTGAGTTACATCCTGTATTATACTCCAGAGCTGCACTCACTATTCTGCTGGTGCAGTCACTGTGTACATACATTACTTATCCTGTACTGATCCTGAGTTACATCCTGTATTATACCCCAGAGCTGCACTCACTATTCTGCTGGTGCAGTCACTGTGTACATACATTACTTATCTTGTACTGATCCTGAGTTACATCCTGTATTATACTCCAGAGCTGCACTCACTATTCTGCTGGTGCAGTCACTCTGTACATACATTACTTATCCTGTACTGATCCTGAGTTACATCCTGTATTATACTCCAGAGCTGCACTCACTATTCTGCTGGTGCAGTCACTATGTTCATACATTACTTATCTTGTACTGATCCTGAGTTACATCCTGTATTATACTCCAGAGCTGCACTCACTATTCTGCTGGTGCAGTCACTATGTACATACATTACTTATCTTGTACTGATCCTGAGTTACATCTTGTAGCAGACGTAGGGAATTCTGGGAGATTTCAGCTGTGGATAAAACTGTGCAGCAGTTTAATGTATAAAGCTGACCAAACATAGTACATAGCTATAGGCTCCCCTGATCCTCCCATACATATGCATGCTCAGTTTGGCTGGGCATGCATATGTAATGAATGAGAAGAGTGGAGGAAACCACTGCGGGACTCCTCTGACAGTGGCTTATCTCAGGAAGCCAGCCCGATCCTCGTCTCTCCTGCCATCAGCCGTTGGGGACAGTCACTCGGCCACCGTACACTTTAGTGGACAGCTTTATGACAGTGCACTGTTTCATCATCCGCTGCTTATTCAGTGTCTTCCTGCTGTATTTCCACTTATTATCATGGATGAGAAACGTCTCGAATTCCACTTCAAGGAAATTATTCGGATTAAACTGCTCCATAACCTGCATTTAAATAACAATGGAAGTGCAAATGTGAACGACTGGGGGAACTGAGTGAGGAAAAGCAATTTGGCTAATGTCAAAGATCTTCAGATTCATTAAGAAACATCCTTAATCATGTCTCCTCCATGGAAGCCACAATTATCTATCTGCCTCTGTCATGTCTGTCTATCCTGTGTCTGTCTATCCTGTGTGTGTCTATCCTGTGTGTGTCTATCCTGTGTGTGTCTATCCTGCGTGTGTCTATCCTGCGTGTGTCTATCCTGCGTGTGTCTATCCTGTGTGTGTCTATCCTGTGTCTGTCTATCCTGTGTGTGTCTATCCTGCGTGTGTCTATCCTGCGTGTGTCTATCCTGCGTGTGTCTATCCTGTGTGTGTCTATCCTGTGTGTGTCTATCCTGTGTGTGTCTATCCTGTGTGTGTGTCTATCCTGTGTGTGTCTATCCTGTGTCTGTCTATCCTGTGTCTGTCTATCCTCTGTGTGTCTATCCCCTGTGTGTCTATCCTGTGTGTGTCTATCCTGTGTGTGTCTATCCTGTGTGTGTCTATCCTGTGTCTGTCTATCCTGTGTCTGTCTATCCTGTGTCTGTCTATCCTCTGTGTCTATCCTCTGTGTGTCTATCCCCTGTGTGTCTATCCTGTGTGTGTCTATCCTGTGTGTGTCTATCCTGTGTGTGTGTCTATCCTGTGTGTGTGTCTATCCTGTGTGTGTCTATCCTGTGTCTGTCTATCCTGTGTCTGTCTATCCTGTGTGTGTCTATCCTCTGTGTGTCTATCCTCTGTGTGTCTATCCTCTGTGTGTCTATCCTCTGTGTGTCTATCCTCTGTGTGTCTATTCTGTTTGTGTCTATTCTGTGTGTGTCTATCCTGTGTGTGTGTCTATCCTGTGTGTGTCTATCCTTTGTCTGTCTATCCTTTGTCTGTCTATCCTGTGTCTGTCTATCCTGTGTCTGTCTATCCTGTGTCTGTCTATCCTGTGTCTGTCTATCCTGTGTCTGTCTATCCTGTGTCTGTCTATCCTGTGTCTGTCTATCCTGTGTCTGTCTATCCTGTGTCTGTCTATCCTGTGTGTGTCTATCCTGTGTCTGTCTATCCTGTGTCTGTCTATCCTGTGTGTGTCTATCCTGTGTGTGTCTATCCTGTGTGTGTCTATCCTGTGTGTGTCTATCCTGTGTGTGTCTATCCTGTGTGTGTCTATCCTGTGTGTGTCTATCCTGCGTGTGTCTATCCTGCGTGTGTCTATCCTGCGTGTGTCTATCCTGTGTGTGTCTATCCTGCGTGTGTCTATCCTGTGTGTGTCTATCCTGTGTGTGTCTGAGTTCATTTACATTTTTTCCTTTCTTTCATCCTTTTTCCCCTTTTATTTTCCTTTCCCTTCCTTCCTGCTTTAATTCCTTTCTTGTCCTTTCCTCCTGTCCTTTTACTTTCCTTTGCTTTCATTCCTTCTTGTCGACTTTCTTTTCCTTTCTTTACTTCTTTCATTTCACCTCCTTCCTTCATCCATTTCCTTTCTTTCATGTGTTTCATTTCCATTCTTTTCTTCTTACCTTTCTTCCTTTCCTTCCTTTTAATTTTCTTCCTTTCTCGTCACTTCATTCTTTTTCTTAATTTGTCCTCCCTCACTTTGCTTTCCTTCCTTTCACTTCCTTTCTTCCTCCTTTCCCATATTAATTTGCTTCAATTCCCTTCTTTCCTTCCTTTTTTCCTCTTTTTTAATTCCATTCCTTACTTACTTTCTCCCCCCCCCCTTCCTCTTATCCTTTCTGTTCTTTCGTTTTCGTTCCTTCCTTTCATGTTCTTTATTCCTCCTCATTTTTTCCCCTTTGCTTCCCCTCCTGTTTTTTTTCCTTCATTTTCTTTGCTTTTATTCTCTTCCTTTCTTTTGCTGTCTTTGCTTGCCTTCTTTGCTCTTTCTTTTCCCCCTTTGCTGTCTTTCCTTTCTTCCTGTAATTTATTTCCATCCTTTCCTTCCTCCGTTTCTTTCTTTTTTCCTTTCTTTCCTGTCCTTGCCTTCCTTTCTCTCCTTTTCTTCCTTTCTTTGTCTCCTTTTTTCCTTTAGTTCCTTTCCTTCCTCTCATTTTTCCTTTCTTTTTCTCCTTTCCTTCCTTTCGTCTCCTTTCTTCCCTTTTTTTCTATGTCTACTTTCCTTCCTTTTCTTCCTCTCATGTTCTTCCTTCCTTTTCTTTCTCTCCTTTCTTCCTTTCTTTTTCTCCTTTCGTTCCTTTGTCTTCTTTCTTCCCTTCCTTTCTTTGTCTCCTTTTCTTACTTCCTTTTCTTCCTTTGTAAATCTCCTTTTCTCTTTGCAGTGGATCCCGTCATCCTCACAGCTGGTTGTATATGTCATCCATACGTTCCTCCATTCTTCCTCCTGTCATCTCTCCTTTGCACTTTGCCATGCTCTGTGACCTTTTCTTGTTTTCCTGGCACTTCCTGGGTCATTGTCTCACTCACCTTTAATCCTTGCGGTCCCTGAGTTCTGGGGCCCGGCCAGTCATGGGTCACGTTTATTGAGGTGCTAATGACCCTTCTGCTGATCAGTGCTGTGGTAATCGGCCGATCGATGCTGACTGCGGGATTGTGTTCTCTGGCACTGACTTTACATTTAATCCATTGGCTCTGAGTCCTCACCTTTGCCTGGCAGGGACAGTGATCAATCTACGGGGCAATCTGCCATACAGGTGTCATCATATATAGCAGGGCATGATGCCATTGGTGCCTAGGTCTGAGGCCGGGGATAGCTCCTGCCTTGGTGCCCAGTTCTCCATGCCATGCTCCTGATACAAGGCTGTAGGTGGACAGTCCAATGTGATTCCTGTTGGCAGACACTTATATGTCTATGGAGGAACATAGGTTGGCCTGAGCATAGGTCTCATTAGCCAAGCACCAGTATGTTTCATGAACTTCCATGGAGAAGGGGTGAAAATGAGTAACAGGACCCAGTGCCCCTGGGTGTGACCTTCAATAAACCCACTCAGCACCGGGAGATTTCCTGCTTTCTTGCCCCTTCCTGACCCTAAGTTTGAGACCAGATTGTTCAACCAGGTAATGAACGGCATGGAAAACAGGAAGTGGCGCTGTGGGAACTTCAGGTTCCATTGGTTAAATGTCCGTCTTATTGTGTATAAGAAGGAAAGAGAAAACCGCCATCCGTAATTATACCGTCTTCTAATTAAACTTCAGCACCGGAGCAAAGGACAGCACTTCATACCAGACACACGTAAATCCCACTGAGGCTCCACATCTCCATCCTCCGAGACCTGCCCACTGCTTAACTACCCCCTGCCTGACCACTGACCTATACCCGCTGTACATATATAATTATATACAGGAGATGCCCAGGTTATACCAGCAGTACATATATAATTATATACAGGAGATACCCAGGTTATACCCGCTGTACATATATAATTATATACAGGAGATGCCCAGGTTATACCAGCTGTACATATATAATTATATACAGGAGATGCCCAGGTTATACCAGCTGTACATATATAATTATATACAGGAGATGCCCAGGTTATACCAGCTGTCCATATATAATTATATACAGGAGATACCCAGGTTATACCAGCTGTACATATATAATTATATACAGGAGATACCCAGGTTATACCAGCTGTCCATATATAATTATATACAGGAGATACCCAGGTTATACCAGCTGTACATATATAATTATATACAGGAGATGCCCGGGTTGTAGCAGCTGTACATATATAATTATATACAGGAGATACCCAGGTTATACCAGCTGTCCATATATAATTATATACAGGAGATACCCAGGTTATACCAGCTGTACATATATAATTATATACAGGAGATACCCAGGTTATACCAGCTGTACATATATAATTATATGCAGGAGATACCCAGGTTATACCAGCTGTACATATATAATTATATACAGGAGATACCCAGGTTATACCAGCTGTACATATATAATTATATACAGGAGATGCCCAGGTTATACCAGCTGTACATATATAATTATATACAGGAGATACCCAGGTTATACCCGCTGTACATATATAATTATATACAGGAGATGCCCAGGTTATACCAGCTGTACATATATAATTATATACAGGAGATGCCCAGGTTATACCAGCTGTACATATATAATTATATACAGGAGATGCCCAGGTTATACCAGCTGTCCATATATAATTATATACAGGAGATACCCAGGTTATACCAGCTGTACATATATAATTATATACAGGAGATACCCAGGTTATACCAGCTGTCCATATATAATTATATACAGGAGATACCCAGGTTATACCAGCTGTACATATATAATTATATACAGGAGATGCCCAGGTTATACCCGCTGTACATATATAATTATATACAGGAGATGCCCAGGTTATACCAGCTGTACATATATAATTATATACAGGAGATGCCCGGTTATACCAGCTGTACATATATAATTATATACAGGAGATACCCAGGTTATACCAGCTGTACATATATCATTATATACAGGAGATGCCCAGGTTATACCAGCTGTACATATATAATTATATACAGGAGATGCCCAGGTTATACCAGCTGTACATATATAATTATATACAGGAGATACCCAGGTTATACCAGCTGTACATATTTAATTATATACAGGAGATGCCCGGGTTGTAGCAGCTGTACATATATAATTATATACAGGAGATGCCCAGGTTATACCAGCTGTACATATATAATTATATACAGGAGATGCCCAGGTTATACCAGCTGTACATATATAATTATATACAGGAGATGCCCAGGTTATACCGGCTGTACCTATATAACTATATACAGGAGATGCCCAGGTTATACCAGCTGTACCTATATAACTATATACAGGAGATGCCCAGGTTATACCAGCCGTACATATATAATTATATACAGGAGATGCCCGGGTTGTAGCAGCTGTACATATGTAATTATATACAGGAGATGCCCGGGTTGTAGCAGCTGTGCATATATAATTATATACAGGAGATGCCCAGGTTATACCAGCTGTACATATATAATTATATACAGGAGATCCCAGGTTATACCAGCTGTACATATATAATTATATACCGGAGATGCCCAGGTTATACCAGCTGTACATATATAATTATATATTCCTCCTTTCCCATATTAATTTGCTTCAATTCCCTTCTTTCCTTCCTTTTTTCCTCTTTTTTAATTCCATTCCTTACTTACTTTCTCCCCCCCCCCTTCCTCTTATCCTTTCTGTTCTTTCGTTTTCGTTCCTTCCTTTCATGTTCTTTATTCCTCCTCATTTTTTCCCCTTTGCTTCCCCTCCTGTTTTTTTTCCTTCATTTTCTTTGCTTTTATTCTCTTCCTTTCTTTTGCTGTCTTTGCTTGCCTTCTTTGCTCTTTCTTTTCCCCCTTTGCTGTCTTTCCTTTCTTCCTGTAATTTATTTCCATCCTTTCCTTCCTCCGTTTCTTTCTTTTTTCCTTTCTTTCCTGTCCTTGCCTTCCTTTCTCTCCTTTTCTTCCTTTCTTTGTCTCCTTTTTTCCTTTAGTTCCTTTCCTTCCTCTCATTTTTCCTTTCTTTTTCTCCTTTCCTTCCTTTCGTCTCCTTTCTTCCCTTTTTTTCTATGTCTACTTTCCTTCCTTTTCTTCCTCTCATGTTCTTCCTTCCTTTTCTTTCTCTCCTTTCTTCCTTTCTTTTTCTCCTTTCGTTCCTTTGTCTTCTTTCTTCCCTTCCTTTCTTTGTCTCCTTTTCTTACTTCCTTTTCTTCCTTTGTAAATCTCCTTTTCTCTTTGCAGTGGATCCCGTCATCCTCACAGCTGGTTGTATATGTCATCCATACGTTCCTCCATTCTTCCTCCTGTCATCTCTCCTTTGCACTTTGCCATGCTCTGTGACCTTTTCTTGTTTTCCTGGCACTTCCTGGGTCATTGTCTCACTCACCTTTAATCCTTGCGGTCCCTGAGTTCTGGGGCCCGGCCAGTCATGGGTCACGTTTATTGAGGTGCTAATGACCCTTCTGCTGATCAGTGCTGTGGTAATCGGCCGATCGATGCTGACTGCGGGGATTGTGTTCTCTGGCACTGACTTTACATTTAATCCATTGGCTCTGAGTCCTCACCTTTGCCTGGCAGGGACAGTGATCAATCTACGGGGGCAATCTGCCATACAGGTGTCATCATATATAGCAGGGCATGATGCCATTGGTGCCTAGGTCTGAGGCCGGGGATAGCTCCTGCCTTGGTGCCCAGTTCTCCATGCCATGCTCCTGATACAAGGCTGTAGGTGGACAGTCCAATGTGATTCCTGTTGGCA
Organism: Bufotes viridis; assembly: GCA_033119425.1. Lineage (NCBI taxonomy): Eukaryota > Metazoa > Chordata > Amphibia > Anura > Bufonidae > Bufotes > Bufotes viridis. Next base: position 152,105,576 of record CM065597.1, read on the forward strand.
GACACTTATATGTCTATGGAGGAACATAGGTTGGCCTGAGCATAGGTCTCATTAGCCAAGCACCAGTATGTTTCATGAACTTCCATGGAGAAGGGGGTGAAAATGAGTAACAGGACCCAGTGCCCCTGGGTGTGACCTTCAATAAACCCACTCAGCACCGGGAGATTTCCTGCTTTCTTGCCCCTTCCTGACCCTAAGTTTGAGACCAGATTGTTCAACCAGGTAATGAACGGCATGGAAAACAGGAAGTGGCGCTGTGGGAACTTCAGGTTCCATTGGTTAAATGTCCGTCTTATTGTGTATAAGAAGGAAAGAGAAAAACCGCCATCCGTAATTATACCGTCTTCTAATTAAACTTCAGCACCGGAGCAAAGGACAGCACTTCATACCAGACACACGTAAATCCCACTGAGGCTCCACATCTCCATCCTCCGAGACCTGCCCACTGCTTAACTACCCCCCTGCCTGACCACTGACCTATACCCGCTGTACATATATAATTATATACAGGAGATGCCCAGGTTATACCAGCAGTACATATATAATTATATACAGGAGATACCCAGGTTATACCCGCTGTACATATATAATTATATACAGGAGATGCCCAGGTTATACCAGCTGTACATATATAATTATATACAGGAGATGCCCAGGTTATACCAGCTGTACATATATAATTATATACAGGAGATGCCCAGGTTATACCAGCTGTCCATATATAATTATATACAGGAGATACCCAGGTTATACCAGCTGTACATATATAATTATATACAGGAGATACCCAGGTTATACCAGCTGTCCATATATAATTATATACAGGAGATACCCAGGTTATACCAGCTGTACATATATAATTATATACAGGAGATGCCCGGGTTGTAGCAGCTGTACATATATAATTATATACAGGAGATACCCAGGTTATACCAGCTGTACATATATAATTATATACAGGAGATACCCAGGTTATACCAGCTGTACATATATAATTATATACAGGAGATACCCAGGTTATACCAGCTGTACATATATAATTATATACAGGAGATGCCCAGGTTATACCAGCTGTACATATATAATTATATACAGGAGATGCCCAGGTTATACCAGCTGTACATATATAATTATATACAGGAGATGCCCAGGTTATACCAGCTGTCCATATATAATTATATACAGGAGATACCCAGGTTATACCAGCTGTACATATATAATTATATACAGGAGATACCCAGGTTATACCAGCTGTCCATATATAATTATATACAGGAGATACCCAGGTTATACCAGCTGTACATATATAATTATATACAGGAGATGCCCAGGTTATACCCGCTGTACATATATAATTATATACAGGAGATGCCCAGGTTATACCAGCTGTACATATATAATTATATACAGGAGATGCCCAGGTTATACCAGCTGTACATATATAATTATATACAGGAGATACCCAGGTTATACCAGCTGTACATATATCATTATATACAGGAGATGCCCAGGTTATACCAGCTGTACATATATAATTATATACAGGAGATGCCCAGGTTATACCAGCTGTACATATATAATTATATACAGGAGATACCCAGGTTATACCAGCTGTACATATTTAATTATATACAGGAGATGCCCGGGTTGTAGCAGCTGTACATATATAATTATATACAGGAGATGCCCAGGTTATACCAGCTGTACATATATAATTATATACAGGAGATGCCCAGGTTATACCAGCTGTACATATATAATTATATACAGGAGATGCCCAGGTTATACCGGCTGTACCTATATAACTATATACAGGAGATGCCCAGGTTATACCAGCTGTACCTATATAACTATATACAGGAGATGCCCAGGTTATACCAGCCGTACATATATAATTATATACAGGAGATGCCCGGGTTGTAGCAGCTGTACATATGTAATTATATACAGGAGATGCCCGGGTTGTAGCAGCTGTGCATATATAATTATATACAGGAGATGCCCAGGTTATACCAGCTGTACATATATAATTATATACAGGAGATCCCAGGTTATACCAGCTGTACATATATAATTATATACCGGAGATGCCCAGGTTATACCAGCTGTACATATATAATTATATACAGGAGATGCCCAGGTTATACCAGCTGTACATATATAATTATATACAGGAGATACCCAGGTTATACCAGCTGTACATATATAATTATATACAGGAGATACCCAGGTTATACCAGCTGTACATATATAATTATATACAGGAGATGCCCGGGTTGTAGCAGCTGTGCATATATAATTATATACAGGAGATGCCCAGGTTATACCAGCTGTACCTATATAATTATATACAGGAGATGCTCAGGTTATACCAGCTGTACCTATATAACTATATACAGGAGATGCCCGGGTTGTAGCAGCTGTACATATATAATTATATACAGGAGATACCCAGGTTATACCAGCTGTACATATATAATTATATACAGGAGATGCCCAGGTTATACCAGCTGTACATATATAATTATATACAGGAGATGCCCAGGTTATACCAGCTGTACATATATAATTATATACAGGAGGTGCCCAGGTTATACCAGCTGTACATATATAATTATATACAGGAGATACCCAGGTTATACCAGCTGTACATATATAATTATATACAGGAGATGCCCAGGTTATACCAGCTGTACATATATAATTATATACAGGAGATGCCCAGGTTATACCAGCTGTACATATATAATTATATACAGGAGATGCCCAGGTTATACCAGCTGTACATATATAATTATATACAGGAGATGCCCAGGTTATACCAGCTGTACATATATAATTATATACAGGAGATGCCCAGGTTATACCAGCTGTACATATATAATTATATACAGGAGATGCCCAGGTTATACCAGCTGTACATATATAATTATATACAGGAGATGCCCAGGTTATACCAGCTGTACATATATAATTATATACAGGAGATGCCCAGGTTATACCAGCTGTACATATATAATTATATACAGGAGATGCCCAGGTTATACCAGCTGTACATATATAATTATATACAGGAGATGCCCAGGTTATACCAGCTGTACATATATAATTATATACAGGAGATGCCCAGGTTATACCAGCTGTACATATATAATTATATACAGGAGATGCCCAGGTTATACCAGCTGTACATATATAATTATATACAGGAGATGCCCAGGTTATACCAGCTGTACATATATAATTATATACAGGAGATGCCCAGGTTATACCAGCTGTACATATATAATTATATACAGGAGATGCCTAGGTTATACCAGCTGTACATATATAATTATATACAGGAGATGCCCAGGTTATACCAGCTGTACATATATAATTATATACAGGAGATGCCCAGGTTATACCAGCTGTACATATATAATTATATACAGGAGATGCCCAGGTTATACCAGCTGTACATATATAATTATATACAGGAGATACCCAGGTTATACCAGCTGTACATATATAATTATATACAGGAGATGCCCAGGTTATACCAGCTGTACATATATAATTATATACAGGAGATGCCCAGGTTATACCAGCTGTACATATATAATTATATACAGGAGATGCCCAGGTTATACCAGCTGTACATATATAATTATATACAGGAGATGCCCAGGTTATACCAGCTGTACATATATAATTATATACAGGAGATGCCCAGGTTATACCAGCTGTACATATATAATTATATACAGGAGATGCCCCAGGTTATACCAGCTGTACATATATAATTATATACAGGAGGTGCCCAGGTTATACCAGCTGTGCATATCTTAATTATATACAGGAGATACTAGGCTATACCAGCTGCGAGATGCCCAGGTTATACTAGCTGCATATATAATTATATACAGGAGATGCCCAGGTTATACCAGCTGTACATATATAATTATATACAGTGAGATAACTCAGGTTATACTTCAGCTGTACATATATAATTATATACAGGAGGTGCCCAGGTTATACCAGCTGTACATATATAATTATATACAGGAGATACCCAGGTTATACCAGCTGTACATATATAATTATATACAGGAGATGCCCAGGTTATACCAGCTGTACATATATAATTATATACAGGAGATGCCCAGGTTATACCAGCTGTACATATATAATTATATACAGGAGATGCCCAGGTTATACCAGCTGTACATATATAATTATATACAGGAGATACCCGGGTTATACCAGCTGTACATATATAATTATATACAGGAGGTGCCCAGGTTATACCAGCTGTACATATATAATTATATACAGGAGATACCCAGGTTATACCAGCTGTACATATATAATTATATACAGGAGATGCCCAGGTTATACCAGCTGTACATATATAATTATATACAGGAGATGCCCAGGTTATACCAGCTGTACATATATAATTATATACAGGAGGTGCCCAGGTTATACCAGCTGTACATATATAATTATATACAGGAGATACCCAGGTTATACCAGCTGTACATATATAATTATATACAGGAGATGCCCAGGTTATACCAGCTGTACATATATAATTATATACAGGAGATGCCCAGGTTATACCAGCTGTACATATATAATTATATACAGGAGATGCCCAGGTTATACCAGCTGTACATATATAATTATATACAGGAGGTGCCCAGGTTATACCAGCTGTACATATATAATTATATACAGGAGATACCCAGGTTATACCAGCTGTACATATATAATTATATACAGGAGATGCCCAGGTTATACCAGCTGTACATATATAATTATATACAGGAGATGCCCAGGTTATACCAGCTGTACATATATAATTATATACAGGAGATGCCCAGGTTATACCAGCCGTACATATGTAATTATATACAGGAGATGCCCGGGTTGTAGCAGCTGTGCTGTACAGGAAGGGGTTACTGGCTGGAGACTTGGCTGCCGTTCGGTCCAGTAATCACGATCCCCTCTCCTCCCCCCGACCCTGAATCAATATGAGCGAGTTAATCAGGCCGGGAACACTCGCCCTTCTGATCATTCAATCACAGCCGCCCCGTCAGGACTGAGACCTCAGACTCAGGGCGGCAAAATATTAAGCAGCGTCTTAAAAAATGAGCGGCGTCTCGGATGTGACAGCGGGAAACGCAGCGGCTGTAAAGAGGGGGAGGGGTGACCGACAGGAACCCCCGGATACAATGTATACAGTGGTTGATACTGTATCCATGTGATGTGGTATCCCATAGCAACCAGGTCCCCCGTCCAGGAACACAAGGGTTAATCCTTCCATAAGGAAAAGTGCGGCAACAGACTTTGGGGGTCATCTCAATATTTTCAACATCTCCGTTTGCTGTCATTGACTAAGAGATCTAGTTGTTCTCAGAGCTCTCCTGTGCTGACAGTTTGTTACAATGTGTCAGTGCAGGTAACATGGATCAGTCTGGACTGGCAGAGATTGTCTAGACTGGATACTATTTTAGAGATCTTAAAAGTGATGAAGAATTGAATTACAAAATGCCACAGAAAGTCTTCATTACGCAGCGATTATGTCGTTCTGTATGGTTTGGAACTACTCCACCCATTATTCTCAGCTGTTGAAGCATGTAGTCTAGGGCGAGAGCTGCAATGTGTTGTGGGCGCACAGAATATAAACCCACAGACCCCGCATTGCTGCACACTGACAGTGGGTGGCGCTGGAGCTCTATAGTCACTGCAATGATCCCTCACTTGACTGCACGGTGTGAACACTGCCTTGGTTCCCTGGATGTTCTTGTGACTTTCACGCGTCGCCGTGACTTGGTTTCTGGTTCTCATCGTGATCGCCCCCCGTCATTGGGTGCGGATTGTTTCTATAGACGGCTGCTTGCTCTGACAACCCCAGAAGATAGCAGTTATGTGGGTTGTCAGTAATGGCCCTATAGCAGAACATAAGGAGCGTTAGCACTCTCCAGTATTAGGTGTAGACGCCACTGTCAGCTCTGACAACCCCAGAAGATGGCAGTTATGTGGGTTGTCAGTAATGGACCTATAGCAGAGGATAAGGAGCGTTAGCACTCTCCATTATTAGGTGTAGACGCCGCTGTCAGCTCTGACAACCCCAGGAGATGGTAGTTGTGTGGGTTGTCAGTAATGGACCTATAGCAGAGGATAAGGAGCGTTAGCACTCTCCATTATTAGGTGTAGACGCCACTGTCAGCTCTGACAACCCCAGGAGATGGTAGTTGTGTGGGTTGTCAGTAATGGACCTATAGCAGAGGATAAGGAGCGTTAGCACTCTCCATTATTAGGTGTAGACGCCACTGTCAGCTCTGACAACCCCAGAAGATGGCAGTTATGTGGGTTGTCAGTAATGGCCCTATAGCAGAACATAAGGAGCGTTAGCACTCTCCGTTATTAGGTGTAGACGCCGCTGTCAGCTCTGACAACCCCAGGAGATGGCAGTTATGTGGGTTGTCAGTAATGGTCCCTATAGCAGAGGATAAGGAGCGTTAGCACTCTCCATTATTAGGTGTAGACGCCGCTGTCAGCTCTGACAACCCCAGGTGATGGCAGTTATGTGGGTTGTCAGTAATGGCCCTATAGCAGAGGATAAGGAGCGTTAGCACTCTCCAGTATTAGGTGTAGACAACTCTGACAACCCCAGAAGCGGGGGCGGATTGGCTATAGACCTTACCCAGAAATTTCCTGATGGGCCGATGCCCAGGGGGCCACCTGAGCCCCCCTCACGGCTGGCCAGTGGGAGTGTTTGTGGCAATATTTTGTGATGCACTGTGGTATTTGGGGCGGTATAATGTGCCGCAATATGGTATTTCTGTCTTCTGTCAATTTAGACCCGACTACAAAACGAGGCCACTTTAAGTTCCCAGTCCTGTGCCCAAGATGGCGTTATGTGGGTTGTCACTCCAAATAAAGTGTGGTGCCATTAGTCTGGTGAGGGGATTATGGGGGCCCCCGGGAGCGATCACTCAGGCCGGGGCGGACTCAGTGAACTGTCCCCCCGATTATAACGAGAGGCTGATGGATTGAAGCGGAAGCAGAGAAATTTGCTTTGTGAGCTAATCTGGTGTCCTGGAGGATTGCCTGTCACAGCGCCGCTCCGCGCAGGTCTATGGGCCGGAATTAATCATGAGGCTGGAGAACAAGGGGGGCGCCACCGGGGGGCATTACTTCCAAGTCAGCAATCAACACGGTGCCTAACGCCATGAATACCAATGGGCACAGGTGAAGTGCGGACACCGTCCCGGCAAGAACGTCCTGTCTCACATATACAGACTCTAATGCCTATTCTGCGTCTCCTGAAATACTCTGTGCTGCTTTCTGGGGGCCTCTGCGCCTTCCACTGTTTATTTGGAGGAGCAGTAGCACAGAGGATTTCAGGAGAGGAGTGTGCTGATCTTGTGGGAGGTCACAGGATGAGAGTTACATAGTGGGAGGAGCAGGGTCCCAGCAGCACAGAGGATTTCAGGAGAGGAGTGTGCTGATCCTGTGGAGGTCACAGGCTGAGAGTTACATAGTGGGAGGAGCAGGGTCCCAGCAGCACAGAGGATTTCAGGAGAGCAGTGCGCTGATCTTGTGGAGGTCACAGGATGAGAGTTACATAGTGGGAGGAGCAGGGCCCCAGCAGCACAGAGGATTTCAGGAGAGGAGTGCGCTGATCTTGTGGAGGTCACAGGGTGAGAGTTACATAGTGGAAGGAGCAGGGCCCCAGCAGCACAGAGGATTTCAGGAGAGAAGTGTGCTGATCCTGTGGAGGTCACAGGCTGAGAGTTACATAGTGGGAGGAGCAGGGTCCCAGCAGCACAGAGGATTTCAGGAGAGGAGTGTGCTGATCTTGTGGAGGTCACAGGCTGAGAGTTACATAGTGGGAGGAGCAGGGTCCCAGCAGCACAGAGGATTTCAGGAGAGCAGTGCGCTGATCTTGTGGAGGTCACAGGATGAGAGTTACATAGTGGGAGGAGCAGGGCCCCAGCAGCACAGAGGATTTCAGGAGAGGAGTGCGCTGATCTTGTGGAGGTCACAGGGTGAGAGTTACATAGTGGAAGGAGCAGGGCCCCAGCAGCACAGAGGATTTCAGGAGAGAAGTGTGCTGATCTTGTGGAGGTCACATGCTGAGAGTTACATAGTGGAAGGAGCAGGATCCCCAGCAGTACAGAGGATTTCAGGAGAGGAGTGTGCTGATCCTGTGGAGGTCGCAAGCTGAGTGTTACATAGTGGGAGGAGCAGTGTCCCAGCAGCACAGAGGATTTCAGGAGAGCAGTGCGCTGATCTTGTGGAGGTCACAGGATGAGAGTTACATAGTGGGAGGAGCAGGGTCCCAGCAGCACAGAGGATTTCAGGAGAGGAGTGCGCTGATCCTGTGGAGGTCACAGGATGAGAGTTACATAGTGGGAGGAGCAGGGTCCCAGCAGCACAGAGGATTTCAGGAGAGGAGTGCGCTGATCCTGTGGAGGTCACAGGGTGAGAGTTACATAGTGGAAGGAGCAGGGTCCCAGCAGCACAGAGAATTTCAGGAGAGGAGTGCGCTGATCTTGTGGAGGTCACAGGATGAGAGTTTCAAAGTGGAAGGAGCATGGTCCCAGCAGCACAGAGGATTTCAGGAGAGGAGTGTGCTGATCTTGTGGAGGTCACAGGATGAGAGTTTCAAAGTGGAAGGAGCATGGTCCCAGCAGCACAGAGGATTTCAGGAGAGGAGTGTGCTGATCTTATGGAGGTCACGGGATGAGAGTTACACAGTGGGAGGAGCAGAGTCCCAGCAGCACAGAGGATTTCAGGAGAGGAGTGCGCTGATCTTGTGGAGGTCACAGCATGAGCGTTACATAGTGGGAAGAGCAGGGTCCCAGCAGCACAGAGGATTTCAGGAGAGGAGTGCGCTGATCCTGTGGGGGTCATAGACTGAGAGTTACATAGTGGGAGGAGCAGGGTCCCAGCAGCACAGAGGATTTCAGGAGAGCAGTGTGCTGATCCTGTGGAGGTCACAGCATGAGCGTTACATAGTGGAAGGAGCAGCATCCCAGCAGCACAGAGGATTTCAGGAGAGGAGTGTGCTGATCCTGTGGAAGGAGCAGGGTCCCAGCAGCACAGAGGATTTCAGGAGAGCAGTGTGCTGATCTTGTGGAGGTCACAGGATGAGAGTTACATAGTTGGAGGGAGCAGGGTCCCAGCAGCACAGAGGATTTCAGCAGAGGAGTGTGCTGATCCTGTGGAGGTCACAGGATGAGAGTTACATAGTGGGAGGATCAGGGTCCCAGCAGCACAGAGGATTTCAGGAGAGGAGTGTGCTGATCCTGTGGAGGTCACAAGCTGAGTGTTACATAGTGGGAGGAGCAGGGTCCCAGCAGCACAGAGGATTTCAGGAGAGGAGTGCGCTGATCCTGTGGAGGTCACAGGCTGAGAGTTACATAGTGGAAGGAGCAGGGTCCCAGCAGCACAGAGGATTTCAGGAGAGGAGTGTGCTGATCCTGTGGAGGTCGCAGGGTGAGAGTTACATAGTGGAAGGAGCAGGGTCCCAGCAGCACAGAGGATTTCAGGAGAGGAGTGTGCTGATCCTGTGGAGGTCGCAGGGTGAGAGTTACATAGTGGAAGGAGCAGGGTCCCAGCAGCACAGAGGATTTCAGGAGAGGAGTGTGCTGATCCTGTGGAGGTCACAGGATGATAGTTACATAGTGGAAGGAGCAGTGTCCCAGCAGCACAGAGGATTTCAGGAGAGCAGTGTGCTGATCCTGTGGAGGTCACAGACTGAGAGTAAAGCCTCATTTACACATCAGTGTTTCAGCACGGATGCATGTCCTATCTTGGTCGCGTCTTCCCGTCTCCCTCACGCCCATTATAGTCTATGGGTCTGTGAAAAACACGGACAGCAAAGAACGGACACACGGACCCAACATGGATCGGTCACAGACAGCTTCACGGAGGCATCACTGACCACCTGCTCACAGATTTTAGCACAGACACGAACGTGTGAATGAGGCTTTTACATAGTGGGAGGAGCAGGGTCACAGCAGCACAGAGGATTTCAGGACAGGAGTGGGCTGGAGATTCAGATATTAAAAGGCACATTTCAAAAGCAGCAGGGTCCTCTCTGCAGCACAGAGGATTTGAGGACAGGTCTGCAGGTGATAGAGTGTTATATAGAGCAGTCTGCTGAGAGTTGTACTTCTACACCTGTCCTATTCTGCAGTAATGAGGGGGTTAAGCCCCTTGTGGACTGTGCCGGACCCGTCCATCCCGGTGCCGCTTCTTCCCGTCAGGCGGATCTATCACAGGAAACGCAGACTCGGCCAATCCATTATTCAACATGAAGAATGCAAATTACAGAGAATTTAATGATCATTCTCCCGGCCTCCTCTTCTCTATCCCCCCCCCCCTGTCTCCATCTGAGGGGCTACTGACAGGCCTTGCATAATTCCAGAACAGCCTCAGGGCTGATGTTGGCACAGAGATGCTTTATCTATATATTATTGATGCAGAGAAATTTCCCAGTACTTTTACAAAAGACAACAAACGGGCTGCCTGTGACAGCGGCTTTAAGGCCCCGGCGATGGCACTGTGAGGAACCGGGTGCAGTATCCACTATAGCAGCCTGGCATGGAGACGATGCACAGTATCTATGCATTGTGATATACATTGCTGTGTGCAATAATGGCCAGAGATGGCACTGTGACCAAAGGAAACACATTGCAGTATGCATTAGCGGCCAGCAGAGGGAGCCAGAGCCTAAGGAAATACACTGCAGTATTCATTAGCGGTCAGCAGAGGGAGCCAGAGCCTAAGCAAATACATTGCTGTATGCATTAGCGGCCAGCAGAGGGAGCCAGAGCCTAAGCAAATACATTGCTGTATGCATTAGCGGCCGGCAGAGGGAGCCAGAGCCTAAGCAAATACATTGCTGTATGCATTAGCGGCCAGCAGAGAGAGCCAGAGCCTAAGGAAATACATTGCTGTATGCATTAGCAGCCAGCAGAGGGAGCCAGAGCCTAAGCAAATACATTGCTGTATGCATTAGCGGCCAGCAGAGGGAGCCAGAGCCTAAGCAAATACATTGCTGTATGTATTAGCGGCCAGCAGAGGGAGCCAGAGCCTAAGGAAATACATTGCTGTATGCATTAGCGGCCAGCAGAGGGAGCTAGAGCCTAAGGAAACACATTGCTGTATGCATTAGTGGCCAGCAGAGGGAGCTAGAGCCTAAGGAAACACATTGCTGTATGTATTAGCGGCCAGCAGAGGGAGCTAGAGCCTAAGGAAATACAGTGCTGTATGCATTACCGGCCAGCAGAGGGAGCTAGAGCCTAAGGAAATACAGTGCTGTATGCATTACCGGCCAGCGGAGGGAGCCAGAGCCTAAGCAAATGCATTGCTGTATGCATTAGCGGCCAGCAGAGGGAGCTAGAGCCTAAGGAAATACATTGCAGTATTCATTAGCGGCCAGCAGAGGGAGCCAGAGCCTAAGGAAACACATTGCTCTATGCATTAGCGGCCAGCAGAGGGAGCTAGAGCCTAAGGAAATACATTGCTGTATGCATTAGCGGCCAGCAGAGGGAGCCAGAGCCTAAGGAAATATATTGCTGCATACATTAGCGGCCAGCAGAGGGAGCTAGAGCCTAAGGAAATACATTGCTGTATGCATTAGCGGCCAGCAGAGGGAGCTAGAGCCTATGGAAATTCATTGCAGTATGCATTAGCGGCCAGCAGAGGGAGCTAGAGCCTAAGGAAATATATTGCTGCATACATTAGCGGCCAGCAGAGGGAGCTAGAGCCTAAGGAAATACATTGCTGTATGCATTAGCAGCCAGCAGAGGGAGCTAGAGCCTAAGGAAATACATTGCTGTATGCATTAGTGGCCAGCAGAGGGAGCTAGAGCCTAAGGAAATACATTGCTGTATGCATTAGCGGCCAGCAGAGGGAGCTAGAGCCTAAGGAAATACATTGCTGTATGTATTAGCGGCCAGCAGAGGGAGCCAGAGCCTAAGGAAACACATTGCTGTATGCATTAGCGGCCAGCAGAGGGAGCTAGAGCCTAAGGAAATACATTGCTGTATGTATTAGTGGCCAGCAGAGGGAGCCAGAGCCTAAGGAAATACATTGCTGTATGTATTAGCGGCCAGCAGAGGGAGCTAGAGCCTAAGGAAATACATTGCTGTATGCATTAGCAGCCAGCAGAGGGTGCTAGAGCCTAAGGAAATACATAGCTGTATGCATTAGCAGCCAGCAGAGGGAGCTAGAGCATCGGCAGGTGGCGCTATGGTGATAAACACATTCTGGTATACATCAGTGACCGGCAGGTGGCGCTATGGTGATACACACATTCTGTATACATCAGTGACAGGCAGGTGGCGCTATGGTGATACACACATTCTGGTATACATCAGTGACCAGCAGGTGGCGCTATGGTGATACACACATTGTGGTATACATCAGTGACCGGCAGGTGGCGCTATGGTGATACACACATTCTGTATACATCAGTGACCGGCAGGTGGCAATATAACCAAAGGAAATACATTGCTGTGCGCTCTAGTGACCAGAAGGTGGCACTGTGGCCATATCCAATGTCTTATTGGGTATACTATTAGCCAGCAGCGGCTCACACTGATGACCAGCAGGTGGCGCTGTAAGCAAAGAAAACATTACTGAGGACTTCAGTGACCAGCAGGGGGCACTTTAACTGAAGAAGATAAATAGCTGGCACACTGGTGAGCAGCAGGGGGCACTAGGGCTCCTCCAAAGAACAGGACTACAAGTCCCAGCATGGTGCATGCCAACCAGTAGGACCTTAGATGGTATAAAGTAGACCCCTCAGCTAGTGCTGCCATGCTTGCTGACAGTTTCCGCCTGGATGACTGACACTGTGCCACCTTAATAAATGTGACTCCATATTCTGTAAAATGAAATTTGATTTCAGACTTTTTTTTTTTTCAAAGACCTGGTCAGCAGTGCCCCCCGCAGGACGCACCAGGTATGACACATCATGGGGGGTAGGTTTAGATGGGGGGGCTCGTCTGTGGAATGCTGACGGTAGATATATGTAAAGGCACATGGGCGTAGCTATAGGGGGTGCAGAGGTATCAGTCACTACCGGGCCCAGGAGCCTGAGGGGCCCAAAGACCCTTGTGCCGCATAAGATACACAAAGCACTGAGGGAAGGGGGGCCCAAGCTGCCTGCAGATATATATTTCATCATGTTATAAGAAAGGGGGGCGTCACTGCTGGGCGTGACCTTCCACAGGCTCCAGTGTGTCCGCAGACACACCTAAAGTTCCTGAGTGCCCCCCTAGACCGTGATATTGGGGGCCAATGACCGTACTCAGATACAGCATCTGTTTAGCTTTATCCAAGTTGAATCACAGTCTCACCATTTTTAAGATCTCTGTTTGCTTTCAGTGGACAGAAACATCATTGATTACATCCGAAGACTGAACTGAAAACCAGTCCTTCTCACAGCTGAATGTCTGCTACAATGTATCTACCCTGGACAGTCCTCTGCAGACTCCAGACTGATACATTGTAACAAACTATCAGAACAAGAATAGTTGTGCTGCTGCGGACTGGATACAGTACAACAGCTGGAGGGCCACAGCGTGGGGGCCAGTGACCTGTCCCTAGCCCAGAGAACAGGGGTTGTTATTTTTAGCCATTTCCTCTTGTAATTGCCCTGCAGACCTCCATTCACCCCTGAGTCAGCATCTGCAGTGTGACACTCTCCTGCAGTACCGCCGGCAGACACAAGATGGCGATGTTACTCCACCACTGCATCAGAGCCGGAGCGGTGCCCGTCTATCCATCATAGCATCTCATTATACTGCTCTCTATATACACGGTGCTCCTCTCTATATACACGGTGCTCCTCTCTATATACACGGTGCTCCTCTCTATATACACTGTGCTCCTCTCTATATACACGGTGCTCCTCTCTATATACACGGTGCTCCTCTCTATATACACGGTGCTTCTCTCTATATACACAGTGCTCCTCTCTATATACACGGTGCTGCTCTCTATATACACAGTGCTCCTCTCTATATACACGGGGCTCCTCTCTATATACACAGTGCTTCTCTCTATATACACGGTGCTTCTCTCTATATACACGAGGCCCCACTCTATATACACAGTGCTCCTCTCTATATACACAGTGCTTCTCTCTATATACACGGTGCTCCTCTCTATATACACTGTGCTCCTCTCTATATACACGGTGCTCCTCTCTATATACACGGTGCTCCTCTCTATATACACGGTGCTTCTCTCTATATACACAGTGCTCCTCTCTATATACACGGTGCTGCTCTCTATATACACAGTGCTCCTCTCTATATACACGGGGCTCCTCTCTATATACACAGTGCTCCTCTCTATATACACGGGGCTCCTCTCTATATACACAGTGCTCCTCTCTATATACACAGTGCTCCTCTCTATATACACGGTGCTCCTCTCTATATACACAGTGCTGCTCTCTATATACACAGTGCTCCTCTCTATATACACGGGGCTCCTCTCTATATACACAGTGCTTCTCTCTATATACACGGTGCTTCTCTCTATATACACGAGGCCCCACTCTATATACACAGTGCTCCTCTCTATATACACAGTGCTGCTCTCTATATACACACAGGGCCCCTCTGTATACACAGGGCTGCCCTCCTCCTCTCTATATACACGGTGCTCCTCTCTATATACACGGTGCTCCTCTCTATATACACGGGGCTCCTCTCTATATACACGGGGCTCCTCTCTATATACACGGTGCTTCTTTCTATATACACGGGGCTCCTCTCTATATACACGGTGCTCCTCTCTATATACACGGTGCTCCTCTCTATATACACGGGGCTCCTCTCTATATACACGAGGCCTCTCTCTATATACACGGTGCTGCTCTCTATATACACGGTGCTTCTCTCTATATACACGGTGCTCCTCTCTATATACACGGTGCTCCTCTCTATATACACGGTGCTCCTCTCTATATACACGGGGCTCCTCTCTATATACACGAGGCCTCTCTCTATATACACGGTGCTGCTCTCTATATACACGGTGCTTCTCTCTATATACACGGTGCTCCTCTCTATATACACGGTGCTTCTCTCTATATACACGGTGCTCCTCTCTATATACACGGGGCTCCTCTCTATATACACGGGGCTCCTCTCTATATACACAGTGCTCCTCTCTATATACACGAGGCTCCTCTCTATATACACGGTGCTCCTCTCTATATACACGGTGCTCCTCTCTATATACACGGTGCTCCTCTCTATATACACAGTGCTCCTCTCTATATACACGGTGCTCCTCTCTATATACACGGTGCTCCTCTCTATATACACGGTGCTCCTCTCTATATACACGGGGCTCCTCTCTATATACACGGTGCTCCTCTCTATATACACGGGGCTCCTCTCTATATACACGGGGCTCCTCTCTATATACACGGGGCTCCTCTCTATATACACGAGGCTTCTCTCTATATACACGGTGCTCCTCTCTATATACACGGGGCTCCTCTCTATATACACGGGGCTCCTCTCTATATACACGGGGCTCCTCTCTATATACACGGTGCTCCTCTCTATATACACAGGGCCCCTCTCTATATACACAGTGCTCCTCTCTATATACACGGTGCTCCTCTCTATATACACAGTGCTCCTCTCTATATACACGGTGCTCCTCTCTATATACACAGTGCTCCTCTCTATATACACGGTGCTCCTCTCTATATACACGGTGCTCCTCTCTATATACACAGTGCTCCTCTCTATATACACGGTGCTCCTCTCTATATACACAGTGCTCCTCTCTATATACACAGTGCTCCTCTCTATATACACGGTGCTCCTCTCTATATACACAGTGCTCCTCTCTATATACACAGTGCTCCTCTCTATATACACAGTGCTCCTCTCTATATACACGGTGCTCCTCTCTATATACACGGTGCTCCTCTCTATATACACGGTGCTCCTCTCTATATACACGGTGCTCCTCTCTATATACACGGTGCTCCTCTCTATATACACGGTGCTCCTCTCTATATACACGGTGCTCCTCTCTATATACACGGTGCTCCTCTCTATATACACAGTGCTCCTCTCTATATACACAGTGCTCCTCTCTATATACACGGTGCTCCTCTCTATATACACAGTGCTCTCTCTATATACACGGTGCTCCTCTCTATATACACGGTGCTCCTCTCTATATACACGGTGCTCCTCTCTATATACACAGTGCTCCTCTCTATATACACGGTGCTCCTCTCTATATACACGGTGCTCCTCTCTATATACACAGTGCTCCTCTCTATATACACGGTGCTCCTCTCTATATACACAGTGCTCCTCTCTATATACACAGTGCTCCTCTCTATATACACGGTGCTCCTCTCTATATACACAGTGCTCCTCTCTATATACACAGTGCTCCTCTCTATATACACAGTGCTCCTCTCTATATACACAGTGCTCCTCTCTATATACACGGTGCTCCTCTCTATATACACAGTGCTCCTCTCTATATACACGGTGCTCCTCTCTATATACACGGGCTCCTCTCTATATACACAGTGCTCCTCTCTATATACACGGTGCTCCTCTCTATATACACGGTGCTCCTCTCTATATACACGGTGCTCCTCTCTATATACACGGTGCTCCTCTCTATATACACGGTGCTCCTCTCTATATACACGGTGCTCCTCTCTATATACACAGTGCTCCTCTCTATATACACGGTGCTCCTCTCTATATACACAGTGCTCCTCTCTATATACACAGTGCTCCTCTCTATATACACAGTGCTCCTCTCTATATACACGGTGCTCCTCTCTATATACACAGTGCTCCTCTCTATATACACAGTGCTCCTCTCTATATACACGGTGCTCCTCTCTATATACACAGTGCTCCTCTCTATATACACGGTGCTCCTCTCTATATACACAGTGCTCCTCTCTATATACACGGTGCTCCTCTCTATATACACAGTGCTCCTCTCTATATACACAGTGCTCCTCTCTATATACACGGTGCTCCTCTCTATATACACAGTGCTCCTCTCTATATACACGGTGCTCCTCTCTATATACACAGTGCTCCTCTCTATATACACAGTGCTCCTCTCTATATACACGGTGCTCCTCTCTATATACACAGTGCTCCTCTCTATATACACGGTGCTCCTCTCTATATACACAGTGCTCCTCTCTATATACACGGTGCTCCTCTCTATATACACGGTGCTCCTCTCTATATACACAGTGCTCCTCTCTATATACACGGTGCTCCTCTCTATATACACGGTGCTCCTCTCTATATACACAGTGCTCCTCTCTATATACACAGTGCTCCTCTCTATATACACGGTGCTCCTCTCTATATACACAGTGCTCCTCTCTATATACACAGTGCTCCTCTCTATATACACAGTGCTCCTCTCTATATACACGGTGCTCCTCTCTATATACACGGTGCTCCTCTCTATATACACAGTGCTCCTCTCTATATACACGGTGCTCCTCTCTATATACACAGTGCTCCTCTCTATATACACAGTGCTCCTCTCTATATACACGGTGCTCCTCTCTATATACACAGTGCTCCTCTCTATATACACAGTGCTCCTCTCTATATACACAGTGCTCCTCTCTATATACACAGTGCTCCTCTCTATATACACGGTGCTCCTCTCTATATACACGGTGCTCCTCTCTATATACACGGTGCTCCTCTCTATATACACGGTGCTCCTCTCTATATACACAGTGCTCCTCTCTATATACACGGTGCTCCTCTCTATATACACAGTGCTCCTCTCTATATACACAGTGCTCCTCTCTATATACACGGTGCTCCTCTCTATATACACAGTGCTCCTCTCTATATACACAGTGCTCCTCTCTATATACACAGTGCTCCTCTCTATATACACAGTGCTCCTCTCTATATACACGGTGCTCCTCTCTATATACACAGTGCTCCTCTCTATATACACAGTGCTCCTCTCTATATACACGGTGCTCCTCTCTATATACACAGTGCTCCTCTCTATATACACGGTGCTCCTCTCTATATACACAGTGCTCCTCTCTATATACACAGTGCTCCTCTCTATATACACAGTGCTCCTCTCTATATACACGGTGCTCCTCTCTATATACACAGTGCTCCTCTCTATATACACGGTGCTCCTCTCTATATACACAGTGCTCCTCTCTATATACACAGTGCTCCTCTCTATATACACAGTGCTCCTCTCTATATACACAGTGCTCCTCTCTATATACACAGTGCTCCTCTCTATATACACAGTGCTCCTCTCTATATACACAGTGCTCCTCTCTATATACACGGTGCTCCTCTCTATATACACGGTGCTCCTCTCTATATACACAGTGCTCCTCTCTATATACACGGTGCTCCTCTCTATATACACAGTGCTCCTCTCTATATACACGGTGCTCCTCTCTATATACACGGTGCTCCTCTCTATATACACGAGTGCTCCTCTCTATATACACAGTGCTCCTCTCTATATACACGGTGCTCCTCTCTATATACACGGTGCTCCTCTCTATATACACGGTGCTCCTCTCTATATACACGGTGCTCCTCTCTATATACACGGTGCTCCTCTCTATATACACAGTGCTCCTCTCTATATACACAGTGCTCCTCTCTATATACACGGTGCTCCTCTCTATATACACAGTGCTCCTCTCTATATACACGGTGCTCCTCTCTATATACACGGTGCTCCTCTCTATATACACAGTGCTCCTCTCTATATACACAGTGCTCCTCTCTATATACACGGTGCTCCTCTCTATATACACAGTGCTCCTCTCTATATACACGGTGCTCCTCTCTATATACACAGGGCTCCTCTCTATATACACAGGTGCTCCTCTCTATATACACAGTGCTCCTCTCTATATACACAGTGCTCCTCTCTATATACACGGTGCTCCTCTCTATATACACAGTGCTCCTCTCTATATACACGGTGCTCCTCTCTATATACACAGTGCTCCTCTCTATATACACAGTGCTCCTCTCTATATACACAGTGCTCCTCTCTATATACACAGTGCTCCTCTCTATATACACAGTGCTCCTCTCTATATACACAGTGCTCCTCTCTATATACACAGTGCTCCTCTCTATATACACAGTGCTCCTCTCTATATACACAGTGCTCCTCTCTATATACACAGTGCTCCTCTCTATATACACAGTGCTCCTCTCTATATACACAGTGCTCCTCTCTATATACACAGGTGCTCCTCTCTATATACACGGTGCTCCTCTCTATATACACAGTGCTCCTCTCTATATACACAGTGCTCCTCTCTATATACACAGTGCTCCTCTCTATATACACAGTGCTCCTCTCTATATACACGGTGCTCCTCTCTATATACACAGTGCTCCTCTCTATATACACAGTGCTCCTCTCTATATACACAGTGCTCCTCTCTATATACACAGTGCTCCTCTCTATATACACAGTGCTCCTCTCTATATACACAGTGCTCTCTCTATACACAGTGCTCCTCTCTATATACACAGTGCTCCTCTCTATATACACAGTGCTCCTCTCTATATACACAGTGCTCCTCTCTATATACACAGTGCTCCTCTCTATATACACGGTGCTCCTCTCTATATACACAGTGCTCCTCTCTATATACACGGTGCTCCTCTCTATATACACAGTGCTCCTCTCTATATACACAGTGCTCCTCTCTATATACACAGTGCTCCTCTCTATATACACAGTGCTCCTCTCTATATACACAGTGCTCCTCTCTATATACACAGTGCTCCTCTCTATATACACGGTGCTCCTCTCTATATACACAGTGCTCCTCTCTATATACACGTGCTCCTCTCTATATACACAGTGCTCCTCTCTATATACACAGTGCTCCTCTCTATATACACGGTGCTCCTCTCTATATACACAGTGCTCCTCTCTATATACACGGTGCTCCTCTCTATATACACGGTGCTCCTCTCTATATACACGGTGCTCCTCTCTATATACACAGTGCTCCTCTCTATATACACAGTGCTCCTCTCTATATACACGGGCTCCTCTCTATATACACGGTGCTCCTCTCTATACACAGTGCTCCTCTCTATATACACAGTGCTCCTCTCTATATACACAGTGCTCCTCTCTATATACACAGTGCTCCTCTCTATATACACAGTGCTCCTCTCTATATACACGGTGCTCCTCTCTATATACACAGTGCTCCTCTCTATATACACAGTGCTCCTCTCTATATACACAGTGCTCCTCTCTATATACACAGTGCTCCTCTCTATATACACGGTGCTCCTCTCTATATACACAGTGCTCCTCTCTATATACACAGTGCTCCTCTCTATATACACAGTGCTCCTCTCTATATACACAGTGCTCCTCTCTATATACACAGTGCTCCTCTCTATATACACAGTGCTCCTCTCTATATACACGGTGCTCCTCTCTATATACACGGTGCTCCTCTCTATATACACAGTGCTCCTCTCTATATACACGGTGCTCCTCTCTATATACACGGTGCTCCTCTCTATATACACAGTGCTCCTCTCTATATACACAGTGCTCCTCTCTATATACACAGTGCTCCTCTCTATATACACAGTGCTCCTCTCTATATACACAGTGCTCCTCTCTATATACACAGTGCTCCTCTCTATATACACAGTGCTCCTCTCTATATACACGGGCTCCTCTCTATATACACGGTGCTCCTCTCTATATACACAGTGCTCCTCTCTATATACACGGTGCTCCTCTCTATATACACAGTGCTCCTCTCTATATACACGGTGCTCCTCTCTATATACACAGTGCTCCTCTCTATATACACAGTGCTCCTCTCTATATACACGGTGCTCCTCTCTATATACACAGTGCTCCTCTCTATATACACGGTGCTCCTCTCTATATACACAGTGCTCCTCTCTATATACACAGTGCTCCTCTCTATATACACGGTGCTCCTCTCTATATACACAGTGCTCCTCTCTATATACACGGTGCTCCTCTCTATATACACGGTGCTCCTCTCTATATACACGGTGCTCCTCTCTATATACACAGTGCTCCTCTCTATATACACGGTGCTCCTCTCTATATACACAGTGCTCCTCTCTATATACACGGTGCTCCTCTCTATATACACAGTGCTCCTCTCTATATACACGGTGCTCCTCTCTATATACACAGTGCTTCTCTCTATATACACGGTGCTCCTCTCTATATACACAGTGCTCCTCTCTATATACACGGTGCTCCTCTCTATATACACAGTGCTCCTCTCTATATACACGGTGCTCCTCTCTATATACACGGTGCTCCTCTCTATATACACAGTGCTCCTCTCTATATACACGGTGCTCTCTCTATATACACAGTGCTCCTCTCTATATACACGGGCTCCTCTCTATATACACAGTGCTCCTCTATATACACGGTGCTCCTCTCTATATACACGGTGCTCCTCTCTATATACACAGTGCTCCTCTCTATATACACGGTGCTCCTCTCTATATACACGGTGCTCCTCTCTATATACACAGTGCTCCTCTCTATATACACAGTGCTCCTCTCTATATACACAGTGCTCCTCTCTATATACACAGTGCTCCTCTCTATATACACGGTGCTCCTCTCTATATACACAGTGCTCCTCTCTATATACACAGTGCTCCTCTCTATATACACGGTGCTCCTCTCTATATACACGGTGCTCCTCTCTATATACACAGTGCTCCTCTCTATATACACAGTGCTCCTCTCTATATACACAGTGCTCCTCTCTATATACACAGTGCTCCTCTCTATATACACAGTGCTCCTCTCTATATACACGGTGCTCCTCTCTATATACACAGTGCTCCTCTCTATATACACAGTGCTCCTCTCTATATACACAGTGCTCCTCTCTATATACACAGTGCTCCTCTCTATATACACAGTGCTCCTCTCTATATACACAGTGCTCCTCTCTATATACACGGTGCTCCTCTCTATATACACAGTGCTCCTCTCTATATACACAGTGCTCCTCTCTATATACACGGTGCTCCTCTCTATATACACAGTGCTCCTCTCTATATACACGGTGCTCCTCTCTATATACACAGGTGCTCCTCTCTATATACACAGTGCTCCTCTCTATATACACAGTGCTCCTCTCTATATACACGGTGCTCCTCTCTATATACACGGTGCTCCTCTCTATATACACAGTGCTCCTCTCTATATACACGGTGCTCCTCTCTATATACACAGTGCTCCTCTCTATATACACAGTGCTCCTCTCTATATACACGGTGCTCTCTCTATATACACAGTGCTCCTCTCTATATACACGGTGCTCCTCTCTATATACACAGTGCTCCTCTCTATATACACAGTGCTCCTCTCTATATACACAGTGCTCCTCTCTATATACACAGTGCTCCTCTCTATATACACAGGGCTCCTCTCTATATACACAGTGCTCCTCTCTATATACACGGTGCTCCTCTCTATATACACAGTGCTCCTCTCTATATACACAGTGCTCCTCTCTATATACACAGTGCTCCTCTCTATATACACAGTGCTCCTCTCTATATACACAGTGCTCCTCTCTATATACACAGTGCTCCTCTCTATATACACAGTGCTCCTCTCTATATACACAGTGCTCCTCTCTATATACACAGTGCTCCTCTCTATATACACAGTGCTCCTCTCTATATACACAGTGCTCCTCTCTATATACACAGTGCTCCTCTCTATATACACAGTGCTCCTCTCTATATACACGGTGCTCCTCTCTATATACACAGTGCTCCTCTATATACACAGTGCTCCTCTCTATATACACGGTGCTCCTCTCTATACACAGTGCTCCTCTCTATATACACGGTGCTCCTCTCTATATACACAGTGCTCCTCTCTATATACACAGTGCTCCTCTCTATATACACGGGGCTCCTCTCTATATACACAGTGCTCCTCTCTATATACACAGTGCTCCTCTCTATATACACAGGGCTCCTCTCTATATACACGGGGCTCCTCTCTATATACACAGGGCTCCTCTCTATATACACAGGGCTCCTCTCTATATACACAGTGCTCCTCTCTATATACACAGTGCTCCTCTCTATATACACAGTGCTCCTCTCTATATACACAGTGCTCCTCTCTATATACACAGTGCTCCTCTCTATATACACAGTGCTCCTCTCTATATACACAGTGCTCCTCTCTATATACACAGTGCTCCTCTATATATACACAGTGCTCCTCTCTATATACACAGGGCCACTCTCTATATACACGGTGCTTCTCTCTATATACACAGTGCTCCTCTCTATATACACAGGGCTCCTCTCTATATACACAGTGCTCCTCTCTATATACACAGTGCTCCTCTCTATATACACGGGGCTCCTCTCTATATACACGGGGCTCCTCTCTATATACACAGGGCTCCTCTCTATATACACAGGGCTCCTCTCTATATACACAGTGCTCCTCTCTATATACACAGTGCTCCTCTATATATACACAGTGCTCCTCTCTATATACACAGGGCCACTCTCTATATACACGGTGCTTCTCTCTATATACACAGTGCTCCTCTCTATATACACAGGGCCACTCTCTATATACACGGTGCTTCTCTCTATATACACAGTGCTCCTCTCTATATACACAGTGCTCCTCTCTATATTCACGGTGCTCCTCTCTATATACACAGTGCTCCTCTCTATATACACGGTGCTCCTCTCTATATACACGGTGCTACTCTTTATATACACGGGGCTCCTCTCTATATACACAGGGCCACTCTCTATATACACAGGGCTCCTCTCTATATACACGGTGCTCCTCTCTATATACACAGTGCTCCTCTCTATATACACGGTGCTCCTCTCTATATACACGGTGCTGCTCTCTATATACACAGTGTACCTCACTATATACAGGGTCCCTCTCGATATACACGGTGCTCCTCGCTATATACACGGTGCTCCTCGCTATATACACGGTGCTCCTCGCTATATACACGGGGCTCCTCTCTATATACACAGGGCCCCTCTCTATATACACAGTGCTACTCTTTATATACATGGGGCTCCACTCTATAGACACAGGGCCCCTCTCTATACACAGGGCCCCTCTCCATGCACAGGGCTCCTGTCTATATACACAGGGCCCCTCTCTATATACACCGGGCCCCTCTCTATATACACCGGGCCCCTCTCTCTATACACAGGGCTGCCCTCCTCCTCTATATACACGGTGCTTCTCTCTATATACACAGGGCTCCTCTTTATATATACGGGGCCCCTCTCTATATACACAGGGCTCCTCTCTATATACATGGTGCTCCTCTCTATATACATGGTGCTGCTCTCTATAGACACAGAGCCCCTCGCTATATACACGGTGCTGCTCTCTATATACACTGCTCCTCTCTATATACACGGGGCCCCTCTCTATAAACACAGTGCTCCTCTCTATATACACAGTGTTCCTCTCTATAAACAGGGCTTCCCTCCTTCTCTATACACTCGGTGCTTCTCTCTATATACACTGCTCTCTAAGTTTATAGGGCCCCTCTCTATATACACACACCGGGCCCCTCTCTATATACACACGGGGCCCCTCTCTATACACAGGGCTGTCCTCCTCCTCTATATACACTGTGCTGCTCTCTATATACACAGGGCCCCTCTCTATACACAGGGCCCCTGTCTATATACACAGTGCCCCTCTCTATATACACGGGGCCCTTCTCTATACACAGGGCTCCTTTCTATATACACATGGCCCCTCTCTATACACGGGGCCCCTCTCTATACACAGGGCTGCCCTCCTCCTCTATATACAAAGGGCTCCTCTCTATATACACACGGGCCCCTCTATATACACCGGGCTCCTCTCTAAATACACGGGGCCCCTCTCTATACACCGGGCTCCTCTATATACACACAGGGCTCCTCTCTATACACAGGGCTCATTTCTATATACACAGGGCCCCTCTCTATAAACACAGGGCCCCTCTCTATAGACACAGGGCCCCTCTCTATACACAGGGCTCCTTTCTATATACACACCGGGCCCCTCTCTATACACAGGGCTCCTTTCTATATACACAGGGCCCCTCTCTATATACATCGGGCCCCTCTCTATACACAGGGCTTATTTCTATATTCACCGGGCCCCTCTATATATACACCAGGCCCCTCTCTATACACAGGGCTCCTCTCTATAGACACAGGGCCCCTCTTTATAGACACAAGGCCCCTCTCTATGCACAGGGCTCCTTTCTATATACACAGGGCCCCTCTCTATATACACAGGGCCCCTCTCTATACACAGGGCTCCTCTCTATATACACAGGGCCCCTCTCTATACACAGGGCCCCTGTCTCTATACACCGGGCCCCTCTCTATACACAGGGCTCCTTTCTATATACACAGGGCCCCCTCTATAGACACAGGGCCACTCTCTATATACACCGGGCCCCTCTCTATACACAGGGCTCCTCTCTATAGACACAGGGCTCCTCTCTATATACACAGGGCCCCTCTCTATACACAGGGCCCCTCTCTATATACACCTGGCCCCTCTCTATACACAGGACTCCTTTCTATATACACAGGGCCCCTCTCTATATACACAGGGCCCCTCTCTATACACAGGGCCCCTGTCTCTATACACCGGGCCCCTCTCTATACACAGGGCTCCTTTCTATATACACAGGGCCCCCTCTATAGACACAGGGCCACTCTCTATACACAGGGCTCCTCTCTATAGACACAGGGCCCCTCTCTATAGACACAGGGCCCCTCTCTATAGACACAGGGCCCCTCTCTATGCACAGGGCTCCTTTCTATATACACAGGGCCCCTCTCTATATACACCGGGCCCCTCTTTATATACACCGGGCCACTCTCTATATACACAGGGCCCCTCTCTATATACACCTGGCCCCTCTCTATACACAGGACTCCTTTCTATATACACAGGGCCCCTCTCTATACACAGGGCTCCTTTCTATAGACACAGGGCCCCTCTCTATAGACAGAGGGCCCCTCTCTATATACACAGGGCCCCTCTCTATACACAGGGCCCTTGTCTCTATACACCGGGCCCTCCTCTATACTCAGGGCTCCTTTCTATAGACACAGGGCCCCTCTCTATACACCGGGCCACTCTCTATATACACAGGGCCCCTCTCTATACACAGGGCTGCCCTCCTCCTCTATGTACACGGGGCGCTGTGGGCTACAGTTCCCGGCTCGGCCGCTGGGGGCGCTGTGCGGCAGTCAGTGCAGGAGGCGGCGCCGGGATCCTCTCACACAGCCGGAGATAGAGCGGCGGCTGCGGCGGAGTATACGGAGCCTCTCACCGGACTCCTCACCCCGCGGGACATGGTGTGGCTGCGACTGGTCTAGACCGGGAACCGGAGGGATAGGAGCCGGGACTTCCCTCCCCATAGCCCGAAGACACGGTACTGGAGAGCGCGGCCCCGGGGAGCGGCCTGTGAGCAGCGGACATGTCCGGGAGAATAGAGAAAGCAGGTAACGGGGAGGAGGCGACACAACCCCGGGCGGTACACGCGGCCGCTCCCTGCAGCCCCGGGGCACACATTCTACTGAGGCCAGGCCCTAGTGACAGCAGCCGGGGAGCAGGCCGAGGACCGGGGAGGGAGAGGAGGATACACGGGGGGTGAGACCGGGAGAGGAGAGGTACACCGGGGGAGGGGGTGAGACCAGGAGAGGAGGGGTACACCGGGGGGTGAGACCAGGAGAGGAGGGGTACACCGAGGGGGGGGTGAGAGGAGGGTACACCGGGGGTGAGACTGGGAGAGGAGGGTACACCGGGGGTGAGACCAGGAGAGGAGGGGTACACCGAGGGGGGTGAGAGGAGGGTACACCGGGGGTGAGACTGGGAGAGGAGGGTACACCGGGGGTGAGACCGGGAGAGGAGGGGTACACTAGGGGGGGTGAGAGGAGGGTACACCGGGGGGGTGAGAGGAGGGTACACGGGGGGGTGAGACCGGGAGAAGGGGGGTGAGAGGAGGGTACACGGTGGGTGAGACCCGGAGAGGGGGGGTGAGAGGAGGGTACACCGGGGGGTGAGACCGGGAGAGGAGGGGTACACCAGGGGTGAGAGGAGGTGAGACCGGGAGAGGAGGGTACACCGGGGGTGAGACCGGGAGAGGAGGGTACACCGGGGGGTGAGACCGGGAGAGGAGGGGTACACCGGGGGGTGAGACCGGGAGAGGAGGGGTACACCAGGGGGGTGAGAGGAGGTGAGACCGGGAGAGGAGGGTACACCGGGGGTGAGACCGGGAGAGGAGGGTACACCGGGGGTGAGACCGGGAGAGGAGGGGTACACCGGGGTGAGATCGGGAGAGGAGGGGTACACCAGGGGGTGAGAGGAGGGTACATCGGGGGGTGAGACCAGGAGAGGAGGGGTACACGGGGGTGAGAGCGGGAGAGGAGGGGACGCCGGGGGTGAGAGCGGAGAGGAGGGGGACGCCGGGGGTGAGAGCGGGAGAGGAGGGGGGTCGGAGCGGGAGAGGAGGGGGACGCCGGGGTGAGAGCGGGAGAGGAGGGGACGCCGGGGGTGAGAGCGGGAGAGGAGGGGGACACCGGGGGTGGGAGCGGGAGAGGAGGGTACACCGGGGGTGGGAGCGGGAGAGGAGGGTACACCGGGGTGAGAGCGGGAGAGGAGGGTGACACCGGGGGTGGGAGCGGGAGAGGAGGGTACACCGGGGGTGAGAGCGGGAGAGGAGGGGGACACCGGGGGGGGTGGGAGCGGGAGAGGAGGGTACACCGGGGGGGTGAGAGCGGGAGAGGAGGGGGACACCGGGGGTGAGAGCGGGAGAGGAGTGGGACACCGGGGGTGAGAGCGGGAGAGGAGGGGGACACCGGGGGTGAGAGCGGGAGAGGAGGGGGACACCGGGGGTGAGAGCGGGAGAGGAGGGGGACACCGGGGGTGAGAGCGGGAGAGGAGGGGGACACCGGGTGGTGAGAGCAAGAGAGGAGGGGGACACCGGGTGGTGAGAGCAAGAGAGGAGGGGGACACCGGGGGGTGAGAGCAAGAGAGGAGGGGGACACCGGGGGGGTGAGAGCGGGGGACACCAGGAGAGGAGGGTACACCGGGGGTTGAGAGCGGGAGAGGAGGGGGACACCGGGGGTTGAGAGCGGGTGACACCGGGGGGGTGAGAGCGGGAGAGGAGGGTACACCGGGGGTAAGATTGGGAGAGGAGGGTACACCAGGGGGTAAGAGCGGGAGAGGAGGGGGACACCGGGGGGGTGCGAGCGGGAGAGGAGACAGTTTACGACCACCCATGAGAACGGTAACGGCGGCCATATTGATTTTTGCCCAAGTTTTCACGAAGACTCTTGATTCGAGGATGTGTCAGTATCGCGTCCCATTCTCTCCGGGGTCTTTGTGGCCCCAGGCGTCTTCACTTTGGCTGAAATCAGGAGTGCTTTGTCGACCCCCTGCCCCCCTAAGTTGTGTTGCTGCAGGGGTCTCCACGATGTGGTGCCGCG
This sequence comes from Bufotes viridis, assembly GCA_033119425.1. Classification (NCBI taxonomy): domain Eukaryota; kingdom Metazoa; phylum Chordata; class Amphibia; order Anura; family Bufonidae; genus Bufotes; species Bufotes viridis. Next base: position 152,134,198 of record CM065597.1, read on the forward strand.
ATAGAATGAAAAGATCTGCCAGTTTCTAATAGACTTTGTGTTGCTGTTCTTCACCAGATCTCTGCTTGCTCTCATTGAAAGGAAACAAACTTCTTTCTATTCAGAGGCAGAAAACCCCTCCTGATCGAACAGTTCTCACAGCTGAATGTTTGCTACAGTTGTATCCAGTAAAGACAATCTGGTCCTGACAGTTTGTTACAATGTATCAGTGCAGACTGATCTTCGTTACCTACACTGATACATTGTAGCAACTCTCTTTACTGCTGATGAGAGGATTCTCTGGACTGGATACAATTGTAACAAATCCTCAGCTCTAGGTATTCGTTCAAGATGGATAGGCCAATGATTATTGATTGTCCTTATATGATCATGATTACTTATAGACTGCCTCTTATTGACAGTCCAGTATAACCAGTATGATGGTGTATCGTTCCCAGTGGGTGTGTTGGTAATGCTGGTGGAAATATTCATCATCCGCATGTCTAAGGCTACATTCACACAAAACGTATTTTCGTTTCCGTGTCCGTACCGTTTTTCTTGCGGATAGGATGCAGACCCATTCATTTCAATGAGTCCGCAAAAAATGCGAAGAGAACACCGTGTGCTGCCCGTATGTCCGTCCTGTAGCCCCGCAAAAAAATAGAACGTCCTATTTATGTCCGTTTTTCTGGCAAGGATAGGCATTGTTACAATGGATCCGCAAAAAAAACAGATGCCATACCGAACGTCATCCGTTTTTTGTGGACCGCAAAACCTATACGGTCGTGTGAATGTAGAGTTGAAAACATTAGGATTCCCAGCAGCACAGAGGATTTCAGGAGAGGAGTGTGCTGATCCTGTGGAGGTCACAGGCTGAGAGTTACATAGTGGAAGGAGCAGGGTCCCAGCAGCACAGAGGATTTCAGGAGAGGAGTGCGCTGATCCTGTGGAGGTCACAGGCTGAGAGTTACATAGTGGAGGGGGCAGGGTCCCAGCAGCACAGAGGATTTCAGGAGAAGAGTGTGCTGATCCTGTGGAAGGAGCAGGGTCCCAGCAGCACAGAGGATTTCAGGAGAGCAGTGTGCTGATCCTGTGGAGGTCACAGGATGAGAGTTACATAGTGGGAGGAGCAGGGTCCCAGCAGCACAGAGGATTTCAGGAGAGGAGTGTGCTGATCCTGTGGAGGTCACAGGCTGAGAGTTACATAGTGGAAGGAGCAGGGTCCCAGCAGCACAGAGGATTTCAGGAGAGGAGTGTGCTGATCTTGTGGAGGTCACAGACTGAGAGTTACATAGTGGAAGGAGCAGGGTCCCAGCAGCACAGAGGATTTCAGGAGAGGAGTGCGCTGATCTTGTGGAGGTCACAGACTGAGAGTTACATAGTGGAAGGAGCAGGGTCCCAGCAGCACAGAGGATTTCAGGAGAGGAGTGTGCTCATCCTGTGGAGGTCACAGGGTGAGAGTTACATAGTGGGAGGAGCAGGGTCCCAGCAGCACAGAGGATTTCAGGAGAGGAGTGCGCTGATCCTGTGGAGGTCACAGGGTGAGAGTTACATAGTGGAAGGAGCAGGGTCCCAGCAGCACAGAGGATTTCAGGAGAGCAGTGCGCTGATCCTGTGGAGGTCACAGGCTGAGAGTTACATAGTGGAAAGAGCAGGGTCCCAGCAGCACAGAGGATTTCAGGAGAGGAGTGCGCTGATCCTGTGGAGGTCACAGGATGAGAGTTACATAGTAGAAAGAGCAGGGTCCCAGCAGCACAGAGGATTTCAGTCACACTACAGCACAAGTGAATGGGGCCTCAGGCAGTTGTGCAATTTTCTCCTAATCCTTTCCATTGGGGGGAGGGAAAAGGTTGCACAACTCCCATTATCTTCATGCTTTGCTGGGTGCTGTAGTCCGCCCTCCTCTGCCGGTCACTGTTCAGTGTTTTCTCCCCTCACTGCAGAATAACATGTGGCCGCCAGATCCGTGATCCCAGCCTCGCCCTCCGCACACATGGTTCACTTTTAGGGATCCTTTCGCCCGTCCGTCTCCACCGTTGCCCGAGATCCATATTCCACTTTCCGGATGACACGCGGCTGCGCACTATTGTCCTCTGCGGTCAGCACCTTGTGCTCCGTGTAGCGTCTGCACAGATCGACTTCTAGAAGATTCCCCGTGTGCGTCGTCTTCTGCGCGGCTCTGCCTGTGTCTGGGAAAGCTGGGTGATGAGTGTAACGGCGGCCATATTGGTCGTCGCCCAGAAATGTTGAGATTTTTCACGTCTTTCTTTGCTTTTAGTGGTTTTGTGGATTGCAGTCGGTGGAAGAGGAAATTCCGGCGTTTGGGTCGAGACGGCGTTTTGTTGGCAGCGGTCGGACTTCCTCCTCATCCGGCCGTGTCACTGGTGCCCCCTCCCCCGCTCTTCCATGTGATATCAAGAGTGAATCATGTGTTCCTTGTGAATGGTTGCAGTCAATGAATGGCACACGGCAGGGGATGCTTAGATACACGTGGACGTTGGACGTGGATTTTTCTCCGTTTTCCACGCCGGCATTCCAGGGTGACAAAAGCCTTTCCTGTGGCTTCCTGCTCCGCCATGCTGCCGGGGAAGAATGCCATAAATTATCCGCAGATTTCACGGATTTACGTGAAAGGGAAAAAGTTAGAGAATATTTCGGAGGAGATGATGATGGGCAGATGAAAATAATAGAAAACCATAAAGGGGCCTGGAGACCTCGGCGGAGACTCTTCCAGCGCATGTTGGGAGTGATAGTTATTGCTGCATCTGCAGTATTGGCCACTTACCTCGCCCTGTGCGGTCTGTATTGATTTTCATCCATTAGAACGAACATTTATAGAGAATTTCCGGCTTTCTGTGGCATAATTGTGATCCCTTTTAAGATCTCTGCTTGCTTTCAATGAATGTGAACATCCAGACACTTACAGGGATACGTGACCGGTAGAGACGCATCTGCGTGCCGGGTCCAGGAAACCATCTGACAAGTAGCGTGCAGGGGTCCGGTTCTGATCAATGGGGGGCATTGGCTTGGTCGGGCGTGCAGCCGCGTCTCCCCACACCGGACGTCCGATCGAGTGGGAGGGCACGCTTGTACAACAACCAGACAGACTTCTTACAGCTGAGGGTCTGTTACAGTCATATCCAGTCTAGACAACCCCCTGTAGTTTCCAGGCGGATACATTTTACCTGCACTGATACATTGTAACAACTATCTAGACAGGTAAGAGACTGGATACAATTGTAGCATACCCTAATCCAGTGTTTCCCAACCAGTGTGCCTCCAGCTGTTGCAAAACTACAACTCCCAGCATGCCCGGACAGCTTTTAGCTGTTTGAGCATGCTCGGAGTTGTAGTTTTGCAACAGCTGGAGGCACACTGGTTGGGAAACACTGCCCTAATCTGTGAGAAGTACTGCCTCTGAGTGTTATCATTCACTGACAGCAAGCAGGCAACTTGAGGAAATAAAATTACCGAATTATTATTGTACATTCATTATGCCAGAATGTTTTCTATGAACTCAGGACATAGGGGCTAAAGGGAGATCTGAGTAGAGGACCCCCGTGTGCCCTAATAAACAGAGCCAATAAAACCCACAGGAGCCTTGTATTCAGTCAGACGAGCTCCATGACCAGCAGCTTGCTGACGGTTTCCCTGTAGCATCAGGATGCAGCATATTACATATATTGAAGCTAAGGCTACATTCACACGACCGTATTTTTTTCATCCGTATTTTACGGACGCAAAAAACGGAAGCCGTATGTCCGCATTTTGCGGAAGAAGGCTTCCGTATGTCTTTCGTTTTTTGCGGATCCGCAAAATACTGAACTGGAGGGAGGGAAAAAAAAAATGTTCTTCAATAAAATATTCTAATAATAATACGGAAACGGATCCGCAAAATACGGATAACATACGGAAACCTTTCCGTATGTTATCCGTTTTTTGCGGACCCATTGACTTCTATGGGGCTGCGGACCGATTTTTGCGGACAATTATAAGACATGCTTTTTGCGGATGAAATATGCGGACACACGGATGCGGACAACTTACGGAAAGTTGTCCGCAAATTTTCAAAGGCCATAGAGATGAATGGGACCGTATCTATTCCCGCAAAAAACGGAAACGGATGCGGATCGGATGCGGAATGAAGCCTTATTCTGTGTAGTGATTTCCCGTCCTGTCGCCCTCTCTGCACAGTTGTGGCGCCCGTTGCCACCCTGATCCTCGCTCTTATTAGTTCACGATTCAAATGCTAACATACAGTGAAGACTGACACATGCGAGGCAGCCATAAACACCACTCAATTTCTTGGAATGAGCATCTATTAGGAGGGCTGTGCATTGGCTTTGTGAACCGGGAGTCTTGCTTGCTCTGCAGGACGCTTGCTCTGGGCGCAGTGATTGTCTGGGAGGGTCAGGGGGAGAGGAAATCCTTCACCTTATCTCCAGTCCTGTAGCACTTGGTGCCCCTTTGATGTCTGGTGCTGTCCTGAGATAACCTCACAAGTGTGGAGTCCAGGAGTCCTTAAAGGGCCAGTATCGCTCACACATAAAGTAGTCGTCATGGGGGGCAGGGTGGTGTCTGTGTGTCTCATCGCTCATCCACTTGAAGGAATGGCTGATAACAGAAAGCATTAGGTTACATTCGGGAGGACTGCCGGTTCGGTGCCCCCGTCGGTGCTGCCGGTGCGCAGGCCGCGCTCAGTCATGTCACTTGGCAGGTTGTGGTGTTGTGTTACTGTCTAGGAATGGCGCAGTGTTCAGACAGCGCAGCTGCTCTCACTTAGGATCGGACACATGAAAGAATTTGGGTCGGCCATCAAAGCGCAGCCTGTCTGCGGAGAGGAGGAGGAGGCTGCCAGTCCCTCTCCTGTGCTGAAAGTCTGTTGCAGTGTATCGGTGCAGGTGAAGAGTCCAGAGTATTGTCTAGACTGGATACTGTTGTAGCAAAACTTCAGCAGCAGCACAAATCCCCCTTCTCGTGCTGATAGTTTGTGACAGTGTATCAGTCTGGACACTAGTCCGGGACCCATCACCTTCACGTCTCTGTAGTAGGAGGGCAGTGACTTCTGTTCTGAAAACTAAGCCCCCAAAATAGCATGGGGGAGGGGGAGTATTTTGTCTGCACACCCTGGACCAGTGGTTGTCAGCCCGGCATGGTCTGGGGGGGGGGGGTTACACTTTATGCCCTTATGTCAGACGTGAAGCAGAGAGATGCTTTAAGGATTGGGGGGGTGAGGGGCTGTACGTTGGGCTTGCGGCCCTGGTCGGGGGGGCTGTACGTTGGGCTTGCGGCCCTGGTCGGGGGGGCTGTACGTTGGGCTTGCGGCCCTGGTCAGGGGCTGTATGTTGGGCTGCGGCTCTGGTCGGGGCTGTACGTTGGGCTTGCGGCTCTGGTCGGGGGGCTGTACGTTGGGCTTGCGGCCCTGGTCGGGGAGCTGTAGGTTGAGCTTGCGGCCCTGGTCGGGGGGCTGTACGTTGGGCTTGTCGCCCTGGTCGGGGGGCTGTACGTTGGGCTTGTCGCCCTGGTCGGGGGGCTGTACGTTGGGCTTGTCGCCCTGGTCGGGGGGCTGTACGTTGGGCTTGTCGCCCTGGTCGGGGGCTGTACGCTGGGCTTGTCGCCCTGGTCGGGGGCTGTACGTTGGGCTTGTCGCCCTGGTCGGGGGCTGTACGTTGGGCTTGTCGCCCTGGTCGGGGGGCTGTACGTTGGGCTTGTCGCCCTGGTCGGGGGGCTGTACGTTGGGCTTGTCGCCCTGGTCGGGGGGCTGTACGTTGGGCTTGTCGCCCTGGTCGGGGGGCTGTACGTTGGGCTTGTCGCCCTGGTCGGGGGGCTGTTATATTCAACTTGACCCTTAGGTTTGTCTCTGTGTGTCCATTATTATCTAATGTACCGGATGTTGGGTGGAGTAGTTGCACTAATGTCGGTTGGATGAATTACACAGCATTATCAGTTTCCCTGTAATGGGGGGGGGCCTCTATTTCCGCTGTGAGACGGTAATGTACGTGTCCATCAGAAGCACTGACAGCTTCTGGATAATGTACAGCTGTGTGCGCGCCGGGTAGCGTACGGCGGTGTGCGCGCCGGGATGACATGGGACGGTGTGTGCCTTGGGTTCGCTGCTCCGTCTGAAGTTTTTCCTCCTCTAATTCTCTTCATTGTGGTGATCGCCGCGCAGGACGCCGAAGATTGTATCGGCATAAACCTGTCACTTTAGGGGCAGACACACCCGGTAAGGCTCTGTTCACATCCGTATCGCGGTTATGACCACGTCGCATGCGAAGCTCGCCGGCCCTCGATTCCCCCCCCCCCCCACCAGTAACTATGTGGGGAGTTTACAGTCAGGATCCGCAGCGCAGCTGTCACAGCCTGACTCATGTCACTAGTCACCGCAGAATTGTCACTGGACTGGACTCCCTGGTTCTGCCGCTTGTGTCGGGTAGGTCCCTGGTGGTACTTACCCCTCAGCCGGCCATGGTGGGAACATGGCATCTCAGTGCCCGCCCCTCGGTGGTATCAGTGGCTCTTGGCCAATGTCAGATTAGAGCCCATTCTGGACCATCGGATTCCAGACTAAAGGACTTTAGTGAAGATAATTGAATATAATAAAGTAGAAAAGAGGCAACCGAAGAGTTAATAGAAGCAAATGAAAATTAAGCCAGCCACCTGCGCCTTCTTCCCCAGGGACCCCAGATGCAGTGAGAGGGGACTGTCCCCCTGGAAATTACCTAAAACGGGCCCCAGGGGCCACAAAGCTCCTCTTCCTTTAATGAGTCTCATGGCGACATAAACCCCGTGCATTAACCCTGTAAGTGGAGATGATACATGATGGGGGTGGTGGTCTCTGCTGGAGAAGCAGGGTATGGATCCTATAAGTAGAGATGATACATGATGGGGGTGGTGGTCTGTGCTGGAGGAGCAGGGTATGGATCCTATAAGTGGAGATGATACATGATGGGGGTTATACTTTATATGGGATCAGCCCGTGGTCTTCTCCAGTGTCTGTAGTGGAGCTGACATAGGATCCGGACCCTCCTCACATCAGAGTGCGAGATAATGGCCGCCTGCATCACTTCATCAGATTAATTAGTGCTGCTTAATGATGGGCAGCAGCAGAGTGATAGGCAGGGGGCCCCGGGGCCCGCTCCTTCTCCCGCTCAGCTGCCTCCTAACAAGACTTGTTTCATTAGACCGGTGGCTGGTAATTATGAGGATACGCCGAGCGTGAAGTTCAGCACCAGTCACCGCAGGGTTAATCAGATCATTTACTGGAGGAGGAGGGGATCCGACATGGCGGGGGAGAGTGATTGTGGGTCACGGCCAGATAGGGGCGCTGCTTCTGTGTGGGAGATGTTTGCAGTTCTTAAAGGGGAACCCCAAATCATTGACTGTCCTGCAGGGCGGGGGGCTTTCTCCTTGGATTTCCCTAAAGCCTTCATTATGTCCAGCCCTTCCCTCCACACTGACGGCGCGCATCCCGCTGCAGGCTGATGCGCTACAGAAGGCGCGCTCCGTGCATTCCCGTCCTGATGCCGCCAGCCATTAGAAATCACACAGCTGGAAAAGCCGATGACATCACCCCCAACTGTTTCCATGGAAACCCATAAAGCGGGCGTTTCGTGCAATCTGCCAGGGAACGTGTCGCTGATGTGTACTGTGCCTGGTGTCATAGTGGTTATAGTGCCGGGCGCACAGCTGCTCATCCGCGACATGCCAGGGCACTGACTGACGGGCACAGCTGTGCCGGGGGGACTTGGCGCCATGGAAGCATTGCAGAGCAGTTAGTCAGCATTTGGTAAAAATGATTGTCCTGCTCTGCAGAATGTGGCTGTCCAGCTGCTGTGCCTGTCAGAACATGCTGGGAGTTGTAGTTCCACTGTAGCCACAGGTTGCTGACCATAGTTCTGGGTGACGCTCTATCTCCCGGTAGTCGCCGCCGGCCCCTCCTCTGCTCTCCCGGTAGTCGCCACCGGCCCCTCCTCTGCTCTCCCGGTGGTCGCCGCCGGCCCCTCCTCTGCTCTCCCGGTGGTCGCCGCCGGCCCCTCCTCTGCTCTCCCGGTGGTCGCCGCCGGCCCCTCCTCTGCTCTCCCGGTAGTCGCCACCGGCCCCTCCTCTGCTCTCCCGGTGGTCGCCGCCGGCCCCTCCTCTGCTCTCCCGGTGGTCGCCGCCGGCCCCTCCTCTGCTCTCCCGGTGGTCGCCGCCGGCCCCTCCTCTGCTCTCCCGGTGGTCGCCGCCGGCCCCTCCTCTGCTCTCCCGGTGGTCGCCGCCGGCCCCTCCTCTGCTCTCCCGGTGGTCGCCGCCGGCCCCTCCTCTGCTCTCCCGGTAGTCGCCGCCGGCTGGCCCCTCCTCTGCTCTCCCGGTAACTCCGCTAGCAGCAAGCAGAGCAGTTGAAAAGTGTGACACATTGAAACGCAAAGTCTATTGGACCGTTCTACAATTATGATGCATAGGATTGTTCTGGGCTGGGTCCGTAGCCCGCCTGGCTGGGGGGGGGATGCTCTGTACACCGCTATATAGCACCCCGTCATACAAACCCCCCTGGCCGCTCGCTCTGGTCGCCTCGTTTCACTTTCGTTTTTTTTGGCTTCCATGTGGGCGACTCGTTAGTCTGCGCTCGTCTGGCGATTGCCTCACCGGGTGGAGGATCTCTCCACGTCCCCGGATCACGTACTCTCTGCCCCGCGTTCCATCACGTACCTCTGCTTATTATTGTCTGGTGTTAACCCCTACAGTACCAGGGCCCTCCTCTCTGTATGGGTGCCGCAGTCCCCGCCTCACCGTCATCAGTCTGTCCCAGCTGTGTCAGCTCATCGGAACAAGCAGAGTTGCAGTGTAAAGCATGAAGGATGGACGGAGCAGCAGTCAGGGTCTCTGATGGTTTTCCGACTGCCTTAGATCCCAATAGACAGTGCAGAGTCACTGATCATAGCTTTGCTATAATGGAGCAGAGCTGCAGTGTGCAGCACAGGGGAAGACTGAATACTGAGCCTTCGAGACTCCTTCCCTAGTGGCTGTAGATTTGCAGTCTCTCCCAGACAGAACATGGGATCTGCAGAATCTATCAAAAGCCAAATCCTGTATAAACCCACACATTTTCCCATTTCAAGATCTCTGCTTGCTTTCCATTGGAAAACGATCTGCAGAGGCTGTAAACCCGTCCTTGCCTTGGGCTATATTCACATGCGGCAGACTTTTCTGTACCATACGGGTGAATGGGGTTCTTTCAGTGGCAGAGATTCCTGCAAACCCCATTGACTGAAATGTGTCAGTATACCCTGCTGCTTTTCACAGCTGAGGGTTTGTTACTGTTTTATTATCCAGTCTAGACAGTCCCATGGGCACAACCCCTCTGCCATTTGTTAGTGTATCTGAAGTTCTGACTGTTGCTCACATGGACGGGATACAATTGTAGCAGTGAGAAGCCCACATATCTATCTCCCCCTGACAGCAAGCAGAGATCTTGAGACGTGGTCTAGTTGCCGGCGCTGAATGCTCTTGATCTGTGGTTTCTCTGGGAGGATATGAGGGGCCAGGTCGCCACGTTCCTGCAGATCGTTAAACCAGTGTGTGGATTCCAGTTTACCCAGTGGTATACTGGTGCTGGCCCGGCCCCCGGCCGCTCCTCCGATCCTGCATTCTGTCTGATGTGACAGCTGCTCCTGTGGTTGCTGAGAAGTGACATATAGCAGAGGATTGTGTTCTCTGACTCCTCGCTATTTCTAGCTGTGGTTTCTTGCAAGAAGCTTCTTGTCTTCGCTCAGTGCCGGCCTCCGGTGAGATGCTGATTTCTTAGTCAGGCTCCACTTATCCTCCTGCTGCAGGTCCACAGGTGGAAACAGTCAGCAAGAGCTTAGCTGCTTGCTGATGGTTTCCCCTGTACAGAAGAGCTGCTGAATTCCTCCTGATGGACATCGGTGGCTGAAACCAGTACAGAGCATGATGGGCCTTGAAGTCCCCAGTTATTAAAATAAACGTTCGCAATGTGGAGCGCACACGTATCCCGCCTGTAACGTCCTTATAGCATCGTCTGTATTTAGAAAGAGCTGCTTGTTCAGTGTCTGCACCGAGCGTCACTGTCCAGTGATGTGCAGTTTGTGAATCTCTACTGAGAAAACATGAATTATAAGAGCTGCAAGCTGGCTGACTGTTTCCACTTAGAATCAGCAGAATAGTGAGTGCAGCTCTGGAGTATACAGGATGTAACTCAGAATCAGTACAGGATAAGTAATGTATGTACACAGTGACTGCACCAGCAGAATAGAGAGTGCAGCTCTGGAGAATAATACAGGATGTAACTCAGGATCAGTACAGGATAAGTAATGTATGTACACAGTGACTCCACCAGCAGAATAGTGAGTGCAGCTCTGGAGTATAATACAGGATGTAACTCAGGATCAGTACAGGATAAGTAATGTATGTACACAGTGACTGCACCAGCAGAATAGTGAGTGCAGCTCTGGAGTATAATACAGGATGTAACTCAGGATCAGTACAGGATAAGTAATGTATGTACACAGTGACTGCACCAGCAGAATAGTGAGTGCAGCTCTGGAGTATAATACAGGATGTAACTCAGGATCAGTACAGGATAAGTAATGTATGTACACAGTGACTGCACCAGCAGAATAGTGAGTGCAGCTCTGGAGTATAATACAGGATGTAACTCAGGATCAGTACAGGATAAGTAATGTATGTACACAGTGACTGCACCAGCAGAATAGTGAGTGCAGCTCTGGAGTATAATACAGGATGTAACTCAGGATCAGTACAGGATAAGTAATGTATGTACACAGTGACTGCAGCAGCAGAATAGTGAGTGCAGCTCTGGAGTATAATACAGGAGGTAACTCAGGATCAGTACAGGATAAGTAATGTATGTACACAGTGACTGCACCAGCAGAATAGTGAGTGCAGCTCTGGAGTATAATACAGGATGTAACTCAGGATCAGTACAGGATAAGTAATGTATGTACACAGTGACTGCAGCAGCAGAATAGTGAGTGCAGCTCTGGAGTATAATACAGTATGTAACTCAGGATCAGTACAGGATAAGTAATGTATGTACACAGTGACTGCAGCAGCAGAATAGTGAGTGCAGCTCTGGAGTATAATACAGGAGGTAACTCAGGATCAGTACAGGATAAGTAATGTATGTACACAGTGACTGCAGCAGCAGAATAGTGAGTGCAGCTCTGGAGTATAATACAGTATGTAACTCAGGATCAGTACAGGATAAGTAATGTATGTACACAGTGACTGCACCAGCAGAATAGTGAGTGCAGCTCTGGAGTATAATACAGGATGTAACTCAGGATCAGTACAGGATAAGTAATGTATGTACACAGTGACTGCACCAGCAGAATAGTGAGTGCAGCTCTGGAGTATAATGCAGGATGTAACTCGGGATCGGTAATGTAAGATCCCAGGCTTGCTGTGGTGACTTGTATGGTTTGGATTTTCATTTCTGTTCCTCTCTTCCCTCCCTCTTGTCTCCGCAGACAGTCAGCGCTCCCACCTCTCCTCCTTCACCATGAAACTGAAGGACAAGTTTCATTCACCTAAAATCATCAAGAGGACTCCCTCCAAGAAAGGGAAGCCGGCCGACCTCACCGTCAAAACCGAGGAGAAGCCGGTCAATAAGGTAAATTCTACCCACGGTCCAAACGTCACAAGACCCGAGTCCTAAATATGTGACCCCCGATATACAATGCTTCTACGTGTTTTTGTCATTTTTTTTTCTTTCTGTCCAGAACATTCTGGATTATTGTACAACCTCGTTAAAAAACTCAATAAAAATGTATTGAAAATAAGGTAAATTCTCGTATAGTCACCGCCGCGGTTCTGTACATTTCCCGATGTGACGGTTGTAATCCGTTATAGCCGCCATATTGTTTCCATGATGCCACTTGGTGAATATATGATGTCACCTGATATTCACAGTGATCCAGGCTATCTTACATGGACATCCCCTTTAAGTAGACGCACAGAAGTGAATGCTGTTACCAAAGGGGGCGCCACTTGTCACCCCTTCCTTTGTATCGTCTGGAGGTCGGGGTGACGCCTCAGGCAGGTCGCTTCCACCGTGCTTGGATCTTAAAGGAGCGGTCCTTCCCGTTTTTTGCTTTCACATCCCCGTCAGCTGCTGGGTCCTCTGTGGGGATGTGGTTTCGTCATGCAGGAGGGGCGCAGATCTCCGCTCCCACCCCACAGCTGTAGTGCAGGCCGCATGCTTTCTGCCGCCGCACCCCACAGCTGAGAGGCCTCATCCACCCGCTTCCAGGGCCGAACGTCCACCGAGACCTGAACGCCGCCCGCCCTGACCAGCTGTTCTTACACGTCGCTTTTTAAGGAATTGCTATGTATGCACCTCCTTAAAGGGCCAGCACCTAAAGCAGAGGTTGGTGCTGACTCGCATGCCAGTCGAGCTGCGGTCGCGTGGCGGATCTGACGAGCTCAGGTTCGCAGTCTTCATGTGTCGCGGCTTCTCAGGCGTCGCTCAGGAAATCTTCTCTCATTATGAGTCAGGGAAAGTACAGAGACTCTCATCATCCTCCCCTCTTCCTGTCAACTTAAAATGAAACCAAATCATTTTCCGCCCAGAATCGTCCCCGAGCTTGACAGCATGTTCCTTTCATTATAGCTGTATCTGTCCCTGGGAAAGCTGGGTGACAACCAGCATGGCTGCCGTTGCGGCGCGGACGCTTATCACCCAGCTTTCCCCGGCTCCTGAACGCCGAGTCCATGCCATGACACAGCTCCCCTCCTTCCCTTATTGCTAACTAGACGGGTTTGCCTTTCTGGATCCTGGGAAAGCTGGGTTTTCCATCACGGAATCTGATAAGACTGATTGCAATTTTTAACCCTTTTTCTGCTGTTTAAGCTAAAACATGGCGGCACTGTGGTTTATTAACCCTTCATCGTACCCTTGGTAGACTCTCAGCCGGCTGGAGGAGCAGGAGAAGGAAGTGGTCAACGCTTTGCGCTACTTTAAGACGATCGTAGACAAAATGGCGGTAGACAAGATGGTGTTGGTCATGCTCCCCGGCTCGGCCAGCAAAGTCCTGGAAGCCATCCTGCCCTTGGTCCAGGCGGACACGCACTCTCAGCAGAGGTAGGTGAATCCGCAGCTTTAAGAGATACGTTGTGCCCCAATTTCCCGCTGTTTTCAAGATCTCTGCTTTCTGTCAGTGCAACTTCTAGCAGATGGGGAAAGTCTTTACTTCTTTGAATTATTGTTTCCGCCCCGTTCTCAGCACCGCGATCTCCTCCTGCTACAGCCGGGTCTACCAGTCTCTTGCCAACCTCATCCGCTGGTCCGATCAGGTGATGCTGGAAGGCGTGAACTGCGAGGACAAGGAAATGGTGGCCACCGTGAAGGACGTCATAAAGGCCGTGCTGGACGGTGTCAAGGTCAGGATTGTTATAGTCCTTCATGTTTAAAATGTTTAGCGTTTTTTTTTTTTTTTTTTAGGTCTCCAACCCAGTAATTCAAGTCATATTCTGTGGATGCATCCTGCAGCGTAAAGCATGGAGGTTTCCTACGACAGTCCTCTTTTTATATACACGCATTAAATAGACTTCATTCTCTGTTCTGTGCTAGACTTTGACGTAGTCCTGGCAGCCACAATGAAACCCTCCATTCTTTACACTGCAGGCTGCATCCAGTGAAATGCTAAATTTTGATTGCCTGTTAGTCACAGTAGCTGAGGGGTTAACCCCGGCCATGCGCCTGGCAGGCTCTCCATCCCCTCCGGGGAGACACAGCTGGAGTCTGCATCCGTGAGGTCATCCAGAGAATGAAGTCAGATATTTGGGAGGCGTCCAGGCCTCCCCTCCCTCCCTCGCTTCATCGCTGTGATTTCACCTTCCAGCTCTAGAAGCGGTCAGGACGTCCACCGCCCCTCTGATCACCTCCGGCGGGGGGCGCCGAATGTTATCCCTGCCGGAAACCTCACACAACAGCCCCCGATCCAGCATGTCCGCTCCACGTTACCCAGCACACTGGTGGACGCGGCGTGAGAGAGGATAGCGGCTGTAATATACATGACAGTACTTACCCTGAGATTGCAGCTGGGCAGCCAAGTAATGCAATGTAAATAAAATGTGGGTTCACTTGTGGGGGTTCGTTACCCAGAGTCCGCATTGGAGGGTCCTCTACCCGATGTAAAGCTGCCGAATGTTGGTTGTAGATCCACTGTCTCTGCAGATCTCCTATATGCAGTCCTGTATATACTAATAACTTAACAACCCCCCCCCGCTGCAGTACAGTACTGTATATACTAATATCCCCCCCCCCCCACTGCAGTACAGTCCTGTATATACTAATATGCACCCCTCACTGCAGTACAGTCCTGTATATACTAATATGCACCCCTCACTGCAGTACAGTCCCCTGTATACTAATATGCACCCCTCACTGCAGTACAGTCCCCTGTATACTAATATGCACCCCTCACTGCAGTACAGTCCCCTGTATACTAATATGCACCCCTCACTGCAGTACGGTCCCCTGTATACTAATATGCACCCTCACTGCAGTACAGTCCTCTATATACTAATATGCACCCTCACTGCAGTACAGTCCTCTATATACTAATATGCAACCCCTCACTGCAGTACAGTCCTCGTATATACTAATATGCCCCTCACTGCAGTACAGTCCCGTATATACTAATATGCCCCTCACTGCAGTACAGTCCTCGTATATACTAATATGCACCCTCACTGCAGTACAGTCCCGTATATACTAATATGCACCCCCACTGCATTACAGCCCCGTGTATACTAATATGCACCCCTCACTGCAGTCACGGTCCCCTGTATACTAATATGCACCCCTCACTGCAGTACAGTCCCTGTATACTAATATGCACCCCTCACTGCAGTACAGTCCCCTGTATACTAATATGCACCCCTCACTGCAGTACAGTCCCGTATATACTAATATGCACCCTCCCATCAGTACAGTCCCCTGTATTCTAATATGCACCCCTCACTGCAGTACAGTCCCGTATATACTAATATGCACCCCTCACTGCAGTACGGTCCCCTGTATACTAATATGCACCCCCCACTGCATTACAGCCCCGTGTATACTAATATGCACCCCTCACTGCGGTACAGTCTGCTGTATACTAATACACACCCCTGACTGCAGTACAGTCCCCTGTATACTAATATGCACCCCTCACTGCAGTACAGTCCCCTGTATACTAATATGCACCCCTCACTGCAGTACAGTCCCCTGTATACTAATATGCACCCCTCACTGCAGTACAGTCCCGTATATACTAATATGCACCCTCCCATCAGTACAGTCCCGTATATACTAATATGCACCCCTCACTGCAGTACAGTCCCCTGTATACTAATATGCACCCCTCACTGCAGTACAGTCCCGTATATACTAATATGCACCCCCCACTGCATTACAGCCCCGTGTATACTAATATGCACCCCTCACTGCGGTACAGTCCGCTGTATACTAATATGCACCCCTCACTGCAGTACAGTCCCCTGTATACTAATATGCACCCCTCACTGCAGTACAGTCCCGTGTATACTAATATGCACCCCTCACTGCAGTACATTCCCGTATATACTAATATGCACCCCTCACTGCAGTACGGTCCCGTATATACTAATATGCACCCCTCACTGCAGTACAGTCCCCTGTATACTAATATGCACCCCTCACTGCAGTACAGTCCCCTGTATACTAATATGCACCCCTCACTGCAGTACGGTCCCCTGTATACTAATATGCACCCCTCACTGCAGTACAGTCCCCTGTATACTAATATGCACCCCTCACTGCAGTACAGTCCCGTGTATACTAATATGCACCCCTTATATACTAATATGCCCTCACTGCAGTACGGTCCCGTATATACTAATATGCCCCCTCACTGCAATCTGATTCCACTGTATACTAATATGCACCCCTCACTGAAAGTACAGTCCTGGCCCATGCTAATATATAACCCCTCACTGCAGTACGGTCCTAATATACTAATATGCTGCCCCTCACTGCAGTACAGTCCCTGTATACTAATATGCACCCCTCACTGCAGTACACAGGTCCCCTGTATACTAATATGCACCCCTCACTGCAGTACGGTCCCTGTATACTAATATGCACCCTCACTGCAGTACAGTCCCTGTATACTAATATGCACCCCTCACTGCAGTACAGTCCCGTATATACTAATATGCACCCTCCCATCAGTACAGTCCCCTGTATTCTAATATGCACCCCTCACTGCAGTACAGTCCCGTATATACTAATATGCACCCCTCACTGCAGTACGGTCCCCTGTATACTAATATGCACCCCTCACTGCAGTACAGTCCCGTATATACTAATATGCACCCTCCCAGCAGTACAGTCCCCTGTATACTAATATGCACCCTCACTGCAGTACAGTCTTGTATATACTAATATCCCCCCCCCCCACTGCAGTACAGTCTTGTATATACCAATATCTATCCCCCCACTGCAGTACAGTCCTGTGTATACTAATATCCCCCCACTGCAGTACAGTCCTGTGTATACTAATATACCCCCCCCCCACACACACACACACACACACACTCTGCAGTACAGTGCTGTATATCCTAATTTCCCCACTCCCGTTTGGCATTTTAGGAGTTGGTACGACTGATGATTGAGAAGCAGGAACGCCCATCTCCCACCAGCCCTGTGAAGCCATCTTTGCCAGCATGCAAGTCAGACAGGTGAGTCCTCGAGTGGCAATCTCGTGCCTTCTGCAGCGCTGTCCCGTTTACTAATCTGCCTTCAGCGTGGACAGACTGTTTCCTTCTATTCCAGCAACCAAGACTTACCATTATCAGAGAGAGAACTGGAGATTCTCAACAAGGCCCCAGAGACTTCTAAGGAAGTTCCTATAGACTGTGTAGAAACAGATGAGCTTGCTCCACCCAAACCCCCATTACCTGGTATACGAGTTATGGATAATAGGTAAGTGCCCCCCTTGATTACATTATCTCCCATTTAATTGTCTCGGCATTTATGATGTTTTGTAGAAATTAAGCAAAAGGCCTGAATTTTTGATAATCTGTCTGCAGAGAGCTCCCTCTAGTGGTGGCTGTATAATCTGTGTGTAGTGAGCTCCCTCTAGTGGAGGCTGTATAATCTGTATGCAGTGAGCTCCCTCTAGTGGTGGCTGTATAATCTGTATGTAGTGAGCTCCCTCTAGTGGTGGCTGTATAATCTGTATGTAGTGAGTTCCCTCTAGTGGTGGCTGTATAATCTGTATGTAGTGAGCTCCCTCTAGTGGTGGCTGTATAATCTGTATGTAGTGAGCTCCCTCTAGTGGAGGCTGTATAATCTGTATGTAGTAAGCTCCCTTTAGTGGTGACTGTATAATCTGTATGTAGTGAGATCCCCCTAGTGGTGGCTGTATAATCTGTATGTAGTGAGCTCCCTCTAGTGGTGGCTATATAATCTGTATGTAGTGAGCTCCCCCTAGTGGTGGCTGTATAATCTGTATGTAGTGAACTCCCTCTAGTGGTGACTGTATAATCTGTATGTAGTGAGCTCCCTCTAGTGGTGGCTGTATAATCTGTATGTAGTGAGATCCCTCTAGTGGTGGCTGTATAATCTGTATGTAGTGAGCTCCGTCTAGTGGTGGCTGTATAATCTGTATGTAGTGAGCTCCCTCTAGTGGTGGCTGTATAATCTGTATGTAGTGAGCTCCCTCTAGTGGTGGCTGTATAATCTGTATGTAGTGAGCTCCCTCTAGTGGTGACTGTATAATCTGTATGCAGTGAGCTCCCTCTAGTGGTGGCTGTATAATCTGTATGTAGTGAGGTCCCTCTAGTGGTGGCTGTATAATGTGTATGTGGGAAGCTCCCTCTAGTGGTGACTGTATAATCTGTATGTTGTGAGCCCCCACTAGTGGTGGCTATATAATCTGTATGTAGTGAGCTCCCTCTAGTGGTGGCTGTATAATCTGTATGTAGTGAGCTCCCTCTAGTGGTGGCTGTATAATCTGTATGTAGTGAGCTCCCTCTAGTGGTGACTGTATAATCTGTATGTTGTGAGCCCCCACTAGTGGTGACTATCTAATCTGTATGTAGTGAGCTCCCTCTAGTGGTGGCTGTATAATCTGTATGTAGTGAGCTCCCTCTAGTGGTGGCTGCAGACAGACAGATTTGTCATGTCAATGGTTACCTTGCTGCTTCTTCTCTGGAGGCTTCTTATGAGACCACATTGTCTGGTCATCATATTTTATTTGGGCATCAGGCTGCAATATTACCCAGTGTAGGGCCCCAGGGCCAGTGCTCCCCGTGAATCTCCTCATTCCTGGTTAGCTTTTTTCCCCTGCAGGTTTTCTCATGTGTTCAGCTGTGTGAGATTAAATGGTGACGCCCTGTGTGACTTTTCTCCTTACAGTCCGCCTCCTGCTTTACCTCCAAAGAAAAGACAATCTGCACCTTCTCCCACTCGAGTGGCTGTTGTAGCGCCTATGAGCCGAGCTACCAGTGGCTCTAGTATACCCCTCGGCACCAGTCCCCAGGTAAGAGGGGAAACGAGAGATTGTAACAATCGCTTTTGTTTTCTTATTTCTGCTGGTTGTTAGTGGAAACAGTCAGCAAGCTTGTGGACATGTAATGTATGTACACAGTGACTGCACCAGCAGAATAGTGAGTGCAGCTCTGGAGTATAATACAGGATGTAACTGAGGATCAGTACAGGATAAGTAATGTATGTACACAGTGACTGCACCAGCAGAATAGTGAGTGCAGCTCTGGAGTATAATACAGGATGTAACTCAGGATCAGTACAGGATAAGTAATGTATGTACACAGTGACTGCACCAGCAGAATAGAGAGTGCAGCTCTGGAGTATAATACAGGATGTAACTCAGGATCAGTACAGGATAAGTAATGTATGTACACAGTGACTGCACCAGCAGAATAGTGAGTGCAGCTCTGGAGTATAATACAGGATGTAACTCAGGATCAGTACAGGATAAGTAATGTAATGTACACAGTGACTCCACCAGCAGAATAGTGAGTGCAGCTCTGGAGTATAATACAGGATGTAACTCAGGATCAGTACAGGATAAGTAATGTATGTACACAGTGACTCCACCAGCAGAATAGTGAGTGCAGCTCTGGAGTATAATACAGGATGTAACTCAGGATAAGTAATGTATGTACACAGTGACTGCACCAGCAGAATAGTGAGTGCAGCTCTGGAGTATAATACAGGATGTTACTCAGGATCAGTATAAGTAATGTATGTACACAGTGACTCCACCAGCAGAATAGTGAGTGCAGCTCTGGAGTATAATACAGGATGTAACTCAGGATCAGTACAGGATAAGTAATGTATGTACACAGTGACTGCACCAGCAGAATAGTGAGTGCAGCTCTGGAGTATAATACAGGATGTAACTCGGGATAAGTACAGGATAAGTAATGTATGTACACAGTGACTCCACCAGCAGAATAGCGAGTGTAGCTCTGGAGTATAATACAGGATGTAACTCAGGATCAGTACAGGATAAGTAATGTATGTACATAGTTTCTCCACCAGCAGAATAGTGAGTGCAGCTCTGGAGTATAATACAGGATATACCTCAGGATCAGTACAGGATAAGTAATGTATGTACACAGTGACTGCACCAGCAGAATAGTGAGTGCAGCTCTGGAGTATAATACAGGATGTAACTCAGGATCAGTACAGGGTAAGTAATGTATGTACACAGTGACTGCACCAGCAGAATAGTGAGTGCAGCTCTGGAGTATAATACAGGATGTAACTCAGGATCAGTACAGGGTAAGTAATGTATGTACACAGTGACTGCACCAGCAGAATAGTGAGTGCAGCTCTGGAGTATAATACAAGATGTAACTCAGGATCAGTAGAGGATAAGTAATGTATGTACACAGTGACTGCACCAGCAGAATAGTGAGTGCAGCTCTGGAGTATAATACAGGATGTAACTCAGGATCAGTACAGGATAAGTAATGTATGTACACAGTGACTGCACCAGCAGAATAGTGAGTGCAGCTCTGGAGTATAATACAGGATGTAACTCAGGATCAGTACAGGATAAGTAATGTATGTACACAGTGACTCCACCAGCAGAATAGCGAGTGCAGCTCTGGAGTATAATGCAGGATGTAACTCGGGATCGGTGATATCTTTATGTAATGTATGTACACAGTGACCGCACCAGCAGAATAGTGAGTGCAGCTCTGGAGTATAATGCAGGATGTAACTCGGGATCGGTGATATCTTTATGTAATGTATGTACACAGTGACTGCACCAGCAGAATAGTGAGTGCAGCTCTGGAGTATAATGCAGGATGTAACTCGGGATCGGTGATATCTTTATGTAATGTATGTACACAGTGACTGCACCAGCAGAATAGTGAGTGCAGCTCTGGAGTATAATGCAGGATGTAACTCGGGATCGGTGATATCTTTATGTAATGTATAGTCTTCACTTCCCGCTCTAATGTCCCGTTTAACCCCATGTTTCTCTTTTTCTCTGAAGGATTTTGAAGTGAATTGTTACGCTCATCGACGATTATCAGGGGGCAGCCAGTCCTATGGGGGGGAGTCCCCACGCCTTTCACCATGTAGCAGTATAGGAAAACTTAGTAAATCCGATGAGCAGCTCTCCTCTCTTGATAGGGACAGTGGGCAGTGCTCCCGAAATACCAGCTGTGAGACACTAGGTAAGATGGGAAATGGCGCCATTTGTCAGCCGCAGACCCCCAGAGTAATGCGCGTTATCCAGCAGTTTCCTTTGTTGTGGTTTTTGCTGTGACTGACAGAAGTGTCACTTTTGACCTCTTCCCACCATCTGTGCGGTCCTTAAGTATAGTGTGACTAGAGTTCAAAGGAGTCCATCTTCACATCAGTTCTTCCTTGAATGCTAGAGATGAGAAGGTGTGTACAGCATGGCGGTCATACACTGTGTGCAGAATTAACCCTCCAGCCGGTCGCTTCAGTTTATTTTAATTTGTTAAATGAGGAGAAGTTTCCAATCCTATAAGAAGAAGCGCGATGTTGGGATGTTTTCACACCTCGTCTCTTTGTCGGAGCGGGAAGTGATAGCGTTGTTCTTAGCAGGAGTTTCCTGTCTGTGGTTTTCTCAGCGGAGAGTCCATCGTCCACTGCACGACGTGACACGTTTAACAACTGAGCGTCATTTCTTAAGAAAACCGCTGATGAGAAGCAAGACCTGTGGGGGTGGCAAATCTTCCGAACCATGCAGTAGTATCATCCGCCCTGCAGTGGGGGCACTGGTTGTCACCCAGCTTTCCCAGAAATTAATTTGAAGCTGAATTACAAATCCCTGTAGATCTGGCCTCGTCTGAAGAGCTTGCAGTCATCGGTGCTGATATTTTTTCCCTTGTTCCCATACAGATAACTATGACCCAGATTACGAGTTCCTGCAGCAGGACCTGTCCAGTGCCGACCAAGTGCTGGGCCACGGAACTGGAGTCCTCAGTCCTCTTCCCGAATCCCTCGGAGAGTCTGGTTCCCCTTTTCATGGACAAAATTTTCACTTGCCTCCTGGAACTTCCCAGAACTCTGAAATCTCCCACCCCTCGGTTATAGAAACCCCCCCTGCCCTACCTGAGAAGAAACGCAGAAGTGCCGTCTCCCACACCTTTGAAGGCTCCCGTGTCTGCTACGAGCGCCACCCCTCCCAGTATGACAACATCTCCGAGGACGACCTGCTGGTGCCCCCTCATTCTACTCCTTTTGCTGCTGTTTCCCCTTTCCAGGCTGGAAACCCCTCACAGGTGGAGTTCCTGGCTGACTTTGGAGCAGTGGAGGGCGACGATATTCCAGAGAGTCCACCACCTCTACCGGAGAAGAAGAACAAGCACAGTAAGTGGCTTCACGTACACTCTGAAATGGCTGATAACAGGGGGCAATAGACTGTATTCTCCTGTCCTACAGTCATCCTCTCCCCTGAAATGGCTGATAACAGGGGGCAATAGACTGTATTCTCCTGTCCTACAGTCATCCTCTCCCCTGAAATGGCTGATAACAGGGAGCAATAGACTGTATTCTCCTGTCCTACAGTCATCCTATCCCCTGAAATGGCTGATAACAGGGGGCAATAGACTGTATTCTCCTGTCCTACAGTCATCCTCTCCCTGAAATGGCTGATAACAGGGAGCAATAGACTGTATTCTCCTGTCCTACAGTCATCCTCTCCCCTGAAATGGCTGATAACAGGGGGCAATAGATTGTATTCTCCTGTCCTACAGTCATCCTCT
Source organism: Bufotes viridis (assembly GCA_033119425.1). Classification (NCBI taxonomy): domain Eukaryota; kingdom Metazoa; phylum Chordata; class Amphibia; order Anura; family Bufonidae; genus Bufotes; species Bufotes viridis. The sequence goes on from CM065597.1 coordinate 152,156,449, forward strand.
CCCCTGAAATGGCTGATAACAGGGGGCAATAGACTGTATTCTCCTGTCCTACAGTCATCCTATCCCCTGAAATGTCTGATAACAGGGACAATAGACTGTATTCTCCTGTCCTACAGTCATCCTCTCCCCTGAAATGGCTGATAACAGGGAGCAATAGACTGTATTCTCCTGTCCTACAGTCATCCTCTCCCCTGAAATGGCTGATAACAGGGGGCAATAGTCTGTATTCTCCTGTCCTACAGTCATCCTCTCCCCTGAAATGGCTGATAACAGGAAGCAATAGATTGTATTCTCCTGTCCTACAGTCATCCTCTCCCCTGAAATGGCTGATAACAGGGGCAATAGACTGTATTCTCCTGTCCTACAGTCATCCTCCCCCTGAAATGGCTGATAACAGGGAGCAATAGATTGTATTCTCCTGTCCTACAGTCATCCTCTCCCCTGAAATGGCTGATAACAGGGGCAATAGACTGTATTCTCCTGTCCTACAGTCATCCTCTCCCCTGAAATGGCAGATAACAGGGGCAATAGACTGTATTCTCCTGTCCTACAGTCATCCTCTCCCCTGAAATGGCTGATAACAGGGGCAATAGATTGTATTCTCCTGTCCTACAGTCATCCTCTCCCTGAAATGGCTGATAACAGGGGCAATAGACTGTATTCTCCTGTCCTACAGTCATCCTCTCCCCTGAAATGGCTGATAACAGGGGCAATAGACTGTATTCTCCTGTCCTACAGTCATCCTCTCCCCTGAAATGGCTGATAACAGGGGGCAATAGATTGTATTCTCCTGTCCTACAGTCATCCTCTCCCTGAAATGGCTGATAACAGGGGGCAATAGACTGTATTCTCCTGTCCTACAGTCATCCTCTCCCCTGAAATGGCTGATAACAGGGAGCAATAGACTGTATTCTCCTGTCCTACAGTCATCCTCTCCCCTGAAATGGCTGATAACAGGGAGCAATAGATTGTATTCTCCTGTCCTACAGTCATCCTCTCCTCTGAAATGGCTGATAACAGGGAGCAATATACTGTATTCTCCTGTCCTACAGTCATCCTCTCCCCTGAAATGGCTGATAACAGGGGCAATAGAATGTATTCTCCTGTCCTACAGTCATCCTCTCCCCTGAAATGGTTGATAACAGGGGCAATAGACTGTATTCTCCTGTCCTACAGTCATCCTCTCCCCTGATATGGCTGATAACAGGGGGCAATAGACTGTATTCTCCTGTCCTACAGTCATCCTCTCCCCTGAAATGGCTGATAACAGGGGGCAATAGACTGTATTCTCCTGTCCTACAGTCATCCTCTCCCCTGAAATGGCTGATAACAGGGGGCAATATACTGTATTCTCCTGTCCTACAGTCATCCTCTCCCCTGAAATGGCTGATAACAGGGGGCAATAGACTGTATTCTCCTGTCCTACAGTCATCCTCTCCCCTGAAATGGCTGATAACAGGGGGCAATAGACTATATTCTCCTTTCCTACAGTCATCCTCTCCCCTGAAATGGCTGATAACAGGGGGCAATAGTCTGTATTCTCCTGTCCTACAGTAATCCTCTCCCCTGAAATGGCTGATAACAGGGGGCAATATACTGTATTCTCCTGTCCTACAGTCATCCTCTCCCCTGAAAGGGCTGATAACAGGGGGCAATAGACTGTATTCTCCTGTCCTACAGTCATCCTCTCCCCTGAAATGGCTGATAACAGGGGGCAATAGACTGTATTCTCCTGTCCTACAGTCATCCTCTTCCCTGAAATGGCTGATAACAGGGGCAATAGACTGTATTCTCCTGTCCTACAGTCATCCTCTCCCCTGAAATGGCTGATAACAGGAGGCAATAGACTGTATTCTCCTGTCCTACAGTCATCCTCTCCCCTGAAATGGCTGATAACAGGGAGCAATAGACTGTATTCTCCTGTCCTACAGTCATCCTCTCCCCTGAAATGGCTGATAACAGGGAGCAATAGATTGTATTCTCCTGTCCTACAGTCATCCTCTCCCCTGAAATGGCTGATAACAGGAGGCAATAGACTGTATTCTCCTGTCCTACAGTCATCCTCTCCCCTGAAATGGCTGATAACAGGGGCAATAGACTGTATTCTCCTGTCCTACAGTCATCCTCTCCCCTGAAATGGCTGATAACAGGGGGGCAATAGACTGTATTCTCCTGTCCTACAGTCATCCTCTCCCCTGAAATGGCTGATAACAGGGGGCAATAAACTGTATTCTCCTGTCCTACAGTCATCCTCTCCCCTGAAATGGCTGATAACAGGGAGCAATAGACTGTATTCTCCTGCCCTACAGTCATCCTCTCCCCTGAAATGGCTGATAACAGGAGACAATAGACTGTATTCTCCTGTCCTACAGTCATCCTCTCCCCTGAAATGGCTGATACCAGAGGCAATAGACTGTATTCTCCTGTCCTACAGTCATCCTCTCCCCTGAAATGGCTGATAACAGGGAGCAATAGACTGTATTCTCCTGTCCTACAGTCATCCTCTCCCCTGAAATGGCTGATAACAGGGGGCAATAGACTGTATTCTCCTGTCCTACAGTCATCCTCTCCCTGAAATGGCTGATAACAGGGGGCAATAGACTGTATTCTCCTGTCCTACAGTCATCCTCTCCCTGAAATGGCTGATAACAGGGGCAATAGACTGTATTCTCCTGTCCTACAGTCATCCTCTCCCCTGAAATGGCTGATAACAGGGGGCAATAGACTGTATTCTCCTGTCCTACAGTCATCCTCTCCCCTGAAATGGCTGATAACAGGGGGCAATAGACTGTATTCTCCTGTCCTACAGTCATCCTCTCCCTGAAATGGCTGATAACAGGGAGCAATAGACTGTATTCTCCTGTCCTACAGTCATCCTCTCCCCTGAAATGGCTAATAACAGGGGGCAATAGACTGTATTCTCCTGTCCTACAGTCATCCTCTCCCCTGAAATGGCTGATAACAGGGAGCAATAGACTGTATTCTCCTGTCCTACAGTCATCCTCTCCCTGAAATGGCTGATAACAGGGAGCAATAGACTGTATTCTCCTGTCCTACAGTCATCCTCTCCCCTGAAATGGCTGATAACAGGGGGCAATAGACTGTATTCTCCTGTCCTACAGTCATCCTCTCCCCTGAAATGGCTGATAACAGGGGACCATAGACTGTATTCTCCTGTCCTACAGTCGTCCTCTCCCCTGAAATGGCTGATAACAGGGGGCAATAGACTGTATTCTCCTGTCCTACAGTCATCCTCTCCCCTGAAATGGCTGATAACAGGGGTTAATAGACTGTATTCTCCTGTCCTACAGTCATCCTCTCCCCTGAAATGGCTGATAACAGGGGGCAATAGATTGTATTCTCCTGTCCTACAGTCATCCTCTCCCCTGAAATGGCTGATAACAGGGGGCAATAGACTGTATTCTCCTGTCCTACAGTCATCCTCTCCTCTGAAATGGCTGATAACAGGGAGCAATAGACTGTATTCTCCTGTCCTACAGTCATCCTCTCCCCTGAAATGGCTGATAACGAGGAGCAATAGACTGTATTCTCCTGTCCTACAGTCATCCTTTCTCAGTCTCCCCCTTGCCTTTACTCCTCAGCACCATCAGTTCCTTCCCCAGTGCCATGAACTCCCCCATGCCATCAGCTCTCCCACTCCCCCTGCTAGCCATCAGTGCCAGTGAAATCAAATACTTACCTTTCCTGCTAGGGGCGCCGCCGACACCCCACAGCTCTTCCATCCTCCTCTTCACGTGATGCACTGAGGTCTGACATCACTCAGTGTCAGGTCGTAGTGCGCACTTACGTGCATTACATCTTGATGTGCACGTCAGGAGGACAGTGCAGCGCGGGGCCCGCCGGCGGGAGACCATGGAGTGTGATTAATAGCAAGAGCTTCACTCGCGCTCTGTGGTCACATGGTACAAACTAATCTTTTGCATCGAGGATTTTTTTGTGTCGGATAAGGCCTCATGCACACGGCTGTTGTTTTGGTCCGAGCCGCATATCGGGCGCCGACCCATTCACTTTAATGGGGCCGCAAAAGATGCGGACAGCACTCTGTGTGCTGTCCGCATCCGTTGCTCCGTTCCGTGGCCCCGCAAAAAAAATCGAGCATGTCCTATTCTTGCCCGTTTTGCGGACAAGAATAGGCATTTCTACAATGGGCCGCGTTCCGCTCTGCAAATTGTGGAATGGAACGCGGAGCAGCTTCTGTGTTTTTCGGATCCGCAGTTTGCGGTCATGTGCATATGTAGCCTTACTCATTTGATTTGTGTAATTGTTTCAGCCCTAGTTTAAATAATCATAGAAAATGTGGGGATGCCTCGTCTTTTGCGGTTACCCTCATTCCGTCTCTTGCGCCCCCGGCCCACGTCTCCTTCCCGTCTACTTGTAAAGGAAGGGAGACATAAACCTGCAGCTGCTCTCCCTCCGCTGCCGGGTCCTTCCTCTCCTCTGTCACTTAGAGCTGGGCATTGTAGACGTCAATGACTCCTGTGCATCGTGCCAGTCATTGTGGTTCCAGTGAACGTTCCCATGGAGGGGCGTGCGACCCACCCAGTACAACTGGGACTTCCAGTAATTTATACTGGTGTCCTATAATCAGAGGTCATAGGTCGGTGATGCCTCGGCTCCTTCTGTCACTTTAAGGCTGTTATAAAGACGTATGGTGGTAGCACAAGAAGTTTATAATGTCTTAGGGAGTTTAACCCTTTATACCATTCACCCCAGTCTCTTCTTCTCCCAGTGATGACGTACATGCGCTTTGTGGAGGATTACTCCGAGCCGCAGCCGTCCGTTTTCTATCAGACGCCTCAGAACGAGCACATCTATCAGCAGAAGAACAAGCACCTACGTGAGGTCTACGGCTTTAACGATTCATTCAGCGGCCCAGACACGGGTGTCGAGCGAGCCCCGCCACCCGCCCTTCCCCCTAAACAGAGACAGCTGGTAAGAATACACACTGTACATCGGGGCTTCACCACGTCTCCACGGGGATCGGCAATTTTAGTTTTTTTTTTTTTATTGAAAGCAGCAGACAGGTTGGGGGCGGGGGATGAAAAAGAGAATTTTTTACATTAATCGTTTACATTTTTCTAATGTTCACGGGATGTCTACTGATTTCGTCAGATGTGTCCCCCAGAGCGAGACCCCGGAGATGCAGACAGGGTCCCAATTATGGCCCGTCGTCTCAAAGTCTCTTGATAGGACTTTGCAAATAAGGCCCATGACCCATACCCAACGTCAGTAAGGGGCTGGTAAAGGTGTTGTTGGGGGCCCCTTCATTGAGCCACCAGTATAAATGGGAAACCTTGGTCGTTAAATCCCGTCTGGACACAATCTCGTTGTCCGTCACACCCCCACGTACATTATAACTGGGTGGTTACTGGGGCGGCTGTCTGGGGGTCGTAGTGGCGTCAGTCATGGGTCTGCTATGTGTGCTCTCTCTCTTTTTCCTTCCACCTGCCCTCTCTGTGTATGTAATTCTTCCAGCAGGCCTCCTTTGCTGCTTCTTCCTTCTCCTCTGTCTCGTACTGTGCACAGCCAACCAAAGGGGTCTTCGCACCTGAGGACGGCAGCCACCCTCAGGGCATCAGTCTGTCCGTCTCTAACTGCTTTCTGAGCCGCCACGGCTCTTTCCCTGTGCCTTCGGTGAGTGTCGGCTTCATTGCCTCATCTGTGGTGTGGAATGCGAGACGTAGAGCGTAGCGCGTGAGTGAGATTTGTGCCGTCAGTAGATCCTGTGTATAAGATTGTGACTACCCCTCAGAGCACCGACACATGTAGGAGCGCAGCTGGTGACGCCCCCAGGCTTATAATAAGCATGGTTCATTTGCACAGTATGCAGTTTGGTCACGCTCCCACAGCCAAGATCATAAGGGTGTCCCGCTCTGTTCTGCAGGGAGCGGCTCTGAGACCACCCCTTTTTGCTGCAACTAAAACTAAATCCGTGCATAATTAAAAATTCTGCAGCTTTCCAAAAGACTTGAGGAATAGTCACAAAATTCCCAAGTTTCTGCTTGCTGTCAGTGAATAGAAATATTGTTTACATCCCTGGCTTGTTATAATGTATCAGAGCCATGTGCCTGCATGAGCTGTACATGTTCTGTTTCCTTTTCACTGACAGCAAGCAGAACTTGAGGGGTTAATGTGCGGTAGATTATGATGCTCGCCGTGATGGGAAAACGTCAGATTGTGAACTGTAAGAGGTTCTGGGGCCGCAGCCTTCCGCCCTCCGGACGCTCACCTGTTCCCCCTCCTCCACCCCCTTTGCACAAGCTGGTAAAAAATAACCCGGCTCGTCTTTCGTACCCCAGGAGACTGTTGTGGTGGTAGGGCGCCCCCAGTGGGCACAGCCGAGTTGCCATGTGGACCATATGGGAAGGAGATTAGTGCAGGGAGAGGAGGGGGTGCGACCGCATACCGGCTTCCTGCTGTGAGAGCGCATAGCTGGGATTCCAGAGGCAGACTGCGGCATGCAAGAATCTGAGGAAGGAAGGAAGGAGCGGAGGAAAGGAGGAGGCGTGTGAAGGGAAGGATTGGGGGGGGGCACAGGAAAAGCCCGGGGCAGAATAGAAAGTCTTCACAGGGCACAGGAATAACATGGCAGCAAGGTCAGCCATTAGAGAACTGCATGAATAGCACTTACCTCTGAGGTGGTGGGCAGTGCCCCGCTCCTCACTGTCACCCTGCGGGCACCACCGCATCTATGGTGTCAGCGCCGCCAGGCATTGGGATAACCGATTCTTGCAAAGCGTTGAAATAAGTGACCCCTTTGGGTCCTTCAGCTCTGCGGAAAGTTTCACAAACTTCCTGGTCCCTCAAAAAATCCTTTAGGAGGGAGGAGGGGGATGCAGCCGCAGCTCTGGGCGGGAGGCGTGCTGTGGGATATGACCCGGTGTGGCGACTGTTAGCTGGAGGCTCGGATACTAAACCTGCTTTTACACTAATCTGCTTTTCTTTTTACCTTCTCTGTTTCTTTCTCCCTTGTTCCCCTTTAACCCCCCCCCCCCCCCCCCCCCAGTACAAATCTGTTTTCCGCTCCTACTCCCAGGATTTTGCCCCCCACAGCCAGACTCCTGCCCTTCCCCTGCTGAACCCTGCCATCTTTTATTCTGCCCGCTTCTCCCCGGTCCTCCCAGACCAGTTGCCCCCTCCCCCCGCTCCCCTCTACCCCCCCTTACCCTCCTCTCAGGGTGGCAGCTCCTGCGGGACCCCTCCTGCCTGCCTTGCTTTTGAGCCTCCTTTCTCCAGCGCTCTGCAGACATCAGCGGTGAGAAGGGGAGGGGGCTCGGCTGGACGGGTTCTTGTGTTGGGGGGCATCTGTGAATGGCACACCTGCTTCTGTCCGTGACCCCCTCTCATCACCCCTGTGCTGTCTCCGCTGCTGTCTTCATCGCCATTCTCTGTCTGTCTGTGCCCAGCCGGCTCATTGCTCTCATGTAATAACTGGGGAAGGGTCCGTCGGCATCCTCACCGTGAGCGCAGGTCACTGTCAGGTTGTACCAGGCGGGGGCAGCCAGAGCACGGTACCCCTATGAAGGGGGTCTCTCTTGTCAGCCCGCAGCTGCCCGTCATATGCATAGTTCTGCCCTTGGATACGACGCTGTGCCCTCTGTAGTAATATCCAGAAAGATACAGATTATATAGTTTACAGGCTCCGCGGAAGTATATCCTGTCAAATCACCTATCACGCGTTTTGAGTCACACTGCACTGAAGGATGTGACTGTGTGGCTCAAAATGCGACAGCATGGTCGCGGATTCTTTTCATCAGTTGAAACATAGTCCAGTTCCCTCTGGCGATGACTTAATGAGAGAAGACATTTTACGAGTCCATGATTTACCGGATTTTCGCACCAGATTTCTTATTATCTCCACTTTCTTTTATTTTGTTCTGGGCATCTCCGCCAACATTGTGATCAGAGACATTTTTATTTTCCCCAACATGTAAGTGAACGGAGGTTATAGCAATACCTGTGCTGGCATCTCAGCTTGGCCAGACTGGTGAGAAAGTGTTCACAAGCTTGCTGATTGTTTCCAATAACAACCAGCAGAATAGGGAGTGCAGCTCTGGAGTATAATACAGGGTGTAACTCAGGATCAGTACAGGATAAGTAATGTATGTACACAGTGACTGCACCAGCAGAATAGTGAGTGCAGCTCTGGAGTATTATACAGGATAAGTAATGTATGTACATAGTGACTCCACCAGCAGAATAGTGAGTGCAGCTCTGGAGTATTATACAGGATAAGTAATGTATGTACACAGTGACTCCACCAGCAGAATAGTGAGTGCAGCTCTGGAGTATTATACAGGATAAGTAATGTATGTACATAGTGACTCCACCAGCAGAATAGTGAGTGCAGCTCTGGAGTATAATACAGGATGTAACTCAGGATCAGTACAGGATAAGTAATGTATGTACACAGTGACTGCACCAGCAGAATAGTGAGTGCAGCTCTGGAGTATAATACAGGATGTAACTCAGGATCAGTACAGGATAAGTAATGTATGTACACAGTGACTCCACCAGCAGAATAGTGAGTGCAGCTCTGGAGTATAATACAGGAGGTAACTCAGGATCAGTACAGGATAAGTAATGTATGTACATAGTGACTCCACCAGCAGAATAGTGAGTGCAGCTCTGGAGTATAATACAGGATGTAACTCAGGATCAGTACAGGATAAGTAATGTATGTACACAGTGACTGCACCAGCAGAATAGTGAGTGCAGCTCTGGAGTATAATACAGGATGTAACTCAGGATCAGTACAGGATAAGTAATGTATGTACACAGTGACTGCACCAGCAGAATAGCGAGTGCAGCTCTGGAGTATAATACAGGATGTAACTCAGGATCAGTACAGGATAAGTAATGTATGTACACAGTGACTGCACCAGCAGAATAGTGAGTGCAGCTCTGGAGTATAATACAGGATGTAACTCAGGATCAGTACAGGATAAGTAATGTATGTACATAGTGACTCCACCAGCAGAATAGTGAGTGCAGCTCTGGAGTATAATACAGGATGTAACTCAGGATCAGTACAGGATAAGTAATGTATGTACATAGTGACTCCACCAGCAGAATAGTGAGTGCAGCTCTGGAGTATTATACAGGATAAGTAATGTATGTACACAGTGACTCCACCAGCAGAATAGTGAGTGCAGCTCTGGAGTATAATACAGGATGTAACTCAGGATCAGTACATAATAAATAATGTATGTACACAGTGACTGCACCAGACTCTTTAGGTAATTTTCTAAGAGGGTGTTATAGGTGGTCTTGGCATCCATTTGGGTGCAGTTGACCTTTCCCGTTCCTTGTCTGGCAGAATTTGTCATTATAAACCCCCACGTTCAGTAAACCTATAGACACTTGCCGAACATTCCCTCTTCCCACCGTAGAATGAAAATGCAAGTGAGGAGCCGGGAGATGGGGAATACGTCAACCTGTATTCTCCTGGTCAAAGCAACGGAGTCCCCTTGTCCTGTGATGGTGTAAGTAAAAGACGCAGAATGGGGGCGTCACAGACCGCCGCATGCTCAGTATTTTACAACGCATGCCCCTCTGACCTCCTTGCTGCGCCTCATCAGTGCACGGCATGACCCAGCTACCAGCCTTAACCCCACACTAACCTCCGACTACAGGGTTAGAAGACACCCATGCACTTACTAAGATTAACATTTGTGAGCATGACTATTCCCATAAATAGATACTTACACCATTGTCTCCGGAGTACGGTATTACCTTCCTTCATCTCATTATATATAAAACATGATGATTCAGAAATGTCTGTACACAGCTAAAGGATGGGGGTCGCTGCAGAGTCAGGGGCGACGCCAGCTGCCCCCACCCGGTCTGCCCCTAGCCCTTATGCTGTAATTACCCCCCTTTATACAGGTCCTGTGCATGATACCACTCTCCCACCAGGGCATTACTTACATCCCACCTGACCTGAGTAATTGGCTTTGTCTATGTGAGGACATTGCTTTAGATCTGGATCTCCAGCTGTTGCCGAACTACAGCTCCCAGCATTTTGCCGTCCAAGGCACGGTTAGAATTGCAGTTCTGCAGCAGCTGGAGAGCCAGGGGTTGGGGGTCACTGATGTAGATGGCGAACAGGACAGAAACATCAGGTTCACACATTGAAATCAGGGCTTTAGTCACACGTCACGCCCCCATTGTGGATTTGGGACAATTTGAGAAATAGCCCCTTCTATGACATAGATGTTTCCTGTTGCCCCCGGTTACCACCCAGTTGTATCCAGTGCACCAGAATGACACTGTATCCCATAGCAACCGGCCGGTGGCTTCTCGTCCATCCAGCTGGATTACATTCGCTTCACTCTTCTTAAGACGATGAGCGTCTCCCTGCAAGGACGCCTCGGGTGTCGGACGCCCCCACCGGATAATAATAGGCTCCTTTCCAGGAATACTGATGATCTATCGCTCCAGCTGCGGGCAATTATCCAACGACCGCTAATTTCATCCTCTAGCGGAATGCTCCTTCAAGAAATAACACTGCCGCTTGGAGGACGCCGTTAATAACCACGGCTATAGCGCCTCATGCCTCAGTGCCTCCTTGGGTTGAGTGACTTGGATAGGGTGAGGCGGGTTCAGTGCGGAAAATGGCAACAGGCGCATTATAAGACCCGTAATGCCGTGGCTGCCATGAGGGCCACGTGGGGGGGTGTTCAATCACTGGTTCTGTTGGGGGGGGGGTGGGCTTGCACTAAGCGGACTCTGGCAGCCATCGCAGATCTGAGCACGCGGTAACCGAGCTTTGTTGCATCTTCACTGACTGGATGCGGCCGTCGTGTCCAGTTCCACTCCCATCATCCGTAACTGCTTGTGAACTGTGATTGTGCTTGTGTGTGCAAATCTCCGTCCCCGCTCACCGCTCCTGATAACCTGGTGCTTCCAACGCGCTTGTGCATCCTCATCGTTTCTTTGCAGCAGAGCGTGACGCTCATTCATACGTATAGCCGTCGCTGTTTTCTTTTATTTTTTTGGGCGGGGGTCTGATGTATAAAGCACAGGTAATGGCTTCTGCTACCAAGTGGGGAGTCATTTGGGGGGGTGATTATAACCACTGCTTTGACTTTCATTGTGGGGTTCTCCAGCTTTCGTAAAACTACAACTCCCAGCATGCAGTTCTCATGGCACGCTCGGAACTTTAGTTTTGCTCTGATCCTCCAACCATTGACGGACCTGAACTGTTTTATGTCCGCCTGCAGTCTATTGGCGGAGAACAGTCCATCATAGACAGCAGCCTGTAGTCTGCACGGGGACAGATTCTGTAATATGAGGTATGACTGTGTTGGCCCACATGTCGTCTGGTAAGGATGCACGCCGGCTGAGCATCGTTAGAGAGCGTCTAGTGGGGGTCTCCATGTCTCCGTCCTGTCTGTAGGGAGCAGGGAAGGGCTCTGCATGCGACTCCCCTACCTCACAGACATCTTCTTCCTCTGCAGGAATCGCCTTTGCCTGAAGACGGACACCAAAGAGCCTCATCACAGCCCTGTGTGCCGGGCAGCGAGAGCCACGAGACCACCGAAAGGTACCTGCGGCAGACTTGGCATTTCTTAAAGGGATATTGCGGTTTTATGTGCATAAGGCTTAAAGGTGTATTCCAGTAACAGTTACTCCCTATCCTCTGGAGAACTGAGCAGTTTGGGTACGACCGCTGAGACCCCTCCGTCCCCGAAAGTGCGGATCTCGTACCCTCTTCCTGATGTAGCGGCAGGTCTAGCGTGCGACCTGCTTCTCCATTTACTGTTTGGAGATCGCCAAGCACATGCTCACCTGCCGCTCCATTTGGACGAGTACGGGCCCCACACTGTGGGGAATTGAGGGGCCCCAGAAGTCAGACTTCCACTGGATAGGGAATCACTTTGTTGCCGGAATCATCTTTGTACAACTTTCTAAGAAGACTTCTATTTCAATTCTTAACAATTTTCAAGATCTCTGCTTGCATTCAGTGGTGGAAGAAAACTTTTTTTTATCCAGAGGCTGAAAGCCACTGCGGACAGGTTACTGCTTGGTTTTGCTGCTGTGACTGGGGTAATGGGGGATGGTAAGTGCCTCGGCGTCCATGGACGGTCTAGAAAGCTTTAATCTACCGATCCCCTTCTGATCCGCCATGACAGTACCGCCTTAATCACCGCCGTGCACCGAGCAGCGTCAGATATAATTACTGTTATTTCTCAGTGTCACATCCTAATTATGGCTCCTTAATGAGTCCCTGCTCATAGAAAGGCAGCCGAGGAAGCCATTAGAGCGTCGGATGTCAGCTCTGAATGTTACGTATTATCCAGATTATTGGGGGGGGGGGGGTGCAACAAAGAAAAGCTAAAACTGTGAACGCCTCCCAAAATATCAACCACCACAAGTGCAAGAAACCTTAGAGATCTACAGAGAAGCACAAATCTCTCCTTTGTCCTAATAGTTTGTTACAATGTGTCAGTGCAGGAAAAACTTATGAGTCTGGAATCCACAGACTGTCTCCTGGTATAACTGTAACAAACCCCCAGCTGTGATACATATTGGGCACAGATGGGTTGCCAGCCACCAGATGTAAGCAAGTATGTTTCTATTCACTAAAGTAAGCGGAGATCTTGAGAAAGGTGAAAAATTGAGCTTTATGGTTTATATAGAGATATGACTTTTTATGTCAGGCCACCAAATTGCACAGAAGGACTCGATCCAGAGGAGCAGGAGGAGGAGGAGGAGGGTGAGGAGACGGACGAGCTTTCCCTGGTCGATCACAATGAGATCATGTCGAGGCTCACTCTGAAACAAGAGGTGACTGTTATAGCGGCAGCGGAGCAGCGAGCGCTGGCGTGAATGACCCTCATTACACTGCGCATTGTCATCTATTTTTCAGGGTGACGATGGCCCAGATGTGAGGGGCGGCTCAGGGGACATCCTGCTTGTACATGCCACAGAGACGGACCGCAAAGGTGAGAAGTTATTAAATGTCTCCAGCACAGACAGCCCCGACTGGTGACCACTGGGGGCTCGGGGGGTTACAGTCTTTATATCCCCTACTGATCCTGTATTCTACTCCAGAGCTGCACTCACTATTCTGCTGGTGCAGTCACTGTGTACATACATTACTTATCCTGTACTGATCCGGAGTTACATCCTGTATTATACTCCAGAGCTGCACTCACTATTCTGCTGGTGCAGTCACTGTGTACATACATTACTTATTCTGTACTGATCCTGAGTTACATCCTGTATTATACTCCAGAGCTGCACTCACTATTCTGCTGGTGCAGTCACTGTGTACATACATTACTTATCCTGTACTGATCCTGAGTTACATCCTGTATTATACTCCAGAGCTGCACTCTGGAGGAGTGTAAAGGATGTAACTCAGGAACAGTACAGGATAAGTAATGTATGTACATAGTGAGTGCACCAGCAGAATAGTGAGTGCAGCTCTGGAGTATAATACAGGATGTAACTCAGGATCAGTACAGAATAAGTAATGTATGTACACAGTGACTGCACCAGCAGAATAGTGAGTGCAGCTCTGGAGTATAATACAGGATGTAACTCAGGATTAGTACAGGATAAGTAAAGTATGTACACAGTGACTCCACCAGCAGAATAGTGAGTGCAGCTCTGGAGTATAATACAGGATGTAACTCAGGATCAGTACAGGACAAGTAATGTATGTACACAGTGACTCCAGCAGCAGAATAGTGAGTGCAGCTCTGGAGTATAATACAGGATGTAACTCAGGATCAGTACAGGATAAGTAATGTATGTACACAGTAACTGCAACAGCAGAATAGTGAGTGCAGCTCTGGAGTATAATACAGTATGTAACTCAGGATCAGTACAGGATAAGTAATGTATGTACACAGTGACTGCACCAGCAGAATAGTGAGTGCAGCTCTGGAGTATAATACAGGATGTAACTCAGGATCAGTACAGGATAAGTAATGTATGTACACAGTGACTGCACCAGCAGAATAGTGAGTGCAGCTCTGGAGTATAATACAGGATGTAACTCAGGATCAGTACAGGATAAGTAATGTATGTACAGAGTGACTGCACCAGCAGAATAGTGAGTGCAGCTCTGGAGTATAATACCGGATGTAACTCAGGATCAGTACAGGATAAGTAATGTATGTACACAGTGACTGCACCAGCAGAATAGTGAGTGCAGCTCTGGAGTATAATACAGGATGTAACTCAGGATCAGTACAGGATAAGTAATGTAATGTATGTACACAGTGACTGCAGCAGCAGAATAGTGAGTGCAGCTCTGGAGTATAATAAAGGATGTAATGCATTTTCAATAAATGCTGCTCCAGATAGTTGGTTTCTATATGAATGACATGGAGACACATGGAGTGTTGGGGGTGTAGGACCACCGTTTACTCTCTAATGCTCTGTTTTGGGGTTCAGTACCCCTCTTCCTATTTGCTATATTGAGCATTGTCCTTCTCTCCCCCACAGATTTGGTTCTGTACTGCGAGGCTTTCCTTACCACCTACCGGACGTTCATCTCACCAGAGGAGCTGATCCAGAAACTCCAGTATAGATATCCTTCCCAGTGTCATTACCTCCAACACACACAACACGGCTCTGGTCACGCACTGGAAACCTGACTGACCCCAGTATACGTCATTGGGATCTGTCACGGCTCCAATGTGAACGGAAGCTCTTAAAGGACTACAACCCCCAAAGTGTCAAGCCTATACGTCTTCTGTCAGCTCTTTATTTCTTTAACCCTTGTCACATATGAGAGGTTCTGTCACTTCCAGGACACGTTCAAGAAGCGAGTGAGCAAAAACACCTTCTTTGTGCTGGTGAGAGTGGTGGACGAGCTGTGGTAAGTGACCAGCCATAAATGGCCTCTCCGTGCAATGTCGCAGACCTTTCCATGATACGAGGACTGACCCCGAGGTCTTCCTTTCACTTGGGGTTTATTCCGCCATCTTTCTTCCTCCTGCAGCTTGGTGGAACTGACAGATGAAATCCTGAAGCTGCTGATGGAGCTGGTCTTCCGACTGGTATGTAAAGGGGAGCTCAGCCTGGCCCGGGTGCTGCGGAAGAACATCCTAGAGAAGGTGGACAACAAGAGAATGCAAAGGCATTGCAACTCTGCTCTGAGGCCGCTCGCTGCCCGGGGAGTGGCTGCAAGGTACGAGAGTCCCCCCAAAGTCTGCCGTCCATGGTCCGCTATCCTTACCGACCTGTTACTGTTTGACGTGTGCCCTCCACGACATCAGTGCCTCCGGTATAGCTGCATTGTCTATTGACATGTGAGGTAGTATGAAATCTACCCCTGTCTTATCAGAGGATTAGGTTCCTTTTATGTCTTCATGCTTTACACTGCAGCTGTCATCCATTAGCGCACAGCTGTGACCATTGATTTCAGCTTAAAGGGGTTGTATATAGGACTAGAAAAACATGGCTGCTATTGCAGCTCCATATATTCAATAGTGCTGAGCTGTGACACCCAACACGATCTACAGACAGGTAGAAGAAGGCGGCCATGTTCTTCCAGTCCCGTACAACTCCTGGAACTTCAGGGTCTGTTGGAGTCTGTGGTAGTCAGACATCCACCTCCTGTGTCTTACTGTACCTCTACATCGGGGTGCGCAGCCCGCAGAGTAAAGGTTTCCTGCTTGCCTGGAGCGCCGCGCTGGATTACAGGTCAGGTCCCCAGGGGTCAGTGACAGCGCGGGACCCGAGGAGAAGACAGCAGATTTCAGGGCCTCAGTCTACCCCTCAGCTCCTGTTACAGTGGAAATTGTGCAAACAAATTTAAAAAATCTCAGTCTTTCAGTCACCTCTTGGGGACAAATAATGTGGCAACAAAAATATATATATATAAATTGAAAACAAAATAAAATACAAATAAAAAAGCGTTCACGGTCTTTTTATGACCTTTTGGGGGACATATTGTGTGACAAAGATATATTAAAGTAATAATTACAAAAACAATTAAAATACAGATAAAATAAAAAGGAAAGGCGCAAAATAAAAGTGTCATTGTCCCACAAAGGTCTTTTTATGACCTCCTAGGGGACAAATGTAGCAGAAATATATTTAAAAAAGAAATAAAAAAAAAAAAAACACCCGCACCAACCAAACACCACGCCATTCATGTTATAGAGCAAAGCAACCGACACAAAATAGGAAACTAATTATAATTTATTTTGGTGTCATTTTGCATATTTACAGGATCATTTTTTCAGTTTCTCCTAAATAATCCCAAAAAAAATTATAAAGCCCTATGTCACACACAAAAATGTAGTAAAAATGATTTTTGTAGTCCAAGTCCGAAAGACCCCGGTCTCCTCACATGAGTGCGTGTTTCCGTGTGGATTTCTGTGCGTTTCTACCACATATCCGCACCAAAATCCATAATGTCTCTTGCGGTATTCGATGCGGTTTTGCTGCAGATCTCGCCCTTCCATTGAAATGGGTGAAATCCACAGCTAAAACCCCAAACCTAATGGATATCTGCACGGCCGGTCAATTTCTGCATGGTTTACATGAGATTTGTGTAATCCCTTACACTTTGCTGGTTCCGCAATATACTGCGGTTTTTCCGTAAGGGAGTCTGCGCTGAAAAACTGCACATGTTCCACAATGTGTATAGGTGGCCCTAGTCATTAAAGGGTTAACCAATAAGCGCCTTCCCAGCTATTAGGGCTCATTCAGACGACCGTATGAATGGGTCCGCATCCGTTCCGCAATTTTGGACAAGAATAACAAGAACAGTCATTTCGGTCATGGTGCGGACCGCAAAACACTACAGCCATCTGAATGAGCCCCTAAGGTAAAGTGCTTACTGGTTATTGCAGGGCTCCTGTAACTGGGGGCCGGAGGCGGTAATAACCAGTGAGCGCCATCCTCTGCCGTGAAGGAAAGCGCTGTAGGCCCTGAAACAGAAGGTTGACACTTTCCTGCTCCACGCCACTCCCGCTGTCTCCATCTTGCGGTCTCGGCTCCGTGTACACCTGGCAGTGGATGGTCATGGTGACATGCACCGCTCCAGCAGATGACATGCTTCAGTGGTGGAGCACTGCTTGTGTCCACGTCACTGCTGCAGCCAGTCCATGTGTGACTATACCCACAGCCAGATGTAAATAACACGGGGATCGGAAGATGGAGGCATCGGGGACAGTGCAGAAGACCAGAGCGGCGGCGAGGAGGTAAGTAGGCCAAACTGCAGGAACTTGCTGAAAAATCATTTTTCCTTGTAAACCCCTTTAAGCCCCTATTATCCTGCACGATATGCAGGTCCATTACTGGGAACCAGTGCCCATTCCTGATACCTGGCCAGTATAATCAGCCAATAAACAAGCAATTGCTCATTTGTCGGCTGATTTGCATATGTTGTCAGGGTGAAAGATGTACGATAATCGTCAGCACAGGGACGGGCTACCGATAATCAATATAATTGATTGAGGGAGGAATGACTGTGGTAGTGATCATTCCTCCCCATTTACTTTGCATCAGCCTATTACATAGGCCGATGCAAATGAGCGCCAATCAATTAAATTTTTGTTGTTGAAATAGAGCAGTGTGACAATGCAGCCCTTAGGCCAAAAAAGGTTGTGCACTCCTGCTCTACATGCTTTACACTGCAGCATTGCTTGTTCCGATTGTCTGCTGTGCACAAGCTCGGCACACTATCAGTGCATAGGGAGATAATTTACTTTAGGGTATATTCAGACTGAAAGTTCCAAATTTGCAAAAAATAAAACCTAGCAGGAGGAGCGCCCGGTGTAAATAGACCTGTACAGCTGTAGTCGTGTTGCGCGGCTCTGCCTCAGGCCCTGACTTCAGTCTCGTACGTTCTCGCTTCCTATTCCAGGCCGGGAACGCTGCACGATTTCCACAGTCATGAAGTTGCGGAGCAGCTGACTCTTCTGGACGCAGAGCTCTTCTATAAAATCGAGGTAAGGGCAGCGGCCCGGCGAGGTCTACGAGCTGCAGATGGTCACGGCACCCTGTGACACCCTAACCTCTTACCCATCACAGATTCCGGAGGTGCTCCTTTGGGCGAAAGAACAAAATGAGGAGAAGAGTCCAAACCTGACGCAGTTCACCGAGCATTTCAACAACATGTCGTATTGGTAAGAGACGCGGCGGTGATGCGGAGGGACGGGTACTGTGCAGAAGTATAGTGAAATATACAAATGATCATCTCCGCAGGGTGCGATCCATCATCATGCTGCAGGAGAAGGCGCAGGACCGCGAGAGGCTGCTGCTAAAATTCATCAAAATCATGAAAGTAAGTAACGTACGGGCGCATTCACACCGGATGGAAACAGTGTGGATTATGCTTTAGGCCTCATGCACATGAGCGTTTTTTTATGCTGTCCGCAAAAAGGGGTTCCGTTGTTCAGTGATCCGTGTCTGTTTTCGCCTTCCATTGTGTTTCCGTGTGTCTTCCGTTTTTTTTAGCGGACATGATCCAAAAGATTTTACCAAAAGACAGGCTGACAATTTTTGCCAAGTGCCTGCCAAGGGATCCGCAAAAAAAACGGACGCGAAAAGCGGATGACACATGGATGGCCATCCGCATTTTTTCACGGTCCCATTGACTTGAATGGGTCCGTGAACCGTTTCTCACGGACAAGAATAGG
Organism: Bufotes viridis; assembly: GCA_033119425.1. Classification (NCBI taxonomy): domain Eukaryota; kingdom Metazoa; phylum Chordata; class Amphibia; order Anura; family Bufonidae; genus Bufotes; species Bufotes viridis. The sequence continues at coordinate 152,175,084 of CM065597.1, forward strand.
ACAGGTTATATTTTTTTGACGGACTGGAATCACGGACGCGGAGGACAAACGGTGCATTTGCTGAGTTTTCCACGGACTCATTGAAAACCAATGGGTCCGCAGAAAATCACGAAAAACGGAGCAACGGACATGGAATCAAACAACGGTCGTGTGCATGAGGCCTTATACAGAGGATTGTCCAGACTGTAATTGTAACAGACCCTCAGTTGTGAGAAATAATAGTAGTAAGGACAGGTTTTTAGCCTCCAGTTGTGCACTAAATTCTTCCCGTTTACTGACAGCAAGCAGAGATATTGAAATCCAGAGCTGTTAACGTCTCCATTATTCTGTCTCTACAGCACCTGAGGAAGCTGAACAACTTCAACTCGTACCTCGCCATCCTCTCCGCGCTGGACTCTGCGCCCATCCGGCGCCTGGAGTGGCAGAAGCAGACATCTGAGGTGAGGCTCCTGCAGAGCTGCCCCTCCTCTGACTGTGACGCCTGACACGTCCCCGCATTAAACGTGATGTTCTGTCCCACAGGGCCTTGCGGAATACTGCACTCTGATCGACAGCTCCTCCTCCTTCCGGGCGTACCGAGCCGCACTGTCCGAAGTAGAGCCTCCGTGTATACCGTACCTGTAAGTGTTGTAAATGGCGCTCTACCCGCTGGTGATCCGTCACCGCGATCTGGTGACGCCATTGTGTCTATGAAACGTTTCTTGTCTTTTGCCTCCAGGGGTCTGATCTTACAGGATCTCACCTTCGTGCACCTGGGGAACCCCGACCACATTGATGGAAAAGTGAACTTCTCCAAACGATGGCAGCAGTTTAACATCCTGGACAGCATGAGGCGATTCCAGCAGGTGTAAGTGGAGAATCCCTCATAACCCGCCTGATTACCTGTCATGCTAAAGGGTTAAATCAGCCGGTGACCTCCTCGCTTTAGCACCTGTTCACATGTTGCAGTTACATTGCTTCTTTTCTTCTGCGAATTTTGCAAGAATCTCTGCACCATGTGAATAGACCTTACATATCGCATGAATATCCATCCCACGTCAGACAGGCATGCAGCTTTAAATCGTCACGTTTCCACTATTTTTCGGTTCTTTTCAAGATCTCTTCTTGCTGTCAGTGAATGAGATAATTGTTTACATCCACGGTCTTAACACCTGTACATGGATAGTGATTTTCACAGCTGAGGTTTTGCTATGTTCCAGCTGTTCAGAAACTACAACTCCCAGAATCCTTCCTTCACTTCTATGGGAGTTTACAAGAACAGCCAAGTAAGTGTGCATGCTGGGAGTTGTAGTTTCACAGCACAATTCTCTGTGGTCTCCAGGCTGTTTCACATGCGCTAATACATTGTAACAAACCATTTGCAGAGGAGTGTGTGAGCTGCAGGAGGATTGTCTAGACTGGATACAGTTGTAACAAACCCTCAGCTGTAAGAAGCATTTGGCCAGGACAGGTTTACTGGATGTAAACAAGATTCAGCAAGCAGAGATGGTGAAAAGTTGTAGCACCAAACTACAGAAGTTGTCGTTGTGCGATGATGAAGTTGAGCCGTATCGGCGCACCCCTCGTTGCCCAGTATAATGTTGTTTTTTCTCCGTACAGCCATTACGATATCCGGCGCAACGATGACATCATCTCTTTCTTCAACGACTTCAGCGACCACCTGGCCGAGGAAGCTTTATGGGAGCTCTCTCTGAAAATCAAACCTCGTAACATCACGAGGCGAAAGACAGAACGAGACGAGAAAACCTAAAGTAAGGCGAGCGGGCGAGGCCGCCCGGCGGACACGGAATATAGGGGACCTCTAAGATCCCAGAGACTGGCGGGGGAGGGGGGTCATTCATCTTGGTTCCCAGTGAATCATTCTGTATGCTACTTTACCATCAGCGTGTCATCCGATCCACGGAAGGGTAGACATATTGGATTTTGCGCTGTGACTCGCGGACCTCCCCAGAGAAGAAGACATGGCTGACTGGATGTCCACAAAAGAACCACCCCATGTGGAACCCAGAGAGTTCTTATTTTTCTGTTTTGCCAAGAAGGTTGGTTTATTTTGGACGCCACGTTTTTCCTTCACCCCCAGCGGGGGGCAGCAGCGAGCAGCTCCTGTAAATATCAATTTTCTGTTTGCAGGCGGGGGGTGGGGGAAGAGTCGGCGCAATGTGACATGTATTATTATTATTATTATTATTATAATATTTTTTTTATGCCGTTGCATGACAAGTATACAGAGACTGATGTACATAGCGGAAACCTGAGTGCGCGCGGACCACCCGTCTGTGTAACGCGACAGTATCCAGGGGCCGCCACATCCGTCTCACAGGAGGTCAAATAAATGTTTTAAACGTCTTTGTTCTCCACTGCTTTCTCGAGCGAGGAATCCCATCATCCTCTAAAGTGACAGTGCTTGCAGCCGGTGTGTCTGATGGTGCCTGGCTTCTCGAGCGAGGAATCCCATCATCTTCCAAAGTGACAGTGCTTGCAGCCTGTGTGTCTGATGGTGCCTGGCTTCTCAAGCGAGAAATCCCATCATCCTCCCATGTGACGGTGCTTGCAGCCTGTGTGTCTGATGCTGCCTGGCTTCTCGAGCGAGGAATCCCATCATCTTCCAAAGTGACAGTGCTTGCAGCCGGTGTGTCTGATGCTGCCTGGCTTCTCGAGCGAGGAATCCCATCATCTTTCCATGTGACGGTGCTTGCAGCCTGTGTGTCTGATGCTGCCTGGCTTCTCGAGCGAGGAATCCCATCATCCTCTAAAGTGACGGTGCTTGCAGCCTGTGTGTCTGATGCTGCCTGGCTTCTCGAGCGAGGAATCCCATCATCCTCCAATGTGACGGTGCTTTCAGCCGGTGTCTCTGATGCTGCCTGGCTTCTCGAGCGAGGAATCCCATCATCCTCTAAAGTGACGGTGCTTGCAGCCGGTGTCTCTGATGCTGCCTGGCTTCTCGAGCGAGGAATCCCATCATCCTCCCATGTGACGGTGCTTGCAGCCTGTGTGTCTGATGCTGCCTGGCTTCTCGAGCGAGGAATCCCATCATCCTCTAAAGTGACGGTGCTTGCAGCCTGTGTGTCTGATGCTGCCTGGCTTCTCGAGCGAGGAATCCCATCATCCTCTAAAGTGACGGTGCTTGCAGCCTGTGTGTCTGATGCTGCCTGGCTTCTCGAGCGAGGAATCCCATCATCCTCCCATGTGACGGTGCTTGCAGCCTGTGTGTCTGATGCTGCCTGGCTTCTCAAACGAGGAATCCCATCATCCACCCATGTGACGGTGCTTGCAGCCGGTGTCTCTGATGCTGCCTGGCTTCTCGAGCGAGGAATCCCATCATCCTCCCATGTGATGGTGCTTTCAGCCGGTGTCTCTGATGCTAAGCATCCCCCAGACTTCTGTTATTAATTTAAATAAAAGGAAGTTCACGTTTTTTTTCCTTGAAGTGGTCACTCCGATCTGGGGTGTCGATGAAAGCCGTGAGCATGTGTGCCGCATGGGTGGCTGGTGTGCTGGGATTTGTAGTTCCACATATTTAGTAAGTGGAGTTATGCCACTATAAGCTGTAGGGTGTCTCTTTCGTGACCAGGAGGAGTGAATGTGGACCGTTCTTGTCTGCCTGGGTATAAGCGCTGATACCGCTTCAGTAAATCGCACCTACAGGTTTATTTTCGCCTCCTTGTGACGAGCAGCATTGTGTTGCAGTTCATATCTATTCCAGCAGGCGGCGCTGTCTATTTGCGTATTACAAACTCACCTGCCTTATATCTGGGATTTTCTAATATACTTTTTGTCAATCCCCCAGCATTTTTTCTAGTCTCTGCTTGCTGTCACTGAATGGAAACATGCATTCTGCTCACAGCAAATACTTATTTCAGCTGGCTGTTAGAAAGTATCCAGTCTAGGCAACTCCTATTAGGTCTGTATAGGACAGGGCACTCCAGCTGTTGTGACACTACAATCCCCAGCATGCTCCCATCATTTCTTTGAGAGTTCTGAGAAGAGCAGAGCAAGTATGCATGGCCGTGGTGTAGGATTCTCATGCTCTGAGTGTAATCAAGAATGAGTTCTAGTCACTGACAGCAAGTGGAGTAAATCAAACCAAAGGTGCATTAGAAAGAGCGTCGCCCCCTCTGAACGATCAAGTAAAGGTTGTATTTTGATATTTGGAGACCAAAAAGAAAAAATGCTAATTAATTTAAAAAAGGTCCATTGTATTTGTGTCTCCTGTACATATACACAAGGCCCTACGACCCGTCCTTCAGGGCGAGATGCGATATTTAGTTTACTTTTTACAGTTCTCAGATCTTCCCACGGTCATAGGAATATGGTCACCACCACGTATATGATCCAGCTGACTGAGATGAAGACGCCAAAGAGCAAGCTGAAGAGGATGAGGGAGCGAGCCTTGCGGGAGGACTCCTGGGCCTGCAGGATGTCGCCTCTGCTCAGTGCCGATCGGGTCTGGAGAGAAGAGAGGCAGGTGGGTGAGACCGAGCTGACTGCATGGAGGTGCGCTGTGCATGGTCTGTACCACTAGGGGGCGCTGCTCATCTAGGCACTCCAGCTCTTGTGAAACTACAACTCCCAGCATGCTCCTTTCACTTCTGTGGAAGTTCAGAGAACAGCCAAGCAAGTGTGCATGATGGGAGATGTAGTGCCGGAGGTTGCTGACCCCTGATCTAAGGCTCTGTGGGTGGGATGGGGCCTGTATCACCAGCAGATTGATGGTTTCCATTATACAAGGTGATGGGTCTAGTCTGTTAGGCTGGGTTCACATGTAGCAGATTACCGCGTAAGAAAACCCAAATTCTGCATTATGATGCGTTTTGTTTTTAGGTATCAACCATATGGTCAATAACCGCACAGCGAAAACCATGGCAATTAGCAGTAAAACGCATTCGCTGCCGCCAAGTGTGAACCTGGCCTCATAGGTTAATGCTATAGAAGCTGAAGATCCGTCAACAGCACCATGTAATATCTGGAACCCATGGGAAAAGATGGCTGTACTGTGCCTGGTCCTTACAGGGCAGTCTTGAGTTAATGTAGAGGGGTCGCCTGAGTGGCCCCTTTAAGGCTCATAGCACCTGTGGTCATCATAGGGTTAACAGCTCCCCTGGCTCGGCCCATATGATATTCACCCCATTAATATTACATGGTGTAGATTATTCTGGAATCAGCCGGGTTTGCTTTTTCCACCCTGAATAATTAATGCCTAATCTGTGATTTGCTTGGCACAGGATTCGGCCACCATGAAGTTAAAGGGGTTCTCCACTCTCAGCTATTACAGCGCCACAGATTGGATACGGACCCCCCCCCCCCCCCTCTGACCCCCATGACCCTGTATTTTACCTCATGCGAGTAGACCACCGCGATGATCCCCGTCAGGAAGCAGCAGAAGAACGTGACCAGCACCGACTCCACCATGTAGTCCTTGGTCCTGACCTCGGGCTGTGAAGGCGGCATCCCCAGGGAGCTGTCGTTCTGCGGAGAAGCAATGGCGGCATCAGCAAAAGCCACAGTCTAGCCATCTGGGGCGTGAAATAATAGGGACATGAGGCCGATCTTGAAGTATTTTCATTGGGGGGGGGCACAGAAACTTTTGGGCATTAATAATTCATTGCTGGAACGAGACGCCTCCAAGATCTTATTTCTTCGGGAAAGATGCGTGGTTAACCCTTCATGTACCCGATCTGCGTGCAAAAAACGACGTGATGGGCAAAAGCTCTGCGGGGACGGCCTTCATTGCCCCAACGTATGGTGTTAACATCCCCAAATGTATAAAAACACCCAGCTTTCCCATACCCCTGAGTAGCAAATCTCTAGGAAGAAGCATTACGTTTCCCTCCCTGCCATAATGCTGCATAGGTTGGCCATTCAGGAGTCTCCTGAAGTTGGGAGCTGTAAAGGCGGACATATTGGTGGTCACCCAGCTTTACCGGGGACAGATGGTAAAAAGCAGAGCAGAAGAGGACTCTTACTATGATATAGGGGTACGACCCCGGCGGCAGGTTCTGCTGACTGTACGCACTGGACATGGTGGGTGCGGACTGGTAGTAGACGGGCGTGTTCCCCGAGAAGTTCGCTGGGTAGCTGGCATACAGGAGATGAGCAATCTTTGGGTCTGGGGGGGAATAAGGTGGGGGGTCCCCAACAAATCCTGTGTTCTCTATTCCTTTAGGCTCCTCTGATGTGTTCTTGGGCTGGACATCGTCAGGAGTGTCAGCTCTGTGGCTCATTTGTGCCGTGGCTTCACTTCTCTCCCCGTCCTCTTGGATCGGAACCTCCATCTCTGCAGAACCTAAATAAACCAGGGTTACAAACAGAACAGCGTCACCATGCCGACAATGAATACAGCGCAAGCGCATCTGAACTGCACTGCTTCCTACAGCTGAGGGCTCGTTACAGTGTATCTAGACTAACCTCTGCGAGCTGCACACGGCAGCAGCACAAATCCCTCCTGTCCTGATGGTTTGTTACAATGTGTCAGAACAGGACAAATGTGTCTGTCTGGAGTCCATTATCTAGACTGATTTAAGAGTAGCAAACCCTCTGCTGTGAAAAGTATTTAGTAACTTTTTGCGGAACCTACTCCTCTTGGAACGGGTTATTTTCGAGCTCCGCTGATAAGATTCTGGCTGTTTGTTCTCCTGGCGCTGTATAAACATTGGCCGACCGTGTACCACAAGATGGTGAATCATGTTTACAGTAAAGACGCCAAAGTACACGGCAAAGGTGGCGAACTGGAAGAAACCACAGCTACCTAAATATCAGGGGGTGGCAGAGCGATTCCTGAATATTCCTTCATGTTGGAGTTGTGTTGTCGTACAAGAGGAACTGCTGCAGGAACTTGTCAACTGTAAAAGTCCTCTCTGTTGTCTGGGAAAGCTGGGTGGAGGCCAATATGGCTGCCATTACCCCTTCTCGTTACCAGGCTCCTGAATGACTCCTGCCTGAGAAATGGGTAATGAGATATGGCCGGCACCACTGCCTCCACATTACCACCCAGCTTCTGAAGGACAGATCAGCCGTCTTCTGTATTATTACATGACTAGGCCATGCAGGGCCCTGGAAAAGCTGGGAGACGACCCATAGAAGGCCATCTTCTGTGCAGACTCCAGGACTAATTCACTGGGATTATCATTGTAGTGACCCCGGATTAGAGGAGGGGGTTCTCGATAATCCTCTGTAATCTCTACACTTTTGCTTCTGTTTAGTTTCCCTCAGTTGTCGACTCTTATTAATCAGTGTCCTGAGACCTGTGCTCGGCGTAATCTCTGAGTGTCCGTGTAAACCAAGGTTTAATAACATGAAACAAGAAGCTGGACTAATGGGGTCACCAGTAATGTGAACGTCCCTATACTGAGCGCCCCTCTTATCCTGTCTCCTGAGTGACCGCTACTACCTTCACAGAGGGTATTATCTAGATAGTCTCCTATGTACAAGAATATAACTACTATAATACTGCTCCTATGTACAAGAATATAACTACTATAATACTGCTCCTATGTACAGGAATATAACTACTATAATACTGCTCCTATGTACAAGAATATAACTACTATAATACTGCCTCCTATGTACAAGAATATAACTACTATAATACTGCCTCCTATGTACAAGAATATAACTACTATAATACTGCCTCCTATGTACAAGAATATAATTACTATAATACTGCTCCTATGTACAAGAATATAACTACTATAATACTGCTCCTATGTACAAGAATATAACTACTATAATACTGCTCCTATGTACAAGAATATAACTACTATAATACTGCCTCCTATGTACAAGAATATAACCACTATAATACTGCTCCTATGTACAGGAATATAACTACTATAATACTGCCTCCTATGTACAAGAATATAACTACTATAATACTGCTCCTATGTACAAGAATATAACTACTATAATACTGCCTGCTATGTACAAGAATATAACTACTATAATACTGCCTCCTATATACAAGAATATAACTACTATAATACTGCCTCCTATGTACAAGAATATAACTACTATAATACTGCTCCTATGTACAAGAATATAACTACTATAATACTGCTCCTATGTACAAGAATATAACTACTATAATACTGCTCCTATGTACAGGAATATAACTACTATAATACTGCTCCTATGTACAAGAATATAACTACTATAATACTGCTCCTATGAACAAGAATATAACTACTATAATACTGCTCCTATGTACAAGAATATAACTACTATAATACTGCTCCTATGTACAAGAATATAACTACTATAATACTGCCTCCTATGTACAAGAGTATAACTACTATAATACTGCTCCTATGTACAAGAATATAACTACTATAGTACTGCCTCCTATGTACAAGAATATAACTACTATAATACTGCTCCTATGTACAAGAATATAACTACTATAATACTGCCTCATATGTACAAGAATATAACTACTATAATACTGCTCCTATGTACAGGAATATAACTACTATAATACTGCCTCTTATGTACAAGAATATAACTACTATAATACTGCCTCCTATGTACAAGAATATAACTACTATAATACTGCTCCTATGTACAAGAATATAACTACTATAATACTGCTCCTATGTACAAGAATATAACTACTATAATACTGCCTCCTATGTACAGGAATATAACTTCTATAATACTGCCTCCTATGTACAAGAATATATCTACTATAATACTGCTCCTATGTACCAGAATATAACTACTATAATACTGCCTCCTATGTACAAGAATATAACTACTATAATACTGCTCCTATGTACAGGAATATAACTACTATAATACTGCCTCTTATGTACAAGAATATAACTACTATAATACTGCCTCCTATGTACAAGAATATAACTACTATAATACTGCTCCTATGTACAAGAATATAACTACTATAATACTGCTCCTATGTACAAGAATATACCTACTATAATACTGCTCCTATGTACAAGAATATAACTACTATAATACTGCTCCTATGTACAAGAATATAACTACTATAATAATGCCTCCTATGTACAGGAATATAACTTCTATAATACTGCCTCCTATGTACAAGAATATATCTACTATAATACTGCTCCTATGTACCAGAATATAACTACTATAATACTGCTCCTATATACAAGAATAGAACTACTATAATACTGCTGCTATGTATAAGAATATAACTACTATAATACTGCTCCTATGTACAAGAATATAACTACTATAATACTGCTCCTATGTACAGGAATATAACTGCTATAATACTGCTCCTATATACAAGAATATAACTGCTATAATACTGCTCCTATGTACAAGAATATAACTACTATAATACTGCTCCTATGTACAAGAATATAACTACTATAATACTGCTCCTATGTGCAAGAATATAACTACTATAATACTGCTCCTATGTACAAGAATATAACTACTATAATACTGCTCCTATGTGCAAGAATATAACTACTATAATACTGCTCCTATGTACAAGAATATAACTACTATAATACTGCCTCCTATGTACAGGAATATAACTACTATAATACTGCTCCTATGTACAGGAATATAACTACTATATTACCGCCTCCTATGTACAAGAATATAACTACTATAATACCGCCTCCTATGTACAAGAATATAACTACTATAATACTGCTCCTATGTACAAGAATATAACTACTATAATACTGCTCCTATGTACAGGAATATAACTACTATAATACTGCTCCTATGTACAGGAATATAACTACTATATTACCGCCTCCTATGTACAGGAATATAACTACTATATTACCGCCTCCTATTTACAAGAATATAACTACTATAATACTGCTCCTATGTACAAGAATATAACTACTATAATACTGTGGGACAGGAGAATACAGTCTATTGCCCCCTGTTATCAGCCATTTCAGGGGAGAGGATGACTGTAGGACAGGAGAATACAGTCTATTGCCCCTGTTATCAGCCATTTCAGGGGAGAGGATGACTGTAGTACAGGAGAATACAGTCTATTGCCCCCTGTTATCAGCCATTTCAGGGGAGAGGATGACTGTAGGACAGGAGAATACAGTCTATTGCTTCCTGTTATCAGCCATTTCAGGGGAGAGGATGACTGTAGGACAGGAGAATACAGTCTATTGCCCCCTGTTATCAGCCATTTCAGGGGAGAGGATGACTGTTAGACAGGAGAATACAGTCTATTGCCCCCTGTTATCAGCCATTTCAGGGGAGAGGATGACTGTAGGACAGGAGAATACAATCTATTGCCCCCTGTTATCAGCCATTTCAGGGGAGAGGATGACTGTAGGACAGGAGAATACAATCTATTGCTCCCTGTTATCAGCCATTTCAGGGGAGAGGATGACTGTAGGACAGGAGAATACAATCTATTGCCCCCTGTTATCAGCCATTTCAGGGGAGAGGATGACTGTAGGACAGGAGAATACAGTCTATTGCCCCCTGTTATCAGCCATTTCAGGGAAGAGGATGACTGTAGGACAGGAGAATACAGTCTATTGCTCCCTGTTATCAGCCATTTCAGGGGAGAGGATGACTGTAGGACAGGAGAATACAGTCTATTGCTTCCTGTTATCAGCCATTTCAGGGGGAGGATGACTGTAGGACATGAGAATACAGTCTATTGCTCCATGTTATTAGCCATTTCAGGGGAGAGGATGACTGTAGGACAGGAGAATACAGTCTATTGCCCCCTGTTATCAGCCATTTCAGGGGAGAGGATGACTGTAGGACAGGAGAATACAGTCTATTGCCTCCTGTTATCAGCCATTTCAGGGGGGAGGATGACTGTAGGACAGGAGAATACAGTCTATTGCCCCCTGTTATCAGCCATTTCAGGGGAGAGGATGACTGTAGGACAGGAGAATACAGTCTATTGCCCCCTGTTATCAGCCATTTCAGGGGGGAGGATGACTGTAGGACAGGAGAATACAGTCTATTGCTTCCTGTTATCAGCCATTTCAGGGGAGAGGATGACTGTAGGACAGGAGAATACAGTCTATTGCTCCCTGTTAGCGGCCATTTCAGGGGAGAGGATGACTGTAGGACAGGAGAATACAGTCTATTGCCCCCTGTTATCAGCCATTTCAGGGGAGAGGATGACTGTAGGACAGGAGAATACAGTCTATTGCTCCCTGTTATCAGCTATTTCAGGTGAGAGGATGACTGTAGGACAGGAGAATATAGTCTATTGCTCCCTGTTAGCGGCCATTTCAGGGGGGAGGATGACTGTAGGACAGGAGAATACAGTCTATTGCCCCCTGTTATCAGCCATTTTAGGGGAGAGGATGACTGTAGGACAGGAGAATACAGTCTATTGCCCCCTGTTATCAGCCATTTCAGGGGAGAGGATGACTGTAGGACAGGAGAATACAGTCTATTACCCCTGTTATCAGCCATTTCAGGGGAGAGGATGACTGTAGGACAGGAGAATACAGTCCATTGCCCCCTGTTATCAGCCATTTCAGGGGAGAGGATGACTGTAGGACAGGAGAATACAGTCTATTGCTCCCTGTTATCAGCCATTTCAGGGGAGAGGGTGACTGTAGGACAGGAGAATACAGACTATTGCTCCCTGTTATCAGCCATTTCAGGGAAGCTGATGACTGTAGGACATGAGAATACAATCTATTGCCCCCTGTTATCAGCCATTTCAGGGGAGAGGATGACTGTAGGACAGGAGAAAACAGTCTATTGCCCCCTGTTATCAGCCATTTCAGGGGAGAGGATGACTGTAGGACAGGAGAATACAGTCTATTGCACCCTGTTATCAGCCATTTCAGGGGAGAGGATGACTGTAGGACAGGAGAATACAGTCTATTGCACCCTGTTATCAGCCATTTCAGGGGAGAGGATGACTGTAGGACAGGAGAATACAGTCTATTGCCCCCTGTTATCAGCCATTTCAGGGGAGAGGATGACTGTAGGACAGGAGAATACAGTCTATTGCCCCCTGTTATCAGCCATTTCAGGGGAGAGGATGACTGTAGGACAGGAGAAAACAGTCTATTGCCCCTGTTATCAGCCATTTCAGGGGAGAGGATGACTGTAGGACAGGAGAATACAGTCTATTGCACCCTGTTATCAGCCATTTCAGGGGAGAGGATGACTGTAGGACAGGAGAATACAGTCTATTGCACCCTGTTATCAGCCATTTCAGGGGAGAGGATGACTGTAGGACAGGAGAATACAGTCTATTGCTCCCTGTTATCAGCCATTTCAGGGAGAGGATGACTGTAGGACAGGAGAATACAGTCTATTGCCCCTGTTATCAGCCATTTCAGGGGAGAGGATGACTGTAGGACAGGAGAATACAGTCTATTGCCCCTGTTATCAGCCATTTCAGGGGAGAGGATGACTGTAGGACAGGAGAATACAGTCTATTGCCCCCTGTTATCAGCCATTTCAGGGGAGAGGATGACTGTAGGACAGGAGAATACAATCTATTACCCCTGTTATCAGCCATTTCAGGGGAGAGGATGTTTTAATACGATGCGGTTGTCGACCTGTATATGGGAATTTCTTCTACTTTGGTGATGGGGGAGTTTCAGATTCCTCGCTTTCATTTCTTCCTCCGTCCGCTATGTCCCGTCCATATAATGTATGTACGAGTTGTCAGATGTCAGCAAATTACTAGTTGTCGGTAAAGAATATAAACTGTAAACCCCATGCTCATCTCAACAGTTTCCTGCCAGCTGCAGAGAACCTGCACTCGTCTGTTAGGCAGTAACCCTCCCAGTATGCTGGGGGTTGTAGTTCTTCAGACCAGTAGAAAGACATTTTTAAGAATCCTATCAATTATATGGCATTTGTATTTCCTTGGCTTGACAACTGCTCGGTTGTCAGACAAAAACTAATTTAATCCCTGACTGACCCATACCTATAGCCAAGCTCGGTGGTGCTGCCAGCTGGGCATAGGGAGCGTCAGTGTGGGCCCAAGAGCTTACAGTCTCTGCCCCGGCTGGGGCACCCTATGTGTGTTACCTGTGGCAGCCATGGTCCCCAGCTCTTGGCACTCCTTGCCCAGGACTCGGCGCAGTGTCTGATGAGAGTTATCCTCCTCTTCTCATTAATCCTGCTCCTCTCGGTCTGCAGGCACAGGCTGGCTCATCCTTCCCCTGACTGGTGCCCACCCTGCTGCTGCCCGCTCCTCTCCGTCTTCTGCTCCTTCCCTCTCCCTTAGGTCTCAGTTTCCTGGCTCTCAGGTGCCTTATTAATAATTGACAGAGCTGTTTGCGGAAGGCTGTGCAAATAGCAGCTCAGCTCCTGGGGCTGATTTCACAGGGAAGGCTGGCAGTACCATTTTACTCAATGCCATGATGGTACAAAGGGTGTAGTAGGTGGGAGAAGAGCCTGGTACGGGGTCATGTCAGTGCTCACCCCATGTCTATAGGGGTCAGATTGCTCCTTGCACCATGGTTAGCGATTAGAGACGCAGCTTTCCTGTTGGTGGTCAGGGTAAGAGTCCAATTGTAGTGTCGCCTACTCGGCTCTGCTGCATCGCAGCCCATAGGAAGCCACTGTGGCCAAAGAATAGGATTGAAGTCGAGTTGCAGTTTTGATGCCGATTGTCCCCAGCTGGCGACACCCCATCTTCCGTGCTGCCACCATGTATCTGAAGACTTAGTGCTGTTATTGATTTCAGCAGCTATAGATATGAAGGTGCGATGTGCTGCGGCCCTGTAGACGAGATCACCCAAGCAGACGGGCGTATCAGTGTGAGGTATGTGCCAACATTGCGCCACCCAGTGCTCTGTAAATAATGCGCAATCCTCGTATAAGGCAAAGTGGTGCGACTTTTATTTATTTTTTAATAGACTTTGTTTCCATTCCTCACCATTTCTAAGTTCTCTGCTTGCTGTCAGTGAATGACAACATGTTGTTATGGACCCAGAGGCTGGAATCCTGTCCTGCCCCAAACGTCAGAAGTGATAGCGTGTTACAATTGTAGGGTAAGCAGGCTCAACCCCCCCCCCCCCTCCTTTCCGTAAAGAGTGATACAATGTATCAGGGCAGGTACAATGTAACAGAGAGAAGCACCTCAGCAGCACAAGTATCTCCTGACCTGTTTGTTACAATGTATCAGGGCAGACAGAACATTTAGGACCAGGGAGAGATGTGTGCTGCTGATGTCTCTCGTGCTTCGCTCTCACTTGTCCTCTTTGTTACAATGTATCAGTTTAGAGATTATCTAGACCGGATACAGTTGTAACGAACCCTCAGCTGTGAGAACGATTACGGCCTCTTTTTACACGAACGATACGGATTCTCTCGGTCTGATGAGGTAAAAACGGATGCATACAGGTTCAGTCAGTTCTGTCTGCGATTGCGTTCAATATTTCAGTTTTTTCCGTGCAGGTGCAATACCGTTTTTGATGCGTTTTTTTCATGTGCGTCAAAAAAAAATTTGAAGGATAACAGTCAGGGGGAGATGGAAAGTCCTAAAAATTATTTTAGGGAACTAGGAGAGAAGCTCATCCGGGACCTCCAAGGTAATGGTTTCAGAAATACCACCAGTGCCACGAGTGTCACCAGAGAGTCAACGGGAGCTTAGGGGTTAAATAAGTGGCTCAGAAGCCGGTGCAGGAAGGAAGGGTTTGGGTTCATGGAGAACTGGGCCGACTTCTCGGTCAGTTACAGGCTCTACAGTAAGGACGGGCTGCACCTGCCCTGGGGGGGAAATGGTTAGACGGCTGGAGGAGCTTTTAAACTAGGATCTGGGGGGAGGTTGGGGGGTCATACTAATAAAGGGGGTAGATAGAGAGTGGGATATAGGAGGGGACGGTGGGGATTTAGTGGGGGCTGGGGTTAGTGAGGAAAGTAGGGAGAAGACTGGGCAGAGCTATACACTTATGAAAAATAGAACTGCCGGTAACGAGAACCTGTTACATACAAACATCAACCAAGGTAACCCAAAAATCCCGGATATTCACTTTACAGATAATAGTAATTTACAATGGATTTTCTCAAATGCCAGAAGTCTAGCTAGAAAAATGGGGGATCTGGAGGCTCTGGTACTAGAGGAACACATAGATGTAGTTGGTGTGGCTGAGACATGGTTGGACTCTTCACATGACTGGGCTGTTAACATTCAGGGTTTTACACTAGGAAAGACAGAGTCAATAGAAAAGGTGGTGGCGTGTGCCTGTATGTGAGGAGTGATCCGTGAAAGAGGCAATTGTGGGTGCGGATGGTGCGGATGTGGAAACCTTATGGTTGGAAGTTCAAAGGGATATAAACACCGAAAAAAATAATACTTGGTGTATTCCGTAGACCCCCTCACATCACAGAGGAGATAGAAGCTCAACTGTATAACCAAATAGAGCGGCTGCACAGGCGGGTACAGGGGTCATAATGGGAGATTTTACCTTCCCAGACATTGATTGGGGGTCATGGTTCTGCCTCAGCCGCAAAGGGGAGAAGATTCCTCAGCTGCTGCAGAACCACTTTATGGGCCAGTTTGTAGAAGCTCCCACGTGGGGCGATGCTCTGCTGGATCTGGTAATTATTATTAATGATGCAGAGCTTGTTGGAAATTTTACTCTTCGAGAAACACTAGGTAATAGTGACCACAATATCATTATATTCCCCATAAATTATAAGAAGCAAACTCTGTCAGGCAGAGCAAAGACCCTGGATTTCAAAAAGGCTAATTTCCCCGGGTTGAGGGCATCATTTCAGGGCATAGACTGGGAGCAGCTGCTGCAATAAAAGTAATTGCACTAACAAATGTATTCCTTTAAGTAACAAGTATAAAAGGCTAAAATTGCTGTAGCATTTAAAGATTACAAAGGGCCTAATAAAATCTGTAAAAAGGAGATAAAATTAGCAAAAATACAAAACGAACAGCAGGCGGCAAAAGAGCAAAAACATCCCAAAAAGTTCTTTAAATATATAAATGCTAAAAAACCAAGGTCTGAGCAGGTAGGTCCCCTAAATAATGGTAAAGGGCGGGGGGGGGGGGTAGTCACTGAAGATAAAGAAAAGGCATAGTTACTAAATGGGTTTTAGCTCTGTACATACAAAAGAAGAGGAAGGAGCTGATATCTGTGGTGCCGGGGCTGTTAGTACATCCAGTAATATACTCAACTGGCTAACTGTAGAAATGGTCCAAGACAAGTTAAATAGAGTAAATGTGAACAAGGCTCCGGGTCCAGATGGATTGCACTCTAGAGTGCTTAAAGAGCTCATGTCAGTCATTGCTCTGCCCCTGTTTATAATTTTTAAAGATTCTCCAGGTACTGGCACAGTGCCGAGTGATTGGGACAAGGCAAACGTGGTGCCCATATTCAAAAAAGGCTCTAGATCAGGGGTGCACAACCTGCGGCTCGGGGGCCACATGCGGCCCTCAATACCATTCTGTGCGGCCCCCAACCATCTGGCGACAGACATGAATGTCTATGTATTGTGGCTGCTCACATATATCTTTTATGTATTCTCCCATTAGATGGGAGTACCAGAAATGTAACCACACATTTATAGTGTATACTGTACGTGCAATAAGCCATAAGTTACAGTATTTAAGTTGTTAATACCCCTTCAAATGTTATTTTCGGCCCTTGTCGTTGGTTCAGTCTAACAATGTGGCCCCCGACTAGAAAACGTTGTGCACCCCTGCTCTAGATCCTCCACAGGTAATTATAGACCAGTTAGTTTAACTTCTGTTGTGGGAAAAATGTTTGAAGGAATCTTAAGGAACCATATACAGGAGTATGTGACTGTAAGTAATAACTAACATGGGTTTACTAAGGACAGAGGTTGTCAGACTAACCTGATTTGTTTTTTTTGAGGAGGTAAGTAAAAGCCTGGGAGTGGCTGTGGATGTAGTGAGGTGAGTAGATAACCTGTACAGAGAAGCGGCTGTGGATGTAGTGAGGTGAGTAGATAACCTGTACAGAGGAGCAGCTGTGGATGTAGTGAGGTAAGAAGAAGCCTGGACAGAGGGGCGGCTGTGGATGTAGTGAGGTGAGTAGAAGCCTGGACAGAGGGGCGGCAGTGGATGTAGTGAGGTAAGAAGAAGCCTGGGCAGAGGGGCGGCAGTGGATGTAGTGAGGTAAGAAGAAGCCTGGACAGAGGGGCGGCAGTGGATGTAGTGAGGTAAGAAGAAGCCTGGGCAGAGAGGCGGCTGTGGATGTAGTGATGTGAGTAGATAACCTGTACAGAGAAGCGGCTGTGGATGTAGTGAGGTGAGTAGATAACCTGGACAGAGGAGCAGCTGTGGATGTAGTGAGGTAAGAAGAAGCCTGGACAGAGGGGCGGCTGTGGATGTAGTGAGGTGAGTAGAAGCCTGGACAGAGGGGCGGCAGTGGATGTAGTGAGGTAAGAAGAAGCCTGGGCAGAGGGGCGGCAGTGGATGTAGTGAGGTAAGAAGAAGCCTGGACAGAGGGGCGGCAGTGGATGTAGTGAGGTAAGAAGAAGCCTGGGCAGAGAGGCGGCTGTGGATGTAGTGAGGTGAGTAGATAACCTGGACAGAGAGGCGGCTGTGGATGTAGTGAGGTGAGTAGATAACCTGGACAGAGGGGCGGCTGTGGATGTAGTGAGGTAAGAAGAAGCCTGGACAGAGGGGCAGCAGTGGATGTAGTGAGGTAAGAAGCCTGGGCAGAGGGGCGGCTGTGGATGTAGTGAGGTGAGTAGATAACCTGGACAGAGGAGCGGCTGTGGATGTAGTGAGGTAAGAAGAAGCCTGGACAGAGGGGCGGCTGTGGATGTAGTGAGGTAAGATGAAGCCTGGACAGAGGGGCGGCAGTGGATGTAGTGAGGTAAGAAGAAGCCTGGGCAGAGGGGCGGCTGTGGATGTAGTGAGGTGAGTAGATAACCTGGACAGAGAGGCGGCTGTGGATGTAGTGAGGTGAGTAGATAACCTGGACAGAGGGGCGGCTGTGGATGTAGTGAGGTAAGAAGAAGCCTGGACAGAGGGGCGGCTGTGGATGTAGTGAGGTAAGAAGAAGCCTGGACAGAGGGGCAGCAGTGGATGTAGTGAGGTAAGAAGCCTGGGCAGAGGGGCGGCTGTGGATGTAGTGAGGTGAGTAGTAGCCTGGACCGAGGGGCGGCTGTGGATGTAGTGAGGTAAGAAGAAGCCTGGACAGAGGGGCGGCAGTGGATGTAGTGAGGTGAGTAGTAGCTTGGACCGAGGGGCGGCTGTGGATGTAGTGAGGTGAGTAGAAGCCTGGACAGAGGGGCGGCTGTGGATGTAGTGAGGTAAGAAGAAGCCTGGGCAGAGGGGCGTCTGTGGATGTAGTGAGGTGAGTAGATAACCTGGACAGAGGGGCGGCTGTGGATGTAGTGAGGTAAGAAGAAGCCTGGGCAGAGGGGCGGCTGTGGATGTAGTGAGGTGAGTAGATAACCTGGACAGAGGGACATAATTAACCTATACAAGTATATAAATGGGCCATACAAAAAATACGGTGAAAAACTGCTCCATGTAAAATGTCCTCAAAAGACAAGGGGGCGCTGCCTCCGACTGGAGAAGAACTCCGTCTCCGGTAGCGTCAAGGATTCTTTACTGTAAGAGCTGTGAATCTGTGGAGTAGACACCTCAGGACGTGGGAACAGGGGACGGGTTTATGAAGGGTTTAGATGAATTTTTAAAAGTAAAAAACATTACTTCTTGTAGAAATCTGAGGTCCCCCCCCCCACCATCAGTGAAAAACGCGTTACCTCCGGATACAATCCGGTTTCCACTGAAGCCACATTCACTCCTATAGAGCCAGATCTGCGTCAGACGCTGAATACAGAACCTGCTGCGAAGTTTTCTGAACGCAGAAATAACACGTGACAAACCACGAATGGGTCAGGATGCAGTCTGGATGCTACGCGTTTGCGTCACGCATCACACCCTGAAGGAAAACTTATTCATGTGAAAGAGGCCTTATAGGGCTTTACAGGAGTGTTCCTAGTCATTGACAGCAAGCAGAGATCTTTGAAAATAGAATGTTGTGATTCGGGGAGGTGTCAGTCATTCTGCCTCTGTGATCGCAGGAACTGCGAAAAGCTGGACGACTGTGATGGCGGCCATATTGTCTGTCTCCCAGCAGCAGTGATGGAAGGCGTGGGCTGCGGTGGTAGAGGTGGTCACCCAGCTTTCCCAGAAACGATCATTCTGAGGGACGTGGTCTTCACTGTCCTTCCCAGCTGCTGCTCTCCCACCAGTTAATCCCAGTGCCAGCCTTACCCGGTGGTGGGAATGATAGACGTTCCCACCTTCACCATGGAGGCCGCATTCACTGCTAATTGCCTTCTCGAGGTCAAACTGCGCAGATAAGCGGCGCCCGTCCCTGACCAGCAGCTCGTCTCCGGGCCGATGACAAATGATCAGATCTGAAGGGCATTTCCTCCATGTGACGTCCCTGACCTCTGCGGACTCTGGGAAACCTGGCTGACACCCCGCGGAGAGCGCTAATCGTGGCCGAGTTGTCACCCAGCTTTCCGGAATAACCTGACAACTCGACTCCAAGATTTAGGTTTTTTGGGGACTCAGCAGAAAATGCCCATTACACGCCTTATATACGGATGTGAACGTCTGCCCGGGCAGCGCCCCCGTCTCCAGGCTCCGCTGGCGCAGTTCACAACTTTATTGTTTTATTGCTTTGAGGACAAAGGCTGAGAGGAGATGAGAGCGCGGTGACCTCTTAAAGGGGCGGTGGCCTGTATGAACCGTGTCATGGCGGTTGGCTCATATAGCGCTGCGTTATTGCCCGTAGTCACATCCAGAGCTGCATTCACCATTCTGCTGTACTGCAGTCGGGGAAATGTAGTTGTGATGTACGTTGGTGATTCGCTTGTCCGGAGGAATCTGTCACGTGAAGCTCCGGGGCCCTAATCCAACCATGTGCATTAATTACACTGGGGGCTTCTCCTCTGCTGGGGGGTCTTCTACCCCTGCACCCCCTATAGCTATGGCGCGGTACCCAGGCCGGGCGCACACAACGCCAGCAATAGAGCAGAGTCTTGGTGCAGCTCTGGTGGTGGCTGGAGCACAATGGCTGCGCACAGTGGCTTTGCCATCGGCGCCGTTGTCATTAGCAAGCAGCCAAGCGCCATTATGAGCGCAGAGGATCAGGCTGTGGACGCATCGCTGAGAGGATCAGTGAATTCTAAGGGAAATTACATTTTAAAATGTGAAAAAAAAACTTTATTATACACGAGAACAACAGTCCGCTGTCAAGACTGGTGGCCCCGCCCCTTGTCCAGCGCTTATCTGACAGTCACATGACCTACAATGCTGCGCACGAGCTCTAGTTCCCGGCGTGCTATGCGGTACGTGCTGTGCGTCCACTCATGGCCGTGGAGGCTTCTGGGACTTGTAGTTTGCGCTACTCCGTCCGCAGGTTGACCCTACCATGGCTTCAGCAGGGAGCATGGAGACCCCAGATCGTGGACACCAGCAGCGCCCCTTCCTTATCGGGGTGAGCGGCGGCACTGCCAGCGGCAAGGTGAGTGTGCGGAGGAGAAGCTGCGTTACCGGGTAATGAGTGCGGTCCGGGGTCCCCACGGCTCGTTTTCAGGGGCTGTCATTCTCTCTGGTGGTTGGTAACTGACAACTCCAGTCACTGTGCCCAAGTGCGCCCCCTCCAGGTCACCGTCACAGCGGCGGGAAGGAGAGCGACCAAGAGGAGAGTGCAGGTTCAGTGGTCGGAGAAAAAGCGGTTATTGGACGGAGACAACGGGAGCGGAGTGAGGAGCCTGCAAACAACTAACAGCGGCCCCTAGTGGAGGCTGTATAATGTGTATGTAGTGAGCTCCCCCTAGTGGTGACTGTATAATCTGTATGTAGTGAGCTCCCCCTAGTGGAGGCTGTGTAATCTGTATGTAGTGAGCTCCCCCTAGTGGTGGCTGTATAATCTGTATGTAGTGAGCTCCCTCTAGTGGTGGCTGTATAATCTGTATGTAGTGAGATCCCTCTAGTGGTGGCTGTATAATTTGTATGTAGTGAGCTCCCTCTAGTGGTGGCTGTATGTAGTGAGCTTCCTCTAGTGGTGGCTGTATGTAGTGAGCTTCCTCTAGTGGTGGCTGTATAATCTGTATGTAGTGAGCTCCCTCTAGTGGTGGCTGTATAATTTGTATGTGGGGAGCTCCCCCTAGTTGTGACTGTATAATCTGTATGTAGTGAGCTCCCTCTAGTGGTGGCTGTATAATTTGTATGTAGTGAGCTCCCTCTAGTGGTGGCTGTATAATCTGTATGTAGTGAGCTCCCTCTAGTGGTGGCTGTATAATCTGTATGTAGTGAGCTCTCTCTAGTGGTGGCCGTATAATCTGTATGTAGTGAGCTCTCTCTAGTGGTGGCCGTATATTCTGTATGTAGTGAGCTCCCTCTAGTGGTGACTGTATAATCTGTATGTAGTGAGCTCCCCCTAGTGGTGGCTGTATGTAGTGAGCTCCCCCTAGTGGTGGCCGTATATTCTGTATGTAGTGAGCTCCCTCTAGTGGTGACTGTATAATCTGTATGTAGTGAGCTCCCCTCTAGTGGTGGCTGTATAATCTGTATGTAGTGAGCTCCCTCTAGTGGTGACTGTATAATCTGTATGTAGTGAGCTCCCCCTAGTGGTGGCTGTATGTAGTGAGCTCCCCCTAGTGGTGGCCGTATATTCTGTATGTAGTGAGCTCCCTCTAGTGGTGGCTGTATAATCTGTATGTAGTGAGCTCCCTCTAGTGGTGGCGGTATAATCTGTATGTAGTGAGCTCCCCCTGGTGGTGACTGTATAATCTGTATGTAATGAGCTCCCTCTAGTGGTGGCTGTATAATCTGTATGTAGTGAGCTTCCTCTAGTGGTGGCTGTATAATCTGTCTGTAGTGAGCTCCCTCTAGTGATGGCTGTATAATCTGTATGTAGTAAACTCCCTCTAGTGGTGGCTGTATAATCTGTATGTAGTGAGCTCCCTCTAGTGGTGGCTGTATAATCTGTATGTAGTAAACTCCCTCTAGTGGTGGCTGTATAATCTGTATGTAGTGAGCTCCCTCTAGTGTTGGCTGTATAATCTGTATGTAGTGAGCTCCCTCTAGTGGTGGCTGTATAATCTGTATGTAGTGAGCTCCCTGGAGCGGTGGCTGTATAATCTGTATGTAGTGAGCTCCCTCTAGTGGTGGCTGTATAATCTGTATGTAGTGAGCTCCCTCTAGTGGTGGCTGTATAATCTGTATGTAGTGAGCTCCCTCTAGTGTTGGCTGTATAATCTGTATGTAGTGAGCTCCCTCTAGTGGTGGCTGTATAATCTGTATGTAGTGAGCTACCTGGAGCGGTGGCTGTATAATCTGTATGTAGTGAGCTCCCTCTAGTGGTGGCTGTATAATCTGTATGTAGTGAGCTCCCTCTAGTGGTGGCTGTATAATCTGTATGTAGTGAGCTCCCTCTAGTGGTGGCTGTATAATCTGTATGTAGTAAACTCCCTCTAGTGGTGGCTGTATAATCTGTATGTAGTGAGCTCCCTCTAGTGTTGACTGTATAATCTGTATGTAGTGAGCTCCCTCTAGTGGTGGCTGTATAATCTGTATGTAGTGAGCTCCCTCTAGTAGTGGCTGTATAATCTGTATGTAGTGAGCTCCCTCTAGTGGTGGCTGTATAATCTGTATGTAGTGAGCTTCCTCTAGTGGTGGCTGTATAATCTGTATGTAGTGAGCTTCCTCTAGTGGTGGCTGTATAATCTGTATGTAGTGAGCTCCCTCTAGTGGTGGCTGTATAATCTGTATGTAGTGAGCTCCCCCTAGTGGTGGCTGTATAATCTGTATGTAGTGAGCTCCCCCTAGTGGTGGCTGTATAATCTGTATGTAGTGAGCTCCCTGGAGCGGTGGCTGTATAATCTGTATGTAATGAGCTCCCTCTAGTGGTGACTGTATAATCTGTATGTAGTGAGCTCCCTCTAGTGGTGGCTGTATAATCTATAAACATAATTTTGTCATGCAGTCTCCTGCAGGGGATTTGGTGCTGTGTATCAGAGGAGATATAAAATGATTCTGGTGATTTGTGCTGTGACCCTCCAGTTTGGTGTAGAATGCGGCAGTTTTCCCAGCACAATCCCAGTGTGAGAAAACATTGCAGCTGCAGCGATATGAACCGTGGGTGTGACCTCTGCGCTGATACTGTTGCGGTGGTGGGGTCAGTCTTTGCCCTCTGCACATAATGACCCGTGATTCATGTCCAGTGGCCTTTAGAATGCAGCGGTCGTCCAATCTGACATCCCATGCAGCGCCCCCTGCCGGCTCAGAGCAGTACAGCCGCTGGGTGCTCTGGCATATGTTGGCCAGTAGGTGGCGTCACACTGTACCGCAGGGGGTTTTGCTGCGCTGTGTAATGTCTCCTCTCGTCCAGTCCACAGTCTGTGAGAAGATCATGGAGCTTCTGGGGCAGAATGAGGTTGAGCAGAGGCAGAGGAAGGTGGTCATCCTGAGCCAGGACCGCTTCTACAAGGTGCTGACCCCGGAGCAGAAGGCCCGGGCCCTGAAGGGGCAGTACAACTTTGACCACCCCGGTGAGTGGGGTCGGAGCTGGCCTTTATACAGCCGTCCTCCCAGCATGCCGACATCTTTAACACTTAACTCTTTCTCCTCTTAGATGCTTTTGACAATGATCTGATGTACAGGACGCTCACCAAGATCCTAGAGGGGCAGATCGTGGAAGTCCCCATGTACGACTTCGTCACACACTCGAGGTGAGATGCTGCCGGTTATCAGATACAGAGCGATTTGTGCCGCCACCTCAGTGTCATCATAGGGTCCACATGGCGACAGATCAGCAGCCGTTAACCAATGTGCTCCTGCAGTAATGCATTCCCAGGGTGAGCGCCACCTTGTGGTCCCCAGTGGTGAGTACCGCTGCAGCTTCTCTCCTCTTCTGCCCCAGGTTACCAGAGACCTCGACCGTCTACCCGGCCGACGTGCTGCTCTTCGAGGGCATTCTGGCGTTTTATAACCAAGAGATCCGGGACATGTTCCACCTGAAGCTGTTTGTGGACACGGATTCGGATGTCAGGTTGTCTCGGAGGGGTGAGTGACGGACCGCACTGAATGCACAAGTAACAAGGAGGAGTAGAGGGAAGAGCTGTCATATAGATGCCAGTACACCTATGTGCGGTAAAACCACGTGCGTTATCTGCCACTTTGTGTAGACTCGTTTACTTAAATAAGAGTGTACCTTATTAAAATATAACCTTTATTAGGACTTAATAAAATAAACCAAAACGGACACTCTTACACTAAATAGTCCCCAAAGATCTATAGGGTGTACTGTATCAATTTTAGGGGAGGTCCTAAATATGGTAATGATGGGCTTGGGGGGGCCCCTCTTACTGACTACAGGTGCTATCTCTCCATACACTGACCCTCAAAGGCCCTCACTAGTAAGTGTGATACCCTAAAGCGGCCGTAGTCGGAGCACCCGCCCCGAGAAGGGCGACCCCCAGCCTCTCGGACCTATCTAGTTAACCCTATAGACAGTCACTATCCTATAGATCCTAGCGTAAGTATATTAAATCATCCGACGCGTTTCGCCATATACAGTTCAATGGCTCTTCAGGGATTCTTTCTGAAACAGGGGAGCGCTCTGCGCAGTGGCAGCACTTCCCCCTGAAATTGTGTGTGGCAGTGGCAATAGGTAGCGGTGAGTGCCGTATATTTATACCGCTTTTAGTCCCGCCTCAACTCCGATAGCCAATCCTAGTGTATAATTCTGGCCCATTGTGAGGCGGGCCAAAGGTTAAACTGGGCGTAACGCCCACCACGTCACCCTACACTCCTCACCTGTCATTGGCACGGAGATCCGTCGTCAAGTTATCCCCTCTACTCAGGGTGCGACGCGATGCTCCGTGCCTACCGGAAGTGCGTCATGTAGGGGGCGCGTCCGTTGTCATGGGGACCTTACACCGCGTCCCCGGCTCGGCTCCCTGGCCGTGGTAAATCACAGAAGCATGCGACTCATTGTACACATTGCTAATTTTCAATGTGGAACCGTTCAAACAGATACAGTCCACTTACATCTGGCTTTTATATTTTATGAAACAGCACAGTGAGTTGATGTTTATAGCAAAAGGCTACCCGATCGACTCTAATGTGCTGAAATCGAAGGGACATTTATAGGTATATAGCGATCTAGATGGCTGTTTAAATTCTAGGTCTGCAAAAATGGTTTATAGGACAGGACTTCATTCAGTCCCTTGGGTGTCACTGAGCCCATTCTATAAATCCATCTGGCCTCTATTCTCAGGATCTTATTGTCCCAATTTCCACCTCTAGGTGGTGGTGGGACCTGCTGGATCCCCATGAATCTCAGGCATCTTATATCTCCATCATGATGCTGATTTACATGACGCGCAACGGGGGTGTCCTTTTTGTTTAGGACATCATTTATGTGGTCCCTGATCCGCCGCCTAAATTCCCTTTTTGTCTTGCCCACATAATCAAGTGGGCAAGAACATTGTATCAGATACACTACACCCATACTGAGACAGTTGATAAAGTCTCTGATGGTGTAGGTCCTCCCAGTACTAGAACTGGAGAAAGTTTTTGTTCTGTGTATCTGATTACAGGCGAGGCAGTTCCCACATTTAAATGTACCCATGGGGCGTCTAGATAGCCAGTTACCCGGGGTCTCTGGTGTTCGAAAATGACTATTCACTAGTCTGTCTTTTAGACTTCTCCCTCTCCTATAGGTAACCTGAGGATAGGGTGCCAGGTACTCTTCCAAGTCAGGATCGGCTCGCAGAATGTCCCAATGCCTGCTTAGGATCTTTTTAATTTCCTGATGTGCAGTATCAAAGGTGCCTATAATCCAGAATTTGTCTGGTTCTGAGGGTTCATCTTTCATATGTACCTTAGGGATTAAAAGTGTATCCCTAGGTCTCGTACAAGCCTCCTTATACGCTTTACGCAGAACACCATCTGGGTAGCCCCTATCCCTAAATCTCAACCTGAGGTCCCTGGCCTGGCTTTTATATATTCTCATGGTTGAACAATTACGTCGCAACCTTAAATATTGGCCTTTTGGGATCCCTCTACGGAGGGAATACGGGTGTATGTAAGGTCCCCATGACAACGGACGCGCCCCCTACATGACGCACTTCCGGTAGGCACGGAGCATCGCGTCGCACCCTGAGTAGAGGGGATAACTTGACGACGGATCTCCGTGCCAATGACAGGTGAGGAGTGTAGGGTGACGTGGTGGGCGTTACGCCCAGTTTAACTTTTGGCCCGCCTCACAATGGGCCAGAATTATACACTAGGATTGGCTATCGGAGTTGAGGCGGGACTAAAAGCGGTATAAATATACGGCACTCACCGCTACCTATTGCCACTGCCACACACAATTTCAGGGGGAAGCGCTGCCACTGCGCATCCCGCTCCCATGTTTCAGAAAGAATCCCTGAAGAGCCATTGAACTGTATATGGCGAAACGCGTCGGATGATTTAATATACTTACACTAGGATCTATAGGATAGTGACTGTCTATAGGGTTAACTAGATAGGTCCGAGGTTCGAGAGGCTGGGGGTCGCCCTTCTCGGGGCGGGTGCTCCGACTACGGCCGCTTTAGGGTATCACACTTACTAGTGAGGGCCTTTGAGGGTCAGTGTATGGAGAGATAGCACCTGTAGTCAGTAAGAGGGACCCCCCCAAGCCCATCATTACCATATTTAGGACCTCCCCTAAAATTGATACAGTACACCCTATAGATCTTTGGGGACTATTTAGTGTAAGAGTGTCCGTTTTGGTTTATTTTATTAAGTCCTAATAAAGGTTATATTTTAATAAGGTACACTCTTATTTAAGTAAACAATTTTCATGCCACTGAGTGTAGGAGTTGGAGAAAGTGAAAAGGAACCTCCAATATACATGTTACTTTGTGTAGACTCGCCCTGATACTGCGGCTCCGTCTACATCTATCAGATCTATGAGGTAGGAACCGAGCCAGGGGCCACAGAGCAATAATCACTTTCTCTAATGTGTTATAGTAGTTCTATTCTTGTACATAGGAGGCAGTATTATAGTAGTTATATTCTTGTATATAGGAGGCAGTATTATAGCAGTTATATTCTTGTACATAGGAGCAGTATTATAGTAGTTATATTCTTGTACATGGGAGCAGTATTATAGTAGTTATATTCTTGTACATAGGAGGCAGTATTATAGCAGTTATATTCTTGTACATAGGAGCAGTATTATAGTAGTTATATTCTTGTACATGGGAGCAGTATTATAGTAGGTATATTCTTGTACATAGGAGCAGAATTATAGTAGTTATATTCTTGTACATAGGAGCAGTATTATAGTAGTTATATTCTTGTACATAGGAGCAGTATTATAGCAGTTATATTCTTGTACATAGGAGGCAGTATTATAGTAGTTATATTCTTGTACATAGGAGCAGTATTATAGTAGTTATATTCCTGTACATAGGAGCAGTATTATAGTAGTTATATTCCTGTACATAGGAGGCAGTATTATAGTAGTTATATTCTTGTACATAGGAGCGGTATTATAGTAGTTATATTCCTGTACATAGGAGCAGTATTATAGTAGTTATATTCCTGTACATAGGAGGCAGTATTATAGTAGTTATATTCTTGTACATAGGAGCGGTATTATAGTAGTTATATTCCTGTACATAGGAGCAGTATTATAGTAGTTATATTCTTGTACATAGGAGGCAGTATTATAGTAGTTATATTCTTGTACATAGGAGGCAGTATTATAGTAGTTATATTCCTGTACATAGGAGGCAGTATTATAGTAGTTATATTCTTGTACATAGGAGGCAGTATTATAGTAGTTATATTCCTGTACATAGGAGCAGTATTATAGTAGTTATATTCCTGTACATAGGAGCAGTATTATAGTAGTTATATTGTTGTACATAGTGAGCAGTATTATAGTAGTTATATTCTTGTACATAGGAGCAGTATTATAGTAGTTATATTCTTGTACATAGGAGCAGTATTATAGTAGTTATATTCTTGTACATAGGAGGCAGTATTATAGTAGTTATATTCTTGTACATAGGAGCAGTATTATAGTAGTTATATTCTTGTACATAGGAGCAGTATTATAGTAGTTATATTCTTGTACATAGGAGGCAGTATTATAGTAGTTATATTCCTGTACATAGGAGCAGTATTATAGTAGTTATATTCCTGTACATAGGAGGCAGTATTATAGTAGTTATATTCTTGTACATAGGAGCGGTATTATAGTAGTTATATTCCTGTACATAGGAGCAGTATTATAGTAGTTATATTCTTGTACATAGGAGGCAGTATTATAGTAGTTATATTCCTGTACATAGGAGCAGTATTATAGTAGTTATATTCCTGTACATAGGAGCAGTATTATAGTAGTTATATTGTTGTACATAGTGAGCAGTATTATAGTAGTTATATTCTTGTACATAGGAGCAGTATTATAGTAGTTATATTCTTGTACATAGGAGCAGTATTATAGTAGTTATATTCTTGTACATAGGAGGCAGTATTATAGTAGTTATATTCTTGTACATAGGAGCAGTATTATAGTAGTTATATTCTTGTACATAGGAGGCAGTATTATAGTAGTTATATTCTTATACATAGGAGCAGTATTATAGTAGTTATATTCTTGTACATAGGAGGCAGTATTATAGTAGTTATATTCTTGTACATAGGAGCAGTAATATAGTAGTTATATTCTTGTACATAGGAGCAGTATTATAGTAGTTATATTCTTGTACATAGGAGCAGTATTATAGCAGTTATATTCTTGTACATAGGAGCGGTATTATAGTAGTTATATTCTTGTACATAGCAGGCAGTATTATAGTAGTTATATTCCTGTACATAGGAGCAGTATTATAGTAGTTATATTCTTGTACATAGGAGCAGTATTATAATATTTATATTCTTGTACATAGGAGGCAGTATTATAGCAGTTATATTCTTGTACATAGGAGCGGTATTATAGTAGTTATATTCCTGTACATAGGAGCAGTATTATAGTAGTACATAGTACATAGGGGTCGGTATTCTAGAACCTCCACTTATGGGAACTTTTACTTCCAGTTCTGCGAGACATGAAGCGAGGGAGGGAGTTGGAGCAGATTCTGACTCAGTACACAACTTTTGTGAAGCCGGCATTTGAGGAATTTTCGCTCCCGGTAATTTTCTTACCGTTTTGTCCTTTTGGGTCTATTGTTCGCACTTACACTACAAACACTTGCTGTATTTCTATTACTTTGAGATTGTGTTGTATTTGGTCGGTTCTCATTTCCATCTCTGAAGTTCATCATTTATTGCCGTTTTAATCCGCTTGTAGACTAAGAAGTATGCTGATGTCATCATCCCGCGGGGTGTGGATAATATGGGTGAGCACTGACTGTGGCACATCTGTTTATGTTTCTGTCTGACCAATTAAAGGGGTCTTCTGGTACTGGATAGTGAGGACCCGTCCCATATGGCTATAAGATAGGTGGGGGTCCGGCTCCTGGCATCAGACGCTATACAGCACAGAGAGCCGGGTGCAGCTGACATTCATGACTTCCTTCTGAAGATAGGCCATTAATATCGGAGTCCGTGAACACCCCTTTAATTAAGTTTGGGGGAGGGGGGGGGGGGGGGCAGCAGTGGTAAAAGAGGTTCTGCAGTACCCAAGTACCAGGGACCCATGCTGTGGGTGGCGCTCTCACCTGCCTTCTTCTCTCCTAGTGGCCATTAACCTGATCGTGCAGCACATCCAGGACATCCTGAACGGAGACATCTGTAAGTGGCAGCGAGGGTCTGTGAACGGGCGCTCACAGAAGAGAAGCTTCCCAGGAGCTGGAGATTCGGGAGGGGTTTTGGGCCCCGGGAAGCGCACTCACCTGGAGTCCAGCAGCCGGCCGCACTGAGCGTGTCCTGCCTGCAGCGGCTGCGGAGATCAGACTCTTTACCTCATCATTCCGCATCATGGAGGTGCAGGCAGCAGACGGGGGAGCGCCGGGACTAATTTCAGCCAAAATAGAGAGATTTAATTATTTTTGAAACATTTCTCATATGTCTGATAAGAATCACCAGTAACCCATGGTGATCACAGAAGACGATGGTAGGAAGAGATTATCTGATTGTCCGGCGCCCCCTGCTGACGGGTACCCGCTATGGGCACACAGGTTAATGTGCACTAAATCCTGGGCCGTGTTATAAGGTCCAGGAGATTCGCCCCATTATTTGAATGTGATTTATCCGTGGCACTGGCACCTTTCTATACAGTAATACTTACAGTGATGAGAGTTGTAGTCTATAGCAGTGATCTCCAACTTGTGGCTCTCCAGCTGTTGCAAAACTACAACTCCCATTGTGCCCTGATAGTTGCAGGTTGTCATGGCATGATGAAAGTTGTAGTTTTGCAACAGCTGGAGACCCGTGAGGGAGGGGAGCATGTAGATTCTGAGCCCCCAACCTCTAATTCTCAGATGAGGGATGTCAGGTGATCGGGACGGCCAATCCCTCCAGATGAAGCATCTGACAGTTGTGATTGGCCGGTGCAGTACAAAAACAGCATCACTACTGCACGTATGTGAACGAGGTACCCGGGGGACATGGCGGCCTCAGTTATCAAAATGGCAACCAATCACAGCTCAGCTTTCAATGCTTTATAAGGAGGATGCTGCGCTGTGATTGGTTTCTATGAGGACCACTGTGCCCAAGGCCTTAAAGGGGTATTCCAGCTGTTGCTTCCACTCACTTCCAGAGCAGAGGCTCCTCTAGGCCAGTGTTGCCCAACTTGCCCTCCAGCTGTTGTAAAACTACAACTCCCACCATGCTCTGGTGTAGGCTGATAGCTGTAGGCTTGCTGGGAGTTGTAGTTTTGCAACAGCGGCAGGTTGGGCATCCCTGCTCTGGGCCATGCAGCCGGTCCCAGGCCTGTACACATCTGCTGCAGCCATTCACTGGCCTCTGCGGTGATGCGTCCCCATCCAGATGTGCACAGGCCTGGGAGAGGCAGCATGGCTGAGAGGAGCCCCTGTCTGGGCCCAAGTGGTGAGGAACAGCACAGTACTGGCCAATAGTAAACAGCTGCAATACCCCTTCAAAGTGTTTCCCACTTTACATTATGACAATTTAGCGCCATTTACGTAAAGTTCTACAACTTCCTCATAAGCTTTGTCACAATTCATCATTTTCTAGATCATATATTTGTATGTAGTGACCGCACACATATGTATTAAGATATATTCACACACGGAAGATGTGTTGCAGAAATTGCTCCTGTACGTGAGGACACTCGTGCAACAGATCTGCCGCGTGTGAATACCGCTATGTACAGGCCGCACGATGGTTCTGGGAGCTGAGATATGAGCCGCTGTTTGCAGATTCCTCACACTGTTCTGTCTATGCAGAGGGGCGGCACGGGGGTCCTCGTATCGCAGCTCCCTGGAGGGGAGGTAATCACGTGTTCTCCGGCTCTGTTTACTGAACCCACCTTTGTAGCTTAATTATCTTAATTTTGCACTTTATCCTTATGCAAATGAGCGGACCTCCAGCGGCTGTGGAGCATGCTGGGACATCCCCTGACATGGGCTGGGGGTCCGCGGCTGCTGTAGATCAGGGATGTCAAACTCGTGGCCCTCCAGCTGTTGCAAAACTACAACTCCCATCATGCCTGGACATCCTACAGCTATCAAGGCATGCTGGAAGTTGTAGTTTTGCAACAGCTGGAGGGCCATGAGTTTGACATCTGTGCTGTAGATGATTGAAAGCGACATTGCACAAGTCATTTACACAATTCCTCATCCACGCTGCTGCCCGTTAATGACAGAAATAGGAGAACAGTGATCCCTGATGGTGGTTGTAGTCCCTGTTGTATTGTTACACCTTTATCTGTCCAGCAGATGGCAGCACCTCCTGCAGGAGTAAAATCACGACTGTTATCTACTTGTTACTATGAGGGGATCGGGCCCCGAACTTGGTGTAAACCGCAATAACATCGCTGTCATTAAAAGGAAATTATTGGACAAATAGCATCTCTCGGGTTCACTTCATGTCGTTCGGTTCTGGGTGTGTAGACTTTTACAACTCTTTTTTTATTTTTATTATTGCTCCAATGCATTAAAATTTGCAAATTTTTCTTACAAATCTACAGTTTTGTGTATACAGCTCCAATGCGTCTCCATGGCTACATAAACCATGGGTGTAGTCTGTTACCATGAGAGACACAGTACTGCATAGGAGCTGTATGCACAAAACGTGATGCTTTGGAGCAAAGTAAAAAAAAAAAAAGCGGCCATGTTTTTAAAGGGAACAAGTCAATGTATAATGAAAGGTTCCTCAGTTTTTTAATTCTGCATCCATATTTACTACAATACCCATCCTGCGCATGTCCTGCTGGCAGAAGTATGGCAGATTTTCAGCCACTAAAAACAGAATGCTGTCAGTGAATAGAAACGAAGCTGCAGAGCCTTCGTTATCCAGTGATTAGTAACTCAGGTATGGCACTCTGCAGTCAGTACACTTTGCTAAATACCTTTTATTGTGTGGATGCACAGATTTCCTATTCTCGTCACCCTTGGGGCGCCTTCTCCCGTGCTCAGTGCTCCCCCTGCTGAGTAACGCACTCTGCTCACCTCAGCGCCATATCCTGGACCCGCAGCGAGGACTGTCTGCTCTAGGGTTGTGTATCAGACCATGGCGCCCCCTCCTGGTCACCACCACAGACACTCTGCAGCTTTCTAACCTATAGTTTGCTATTCTCGTAAACATCTCAAGTCGCCTCCTCGACTTCTCAGGCGGAGCTCATCACTCTCATCATCCAGTGCAGGTTCGCGTCCTACCTGAAGGCGTCACTTTCTAATAAGAATGTCCCAAGTGTCTTTCCACCTTAAACTTCGTAACTCTTGTGGTGTCAGGGCCGGCTCGCCGTAAGTGAGGGGGCAGAGTTTACCAAAGGTCAGCACGACGCTGGACATCCACACCAGCAGGACGGCAGAGAAGGTATTCTGTAGAGTCTCCGACCTGGAACAGAGACCGGACGATTGAGTGGAGACCCCAGGACCAGGGGTCCGCTCATCATACAGAGCAGGGCACTCACCTGATCAGATGCTGCTGGACATGTTCCAGTACTGCAGGCAGCAGCAGGATCTGGAGGGACAGGGCCGGGAGGTAGTGGTACAGAAAGAGGGTCTTCTCCATCAGGAAGAAGGGCAGGTAATTCACAGCCCAGCCCCCGAGGCATAACGTCCCAGCGAGCTGGAAGGCCTGCCACGTGCCTGCAGACACAATAGACAGACATGTTATTCCCCATGGTCAGGATGCTAGAATTCCGGGATTCCACAGACTACGGATATAACCTTGGGGAAGGTCGTAGATTCTCCGGCGCTGCCGCAGCAGGTAGTACAGGAGGAGGGTGGCGTACAATAAGGCGCCAGCGTTGGCAGAGTACCAGATCACAGGGTTCCCCAGCAGCTGGATCTGAGCCTGAAAGCACAAGAGCCAAACATGACTGCCATGTTACCCCCATAGGAATTAGGGGGGCAGTGTGACCCCCAAAAACCAAAGCTTTACTGTAACCGGTCTATGGGATCAAAAGCATTTATGACGGTGGCATGTAAGGGGTTAAACGGCCAAGAGGTCTCTGTCATACATTTACTGTGCTGGTCCTTGAAGAGGACCTGTCACCTCTCCTGACGCCTGGTTTCGTAGTTACATGCGTTCCTTTATTAATTATACTAGAAGTTAGGAATGAATTGCTAGCAGTCTGCAGTAAGGGTACAGAGGGGAGGTAACCGGTTGGGGGTGTGTCCCTGCACAGAATCACTCTATCCAATCAGTGCTGCTGGTGTCAGTCTGTGCAGGTACACCCCCCCATTCTGTACCCTTACTGCAGACTGCTAGCAATTCATTCACAACGTCTAGTAGAAATAATAAAGGAATGGCAGAACATTACATGGGGAATGCATGAAGCTATTAAAATGGGCGTGTCAGGAGGGGGCGAGAGGTCAGCAGGGTTCCTGCAATGGAAATGCACGGTGTGGTGTCAGGGGATTCATCAGGGACACACTCCGCTGCTGTCTCTAGGAGCATTACTAATAAAGCCCTGTTCACTCCTGTTTTTCACTGTCTGAGGTTACGTATGGTAGAGGCATTTTCCAATATGTGACCTAAACGGAAGCTGTGAAGGTATGCCACCGTGCATCTCCTCTAATCCAGCACCTACCCCTCCGCCGGGCTGCAGTGGTGATAGAACGTGCGTCCAGGCGCTCACCTCAGTCATGTACTGCTGTAGTCCGGCTGAGAGGACGGAGCGGCTGCGCTGGATCACAGGAGGCTCGTGAAGTGCCTGTAGTTTGCCCCAGAAAAAATATAAATTGCAGCACAACTCCTTTAAAGGAGTATTCCAGGGTTTTACTACTGGTGGCTTATCCTCAGGATGGGCCATCAATATCTGATCAGTGGGGTCCAGGACCCCCACTGATCAGCACCAGTGCCACTCGATTCCGTTGGTGCAGCGCTTGAGCTACAGGGGTACCTGTCAGACCCCCACCAACCTATCCTGAGGAAAATCCCCTTCAATCAGTCCTGGTGATCAGGCAATGAGCGACTACTCACCGTGGTCCTAGGATGGAGCCAGTAGGCGATGCTGGTGTCGAGGGTCACCCAGTCCAGCGGGGACGAGCAGTACTTGTGTTCTGGGCTCTCGCTCCTCATAGTCAGCATCTTCCACTGTGGGGACAGGAGAGCAGAACATGAACCCATGGAAGGACTGTGCACCCTGAGCTCCTGCAGCAGCTCCACCCACCATGAACACCTACCTGCAGCTCCCAGAATCGGGCTATGAAGCTGAGGTTCCTCCCGACGTCCATCTGTGCCGGGGTGTGCAGCTCCTCCTCTCTCTCCGCCTGCTCCTGACCTACAGGAGGTAGCGACATTCAGGACACGGCAGGGCCGGATCACCAGGTACTCCCCCCTCCTCTGCACACTTACTTCTGCCGTACCGATGCTCCTCCACGTTCCACACGAGGCTCAGATGAGAACCTTTCGCCACCTTGTCACCCACAACCTCCAGCTGCCGGAAACCCCAGTCCGGTAATGTGGAGCCACTGAGCTGCGGCACAGAATGCAAACTTCCAAGCAGATTTCCAAAAATCTTCCAATATCAGAACATCACCGCAACCTGACTGCCACATGTGAAACAGACCCAACTTACCCCACCCTATTCAGTCCCCGTCCTCATCCAACACTCAGCTGGCTGATAACAGAGGGCAATGGCTGACGTACCTTCAGTGCAGCCGACGTGTTCACATGGACCAGCTTCACCTCAGACACGATCGTCTTCCATGTGTCTCTATCAGACTCGCGATTTAGGATCTCCTGTGAGGAACAGGCAATGTTACTGAGTCCTAAAACGTCTTCACTTTCAAGATCTCTGCTGTCAGTGAACTGGTCACCCAGGCTGTCACAGCTGCATGGCTCGTTACAGTGTATCAGAACGAGTGCTGTGCTGCTGAATCCAAGTCCATGTATTTTAACCATTGGTTGATATAGGACAGCAGTGTCCTCCCCGGTGCTCGGCTCAGAAGCTGACACTCACCACCTTCCATAGCGTCTGTGCTGGCATGGAGATGTTATAGTCAATGTAACAGGAGATTTCTTGGGCGTAGGGCGAGAAAGGAGCAGCGACGTCATGCCTGGGGGGGTAGAAGGACAGAAAAAAATGGAGGTCACTGAGGACGCAGCATGCGGCCTGTGTACAGATATAACACATGTGCGGACACATACGTGTTGAGGAAGCGCGCCGTAATTCCATGTACCAGCTGCACGGTGTCGCCGTGTCTCACGGGCCGAGGTGGCGAACTGACCACCATGTCCTGCCTGGAGAAGTGACAATACGATAGTTTCCTCATTAATGGCACTGAGACGTCACACACAGACCCACCCCCCAATGATTACCGCATCGGCTCCTTCACAATCCACCAGTTGTTGACGTCTTTGTAGGGATAGCAGGTGACCTGCTGCTGGTGCGAGCTCCCGCGTCCTCCCTCGTACCTGCCACAAGAGTAAAGACCTGAGGATGATGTAAGGAGGCTGTGCAGAAATACAGCTAGGGGGCGTGCCCCTTTAAGTAGTATTTACACTGAACCCACAACACGCCCACCACCTGGCCAACTCTGTGTGCACTTACATGATGGGGTAGGTGTTCTTGTGCGAGTGCAGCCAGCAGGGCACCGGTTTACCCAGCGTGTTCCTGAGCGTGATCTGCGAGCCGAATGCCACCTCCAGCGGCTGACCCTGGGTGATCCGAGACAAGCCGCCCTGACGAGCAAGAGGTTTTAAAATGTTACTCATACTACAGTGCCTTGCAAATGTATTCACCCCCCACTATTTTTTTTCGGGTTTTTGTGCCTCACAACCTGGAATCAACATGGATTTTTTTTTAGTTTTTTTTATATTGTGAAGCAAACAACAAAAATAGGACAAAATAGCAGAAAAAGTCCATGTGCAGAACTATTCACCCCCTAAAGTCGGTACTTTGTAGAGTCTCCTTTTGCGGCAATCACAGCTCCGGGTCACTCCGGATCAGTCTCTAGGAGCTCGCCACGTCTTACACTGGGATTTTCGCCCGATCCTCCTTGCGGCTCCGGCTCCTTCAGGTCGGACGGTTTGCTCTTGTGAACAGCGATCTTTAAGTCTGACCCCAGGTTTCCTATTGGACTGAGATCTGGGCTGTGACTCGGCCGTTCCAACACATTTCCATGTTTCCCCTTACACCACTCCCGTGTTGCTTTAGCCGTGTGTTTGGGGTCAGTCCTGCTGGAAGGTGAGCCTCCGTCCTCACCTCAGATCACGCACAGAGCGCTACAGGTTCTGCTCAGGAATATCCCTGTATTTAGCGCCATCCATCTTTCCCTCTGACTAGTCTCCCAGTCCCATCCCCCCCATGATGCTGCCACCGCCATGTCTCACTGTGGGGACGGTGATGCGTTGGGTTTGTGCCAGACATAGCGCTTTCTTTGATGGTCTCCTCAGACCAGAGCCCCTTCCTCCATACATTTTCGGAGTCTCCCACGCGCCTTCTTGTTTTTAGCTGACAGTAATGGCTTCTTCTGGCCGCTCTGCCATAAAGCCCAACTCTATGGAGCGTACGGCTTATTGCCTGCCGTCCTCTGTACAGATCCTCCAGTCTCTGCTGTGGACTCTGCGGCTCCTCCAGGGTTACCTTAGGTCTCTGTGCTGCCTCTCTGATTAATGCCCTCCTTGCCCGGTCCGTAGTTTTGGTGGGCGGCCATCTCTCGGCAGGTTTGCTGTTGTGCCATCTTCTTGATAGATTTGATGGCGCTCCTGGGGATCAGCAAAGATTTGGGTATTTTCTATAACCGAACCCTGACTTGTACTTCTCAGCACCATTGTCCCTTCCTTGTTTGGAGAGCTCCTCGGCCTTCATAGCAGTGTTTGGTCAGTGATGCCTCTTACTTGTTTGGAGAACTCCTCGGCCTTCATCGCAGTGTTTGGTCAGTGATGCCTCTTACTTGTTTGGAGAACTCCTCGGCCTTCATGGCAGTGTTTGGTCAGTGATGCCTCTTACTTGTTTGGAGAACTCCTCGGCCTTCATGGCAGTGTTTGGTCAGTGATGCCTCTTACTTGTTTGGAGAACTCCTCGGCCTTCATGGCAGTGTTCGGTCAGTGATGCCTCTTAGGTGTTGCAGCCTCTGGGGTGTATATGTAATGACAGATGAGGTGACACTTAGATCGCACACAGGTGACATCATGTCACTGATTATGGGACTTCTGAAGGGAATTGGTGGCACCAGAGCTTTTTATGGGCTTCCTAACAAAGGGGGTGAATACTTACGCACAGGCCGATATTCTGTTTTCTATTTCTAAACAATAGTTTTATTTATAGATTTTTCTCATCTCACTTCACCGACTGAGACGATTGTGTTCTGATCATCACAAAAAATTCAGATTAACAAAACTGTAATGTAACAAAATACTAAAAAAATCAAGGGGGGTGAATACTTTTGCAAGGCACTGAAAATAAAAGGGATTCACATGTAAAAACCATAGCAAGAACTCTTGCACACGGTTTTAACTGCACTGTCTGAATACACTACAATCTCAGGACAGCAAACAGAAGTCCTAGGGAGGAACTCAGACCATTAAAGTATATGAAGGCTGCCAATGAATGGGGACATCCCCGTTTACAGTTTGAAGTCTGACAACCTGATCACACTTCTCACAGCTGAGGGTTTGTTACAAGGTAATCCAGTCTGGATAATCGTAGACAAACCAGCACAAGCTCTCTTCTGTGCTGATAGTTTGTTACAATGTATTAGTCTGAAGTCCTCAGAAGACTGTCCAGATACAATTGGAACAAACCCTCAGCTAAAGGATGTGTTAGGTCAGGAGAGCTTTTAAATGTCTGGCTGCCCCCGTGATGGTGTTGGGGTGTTCCCTAGGAGAAGAGGCCCCAATGCCCCCGGCAATGTATCATCTAGGGGCAGTTACCTCCAGACTGGACTGGAACGCGCTGCTCATGATGTGGTCGTGGGGTCCGGAACGCGTCAGAATTGACAGGTGTATGTAGAACATCCCCAGGTACAGGAATACGGGGAGCAGCAGGAGGGACAGGCCGCGAGCCCCCAAGTGATACAGTACCAAAACCTGCACAGGGAAAGAACGAGCTGAGCGTCCGCCCCCCTATAGTGCACCAGGGGAGCGGACACGTCATGTACGTACATTAGACAGTTTCCGGTCACCGAGCAGCTGCCAGCTGTGCACCCCAGCGAGTGCGAGGATCAGAAAGTACGAGAAGAGCCCAATGTACTTAACTCTGAAGATCAGAGAGGAGAACGTCAGAGCGGAGAAGAACGATAGAGTATTAAGAGGAGGACGTGGTGCTTACCCCACCGCACAGGAGCAGGACACACCGGTCAGGATCAACCACAACCACCAGCGGGCAGAGAACGGACTGCGGAGGGAAGAGTCAGCATTAGGGGCTAGTACAGCCAGACAGCAGGCAGTGTAATGCAATCCCCATTACTGCACCTCTGACACCTACAGAGCTGCACTCACTATTCTGCTGGTGCAGTCACTGTGTACATACATTACTTATCCTGTACTGATCCTGAGTTACATCCTGTATTATACTCCAGAGCTGCACTCACTATTCTGCTGGTGCAGTCACTGTGTACATACATTACTTATCCTGTACTGATCCTGAGTTACATCCTGTATTATACTCCAGAGCTGCACTCACTATTCTGCTGGTGCAGTCACTGTGTACATACATTACTTCTCCTGTACTAATCCTGAGTTACATCCTGTATTATACTCCAGAGCTGCACTCACTCCTCTGCTGGTGCAGTCACTGTGTACATACATTACTTATCCTGTACTGATCCTGAGTTACATCCTGTATTATACTCCAGAGCTGCACTCACTATTCTGCTGGTGGAGTCACTGTGTACATACATTACTTATCCTGTACTGACCCTGAGTTACATCCTGTATTATACCCCAGATCTGCACTCACTATTCTGCTGGTGCAGTCACTGTGTACATACATTACTTATCCTGTACTGATCCTAAGTTACATCCTGTATTATACTCCAGAGCTGTACTCACTATTCTGCTGGTGGAGTCACTGTGTACATACATTACTTATCCTGTACTGATCCTGAGTTACATCCTGTATTATACTCCAGAGCTGCACTCACTATTCTGCTGGTGCAGTCACTGTGTACATACATTACTTCTCCTGTACTAATCCTGAGTTACATCCTGTATTATACTCCAGAGCTGCACTCACTCCTCTGCTGGTGCAGTCACTGTGTACATACATTACTTATCCTGTACTGATCCTGAGTTACATCCTGTATTATACTCCAGAGCTGCACTCTCTATTCTGCTGGTGGAGTCACTGTGTACATACATCACTTATCCTGTACTGATCCTGAGTTACATCCTGTATTATACTCCAGAGCTGTACTCACTATTCTGCTGGTGGAGTCACTGTGTACATACATTACTTATCCTGTACTGATCCTGAGTTACATCCTGTATTATACTCCAGAGCTGCACTCACTATTCTGCTGGTGCAGTCACTGTGTACATACATTACTTATCCTGTACTGATCCTGAGTTACATGCTGTATTATACTCCAGAGCTGCACTCACTATTCTGCTGGTGCAGTCACTGTGTACATACATTACTTATCCTGTACTGATCCTGAGTTACATGCTGTATTATACTCCAGAGCTGCACTCACTATTCTGCTGGTGCAGTCACTGTGTACATACATTACTTATCCTGTACTGATCCTGAGTTACATGCTGTATTATACTCCAGAGCTGCACTCACTATTCTGCTGGTGCAGTCACTGTGTACATACATTGCTTATCCTGTACTGATCCTGAGTTACATCCTGTATAATACTCCAGAGCTGCACTCACTATTCTACAGGTTCTTAAAGAAACACTACCACAAAAATGTTTATTCTCTGACCTGTTAGAAAGGTACCTGATGTAAGCTGTAGGAAGGTAATATTTTTACCAGTGACTGTATTTGTGAGTTATAACCTTCCTTCTGATCCTCAGCTGTGTCATGTGACCAAATCTCTGATCTCCACCCGACACAGGACAGGACGTCAGTTACTTCTCTACTGTTTCCTATGAGACTGACATTGAGGCTCCCATAGGAATTCATAATGAAACTGTCTTCCTGTCCACACATAGGATGCTGTATCAGTTGGAGATCAGAGTGTTGGTCACATGACACAGCTGAGGATCAGAAGGGAGGTTATAACTCACAAATACTGTCGCCAGTAAAGAAAATTACCTTCACTACAGTTTACATCATGTACCTGTCTTAGGCCTCATGCACACGACTGTATGGCTTTTTCAGTGTTTTGTGGTCCGCAAAAAACAGATCCGCAAAAAAATACGGATGATGTCCGTGTACATTCCGTTTTTTGCAGAACAGAACAGCTGTCCCCTGATAAAACAGTACTATCCCTGTCCGTTATGCGGACAATAATAGGACATGTTCTATCTGAATGGAATGGAAGGCATACGGAGTACCTTCCGTTTTTTTACGGATCCATTAAAATGAATGGTTTCGTATACGGAATGCAAAAAACGGAACGTAAACGGGAAAAAAACATTTGTGTGCAAAAGGCCTAAAGAATATATCTTTTGTGAGAGTGCTTCTTTAATGCAAACTGAAAGCGTTTGTGGCTAGACAACCCTATAACCGCTTAGCGGCTCTTCATCATGCAGAACAGTGAGTGCAGCTCTTGAGTATAATGCACAAAATGCAACAGAAAATGAATGCATGCAGCACACGATTACCATGTCACTTCTGCTGGCGCCGTACACCCCCTGTGATTTCCGCTTTGTCGTCTACCTCACCTGGTTTGCTGATGGCGGCGAAACTTGAGGTAGGACAGGACGGCCAGAAGAATGAAAAATATCAGGACGGACTCCAGAAGAATCAGGCGCGACTGGGTGACCAGGGCGTTTTCTAGAGGAGGAGAAGACGAGCAACATATAAAACCCCGGAATAAGTAGTGAACTTTACAAATAGTCAACTGATTAAAAAATAATAATAATAATAATAATAAATCCGCTGAACTGTGCACACAGCTCCTGTGTGGGTCTCTGGGTCGCCACGGTAACAGACTACAATCAAAGCCCTGTGTAGTCTGACCCTGCGCTCACTCTTCTCCTCCCTCATGTATCGTACGCATGAAGAACACACGACCAGGGGGGCGGTTTGTCAGCATGCAGCCACATGGCTCTACATGAGAGCTGTATACACAGAACGGTACAAGGCCTCTGCACAGCTGCTTCGATATTTCTTTTACACACAATGGAGCGATACCGACGGGCTGCAGAAGTATTCATACCCGGCAATATCTGAGTGAACCCCCAATGGGAGTCCGAGAACAACAGGTGAGAAAGTAAAACTCACCAAAGAGCGTGAGGAGGGCGGCGGTCACCCCGGCCCGGGCGGAGTACCCCAGCTCAACCACTATCTGATAGGCAAGCGGGACGCAGAGTCCTCCGGACAGAGCGGGCAGCAGGCGCAGAGACCACACGGGGACGTTACCGCTGTAGTCTTCAGGGAAGAGGAGTCACATCATGATGAGCATTATAGTGGTGAACTGGCGGGGGACCCCCTTATTACCGTCATATGTCCTAACAGAGCGAGTGACACCTACCTGCCCCAATCCGGTTCCACATGAAATTACCGTCAAATCCCCCAAGGTATCCTGCAAGAAAGAAAAACCACTGCAGACTGGAAAGTGGAGATGCCAGACCATCCGAATTCCGTATTACAGGGGGTCTCCGCCGGCTGATCCCACCTCCAGCTAATCTCTTACTGACCAGTGGGACTAGATCTCTCCTGCTGGATCCCCGGGATCCTCAGATGATTGGGATTTTACCGAACATGAAAAGGATTGTTATACGAGGCCATCCTCACAGCAGGGAGGAGAGTCCCGCCCGAAGAGCTTACAGTCTAGAGGTCTGAAAGGCGCGATCTGATTGGCTGCGGTGGGCCTCACTACTGGAGGGATCGACTTACCTCCGAGAGCCAGCAACATGTGTCCTAATGGAGGTCCGCTGTCATCCAGGAAGAAGATTCGCTTCATGTAGAGCGAGATGAACTGGCCGTAATAAACCTCATCAAACCTGCGGGGGAGAAACAGCGAGACGTTAAAGGGGCGCTCCACCCGGCCACTTACCAACTCACTGCGCCATTATTTTTTGGCCTAAAAAAGTAGCAAATTTTTAAAAAAACCCTTGCAACAAATTTTGTCTCAAGTGGAGCTTCTGCGTCGCCCTCGGAAAGGGCCCTCGGAAAGAGCGGGGCCAGAGAGACCACCATATTTATCTTCAGTGGCGCCAATGTTCAGGAGAAATGTACAGCAGTTTAGAGCAGAGAATCTGTACAGACCTAGCCATTCTCACAGCTGAGGGTTTGTTACAGTGTGGCTCTAGTTGGAGGACCCCCATAAGCTGCCCCATTACACTGACTCAATGTCGTGTGTGATGCCGCCCCCCGTGCACTCTAAGGGGTAAAGTAAAACCGTACACCACTGCTGGCGGGTGGCAGAGATTCCACATCCGGCTGAGAAGCCCCAACAGAGTCAAAGCCACAACAATCAGGTTAATGTCCAAGGTGACGACAAACGGA
The DNA here is from genome assembly GCA_033119425.1 of Bufotes viridis. Lineage (NCBI taxonomy): Eukaryota > Metazoa > Chordata > Amphibia > Anura > Bufonidae > Bufotes > Bufotes viridis. The sequence goes on from CM065597.1 coordinate 152,218,211, forward strand.
GATTTCTTCGAATCAGTCATCGCAGAAAACCAACCGCGACAGCGAAATACGACCTGGAAGACGACGCCGGAGTCACATTCTACAGGAAGAGGAAGAAAGACACAAAATACAGGAAACTGTAGGAAGAAATCCTGAGCAACCACCCCACACACAGGGATACTCCAGAGCGGCACTCACTATTCTGCTGGTGCAGTCACTGTGTACATACATTACTTATCCTGTACTGATCCTGAGTTACATCCTGTATTATACTCCAGAGCGGCACTCACTATTCTGCTGGTGCAGTCACTGTGTACATACATTACTTATCCTGTACTGTTCCTGAGTTACATCCTGTATTATACTCCAGAGCTGCACTCACTATTCTGCTGGTGCAGTCACTGTGTACATACATTACTTATCCTGTACTGATCCTGAGTTACATCCTGTATTATACTCCAGAGCTGCACTCACTATTCTGCTGGTGCAGTCACTGTGTACATACATTACTTACCCTGTACTGATCCTGAGTTACATCCTGTATTATACTCCAGAGCTGCACTCACTATTCTGCTGGTGCAGTCACTGTGTACATACATTACTTATCCTGTACTGATCCTGAGTTACAGCCTGTATTATAATCCAGAGCTGCACTCACTATTCTGCTGGTGCAGTCACTGTGTACATACATTACTTATCCTGTACTGATCCTGAGTTACATCCTGTACTATACTCCAGAGCTGCACTCACTATTCTGCTGGTGCAGTCACTGTGTACATACATTACTTATCCTGTACTGATCCTGACTTACATCCTGTATTATACTCCAGAGCTGCACTCACTATTCTGCTGGTGGAGTCACTGTGTACATACATTACTTACCCTGTACTGATCCTGAGTTACATCCTGTATTATACTCCAGAGCTGCACTCACTATTCTGCTGGTGCAGTCACTGTGTACATACATTACTTATCCTGTACTGATCCTGAGTTACAGCCTGTATTATAATCCAGAGCTGCACTCACTATTCTGCTGGTGCAGTCACTGTGTACATACATTACTTATCCTGTACTGATCCTGAGTTACATCCTGTACTATACTCCAGAGCTGCACTCACTATTCTGCTGGTGCAGTCACTGTGTACATACATTACTTATCCTGTACTGATCCTGAGTTACATCCTGTATTATACTCCAGAGCTGCACTCACTATTCTGCTGGTGCAGTCACTGTGTACATACATTACTTATCCTGTACTGATCCTGACTTACATCCTGTATTATACTCCAGAGCTGCACTCACTATTCTGCTGGTGGAGTCACTGTGTACATACATTACTTATCCTGTACTGATCCTAAGTTACATCCTGTATTATACTCCAGAGCTGCACTCAATATTCTGCTGGTGCAGTCACTGTGTACATACATTACTTATCCTGTACTGATCCTGAGTTACATCCTGTATTATATTCCAGAGCTGCACTCACTATTCTGCTGGTGCAGTCACTGTGGACATACATTACTTATCCTGTACTGATCCTGAGTTACATCCTGTATTATACTCCAGAGCTGCACTCACTATTCTGCTGGTGCAGTCACTGTGTACATACATTACTTATCCTGTACTGATCCTAAGTTGCATCCTGTATTATACTCCAGAGCTGCACTCACTATTCTGCTGGTGCAGTCACTGTGTACATACATTACTTATCCTGTACTGATCCCGAGTTACATCCTGTATTAGACTCCAGAGCTGCACTCACTATTCTGCTGGTGGAGTCACTGTGTACATACATTACTTATCCTGTACTGATCCTGAGTTACATCCTGTATTATAGTCCAGAGCTGCACTCACTATTCTGCTGGTGGAGTCACTGTATACATACATTACTTACACTGTACTGATCCTGAGTTACATCCTGCATTATACCCCAGAGCTGCACTCACTATTCTGCTGGTGCAGTCACTGTGTACATACATTACTGATCCTGTACTGATCCTGAGTTACATCCTGTATTATACTCCAGAGCTGCCCTCACTATTCTGCTGGTGCAGTCACTGTGTACATACATTACTTATCCTGTACTGATCCTGAGTTACATCCTGTATTATACTCCAGAGCTGCACTCACTATTCTGCTGGTGCAGTCACTGTGTACATACATTACTTATCCTGTACTGATCCTGAGTTACATCCTGTATTATACTCCAGAGCTGCCCTCACTATTCTGCTGGTGCAGTCACTGTGTACATACATTACTTATCCTGTACTGATCCTGAGTTACATCCTGTATTATACTCCAGAGCTGCACTCACTATTCTGCTGGTAGAGTCACTGTGTACAGACATTACTTATCCTGTACTGATCCTGAGTTACATCCTGTATTATACCCCAGAGCTGCACTCACTATTCTGCTGGTGCAGTCACTGTGTACATACATTACTTATCCTATACTGATCCTGAGTTACATCCTGTATTATACTCCAGAGCTGCACTCACTATTCTGCTGGTGCAGTCACTGTGTACATACATTACTTATCCTGTACTGATCCTGAGTTACATCCTGTATTATACCCCAGAGCTGCACTCACTATTCTGCTGGTGCAGTCACTGTGTACATACATTACTTATCCTGCACTGATCCTGAGTTACATCCTGTATTATACTCCAGAGCTGCACTCACTATTCTGCTGGTGCAGTCACTGTGTACATACATTACTTATCCTGTACTGATCCTGAGTTACATCCTGTATTATACTCCAGAGCTGCACTCACTATTCTGCTGGTGCAGTCACTGTGTACATACATTACTTATCCGTACTGATCCTGAGTTACATCCTGTATTATACTCCAGAGACGCACTCACTATTCTGCTGGTGCAGTCACTGTGTACATACATTACTTATCCTGTACTGATCCTGAGTTACATCCTGTATTATACTCCAGAGCTGCACTCACTATTCTGCTGGTGCAGTCACTGTGTACATACATTACTTATCCTGTACTGATCCTGAGTTACATCCTGTATTATACTCCAGAGCTGCGCTCACTATTCTGCTGGTGCAGTCACTGTGTACATACATTACTTATCCTGTACTGATCCTGAGTTACATCCTGTATTATACTCCAGAGCTGCGCTCACTATTCTGCTGGTGCAGTCACTGTGTATATACATTACTTATCCTGTACTGATCCTGAGTTACATCCTGTATTATACTCCAGAGCTGCACTCACTATTCTGCTGGTGCAGTCACTGTGTACATACATTACTTATCCTGTACTGATCCTGAGTTACATCCTGTATTATACTCCAGAGCTGCACTCACTATTCTGCTGGTGCAGTCACTGTGTACATACATTACTTATCCTGTACTGATCCTGAGTTACATCCTGTATTATACACCAGAGCTGCACTCACTATTCTGCTGGTGGAGTCACTGTGTACATACATTACTTATCCTGTACTGATCCTGAGTTACATCCTGTATTATACTCCAGAGCTACAATCACTATTCTGCTGGTGCAGTCACTGTGTACATACATTACTTATCCTGTACTGATCCTGAGTTACATCCTGTATTATACTCCAGAGCTGCACTCACTATTCTGCTGGTGCAGTCACTGTGTACATACATTACTTATCCTGTACTGATCCTGAGTTACATCCTGTATTATACTCCAGAGCTGCACTCACTATTCTGCTGGTGGAGTCACTGTGTACATACATTACTTATCCTGTACTGATCCTGAGTTACATCCTGTATTATACTCCAGAGCTGCACTCACTATTCTGCTGGTGCAGTCACTGTGTACATACATTACTTATCCTGTACTGATCCTGAGTTACATCCTGTATTATACTCCAGAGCTGCACTCACTATTCTGCTGGTGCAGTCACTGTGTACATACATTACTTATCCTGTACTGATCCTGAGTTACATCCTGTATTATACTCCAGAGCTGCACTCACTATTCTGCTGGTGCAGTCACTGTGTACATACATTACTTATCCTGTACTGATCCTGAGTTACATCCTGTATTATACTCCAGAGCTGCACTCACTATTCTGCTGGTGCAGTCACTGTGTACATACATTACTTATCCTGTACTGATCCTGAGTTACATCCTGTATTATACTCCAGAGCTGCACTCACTATTCTGCTGGTGCAGTCACTGTGTACATACATTACTTATCCTGTACTGATCCTGAGTTACATCCTGTATTATACTCCAGAGCTGCACTCACTATTCTGCTGGTGCAGTCACTGTGTACATACATTACTTATCCTGTACTGATCCTGAGTTACATCCTGTATTATACTCCAGAGCTGCACTCACTATTCTGCTGGTGCAGTCACTGTGTACGTACATTACTTATCCTGTACTGATCCTGAGTTACATCCTGTATTATACTCCAGAGCTGCACTCACTATTCTGCTGGTGCAGTCACTGTGTACATACATTACTTATCCTGTACTGATCCTGAGTTACATCCTGTATTATACTCCAGAGCTGCACTCACTATTCTGCTGGTGCAGTCACTGTGTACATACATTACTTATCCTGTACTGATCCTGAGTTACATCCTGTATTATACTCCAGAGCTGCACTCACTATTCTGCTGGTGCAGTCACTGTGTACATACATCACTTGTCCTATACTGATCCTACATCCTGTATCATACTCCAGAGCTGCACTCACTATTCTGCTGGTGCAGTCACTGTGTACATACATTACTTATCCTGTACTGATCCTGAGTTACATCCTGTATTATACTCCAGAGCTGCACTCACTATTCTGCTGGTGCAGTCACTGTGTACATACATCACTTGTCCTATACTGATCCTACATCCTGTATCATACTCCAGAGCTGCACTCACTGTTCTGCTCTGTACATCCATTACTTACCCTGTACTTACCTTCATGGGAATATCAGCTGATCTCGGGCTCCGCTGCTGTTGCTTTCAGTTCTGTAAATATAGAATTTGTTCACTGACTGTAGAGCTCTTAACAACAGCGATGAAATTAAACACAAATCCCATCGTAAACTTAACCTCATGCGCTTTCTCTGCACGCAGACGGACATACCGTTCTTATGACGAGTGTGGACAGTGACCACGTACAGAGCGGCTGAACAAGCGCCGTCCGTTACTCCCTCACATTCTGGGCGGTGTTCTGACAGCGATTCGTTACGTCTGATAGAAACGGGTATCGACTGATAGAGCCTGCGTACATCATACGTAAAGGGACGTACAGACGCATTACAGAGTGCATTCGTACCCTCAGCCACAAGAGGGCGCACACACAAACAGTGCTATCACCATGAGAAGCAGCCATATTGAAAACTGGAGGGTCGTCGCCAATATTACTATTATTATTATTTTTTCTATTCACTGTCAGGAGTGGCTTCCCCCATCTGAACCTCACTGGTGGAACAGTCACCCACAACAACCAGATTCGCACAGACCCTTTTGGGAAATGAGCTGTCAGCTTGTTGCTATGGGCAACTGCTCCACTTCCCCCTCTCCTTCAGTTTTACTACATTTCCCCATTGCAACCAATCACAACACTCCTTTCATTTTTCAGCAGCAGTTAATTAAATGAGAGCTGCTCTCTGATTGGTCAGTATGGGTAATAAGGCCAAATAGAAGCCTGTGACACGGTTGTTGCTCCATGGGTTGCACAGGCTGCCATCATACATGGTATCATATACCCTGGCATGGCCTTCTGACAGTAACGGTCTCCTGGGGTCACACTGCCCCTGTTTGAACCTATGCAGGTCACTGCCCTAGTTATGTATCTGAGATCACATGGGGGAGCGAGAAAACTTCTGCAGTGTATGCCCACAGTTTACACTGCTGAGCAGCTCACAGTGGGCGTGGCTTTCCATGTGATTGACAGCTGATCAGGGACTGTAGGTCCTGTTTTGCAGTAGTCCTCCTCTGTGGGACGTAAGTGAAGAAACCACACAAGGCCTCGTTTAGACAGAAGTCATTCGCACACATTTTAGCTCCAGCGGTCCATCTGCAGGTCTACAGATCCGGACCGGCAGTGTCCAGGACCGCGCTGATGCCAGCAGATTGGGCCATTAGCCCATACCGACTTACATACCTGCTCCTGAATTTGGGGAACCCCAAATCAAACTGGGAACGCCCACTTCTGGGTGGGTTCTCAACAAGCCCCACCCATTTTCTGCCTGGCGCACCCTAACCATGGCAAGATTGTCCTGGAAAATTCTGGACCCATGATACCAAGGTTGGCCCCAAAGGTCAGGATCGGATTTGGAGCTGCAGTATACACCCGCGTGACGAGGACATGAGTTCAAGGGGTTGTCCAGGATAAGAAAAAGATGAAAATTACTCTTACCGGTAATTGGATTTTCCTTTAGCCTCCACAACGGCGCCACCTGGAGGGTATCCCGCCTTCTTAGGGACAGGAAACAATTGTCAGATCAGCCAATAAGGGGCCCCCTCCCTCTTACCTCTCCCGCTAGTAACCTAGGACTCGGAAATAGATGCAAAACAGTATAAATATAATAAAGGTAATATCGCCTGTTTTACAGAGCAAGGATTTTAAACTGAGACCCTGTAATGCAAAAAAAAACATCAAATAATAATATCCGCTACGGTGCACTGGCTGCTCATATGTATTTTTGGAATTGTCTTTATTACACTTTCTGTACTGTATTTTGTTCAGAGTTGTATTTTCTGGCTTTGCTGTATGTACGTTGAAAAGAAATAAAAAATTATTAAAAAATAATAATATATTTATATATATATATATATATATATATATATATATATATTATTTTTTATTTATTTTGGTAATTGTCGTTGTGGAGGCTAATAGAAAATCCAATTACCGGTAAGAGTAATTGTCGTCTTTTCCCCACGCCTCCACAACGGCACCGCCTGGAGGAATAATATAGGAGACATCGTTATGGTGGAACAACCGCAGATAAGACTTTGCGGCCAAAGGATAAGTCTCTGTTGGTAGAAACGTCCAGCTTGTAATGTTTAAAAAAGGTACAAGACCTAAGGGCGCTAGACCATGTGGCTGCAGGACAGATTTCTTCCAGCGAGGCTGATGTGGCCAATGCTCTGGTGGACGGGCCTCAGTCTCATAGGCCAGAACGATGCAGGCCTTGATCCATCCGGAGATGGAAGCCTTGCTAGCTGCCTGGCCTTGATGAAGACCCAGATATTGTACTAGCAGCCGGTTGGATTTCCTCAGGTCTTTGGTTGCCTCCATATTCTGCAGAACGCACCTCCCAACACTTAGGTTATGGAACAGCCTTTCCTTATCCGATGTCGTCTGGGAACAAAAGGAGGGAAGAGGAATTTCTTGCCGACAGTGGAATTTGGTCACTACTTTAGGAAGGAGCTCTGGAGCCCGATTTAATATAATTCTATCTTCTAAAACTGTAGGATAGGAAAGGCCTGGATCTCTCCTACTCTTCTTGCGGTAGTAATAGCCGTCAAAAATACTGTTTTGAGTGTTAACGTTCTCAAAGAGATTTCTTTAATGGGCTCAAAGGGCGGATGCATTAGTCTGGATAGGACCAGATTTAAGCCCCAAGGAGGGACCGATGATCTGAGCTTCGGGCGAATTCTACTTGCCCCCTTAAGGAATTTTTTGACAACATTTAAATCTGTCAATTTGTTGTTCGAAAATGTGCTTAGAGCTGCTACTTGGACTTTTAAGGTACTTACTGATGACCCTGGACTAAGTCCCGCCTGAAGGAAGTCTAGGATTAGGGTCACCTCTGGTTCTTTGGAGGAAAACGTAGAAAGGACTCCCAGGCTCTCAAGTAGAGTTTTGATGTGACGGGTTAGTGGAGATTACCGCCTCTGAAAATCCTTTTTCTCTCAGGATGCGCCTCTCAGCTCCCAGGCTGTTAAGCGGAGCTGGGCGACTCTGGGGTGACCCACTGGACCTTGGAGTAGTAGATCCGGTCGGGGTGGGAGGATCCAAAATTCTTCCCCTGCTAGGCTTTTCAGCACTGGAAGCCATGCTTTCCTGGGCCAGGATGATCTGGGCTTTCTCTTCCATGATCTTGGTAATGACCTTCGGTATCAGAGGGAATGGCGGGAAGGCACAGAGAAGTTCTTGAGGCCAGGATGTTGACAAGGCGTCCACTTTCAGGGGTCGGTCTAGAATGGACAGGGAGAAAAAGTCTCTGACCTGCCTGTTTTTTCTCGTGGCAAATAGGTCGATTTTTAGAGTGCCCCATTTGGCACAAATCTGTCTGAAGATCTGTCGATTCAGACTCCATTCTCCTGCTTTTAATTGATCAGGAAGTCCGCCACTTGATTTTCCTTTCCTCTTACGTGGGCTGCTGATAGAGACCGCAGGTTTTTCTCAGCCCAATTTAGGATTTTCCCGGTCACTGAAGATAGAGATCGGCTTCTTGTTCCTCCCTGCTTGTTCAGGTAGGCCACATTCTTCAGATGCATAGAGGGAGTGAAGGCTTTTAGGGCTTCCCAGGGCGCACTTGGTTCCCTCATGTTTGACGAAGCTTGTTGTAGCTCTGTTCTCCATAGACCCTGCCTGACCATCTTCTCCATGTGGGCTCTCCATCCTTGTCGTCTGGCACTCATTGTAATGACCACCTGGTCTGTCTGGCTTCCACCGCCCTGGATAGATTTGCCCGGTTTGTCCACCAGGATAAGGATATCTTTACATGCAATGGGATTTTTATTCTTTTGTTTAGGCGTGTCTGTTTTTTGTCCCAGTTCTTCAGAAGAAAAGCTTGAAGTGCTCGAGTGGTACTGGGCCCACTTCACTGACGGAATTGTTGATGTCATAAGTCCGAGGATTATCATCATGTCCCTGAATGAGGCAAACTTTTGACGCTGAAATTTCTCGATGCTGGAAATTAAACTCTGTTGTTTCTGTTCTGGAAGAAAAGATGTCATCAGCCGTGAGTCCAGCAGAACTCCCAAAAAATGTATTTTTTGTGAGGGGAGGAGACATGACTTTCACTGGTTTACTATCCAGCCCTGGTTGGCAAAGGTCACCAAGATTTTCTGAAGGTGACAAAGAAGGTTCTCTGATGGGTCGTCCAGATAAGGGATGTTCAAAATTTTTGCTAGATGAAAATATTTTGCCACTTCCGTCATGATCTTCGTGAATAATCTCGGGGCTGAGCTGAGGCCAAACGGAAGAACGTGGAATTGGTAGTGGCATAGAGACCCCTGGAACCACACTGCCGTCCTTAGAAACCTCTGGTCCCTTTTTCGGATTGGAATGGGATAATAGGCATTAAAACAGTTTTTTGGAAGTAGATTGATGACAGATTTTACAGTTTACATTTTTTTGTAAATAATGTATTTGTTTAACGTCTTCAATTTTATTATCGCCCTGAAGGGACCATTCGGTTTCCTTACCAGAAAGATCAGCGAATAGAATCCCTCCTGTTCTTCTACTGGTACAGGAACAATGGCTTTCTTTTCTAATAGGAGCGATTTCTGTTGGTCCACAGCTTTCTGATGTTCTCCGTTTGGTCTGGAGTTTTCCATGTACCGGTCTGGAGGGGGACGAATGAACTCCAAACCGTATCCTTCTTTTATGACAGCCAGCACCCGGGGGGAGGCCTGAATATTTTCCCAGGCTGAGTAAAAGAGATTGAGTCTTCCCCCAATGCTCCCCTGGCGTCATTTGAAAGAGGGGCGAGTGGCCTTGTCGGGGTTAAACAGAAAACCCTTTCCCTTGGATGTCTGCCAAGACGATCCCGATTCGTTTTTCTTCTGATCAGGTCTACCACGTCTCTAGGGCCGAAAGGAACGTCTTTGGTGATAACATTTAGATTCAGTGGGAAAGCCTTTTTTTCCTATCCGTCGCCTTTTTCTAAAATATCGTCAAGTGCGGTGCCAAACACTCGATCTCCTTCGCATGGTAGTTAATTTTTTGACGCTGTATCCCCCGACCAGGTTCTTAACCAAATCGCTCTGCGTGAAGCGTTGGACAGGGCTGTTCTAGCTGATACTTTTTCTATGTCAGCGGAAGCATCGGCAATAAAATTGGAGGCCTGTTTTAACATAGGGATTGAGGCTAGAATATCTCCTCCTGGGGAGCCAGACTCGATATGTTCTTCTAACTGTCCTAACCACATGGACAGGGTCCCGACTGTGTAAGTCGCTGAAATTCCTGGTATCAATATGGCAGTGGAGGAATCCCAAGTCTTTTTGAGCAGACTCACATTTTTTATCCATGGGATCTTTGAGTAGTCCCAGATCAAAGGGTAATGCAGACTTTTTGGATATTCTTGCCACTGGGGCGTCCACCTTAGGAGTTTGGTCCCAGGTGGCCGAGTCTTCTTCCGCAAAAGGGTATTTCCTTTTAAACATTTTGGTAGCGGACTGCCTTTTTTCAGGCTCTTTCCATTCATTTTGAATTAAAGCTTTAATATTGTTGTGGACTGGAAAAATGTTCTTTTTCTTGTCCCCAAGGCCTGCAAACATTTGATCCTGCACTGATAGCGGCTCGCTTGGTTCTTCCAAGTTAATTGTGGCTCTGATAGTTTTTAACAAGGAATCTGTCTCTTCAATTGAACATAGTGGTTTACCATAAGCGTCCTCAGATGAAAGTCTGAGTCGGATGAAGTTTCTCCCTCGTCCATGGCAGAATCTTGCTCCACAATAGAGGTATTTGATGTGGAGTGTCTGGATGGAATAGTAGATAGTAGAGATGAGCGAACTTTAAAAAAAAGTTTGGCGTTCGGGTTGTGGTAATCGCCGCATCCCGTTATGGATTCCACTACCTCGGACTATCCCGGCATATGGAATCAATAAGGGGCGGCTTCCACGAACCCGAACTGTTGAACAGCCGAAGGACCTGGGGTGACCTGGATTCGACCCCGTGCTGAGCCACGCCCCCTGCACTGATCACATGACGGTCACCCCAGGTCCTTCGGCTGTTCAACAGTTCGGGTTCGTGGAAGCCGCCCCTTATGGATTCCATATGCCGGGATAGTCCGCGGTAGTGGAATCCATAACGGGATGCGGCGATTACCACAACCCGAACGCCAAACTTTTTTTTAAAGTTCGCTCATCTCAGTTGATAGCTTTGCCTCTACAGCTTCCCCGACTTCCTCTTTAATCAGGTTTCTCAAACTTTCAACGAGGGAAGGGGTTTCCTCTGAGACCACCTTGTTGCAACATTTCTGACAGGTTTCTTAGAAGAGCCAGAGAGCGCCTTTTTGCAGATGGCACATTTCTTTTTGAGGGACAGTTCCCTTTTCGGAGACTTCTCTCCCCTAGGAGCCACCAAAGAGAACCAGGTGCAGGATCAGCACAAAACAAAAGGGCTTCATGCACCCTAATACTATTCACAGGAAGGAGGCTTACCGGGCTAGAGGGCCTGGAAGTGTCTGTGGGCTTTCTGGGAGATTCGCCTTCGCCTTGCAGGGACATCTTTGGCCAGAGAAGCGCTCGGTCTGCTGCATGAGGACGCCGGCGCTCCTTTACTTCCCGGTCCGGCGCGATGACGTCAGCACCCCTCCCCATCTCCTACGTCGGTGCGGCACGTGCAGAGGCTCATGGGAGCGTTCCCAGGCCCAGGAACGCTCCTCCTGGCCACACAGATCTGCCGGTCCCTACCGGAACACAGGATGGGAAGCCCGGGGTAACCAGCATGCGCTGGATTTACACCTAGAGGAGGGCGGAACAGACAGCTCCATGTTCCACGATCCCTCTTCCTGCAACGGCCCTCCGGCAGAGCCGGGACTACAAACCCAAAAGGCCGTGCGAACTGCTGATCCACGATCCCAACCTTCTGAGGGACAGGAAACAACTGGAGAGGCAAGAGGGAGGGGGCCCTTTATTGGCTTTTCTCACAATTGTTTCCTGTCCCTGAGAAGGCGGGATATCCTCCAGGTGGCGCCGTTGTGGAGGCGTGGAGAAAACATGGCTGCTTTCTTCCAAAAAATTAAATAAAAACACACAGCAGCACCACCCCATTCCACAGGTTGTGCGTGGTATTGCAGGTCTGTCCCATTTACTCATGGCCAGGGGAGGAAGGAAGCAGCCATGTTCTAATCCTGGACAACCCCAGTCGGACGCTAGCTCCCAGTCCGATCGGTTGCTTCAGAGCACTCCTCCATGGCGCTCTCGTGTTAAAGGGGATGTCTATACGGTCACCCACTAATTCTGTAGAATTCTGTGTAGCTGGGAAGCAAAGTCCAAGTCAGGCTGGATTTCATCACAATAACCCCCATCATCTTCTACCCCGAGCACAGGCAGAAATGCAAGAAAACGCACAGAACCAGATCTGAGAAAAGCAGATTTTGCTTTATTATTATTATTTTTTTTACACTTTTTTATTTTTTAAATGAGAATTCTTCCAGATGATAAGAGCTAGTACAATCACATCGTTTAAAGGAGGGCGACAGAGAGAAAATGTAATGGGAATCGGGGGAGGGGCGCTCATCTGACACCAGGCGGGGGGCGGTCGGGGGGTTTTATCCTCTGTATTTTTTGGGTCATTTAAAAAGATTCCTCTTAATATATCTTTAAAAAAATATAAAACCCTTGGTCTCCGTCACCCCCCCCCCCACGATCTACTGCGGACTCTGTATTGGGTAGCGCTAGGCGGAGGGAGAGATCATCTGGTATTCGCACTGCGGGCCCCCACCCCCGTGTACAAACCTTCACCTTTTGTGGTAAAACGATAGGATATGTGACTGCAGATCAATGACGTCAAAGCGCACACCCCTTCACCTGCGGAGAAGGGGAGGAGCCATTAAGTGAGGGCTTGTGATGTCACTGACAAACTCCCCCGGTGACATCGCACCGCGTCACTCAAACTTTGTGACATCACAAATGCCTTTTTTTTAAAAAAGTAAAAAAAAAAAAAAAAAAAAGACAGGTGCCACAACTGCATGTCGGCGCGCAGTGTAAACCCCAAAATAATAAACTAGGGGCCGCGTCGACCGCCAATGAGGAGGAATATATACAAAGACGTAGTGCAGACTAAACCGGAAGCAAGGTAAAGCTGGTTCAAATAGTATTCAATTCGCTACTACATACACACTGTACACGGCCTATATACACAACCAGACTAAGATCTTTATATCGAGCCAGGAAACGGGAGGATGAAGGCCTTGTGGAGACCGGAGAGGGGTGATTAATATGCCGATACAACTAATGGCCGCGGGGTCTGTCCACTCTCTTTGGATATGGTCTCAGCACTCAGTCTCTCCCCCTATCCCCTTTAAGACTGCAAAAGCGGGGGTGGTTCCCTTCAGTACTGGCCCCGCCCCTGCGGTACCAACATGTAACGTTTAGCCCTTTATACCCAGAATATTGGCTGAACGGATGGTCCTTGATGGGGGGAACTTGGAGGCTACAACAAAACGCCTAAAAGGAGTCTAAGAACTCACAAGGTTCGCATTCAGTAGATTCCTACCAGAGGTTATTGGAAAAGCAACTGGAGGGGTCCGGGACCGGGCCTGCAAGAAACAGGATTAGATGTAAATGGGGGGTAGAAGCCGACATACGCTCCTATATAATATATACATGACATGGACCTTTATAACATGCTTGCTTCACAGCTTTCCGTATCTCTGCTTGCTGTCTGCAAACGCAAACCAATACACACCCAGTCCCGCTCACTGCTGCGCGGCTCGGGACAGAGGTTCCTGCCGGAACAAGCTGTGGGAGTAGGACTGGGCAAGGACACAAACGTTATTGCTGACTGCAAGCAGAGATCTTGAAAACTGTTAGGAATAGAAACTTACAGAAAGTTGCAGGACTTGAAGGTTTATTAAGGTGGGGTGGGCCCCATTATCTCGAGACAATACTCTAACCTGTAAAGGAGAAATAATCCAGAGGGTAAGTGCCGTTTATAAGGGGGCGGGGGCCACGGGAATATATTCTGCTCAGATATATGGTACAGGCAAATAACGGAACCAGCTGCCCGCCATCAGTCTCCGATGCACAATCTCCCTATAACCCACTATTTGTGAAAGACAGGATAAGGATGATGGGGATTATAGTCTTCCAAGTCTGGCGCGGTGCACTCTAATTACACAAATAACAGAAAAGAAATTAATTGGACCAAATTCATTTAGAACTGCAAAAATATTCACACCTCCCTCTGGGATAGAGGCTCAGCTCAATGCAGAGAATGATCCCTACCAAAGCTGCCCCAAATCGGACAGTCTGTGAATCTAGACGCTAAAGCTTCACTCCACGACTTCTCTGGAGTAACCGGATCCAATCAGAACAAAAGCGGAGAGAAAAACCGAGCGACCCAAAGGGGTGCGGGAGGTTAAAGGGCCAAACCGCGAGCCTGGCGGTCCACCAGACCGTACACCGTTCACTCACTCATGCTCCATGCACTGCATTTCTGGATCGTCCAGGATATAAAAGATATGGCCGCCTTCTTCCAGTAACAGCCCTGCGCCCCTCTATAGGTTGGGTCTGGTATTGCAAGGTGAATGGCACTAGACTGCAATACAACGTTTAGCCTGTGGACAGATGTGGCGCTGTTTTTTGGAAGAAAGTAAAACCACCTTTAATATACGGCAGTCTCCAGGGAACGCTGCGATACCCTGTGTCACCTAGTCCATGGTGATGACGCTGGACTGGTGACATTTTCAGCCTGTGTGTTTGAGGTGGTGTTCAGACTAGAGAAAATCTAAAAATCTCTGCACGCTGAGTCGCAGTTTTGCAGCCACTGGAGATCTGCTCTGGAAAACCTTGGGGCAGAACTGCACTTAAAGCAGTGTACCGGGTGAAGCAGATTCGCCATTTATCTAGAGTAGGAACTGAGGGGGCGGGGCATGACAAACCATCCCTTTCTCATGCCCCGCCCCTCCCAGCAACATGCTAATGTGGAGTCGGAAGATCCATGAGGTTTGCTTTAGTGATAACCAATGCTTTTCAACCTAAAATTTGCCAATATGCCGCGTCCCACTTAAATCCCTCCCCCCACTGGACAGATCCGAATACAAGGAAGGGGTTAAAAGTCATAATCTATATATATATATGTGCATAGGATGAAAAAAAAAAAAATTAAATATACATAAAGGTTAAGAAAAGGGTCATTTAAAAACAAATGTAAGAAACAAGTGATACGAATCCGCTGCTGTGTGTCAGCGACGAGGTGGAAGCGGGGGGAGGGAGACATGAGACGCCAACAAATCACGGACTGCGTGGTCACATGATGAACGGAGGGGGAGGGGCAGCAAAGGGCTTAAGACGCTCCGGTGTCAACGCAGGAGTCCACTCAGCAAATTCACGGATGCAGATACAGGTAGTCGGGTTTTTTTTACTCATTTTTCTTTTTTCAAACAGTTCTCGGAGGGGTCGCTGTCCGCCTGTACATGTGACTGTGGAGGTAAGGAAGGTCGCGCTCCACCGCGGAAGAATCCAAACAAGGAGCAGGAGGAAACGGAGGTGCGTGAGAGGCGCGAAGAGCTAGGTATTTACAAAAAAAAAGGGAACCGCTTCTCAGGCCGCACTCTCCTCCATTTTCGCCACTGAAGACTTGATGGCCCGCGTCCGAACCGGCTTCATCTGACTTGCAGTGGGCGCGTCAGGAAGTTTAGGGGAAACCAGGCCGCACTTCTCGTCAGTCCTCGGTTTTACCGGCTGGAAGAAACAGAAGGAACGTTTAGCAAAAAGGGTCAAAATCCTAAAAGGGGGGGGGTTCCAGTCTTATGTAAACACACGATTATTGCAGACATTCTGCAGCTTTATAATTAACCTTTTGTTCCAAAACCTCATCATCTGCAAGATCTCTGCTTGCTGTTAGTGAATGAGCACATCCACAGGCTGAGAATCTGTACAGTATCCAACATTTCTCACTGCTGAGAGTTCGCTACAATGGTTTTCTTGTCCTAGAAACCAAAGCCCAACACTTTTAACATCAGATCAGTGGGGGGCCAAATCCTGGTAACCCCGCCAATCCGCGAGCAGTGAGCGTTTCGGCCTCTTGCTAGCGCATCGACGTCGCGTACATCGGTCACATGGCCTAGGTGCAGTTCTGTCCCATTCAAGTGAATGAGGCCAAGCGGCGATCCTATCTAATGGACTTGGCAAGATGCGATGAGGCCGCGGTGCTCACCAGAGCGCCAAGATCTCCTCCTAAAGCCCCTTTCACACGGGCGAGTTTTCCGCGCGGGTGCAATGCGTGAGGAGGACGCATTGCACCCGCACTGAATCCGGACCCATTCATTTCTATGGGGCTGTGCACATGAGCGGTGATTTTCACGCATCACTTGTGCGTTGGGTGAAAATCGCAGCATGTTCTATATTCTGCGTTTTTCACGCAACGCAGGCCCCATAGAAGTGAATGGGGATGCGGGAAAATCGCAAGCATCCGCAACCAAGTGCGGATGCGTTGCGATTTTCCCGCATTGTTGCTTAGCAACGGGACCCAATCTCTATTATTTCCCTTATAACATGGTTATAAGGGGAAATAATAGCATTCTTAATAAAGAATCCATTGTTAAATGATGAGGAAGGGGTTAAAAATAATAAAGTTAACTTACCTTAGCCACTTGATCGCGTAGTCGCGATCTGTCCTCTCTTTCCCTGCAGCATCGATGATCTAAAGGACCTGTGATGACATCACATCACATGGCCCAATCACCTGCTCCATCACTATGGTGATGGAGCATGTGATTGGTCCATGTGACCATGTGACATCATCCAAGGTCCTAATCACTATCCTCAGGCTGTGGATAGTGCTTAAGGACCTTGGATGATGTCACGTGGTCACATGGACCAATCACATGCTCCATCACTATAGTGATGGAGCAGGTGATTGGGCCATGTGATGCTGTGACATCATTACAGGTCCTTTACATCTTTCAAGCTAACGGAGAGGATGCCGGGCTTCGCGATCAAATGGACCAGGTAAGTAATTATTAGTTTATTATTTTTAACCCATTCTGCACCGGGTTCAACATTAGGGAGATGGCCAAGGGTATTATTTTACATTATAACTATGTTATAATGTGAAATAATACCAGCGGGACAATTTCAGACCCAAACATGCACTTCTGTGAAGAAGTGCAGGTTCGGGTCTGGGTACCAAAAGTGCCGATTTTTCTCCCGCGCGTGCAAAACGCATGACAGCGCTTTGCACTCGCAGGGAAAAATCGCGGCAATTCCCGCAACGCACCCACACGGAGTGCACCCGCAACGCCCGTCTGAAAGAGGCCTAAAGCTGATCGGCGGGCGTGTCGGGTATCAGACCCCCCACCCCACTCTGATATTGTTGACCTATCCTGAGGACGGGCCATCAATGGTAAATACCCCCACAACCCCTTTAAGTACTTCGCTCAGAGAATTGTCAGCCATAGCCAGAAGAACTAGATCAGGACTGGTTTCTAGACTCAGGATGCCAACAAGAATGTTCGTCTCACTGAAAGCAAGCAGAGATCTTGAAGATTGAAGAAGAAACACAAAGCATATTAAGAACATGCAGAACTTTTTATTATGCAATGAATGAGCTCTACTGACATAGGACTGGATAGACCCTTTAAGGCAGACACATTTAAAGGGACACAAGTAATGAAGCCGAGGAGACCACCAGACACGCCACAAATACAGCACGAGAACAGCGGACGATGCGGAGCGCACAAAATATATATATATACACAAAAGACACTCTCCATGCAAACGGAGCTCAGCAGGCAGGATATACAACCACTGGGCCGGGTCTATAAGGCTTTGTTCAACACCATCCTCAATGCCCGTAGTAGCAGGGGCCCAGGTATCTGAACAGAAGGGCCCGCTGCTTCTGGTCCAGTATTGGACAAAGTCTTCGTCTATACGGAAGATTAAGGGCCACTTGATCACAGGACTTTACCTGTTGAGGATAGTGTCCCAAGTTGGCAGACGGCCCCGGTCCTGGTGACTTTCCACTGGGACTAGCTGAAGCTGGCCTTAAAATGAAAGGCAACCGTCTTAGAGCAGGTCAAGCGCAAAACCACAACTACTGGTGTCTGGAGGGGTATGGACTACGGGGGAGGTAAAGAAAGAGGAGGAGAGGACTTATGGGGATGTGCAAACTAAAAGAAAGTGGAGGCATATCCCGCCTTCATCCACCTGGTGCCCGCTGCACTGTTTAACGTGGCATGGTGCGAGTCGTGGACCATTCACAAAGGAAGCTACAGAGAGGCCATGCATCATAAAAAAGAAGGAGAGTACAGAGGACATCAGTACAACAGTCACTGTGCACATACATTACTTATCCTGTACTGATCCTGAGTTACATCCTGTATTATACTCCAGAGCTGCACTCACTATTCTGCTGGTGCAGTCACTGTGTACATACATTACTTATCCTGTACTGATCCTGAGTTACATCCTGTATTATATACTCCAGAGCTGCACTCACTATTCTGCTGGTGCAGTCACTGTATACATTCATTACTTATCCTGTACGGATCCTGAGTTACATCCTGTATTATACTCCAGAGCTGCACTCACTATTCTGCTGGTGCAGTCACTGTGTACATACATTACTTATCCTGTACTGATCCTGAGTTACATCCTGTATTATACTCCAGAGCTGCACTCCCTATTCTGCTGGTGCAGTCACTGTGTACATACATTACTTATCCTGTACTGATCCTGAGTTACATCCTGTATTATACTCCAGAGCAGCACTCCCTATTCTGCTGGTGCAGTCACTGTGCACATACATTACTTATCCTGTACTGATCCTGAGTTACATCCTGTATTATACTCCAGAGCTGCACTCACTATTCTGCTGGTGCAGTCACTGTGTACATACATTACTTATCCTGTACTGATCCTGAGTTACATCCTGTATTATACTCCAGAGCTGCACTCACTATTCTGCTGGTGCAGTCACTGTGTACATACATTACTTATCCTGTACTGATCCTGAGTTACATCCTGTATTATACTCCAGAGCTGCACTCACTATTCTGCTGGTGCAGTCACTGTGTACATACATTACTTATCCTGTACTGATCCTGAGTTACATCCTGTATTATACTCCAGAGCTGCACTCACTATTCTGCTGGTGCAGTCACTGTGTACATACATTACTTATCCTGTACTGATCCTGAGTTACATCCTGTATTATACTCCAGAGCTGCACTCACTATTCTGCTGGTGCTGTCACTGTGTACATACATTACATTACTTATCCTGTACTGATCCTGAGTTACATCCTGTATTATTCTCCAGAGCTGCACTCACTATTCTGCTGGTGGAGTCACTGTGTACATACATTACTTATCCTGTACTGATCCTGAGTTACATCCTGTATTATACTCCAGAGCTGCACTCACTATTCTGCTGGTGCAGTCACTGTGTACATACATTACTTATCCTGTACTGATCCTGAGTTACATCCTGTATTATACTCCAGAGCTGCAGTCACTATTCTGCTGGTGGAGTCACTGTGTACATACATTACTTATCCTGTACTGACCCTGAGTTACATCCTGTATTATACTCCAGAGCTGCACTCACTATTCTGCTGGTGCAGTCACTGTGTACATACATTACTTATCCTGTACTGATCCTGAGTTACATCCTGTATTATACTCCAGAGCTGCACTCACTATTCTGCTGGTGCAGTCACTGTGTACATACATTACTTATCCTGTACTGATCCTGAGTTACATCCTGTATTATACTCCAGAGCTGCACTCACTATCCTGCTGGTGCAGTCACTGTGTACATACATTACTGATACTGAGTTACATCCTGTATTATTCTCCAGAGCTGCACTCACTATTCTGCTGGTGCAGTCACTGTGTACATACATTACTTATCCTGTACTGATCCTGAGTTACATCCTGTATTATACTCCAGAGCTGCACTCACTATTCTGCTGGTGCAGTCACTGTGTACATACATTACTTATCCTGTACTGATCCTGAGTTACATCCTGTATTATACTCCAGAGCTGCACTCGCTATTCTGCTGGTGGAGTCACTGTGTACATACATTTAATTACTTATCCTGTACTGATCCTGAGTTACATCCTGTATTATACTCCAGAGCTGCACTCACTATTCTGCTGGTGCAGTCACTGTGTACATACATTACATTACTTATCCTGTACTGATCCTGAGTTACATCCTGTATTATACTCCAGAGCTGCACTCACTATTCTGCTGGTGCAGTCACTGTGTACATACATTACTTATCCTGTACTGATCCTGAGTTACATCCTGTATTATACTCCAGAGCTGCACTCACTATTCTGCTAGTTTTAACTGGAAGCAGTCAGCCAGCAGTTTTTTCCTACATCAGATGACACTTCCCAGAATACAAATCACCAAAGTAAGCTCTGTGTAAACACAGAATGCAGAGGATGCTGGGTGAATTCAGCTCTGAAGCATGCAGAATTATAAATGCAGCTCCAGGCTTTATTGCAGTGCCTCAACATCTCATCCCTCATCGGATATCCTGCAGAAGCCGTTTAACACCACTTAGGATATATAGGTCACATCTCCGTAACCTGCATGCAGAACCATCAGTTACCCTACAAGGACCAAGTAATGACGGAGCATAAGGACGAGCAGACACGAGCGGGCCGCCGCTGAGACAGTTCATGCAAGTCTTACCGGTACGAGTGCTGTGCTTGCACAGAGGCTGCGGTCTGCATACTCTGCTTGCCTTCTGTGAAAAGAAATCCCTTCATCTCCATCTGAGACGACTGAGGAGAAAACAATGAATCAATGAGAAGCTCCACATCTGCAGGGGGCGTCTGGACTGTCCACGCCCCCCTCGGTTATACACGGGCATAAATCCTCTCTTACCTCTCGACCGGTCAGGACTGAAGGCTGCATCCTCCGCGGGCCGCCCACCGGCATGTTCTGTCCCTGTGGGATCTGAATGGACTGCGGCAGAAGCATTGGCTGCTGTCCGGAGCTATACCGAGGCATCCCAAGTTGAGAGCCGGCCATTGGCATGGTTAACTAGAACAGAGAGGGGTTAATCGGAAACGCACGTGGAAACCACACAGCTAACACGGCCGATGGGCAGACTAGTCTCCAAACTCACCTGTGTGAGGGGGGAGTCCATCATCTGAGAGGCGCCCATGCCGGCTGCCTGGTTCAGCTGACTTTCATACATCAGCTGCTGACTTCCGCTCAGAGTCTGATAAGGGGATGGAGCCTGCGTCTTCACCATCTCCAGAGTCTGCATTCCCGGAAACGGCGAGTACTGAGCCTTGAGACCAGTGCCACTGGTCAGAACCATAGCACTGGGCTGTGACAAGCTGGGGTGCATGTACACCTGGGACCTGGGGGCACAATAGGCGCAGGGTTGTAGACTCGGCCTTCCTGTACTAGGACCAGTCCGTACGCTGATCGTCTGCCTTACCTAAACGGCTGCATGGAGCTGTACATTTCCTGTGACTGGGAGACGGGTAGTCCGCCCCTCATACTCAGCTGAGCCTGGGCTTGCAGCGACGTGTGCAGGGACATGGGGATCTGCTGGGCGGCTGCGGCCTGTCGGAAAGCAGAGAATAGCGGAAACGTGAGAGGCGATCCTATATACTGCAAGAACGTACTTCACATTGGAATATGCTATAAACGTGAGCTAGGTGAGGAACCGGTCCAAACCTGAAGACCAGGGCCCCGCTGTGAGCGCAGAGCAAGCCGTGCTCCGTCCACTGCTATGGTGCACCCATCCGACAGCAGTGAATGGGGAGGATTCCACGTATGTGCACTGTACTCATTCAGGTGGAGCGGGTCCAGGGCCTATGGAACATTTATGGCAGGCATGTCCAAACTGCGGCCCTCCAGCTGTTGCAAAACTACAACTCCCAGCATGCCTGGATAGCCTACAGCTATTAGGGCATGCTGGGAGTTGTAGTTTTGCAACAGCTGGAGGGCCGCAGTTTGGACATGCCTGATTTATGGCATATTTTATCTAGGTCAGGCATGGCCAACCTGTGGCTCTCCAGCTAGTGCAAAACTACAACTCCCAGCATGCCCTAATAGCTGTAGGCAGTCTGGGCATTCTGGGAGTTGTAGTTTTGCAACATCTGGAGAGCCTCAGGTTGGCCATCCCTGGTCTAGGTATAAACTGAAACCGTGTGCTAGCATGGATCAGCGCATGCGCAGAACTCTGCAGCCGGTGATGTATGCACATTTACGCCACAGGCTGGGATCATCCTGATATCATTCGGCGCATGCACCAGTTTTCAGCGCTGGAAGGAGTGACATCAAACTAAGTGGGAGGGGAGAGGCAGGGGGTAACGGAGGAGAATCCGGGGAACTTGTCGCATTAATCGCTGGTATATAACTTTGTTTTCTCTCTAATTAGACCACATCACTAGAGGAATGGTCATGAACAGGAGCCCGACAGACCCCCATTAAGCTCTAAAGTATTGGGTCTCTGGAATATAAGAGCGCGCATATCTGCCCCGGACACCTGGAGGATCGCAGCACATACGCAGCGATCCTACTCGTGTGCACATCAGCCTCTCAGCCACTACATCTCCTCAGTTCCCTTCTGAGTACATGGAGAAGGGTCAGCAGGATCTATTGAAACATCATGGAGGCAGAGTCATATTACATGGAAGAAACCCCGGATCAGGAAAAGACGGACCTGCTGGTATCCCTGC
Organism: Bufotes viridis; assembly: GCA_033119425.1. Classification (NCBI taxonomy): domain Eukaryota; kingdom Metazoa; phylum Chordata; class Amphibia; order Anura; family Bufonidae; genus Bufotes; species Bufotes viridis. Next base: position 152,240,764 of record CM065597.1, read on the forward strand.
TGCTGAGGTATCGTCTGCTGGACCAGGCGCGGCTGCCCTGCAAACATGTGACTCTCCAGGTAGAGAGGGGGAATGTGGTTACCTGAAAAACACAGGAAGAGGTTGGAAGAAAACCCTCGGCGCAGAAGATGCTTTATAGTCATTAGGGCAAAGTCTCTCCACAAAGGAATCTCCTCAGGTCCCTTCTGAGTACATAGTGAAGGGTCAGAGACCGAGACCTTCAGTATGACAACACGCTCAACTCGCCCCCAGAGCTGTAATCGCAACCAGCAGACTGACAGTACAACGTGCCGCACCTCATCGCAGGTACTACTTTTATTCTTTGCCATCCGACTAATACACTGAACTAGACGGAAATAGCTTCATAACAAGCAGCAGAATTATGAATGCAGCTCTAAAAGGTGACAAGCACAAGGGTATGCAAGGTGAATAGGCTAAATTACCAGGAAGAGATGCTGAAGGGGCCACGGAGGCAACGGGCATGGGTGGCATCGATACCCCACCAAATGAGCTGTAATTGACACCTGTTGACGTTCCAACACTGGAGGGCGGCTGTATAACCGAGCCAGGCCCGGCCGGAGAACTCTGTTCTGGCAAACTGGGTGAGTTTTCCCAGGCCTTGCGGGCCGACTCCATCTGCAAGATAGAAGAAAATGAAATGCACTGACCGTATAGAAAGATGTAGGAAAACCCCCAAAGGATATCACGAGGAGGACGCTACCTTCAGTGTAAGGTCGGCAGTGGGGTATGACATGGGGGTTAGTCCCATCCCTTGCTGCAGGTGGTGATCTCTTCTCAGCATGGGTATGGACTGTGACAGACCAGCCTAAGACCAGTGAGAAAGAAGTCAGACAAACGGGAACAATTCCCGATACAGACCCAAAAACCGGACAGTCCGGAGCTCCTGCTAACCAATCCCTACTGCAAACACAATGATTCTACGCCAAGCATCCAGACAGAGCTTTGGATCATCAAACTGCTCCGGCAGGGACACAAAATGCTCTCGGTCTCCAGTGCCGGAGGCCATATTCCCATTAGAAAAGCATTGCTGCTACATCAGAGACTGTTCTGCAGCCTAATGGAAAACTGCAGTGCCCCCTACTGGTACATGGAGAGAAGTAACCCACTGGCTGCAGAACATTGCTAGGCATCGGATGCAACTTGTGTGGGCACTGCCCAGATGGCACAGGAGCAAATTGCCAATTAGAAGGCAACGTCCACACGTGTTAGACTTTTTCTGCCAAAGATCTCATTGCAAGCTGGCAGCAAAATCCATACGCATTAAATGTAGATTTTGCTGTGGACTTGCCGTGGATATAGAAAAATCCGGATTAATTCTTCTACGAGTATATTCCACGGCAGATCCAGCAAGTTGTTCCCATTTAACTGGGGTGAAATCTGAGGCGCTCATTGTGTCGCTACATGCGGATGTCACAGTGAAACGTGTATCGTGCTGTGGATCTGAGGGGCATCTGAATAATATTGGGAGATAACGAGATGAATTTTTCATTTCTCACCTTGTTCACTAGGGCGTCCTGAAGCTTCACGACCGAGCTAGCAGCAGGTCCAGGAGCAGATCCAGGGGGTAGAGAGTAATCCGCATCCTGAGGGGGAGCAAAGGAAAGACATTACACATCTATGAATGCTCAGGATCTTCCGTACCAGACTAGGAACAGAAGGAAGACGGTCCTCACTTTCGGGCTCACACCGAATTCAATATTAGGAACAGGAAGAACAGAATCCACGTGGATCTCGACGCCATTGACCGGAGGCACACTGCCCTCTAATCGCTCTGCCCCTTCTGAACCTTTCCGGTTCTTTAGCGAGCGCTCGTTGCCAATGGGACCGGGTTTGTGCTCCTTGTTCATTCCCGGCCCGGAGTCTGGCTCCTGCAGGATGGAAGCAAGGGACAAGAACTGGAGTCAAAATGAACCCACATTCAGGAAACAGGTGAACGGACATATTGACAATGGCAGACGCTGCTTCATATTGACAGAGCCCTCGGTGAAAGCTTCCCGCTCCCGTCAGCAGACTAGTCTGGTTTATCATATAAGGGCTCACCTTCTTTTCTGACTGTTTCTGACCCTGCTCTTTAGGGCAGTCAGATTTCGACTCCATGACCGCGCCATTCAGCTCCTCTGGTTTCATTGTCCCATATGGAGAACTACGCTGTGAGGAAGTGGCAGACGATTCTCTGGATTCAGCGCTCAGGTCAATGCCACTGTCGCCCTGGCTGCCTTTGAAACCCTGCCAAGCGAAGAACAACAAGTCACAAGAAGCCAGGACAGGGATTTCTTGGTCTCGGAGAACACCTTTAAGTCTATGACTCGTGTAGCAGGGAGCGCTTCTACATAGGCAAGAGGAGAGCAGCGCAAATCCTGCCCTGCTCAACCCTTGTGTGTACAAGCCCCAGTGCCAACGATGCAGACTTGCCCCTCAGTATATAGCTCTCTTCACTTCCTTCCTATTGAGTACATGGTGAAGGGTCGGCAGGATCTATTGGAACATCACAGAGGCGGCGAGACCACAGGGATCAGCGAATATAACGCACATAGAAAACTCACCTCTGAGGAGGCAGACTCTGTACTGAAGCTGCTGCCAGGCTTGCTCCAGGCATCACTGCCGGTCTGAACGGAGATACCTGGAAGGAGAATGCACAAGGATTATCTGTCATGTACTGATCGTGTGACTTCTGCATCATTTGCTCCATTCACTGATCTCCACTTCACACAGCTAAAGTCAATGGCAGACTCTTCCCGGAGTACACCCATAACTATAGAGGGAATCGTATATGCTGCAATATGGAAGGTGCCAAAGCAGGACAGCCTGATGCATCATGCAGTGGTGAAGGAAACCATCACTCCTCCAGATATCTAAGGAGCCTTTAGTTTACTCCAGGTGAATAAGCACAATCTCCGACCAAGCCAAAGATCGCCTTAAACAATGGCCCCAAGGGTGTCGCCAAGTGAAGTTAAAGAGGCATGACGAACGTACTACAGAAGCTGCAATGTGGCCCCAGGAGGGGGGGCTGGGTCAAGGTTGGAGCCATTACCTTTGGTGTCAGATATTGCAAAGCAAAGAAAAGGAAATCCACAATGCTGAAATAAGAGCGATGGAGAAGGCAATGTAACGCCCAGCGCTGCTATCTGATGGCTGAGGGACGCCTTCACTACATAGGACAGCGATGTGGACCGTCCCACAGCATCGGACCTCACGCTCCGAGAAATGAAGGGTCACAGCTAACCTTGAGTGTTGCTCTCCCAGATCTCTTTGCCAGGAACCTCAGTCTGATCCAGGCACATGCCGTTCTGCTTTTTGGCGAATCGAGGAGGAATCCTTGATTGTAGGCTGCTGTTCTTGGCAGTCACCTAAATGGGATGGCAGACAGATTGGAACCTATGCATGTGTAGTAGGGATGGCCTTTGAAATATAGCCCATGGCTCTCACCTGAACCATCTGATCTTTTTTCCTGCGATCTTTGTCCAGAGTTCGTCGGGGCTTAATGGTCATGTCGGAATAGGACTCTGCTGCCGCCTCGGCGTCCTCCTCAATAACGGAGTCTGAAAGGAGCAGCGATATGAATGGACAATCTAATTCTGCTTATCTGCACGTCGCAGAGATTGTATCAGAGGGAAGAGGCTCACCTCCGTATTTCAGATCAAAAGCAGTCAAGGTTTCCGACTTCTCGCCCGGTTTGAGTCCTACCGGCCTAGAATCCCGCTCCAAGCTCTTGCCTGAAGCCTCTCCGCTGTCACACTGAGCAGACCTCTCTAACCCGTATCGGCGGTGGCTGCCATCTTGCGTATAAGAATCTTCAGAACAGCGACTTCAAAAGACAGAGACAGAAGTTCTGTAATACTTAATAAAACAGCATTTTCAAGACATCTGCTTACTATCAGTGAACGATGACACGTGCAGAGGCTAAAATCTAGTCCTGACTCAATACTTCTCACAGCTTGGGGTTTGCTACAGTAATATCCAGGCTATACAACCATCTGCAAGAAAGAAGCAAGCAGCACAAATCTCTCTCCTGACAGTTTGTTACAATGTATCAGTGCAGGTAACATGCATCAGTCTGGGCTACATATAACTGTAGCAAACCCATCTGCATGTAATCCCTTGCTAACACTGGCCCTCTCTGGGAATTTACCTAGTCTTGCCAGAGGTGGAGTTTTGCTGGTAGTCACGAGGATTCCCTCCGACCCTTGGTGGCCTCTCATCATATCCACAGGTTTCCACCTTGCGGCGGTCTACCAGAGGTCTCTGACTGGAGAAGCTTCTTTTGGACAGTTCTCTTTTCTCAGAGATGACGTTACCATCTCCGTCGGCCTCTCCTGGCCGCTTCTCGCTGAAGTCGCTGCTCTCAGACGCCGTTTCCCAATCCTCGTTCCTGTGGTCGGCGTTGTGGTAGGAGCGATCTGGAGATCTTCTGGCAGGTGGCCCGGATCTCTCATGAAAGGTCATCTTTGGACGGGCCTGCAAGTGCTCATGATTGTTCACATAGCCGACCATCTCTTCCCCACTCCATTGCCCGGCAGATTCCCTTTCCTGTCTGAGACGTCGAAATCTTGGGGGTTTATCTTGACGAGGGGGTCGTCTTCTAACAAATGATCTTTTGTCCAAACTCTCCCGATCTGAATATTCATCTTGGAAAAATGGCCGCCTGTCCTCTCCTTGGGTTTCATCGAAGCCTCTCCTATGATGGAGGGGGTCAGAGTAGCTGTAGTCACTGCCATGCTCTCTGCCGGCGCTGTGCCGGGTTTCATATGGTTCTGATGATCCATTGTACTCTTGCCAATTAGACCCTCCAGACTTAGCGTTCCAGTGTGAAGACTCCTTGGAGGTGAATGGCCGTCTGCTGTAACTGTTACTAAGCCTGGGAGGAAGCGATCTTCCAAATGCCCTCGGGGCCCTGGATTTAGAGTCTATACTATTTAAATCCTCCGAGTAATTTCTATTGGATCGCCAAGAATCTTGGAAGTCTCCTTTTCTTGTGTCGTCAGCTTCTCTTTCAATAAGGGCTTCGTTCTCTGCCCCCCGCTGGCGTCTACGTTTGGGTAGCTCCTCATATTCAGACCCTTCACTGTGGGTTTCACTAACACCCCGCCGCCGGGAGACCCTATTTCGAAAATCCTCAGTGGGGTTAAATTCTCGAAGCCCTCGGCCTCGGTTGACCCTCTGACCATTATAAGGGCCAGCAGAACCTTGGCCTCGGAAGCTTAAGTCTCTGAACCCTCTTCCTCTGGCTCGGCCGTGGGTTCTACCCCCGAAAGCCTGCTCCTCATCAATAAATATCCAGTTGCTCCTTTTGGTTTGAGGAACAGAGTTAGACTCAGGAGGAGGAGAAGACTTTGTGCCCCAACTTTTTTCAACCTTCTCTTGGGGAACTTTTTCAGACTCTTGGACGCCAAGTTGGGGTTTGTCCTCGACCTGAGAGCTAGAGGAGGCGCTTATAAGCGCAGGCTCCACTTTTGGCGCACTGTCTAGCTTTGAGAGCAGCTTTTCCTTCATGGTTTTCCCAGGCTCCTTAGTTTCGGGTTTGCTTTTCTCTAGTTCCTTCTCCTCCACCTTAAGAGCTTTCAGTACCGGCTTCTTTATAGGACCAGTCCGGCGACTCCTTCCCAGGCTTTCAGAGGGTGATTGGTTAGAGTTGGGAACGGACTCGTTCCTCCAGTCTGCTCCTCCAGTAGAGTCCTGACCTCCTCGCTCTTCCTTTTTCCATGCCTCAGGGACCAGATTAAGCTCTTCTTTAGGCTCCTCTTCTGCACTACTAGCCGTATCAGAAGACTTCTGATGATGCCCATACCCCCAACCGTTAAACTGCGACTTCTTGTCATTCAGAAACTCTGGCGGCTTGCACTGCGCACTGCTTTGCGGCCCCCCGATGACACCAGAGTCCGCCACACTCTCCAGATGCTGGTAGGAACTGTCCTGACCATTTCTTTGCGGTGAGAGGCAGCTACTGAATACCCCTGCAGACTTTTCATAATTTCCAATAAGATATTCCTCGCCCCTCTCATCTAAAGACTCTTGGTGGGCATGGACAGCATCGGACCTCTCCCTCACGGAGCAGTAAGAGCTCTCATTCCTAAAGACAAAAGAAAAAGTCAAAGAACTCAAGGCGACTTTGTATTTACATCTCACACAAAGTGACACAGCGCGGTTTTACATGGACAGCAGATATCAAGTCGTCACCAGTCTAATGCATGTGACAGCTGACTACAGGGGACGATATTTTCTATCCCATTACCTGCTGTAGCAGCCGTCCGCAGCGCCGTCCATCGGCTTCTGCTGCGGCAGGGCATAAGCTTTGCTCTGCAAGTGCATGTAACTCTCCTGGCTCCATGCAGACACCGCTTCAGCAGACTGAGGACTGCGTTCTGACGGCTGGCAATCCTCTGGCTGGCAGCCTCCACCCACAGCTTCTTGCTGGATAATGTGTTTCATCACACCTAGCAAGAAAGCAAAATGATTTTGTTGTCCGAGAAGGAAGAAGCTGACAGAGCATGCTCAGTGACAGCCATCAAATTCAGACATCCCCTAATGGACAGGTATGCCAAGTGGATACCCAGTAAAGTATGATACACGGTCAAAGACTCCCGGGATGGTACCCCAGACTGACACAGCTGTAGTATGCAGAGTACAAACCTGGTGGATGTATGGAAGAAGGATAGAAATCTACAGCACGACCGGGAGGAATCCGGGGATCCATATAGGAAGGCATCATCATCCAGCGAGGATCAAACCCCAACACCTGGGGGGGATGGGAGTAGAAGGTGCGCTGGTGGCTGGAGTGGGTAGACGCCACATAAGCTTGCTGCTGCCACTGCTGCATCTTGTATAACTGCTCCTAAGGACAGCGCACAGCATTACATCACCAGGAACAGAAGCCATAAAGACTACACATACACATTACTGAGGGTTAAAGGCCTCTCCAGCAACCTGTTGAGCGAGCTTGTGTTTCCAAGTTTGGCGTACAACGTTCGGGTATTATGGATTCTGCTACCATGGACCAGAACTTACAGATTCCCTCCTCATGGGTTCCGAGTACAACATAACCCATTACCTGCTGCTGCCTCTGGAACCTCGGAGGCATCAGCTTCTGGTGCTTGGAGAAATCCTGCACTGGAGACACAGACTCTCTGCAGTCGTCTTCACTGCTGCTCTCAGCTCTGGGGGCCGCAGGAGGCTCCTCGTCTACATACTCGGAGGGAAATTCCTGGGAATAATCTAAAGAAACAAAAAATAATAATAATTAATAAATTAGTATAAATGTCTTGCTTTGAAAAACAGTGAACCATCTGTAGTTACATATCCTATATATATGGCCTGAGGACGTGCATTATAACCGGAGGCCACAGAGTCACGGGCCGCCCGATACGTAACCTCTCAAAGCCGTACCTCTTCGGATATTCTGGGCGTTCTCCTGAGAACTGCTTCGGTCTGACACTGGAGATCTGGGGTCTTCGTTCTCTTTGTTTTCCATTCGCTTCGGAGTCTCGGCCCCAGGATTAGAAGCCTGTTTGGTCTTCTGGTCCAGCTGTTTTAGTTTTGCAGCACAGGCCGCTAACCGTTCTTCACGATTCCGGCGCTCTTCCTCCTCCCGTCGCTTACGAGCTCGTTCAACTGCTTCTGATATCTCAGAGGTAACGAACTTCTGCCTTGGAGGAGCTTTCTCTTCCTTCTCCTCAACGGAAGGCTGCCGCAATACGGAGACTGCCGAAGGCTTCTGTATGAAAGAAGAGAGCGGCACGCTATTAGGCACACGGAGGGCTGTCCGCATCTTTTGCGGCCCCTTTGAAATGAATGGGTCCGCGCCCGAGCCGCAAAGTATGCGGCTCGGACGCGGACAACAACAACGGCCGTGTGCATGTAGCCTCGCTGCACAGTATCTTCGTTGCAGTTTTTCCCCGAGCCCTGTCAGGTTTGGCCCTTATGCCTGAACTACTGACAGCTCATAAACACTTATTTAACGGGGTTGTGTCATCCAGGGCTGTGGAGTCGAGGAGTCGGAGGCAGTTTTGGGTACCTGGAGTTGGAGTCGGCAAAAATGAACCGACTCCGACTCCTGCTAGCTTTCAAAGTCAGCGCTCGACTATTTTAGGCGGCCCCATAGGAATGAATAGCCGCGCATGTGCCCTCTGTGACTCTCAACTTTGCATTTACGAGACAGAGGTGGGACCCCCACCTATCAGACAACGGGGGCACAACCTACCGATATGCTCCCATTGTCTGAGGTGGAAAACCGATAATGTGACTGCGATGAGTGTATGAGCTGCCGGGAGATCAGAGATAAGGGCTATACATTCATCTGTCAGAACAGCAACATGATGAGACCCAGTTTAAAACTGAAACCAAGATACTGTAGGACAAAAACGGCTAAGAGATTTTAATAAAAGCCAATTGAAAAAGGGATTTTTAGCCCAAAATAGGTTAGGTCAAATATTCTCATAAAAAAACTCTGCCCCGAAGGTGTCCATAGCCTTTAAAGGGGTTACTTAACATTATGTAAGACCCCAGAGTGGCCGGCTCATGGCGGTGATCCCCGACGCTGGGCTCGGTCTCTACAGCTCACGGATGTGCCGATATTAACATCCTGCTGACGGGGTGGGCAGGTCATGACTGCTGCAGCTCCCCTTGTGTCAGGACAAATAGCCACGTGACGCAGGTCACAGCTGATGCCAGCTATTGGTGGCAGTGGTCACAGCATGTTGATATCAGAGCACCCTGGAGATGAAGACCTGGCCGGTAACGGAGGCCGAATCCAGAGACCAGTTAGGTATGCTCACCACCATGGGTGGGCCGCTCCGTGAGGTCTGATAGGTTAGATATCCCCTTAGACAAAGGTACAGACACCGCCTTATGTACACAGGTATAACTGCTATAATACTGCCCCCTATGGAATGATATAAATCAATACACAAGAGAATCATAATGGACTGCAGGGCGGCACATATATACGAATACTTTACCGGGTGCTCAGCTACTGCGGCCCAGCTGTTGGCTTTCCGTGGAGGGGTCTGCACAGCTTCCTGCCCCCTTCTGGTTGGGCGTGGATGCGCCACTTGATCGCCCCATACTTTCCCATCCTCTGCAGGGTGCTTGGCTTCGGTGCTGTCCGTAGAATTAAAGGAAACTTGGCGCTGCCTCCGGCACTCCCAGCCGATCCTGAAAATAAATGAGACCATCACATGGGGGAGGGGAGCAGTGCGAAGCGCCAATTCTAAGAAGCTCGGTATGTTACAAGAACATCCAGAGAATGACCCCCAAAGAGCCATCAACTCCGTCCTACCATTTACTCCTGTTTTCTCTCGGGGCTTCCTCTTCCTCCTCATCTTCACTAAATTTCAGTTTCTCCGAATAATCCACTTCATCGTGAATGCCTGAAATCAGGGAGATCGCGGTTAATCAAGTTTAAATCCTGGGGCCGCAGCGCGCGGTAGCCTCCGATACGCACCAGCCCAGCCGTCTTCAGCGTCATTGTCCAGGTCATCCAGTTCTTTAAGATCTTCTGCGTTTATAATGGTGGCTCGCGGAGCCCTCTCCGGTTGAGGGCGCTGTGACCGCACCGGCCGTGAACCGCCACCGCTAGGCCTGATCTCTTTTCTGTTATCAGACACATGACAGGATACAGTCAGGACCAGGGTAACGTGCATGCTGCGGCAGGATTGCTGAGTACACAGAACGGGAATAGTCACTCACCCATCCTGACTGTTCATCTGATATTGTCTAAAGGGAACGCGAGGTTCAAGGCGAGATTGAGAGGAAAGGACGGGGAAGGAAGCTCGATCCAATGTCCCAGTGGGTTCTGAGGGGTGCTGAGAGCACATCTGAAGAGACAAGACGCCGACAGATTAGAACAGAACACGACACACAAGGGGGCCACAACAAGCAGGGAGATTGTAATCTCTGAAATGTGCAGAATAGTGAGTGCAGCTCTGGAGTATAATACAGGATGTAACTCAGGATCAGTACAGGATAAGTAATGAATGTACACAGTGACTGCACCAGCAGAATAGTGAGTGCAGCTCTGGAGTATAATACAGGATGTAACTCAGGATCAGTACAGGATAAGTAATGTATGTACACAGTGACTGCACCAGCAGAATAGTGAGTGCAGCTCTGGAGTATAATACAGGATGTAACTCAGGATCAGTACAGGATAAGTAATGTATGTACACAGTGACTGCACCAGCAGAATAGTGAGTGCAGCTCTGGAGTATAATACAGGATGTAACTCAGGATCAGTACAGGATAAGTAATATATGTACACAGTGACTGCACCAGCAGAATAGTGAGTGCAGCTCTGGAGTATAATACAGGATGTAACTCAGGATCAGTACAGGATAAGTAATGTGTGTACACAGTGACTGCACCAGCAGAATAGTGAGTGCAGCTCTGGAGTATAATACAGGATGTAACTCAGGATCAGTACAGGATAAGTAATGTATGTACACAGTGACTGCACCAGCAGAATAGGGAGTGCAGCTCTGGAGTATAATACAGGATGTAACTCAGGATCAGTACAGGATAAGTAATGTATATACACAGTGACTGTACCAGCAGAATAGTGAGTGCAGCTCTGGAGTATAATACAGGATGTAACTCAGGATCAGTACAGGATAAGTAATGTATGTACACAGTGACTGCACCAGCAGAATAGTGAGTGCAGCTCTGGAGTATAATACAGGATATAACTCAGGATCAGTACAGGATAAGTAATGTATGTACACAGTGACTGCACCAGCAGAATAGTGAGGGCAGCTCTGGAGTATAATATGGGATATAACTCAGGATCAGTACAGGATTAGTAATGTATGTACACAGTGACTGCACCAGCAGAATAGAGAGTGCAGCTCTGGAGTATAATACAGGATGTAACTCAGGATCAGTACAGGATAAGTAATGTATGTACACAGTGACTGCACCAGCAGAATAGTGAGTGCAGCTCTGGAGTATAATACAGGATGTAACTAAGGATCAGTACAGGAGAAGTAATGTATGTACACAGTGACTGCACCAGCAGAATAGTGAGTGCAGCTCTGGAGTATAATACAGGATGTAACTCAGGATCAGTACAGGATAAGTAATGTATGTACACAGTGATTGCACCAGCAGAATAGTGAGTGCAGCTCTGGAGTATAATACAGGATGTAACTAAGGATCAGTACAGGAGAAGTAATGTATGTACACAGTGACTGCACCAGCAGAATAGTGAGTGCAGCTCTGGAGTATAATACAGGATGTAACTCAGGATCAGTATAGGATAAGTAATGTATGTACACAGTGACTGCACCAGCAGAATAGTGAGTGCAGCTCTGGAGTATAATACAGGATGTAACTCAGGATCAGTACAGGATAAGTAATGTATGTACACAGTGACTGCACCAGCAGAATAGTGAGTGCAGCTCTGGAGTATAATACAGGATGTAACTCATTACAGGAGTTCACACAAGTATTAAGCATCTTATAAAATATGAGATTTTATACTTACAAAAGCTGGCAGCATATCATGGTATGTAGGTGGATGGTAGGTGTTTCCCATGAACGGTGAAGCCCCTTTTCTGGTGGGCTGAGCCGGGCGCAGCGAGAGTTCCTTGGGGTCACTACTTGCTTGCGCTGTGGGGGGGGCACCATCTGCAGGAGCAGTGGGTTTGCTGCCCGGCTCAGTAGGAGAGACGGTTGGAGAGACGCCACCGGTGATGCTTCTCCCACCGCCCTCCCTCCAACTGGTGACATCTGCAACGGGAGCATGAAAGGAAACGAGATAAAACATCAAGATGCCACAATGTGAGGTTATCAGAGATGGACATGACTGCCCGGAGAAGTCCTGCAATATTCTATAGTACTTCGTGTCTGTGGCTGTAAAGGTCCCTGCATGCTGTCAGTGAACGAAATCATTGATGATATAAAAGGTTATACATCTCACAGCTAGGGGCTGGTTACAACTGTGTTCAGTCCAGACTGTTACAATGTATCAACGCAGTAAAAATCCATCAGCCCAGATTTCTGGTAGTTCAACACAAACTGTAACAAACCCTCAGCTGTGAGAAGACCCACACAGTCAACGTCATAACAGATCAAACACGACCTGGTAGATCAGCCATTATGGGACACTGACGGCACAGTGCTCGGACATGCCATCAATGTTAGCGGTGGGGCCCGCATCTATCTCCAGAACTGGACCCCCAAAGTGAACAGACAGCAGATGCGTAGTCACCCTCTGGGACTTCCGAAAATAGCAACATAGGGCTGGCTGGGTTATTTCTGGGCGTCCCACAGCGGTGAATAGAGGGCGGCTGCACATGAGCAGAGATCCCTCCTTCACTTTGGTGGTCCCCGCAGCTGACATTGATGGCATGTCATATCCCAGATGGGACAACCCCTTTAAGAGGAGACCAGAACACTGACGAAGCAGAATGTCGTTCCTTGTCATGCGGTTCGTGAGGTTGCACCGCAACACAAGAAATAACTGTAGAATAAATGTGTGGTATACACAGGTTCGGGGGGGTGCACTATGGAAGAGAGACGGACCCAATAACTCTCCATTAAAGGGCTTGTCCTTGTGGAGGTAACCCCTACTTTTGATTGCCCATTTTCAGGCTGATCTGTGGGGGCCCAACCATGGCCCCCCTGCTGAACAGCGGTGAAGAGGCTGAACGCTGTGGCCTCAGTCACCATTTACTAAGCACAGCGCCACACAACCTATAGTGGTCATGTCTGGTATTGCAGACTGAAGGAGACCGGCCTAGAACGAGACTTCTTTGAACATCACATCAGTGGGGGTCTGGGGGGTCTGACCCCCACAAATCAGATATTGATCGCCTATCCTCAGGAGAGGCCATCGATATCAACACCTTGGAAAACCCCTTTAACCTAAGATTGCTAGCGGCTCTTCTTCTTTTAGAAAAACTCTTTAAAGTGCATGTAGCATCTATGTCCCCACTGGCACCGGGACCACCTACCTAAAGGATACTGGGGGGCAGTCATGAAAAAAAATAAAAAATACATTTGAACTACTAAAGCAAAAAGAAAGCATAGATGTCTAAGTTATACAGGAGAGGGAGGCAAGTGACTACGTCTGTAACCATAGTGACAGACAGTTCTGCACAGGAGCTGGGTACACAAAATGGAAGTATTTATGCAATGAAAGATTTTGGCAAAGTTGGGGCGGAGGGGTTTATATAATTAAATGTTTGCACGTATTGCAAAATTGTGGCTTCTTCAATACTGCGCCGTGCAGGAGCCACATCTGGCAGGCATCAGACCCCGTGATGCTATATTCTTTTTTTTGGGAGATTTGCAGATTTAATGAAAAATGCAAATTTTTATTTTCTGGGCATGTGAAAAGCACCCGCATCTAGGGTATGCATATGATGGGGGTCTTACACTTGAAATGCTAGGGCTGTCGGGGAGGTGACCTTCTCAGCACTGCCATCTCCATTCATCACGGTGCGGACGGCGGCTGTCCATCAGCCTGGGCCCCCTGCGACCGCCATTATGTATATGCCATTTGGTCACCTGTGAATTTCTATCCAAGATGGAGCTGGTGAATAAAAGCTAAAGATAGAAGAAACCTCTGTACTGCCGAGCACAGTAAGGTATATGACGGTCACACAGGAAAACACATGCACTACACTCCCTCTACATATAGATAAGCGGGGGAGGGGAGGACGGACAATAAAACGTTCAGAGCGGTTACCGGGAAGCAGGGCGAGGGGCTTACTCTGGGGGCGGAGGCTTGGTCCGGGCCCATACGACGGATCTAAGCCGCTCTTTTCTTTGCCAGCCTTGTCTTGCTCGCCAGCTGCTTTCAGCGTTGGAAATTCCTCGGGAGAGAAGGACAACAGTCGGTTTGAGCCCCTTGAACCTGCGGAGGAGACGGGACAGAGATGAGGGTAGGACGGCGGCCATGGGGTTACCTGGCACTGCAATCCTTTCACAGGGCCGGACGGCGCCACATGCGAGGCGCTAATGTTATACGAGCGGCGCCACTCACCACCTTCGTGTCCTGCTGGCTTTCCGTTCAGCTGAGCCCATGACTTTGGTCCACCTGGCACTAAACTTATATTCTGAAAAAAAATAAAAATGGTCAAGTTGCTTTCACCTGGAGGGTTCACCTGTAGATCAGGACAGGACACATCCACTGGTAAGAGAGAGAATGACCTGAAGACCACACAGACATCAGAGGGGCCTGCCCGAGACCCCCAATATCAACCAGAATAGAGGCGCTCGAGAGATGAAGCATTCATTCTGCAGGGCTCCATCTACATGAGCGGCTGCCACCCTGCAGCAGAACTGTCGGCTGACCGCGGCTTCCCCAGCGAAACCAGCCATTTACCAGTGGTGCCCGGAGCAGGAACCAGAGGGAGATCAACTGGTGGTCTCTGGGGCTGCATCGTGGAAAGGTGTTGTCGGGGCTGTAGATACTGACGACCTCTCCTTAGGATAGCTCATCAGTATCAGATCAGTGGGAGGAGGGGGGTAAAGATACCGAGAGCCTGGACAATGCCTTTAAAGAGGCCGCCTCACAAAACCAACAGAAGCAGCCGATGAGGTGATCACTGCCGATCCAGCTTCTCCTAACCCTGGAGATCAGATGTTAAAGGGGTCAGCCTGGAAATAATATTGATGTCCATCCTCTGGATAGGTCACCGGGGATCCGGGCCGCCGCCGATCAACAGTTATAAGATGCTGGTGTTCCATGAGCGCCGCAGCCTCTTCCGAATCCCTGTGATGTCACCGCACGTCAGTCACACGGCCTAGTTGCAGCTCAGCCCCATTGAAGTGAACGGGGCTGAGCTGCAATACCAAGCACAGGCACTAGACTATGTACGGCGCTGTGGTTGGGGAGCTGCTACGAGTGCAGCTGATCGGCAGGAGTGCGGCTGATCGGCAGGAGTGCGGCTGATCGGCAGGAGTGCGGCTGATCGGCAGGAGTGCGGCTGATCGGCAGGAGTGCGGCTGATCGGCAGGAGTGCGGCTGATCGGCAGGAGTGCGGCTGATCGGCAGGAGTGCGCTGATCGGCAGGAGTGCGGCTGATCGGGCAGGAGTGCGGCTGATCGGCAGGAGTGCGGCTGATCGGCAGGAGTGCGGCTGATCGGCAGGAGTGCGGCTGATCGGCAGGAGTGCGGCTGATCGGCAGGAGTGCGGCTGATCGGCAGGAGTGCGGCTGATCGGCAGGAGTGCGGCTGATCGGCAGGAGTGCGGCTGATCGGCAGGAGTGCTGGGACACAGACCCCCACCGATGTAATGATGATGACCTATCCTCCCTGAAAATGGCTGAGCGCTCTTATTTGCCCTTGTGGGGGTGCTCTCCTTCACTTCGAGGGTCCCACTGTGGAGATAGCAGCGGGTCTCAGATGGACCGACCCCCGTAATGGATTAGTACTGCAAGGCTCCACGATGATGGGTGGGACCCCTTGACACGCCCTTCCTCCTCCCTGCTAGAATTCACCTGACACTCTGGGTTAATTCTTCTTTGCAGCCAACACGGCGGTGGAGACTGCTCCCGAGCCCCGGGGGGGCATTCTTCTGGGTGTTGGGAGCGATTCTTCTGGGGGCACCAAACGCAAAACAGAAGCTAAGAATAAAAATCCCACCAAGGAAAAGAGCTGGTGACAGGGAGGAGAGAGACCATCAGGGAGCGAAAGATCTTCGCCATCCGTCTCCAAAGCAAACAGTCACCCAGCGCTGCGCCATTAGCACTGCGCCCCTGTACCGCTGCATAACCCACCATTACTGGGGCCAAACTGGCTACGGGGAGGGGGGCCAGAGGAAGAACTATACTGCTAAATGCACACGGCTCTGCTCCTTTCATTCCCTCGGGGCCGGACCTCACCTCCGAACTGTTCGCTGTGGTCGGTTTCTGTAAATTGGAGACAGATTTCGGCAAACCCTGCTGCGGCAGCGACTCCGGCTGCTGAGGAGCTGTCACACTGGAACTGCGGAGGAGACGAGGGGTTAATGTAAGGAGACAGGCAGCTTATGCGCAGCTCCGCCACCAGGGGGCGCTCCGCTCTCACCTCTTTTGGTCTGGATGCTCTTGTTTGTTTGCCCATCCTGTTCCGTCTTTGGGCACTATAAAAATATTGGGGTCGTTTCCTTTGTTCTCAGATTTCAGGCTTGGCAAGTTTGCAGGAGGAGGCATGCGCCGAGCAGCGGCAACTTTCCCGAGACTCTGTAAGCCATGTCTAGGTATAACTGGAGGGGAAACACACACGTTATACCCTGTGCAACCCCGGGCATGAGAGCCCGTGCAGGGGAAACAGAAGATATCAGGCCGCTGCTTTGCTGACGTGCTTCCATTCACTGACAGCAAGCAAACAGATTTGGCAAATAAAACTAAATAATTAAACCCCCCAATCTATGGATCATTTATGGCATTTCCAACCAATTTGCAGCAAATGTTCTCCTGAACTTAATGGGGTTGTTCAGGTTCAGAAAAACATGGCTGCCTCATTCCAAAAACAGCGCCACCCCTGCTCACAGGTTGTAAGTGGTATTGCCATCACTAGATATGCCCCCGTTGTCCGGGATGACACCACCCCTTTAGCAGTAACAGAGCTGCAATACCAGCCACAGCCTGCGGAGGCGCTCTTCCTCCCGGACAGTCAGGGTCTCCTCCGCAGTACCCAGCCGCCCCCTCACCTGTGGTTCTGACAGCTTCTATTGACTTTCCTCTATACTTGTCAAACAGGTTGAGAGACGAGTACTTGCTTTTCCCATCCTTTCCCTTGGATATCTGCCCCAAACGATCGGACATTGCGATGAAATGTCATCTAGTAGGGAAATTTTTCTCGGCGCCTCTCCCGATCTGCCTGCAAATGAAGAAAAGCGTAATGCATGAAAGTGACCGCCAGCCGCGAACGGCAAGGTGCATCCACCATCATTCTGCTGGTTGTCACTGGAAACAGTCAGCAAGTAGGTGTAGGAGCGTAATCTAACAGATCCTGTACAGAGCCCGGTGCAAGAGCCACAATACCCAGAAAGGAAATCACCAGAGCTCTGCGCAGACACAGAGAATGCAAGGGGATTTCAGCTCTGAGGAGTAAAAGACAACATGTAACTCAGGATCAGTACAGGATAAGTAATTTACACAATGACTGCACCGGCAGAATAGTGAGTGCAGCTCTGGAGTATAATACAGGCTGTAACTCAGGATCAGTACAGGATAAGTAATGTATGTACACAGTGACTGCACCAGCAGAATAGTGAGTGCAGCTCTGGAGTATAATACAGGATGTAACTCAGGACCAGTACAGGATAAGTAATGTATGTACACAGTGACTGCACCAGCAGAATAGTGAGTGCAGCTCTGGAGTATAATACAGGATGTAACTCAGGATCAGTACAGGATAAGTAATGTATGTACACAGTGACTGCACCAGCAGAATAGTGAGTGCAGCTCTGGAGTATAATACAGGATGTAACTCAGGATCAGTACAGGATAAGTAATGTAATGTACACAGTGACTGCACCAGCAGAATAGTGAGTGCAGCTCTGGAGTATAATACAGGATGTAACTCAGGATCAGTATATGATAAGTAATGTATGTACACAGTGACTGCACCAGCAGAATAGTGAGTGCAGCTCTGGAGTATAATACAGGATGTAACTCAGTGCAGGATAAGTAATGTATGTACACAGTGACTGCACCAGCAGAATAGTGAGTGCAGCTCTGGGGTATAATACCGGATGTAGCTCAGGATCAGTACAGGATAAGTAATGTATGTACACAGTGACTGCACCAGCAGAATAGAGAGTGCAGCTCTGGAGTATAATACAGGATGTAACTCAGGATCAGTACAGGATAAGTAATGTATGTACACAGTGACTGCACCAGCAGAATAGTGAGTGCAGCTCTGGGGTATAATACAGGATGTAACTCAGGATCAGTACAGGATAAGTAATGTATGTACACAGTGACTGCACCAGCAGAATAGTGAGTGCAGCTCTGGGGTATAATACAGGATGTAACTCAGGATCAGTACATGATAAGTAATGTATGTACACAGTGACTGCACCAGCAGAATAGCGAGTGCAGCTCTGGAGTATAATACAGGATGTAACTCAGGATCAGTACAGGATAAGTAATGTATGTACACAGTGACTGCACCAGCAGAATAGTGAGTGCAGCTCTGGAGTATAATACAGGATGTAGCTCAGGATCAGTACAGGATAAGTAATGTATGTACACAGTGACTGCACCAGCAGAATAGTGAGTGCAGCTCTGGAGTATAATACAGTAATGTTTGTACACAGTAACTGCACCAGCAGAAGAGTGAGTGCAGCTCTGGAGTATAATACAGGATGTAACTCAGGATCAGTACAGGATAAGTAATGTATGTACACAGTGACTGCACCAGCAGAATAGTGAGTGCAGCTCTGGAGTATAATACAGGATGTAACTCAGGACCAGTACAGGATAAGTAATGTATGTACACAGTGACTGCACCAGCAGAATAGTGAGTGCAGCTCTGGAGTATAATACAGGATGTAACTCAGGATCAGTACAGGATAAGTAATGTATGTACACAGTGACTGCACCAGCAGAATAGTGAGTGCAGCTCTGGAGTATAATACAGGATGTAACTCAGGATCAGTACAGGATAAGTAATGTATGTACACAGTGACTCCACCAGCAGAATAGTGAGTGCAGCTCTGGAGTATAATACAGGATGTAACTCAGGATCAGTAATGTATGTACACAGTGACTGCACCAGCAGAATAGTGAGTGCAGCTCTGGAGTATAACACAGGATGTAACTCAGGATCAGTAATGTATGTACACAGTGACTGCACTAGCAGAATAGTGAGTGCAGCTCTGGAGTATAATACAGGATGTAACTCAGGATCAGTACAGGATAAGTAATGTATGTACACAGTGACTGCACCAGCAGAATAGTGAGTGCAGCTCTGGAGTATAATACAGGATAAGTAATGTATGTACAGTACAGTGACCCCTATTCTTGCTGCGGGGAATACATTTGCACAGTTTGCGCCTCCCTCACACACGTCTCTACTTCATCGCTGAGCAGTACATAATACACAAGCATCTCAGGAATGACAGTCAGTTGTTCTCCTTATGGCAGCTGCTGCTTCGAGCATTTCAGTCTCTGACGTCCAGTCCATCACAGGCTGCGGTACAATGACAACTATACCGCCACACACAGCCATGGAAGCTGCGGCCGCCCCACACCTATTTTGTGCTATGACTGCAGGGACCCCGACGCTTATCTCTCCATAGTAAGAGAAGCGTCATCACTGCAGCCCATCATTCAGCAGCGAGCGGCTCCGTGTAGCTGCGATGCTGTCAGTGACGGCAGCAGGACCAGACGGCCGTGACCTGCATTACCCTCTGGGTCCTACAAGGGACCATCTATGCATTACTTATCCCCCCCCCCCCCCCAGGTATAGAGGACCACGGTTTTGTTGCATTTACTCCAGGGATGTGGAGGAGGAGCAGCGAGCGCAGGGTGGACAGGACGCGACATCCACACTCCCATCAGCTCCTGTCCTCAGGGTGGCACCCTGGCACTGCCCCTTCAGTGCACTCAGGACCCCTCACAGAATGGCGTCTCCTCCAGGAGATAAGCGGCGTCGGAGAACAGTGGATAAGTGGTCCGAGATGGAAACAGAGCAAAAAACTAAAAAATCTGACGACCTTATTAAAATGCAGCGGTCGTACCCCAGTGACCGGGCTGACGAGTAAACGAGCGCCTCCCCCGGAGGAACAATATGGCGGCTGAGTGATCCGGTTCAATACAAGAGTTGGGGTCTGATGACCCCTCCTGCCCCTTAGATGCTTGGGAGGTGAGCAGGTCAATCACACATCACTGCAGGGGTCTGTACAGAGGTCAGGGGAGGTTAGGAGTTGTAGTGAATGCTATGTCCCCTAAGGCAGCAGCGATCTGTATAATCTGCAGCCTGGTAAATGCAGCTCTGGAGGTGACTGGAGTACACCCAAACAAATGCAATGTATCAGGCAAGTTATATCGGGACACTAATAGGTTCACCATGCAAGACTACAACTCCCAGCGTGGAGCTTTCGACGGTAGGATGGACCTGATGTGTCAGGAGTGCAGACGGGCATCCCTGGGGCAGTGGGCGGCCCGTCGCCCTGTGTAATCCACCGCACTTCCTGACAGAAGCGGGGACGTGTCCTGAATGATTCCGTAAACATGTTTTTCACAGGATTCCGAGTACTAGCCGTATCCAAGCAACAGCTTCCATCCACCGCGGCCCCCGATCCACGCGCCGCGGATGCAGAAAACGCAATGCTGAGATCATCCGGGTGTACCAGGTGCAAGACGGGATTCTTAAAGGGGCAGCGCACACGCTCCTAGACGGGTGCTCGTGGATAGGAGCCGGTTGAGGGTTTACAGGACGATCTTCCCGATCCCAGATGGATGTGGTCACAGCAGCCACGCCCACGCTGGGGCGACCTGCTGAATGTGCCACAAAAGGACGAGTGGAGTAGTTGTCCAAGGGAACCAATCAGGTCGCTCCTTTCATACTTAAAAAAAGGCCTCTGAAAAATGATAGGAGGAGTCCAGGCACCAAACCTAACTCCCCTGCAATTCCTTGCTATTTTAATCTCCTGCTTGCAGTCAGTGAATGGTGACATTTGTGAAAACTCAGCAGCTGAAACCGTGTAGACTTGTCACAGCTGAGGGCGTGTTACAGTTGTATCCAGTCTAAACAAACCTCTGCCAGAACCACTGATACAATGTAACAAAGCGTCAGCACTGGACAAGCTAAAGGATTCCCCATCATGTAGTTGCATAAATCTACAACCCCCCACCACCGAAAAAAAAAAACAAAAAAACACTAGCCTGATTTATCTCTTTGGCTTCTGTGCTGTTGCTAGGCAACTCCTCCGTGCGCGGCGGCTGCCGAAATCCACCGCGACTCCCCTCCCCTTCCCCCAGGGTCACATGACTGAGCAGACCCCACCAGGGGCACAACCACAGAATTTTTTTCGGTCCAAATTTCCCGTGAGCGCAGTCTCGTCACGGCGGCGGAGACATCCTGCAAGGTCACCCCGGCAATTACCGGCCTCCTGTCCACAGCAGCTGGCAACGCACAGGTCCACGCCCCCTGCAGGAGGGTTACATTCAATAAAACAAAACCAAAGGAAATAAAAAAACCTGCAAGATGCCATCTGCACAGCACGCAGCGCCGCGCACTGATCCCGCGAAAACAGAGCGAGAAAATCTAATTAGCAGAGGGAAAGAGGCGCCGGAGCGCCCCCGGGGGGCGGGGACCGTCGCTGATTGCGGCTGGATATAAAGGGGGGCACCCGACACACGCTCATTCACAGTCGGGCCCACTCCTTTCATCCGGCAATGGGATACATTTTCGATACATTGTATTCTATTCTTTGTCTTTTCAATGTCAGATAATCCAGAGTCTCCGATGATCCGGCACAGAATTCACGCCTCACCTACAGGAGAGAGGACGTCCCCCCTCTGCTGCTAAGATGGGGACAGATTCAGGTCCCTCTGACAACACTGAGCGGCAATCGCCAGTCATGTGACCATCTAAAGGAATCAATATGGCGGGCGGCGACGCTCCGTCTATAATCAATGGGGCGGCTTACCGCGGGGCCCCACCATTACTGTAATCCACCGCTGGAAGAAACCCCTGGAGACGAGGAAGAGGCGGCGCCGACGTATCCAGCGCAGAGAACGGACAGCGGTGCACGCACTTCCTCTTCCCTCACCAATAGGAAAGCAGGATTCCTGCAAACGGCAAAGCTAGGGAATTACATTCTGAGCACTCACCTCGGACACCGACTACTACCCCAATCATTCCCATCATTAGTGGGAATGATGGGGGCAACGGTGGGGGAGGGGCAGCAGAAATACTCCCGATGGCTGCTCTCCCCGGCACATGGGCAAAGGAAATGTCAGGGAATTGTGATCAATGCGATTTCACTACTTCGGGCGAACATAAAGCGCTCGCCCCATTTAGAGGAACCCAGATTTATACGCCCTATTAGGGTGAAGAGGAAAATGAGAAAACGTTCAGCCTGAGCGCAGAGGAGCCGTGGAGGGAGCGGAGCAGAGGGCGTCCTCCCAGGAGTCACCGTGTAATCACTAAGGGGGCAATTAAACCGGTGCCAGCGCCGCAGCCAAAGCCGTCTCCACCGACCTCCCCGATCCGACCGCTGAGAAATCACCGCAGCTCCCACCTGTACCCGGAGACGAAAACATCACCACGTCAGCCTGCGCACCGCCATATAGTGCACCGAACCGCACCCAGAGTATCATCACCCACAGAGCGCCCCCCAGTATAATACAGCAGAATAGTGAGTGCAGCTCTGGAGCATAATGCAGGATGTAACTCAGGATCAGTACAGGATAAGTAATGTATGTACACAGTGACCGCACCAGCAGAATAGTGAGTGCAGCTCTGGAGTATAATACAGGATGTAACTCAGGATCAGTACAGGATAAGTAATGTATGTACACAGTGACTCCACCAGCAGAATAGTGAGTGCAGCTCTGGAGTATAATACAGGATGTAACTCAGGATCAGTACAGGATAAGTAATGTATGTACACAGTGACTGCACCAGCAGAATAGTGAGTGCAGCTCTGGGGTATAATACAGGATGTAACTCAGGATCAGTACAGGATAAGTAATGTATGTACACAGTGACTGCACCAGCAGAATAGTGAGTGCAGCTCTGGAGTATAATGCAGGATGTAACTCAGGATCAGTACAGGATAAGTAATGTATGTACATAGTGACTCCACCAGCAGAATAGTGAGTGCAGCTCTGGAGTATAATACAGGATGTAACTCAGGATCAGTACAGGATAAGTAATGTATGTACACAGTGACTGCACCAGCAGAATAGTGAGTGCAGCTCTGGAGTATAATACAGGATGTAACTCAGGATCAGTACAGGATAAGTAATGTATGTACACAGTGACTGCACCAGCAGAATAGTGAGTGCAGCTCTGGAGTATAATACAGGATGTAACTCAGGATCAGTACAGGATAAGTAACGTATGTACACAGTGACTGCTCCAGCAGAATAGTGAGTGCAGCTCTGGAGTATAATACAGGATGTAACTCAGGATCAGTACAGGATAAGTAATGTATGTACACAGTGACTGCACCAGGAGAATAGTGAGTGCAGCTCTGGAGTATAATACAGGATGTAACTCAGGATCAGTACAGGATAAGTAATGTATGTACACAGTGACTGCACCAGCAGAATAGTGAGTGCAGCTCTGGAGTATAATACAGGATGTAACTCAGGATCAGTACAGGATAAGTAATGTATGTACACAGTGACTGCACCAGCAGAATAGTGAGTGCAGCTCTGGAGTATAATACAGGATGTAACTCAGGATTAGTACAGGAGAAGTAATGTATATACACAGTGACTGCACCAGCAGAATAGTGAGTGCAGCTCTGGATTATAATACAGGATGTAACTCAGGATCAGTACAGGATAAGTAATGTATGTACACAGTGACTGCACCAGCAGAATAGTGAGTGCAGCTCTGGAGTATAATACAGGATGTAACTCAGGATCAGTACAGGATAAGTAATGTATGTACACAGTGACTGCACCAGCAGAATAGTGAGTGCAGCTCTGGAGTATAATACAGGATGTAACTCAGGATCAGTACAGAATAAGTAATGTATGTACACAGTGACTGCACCAGCAGAATAGTGAGTGCAGCTCTGGAGTATAATACAGGATGTAACTCAGGATCAGTACAGGATAAGTAATGTATGTACACAGTGACTGCACCAGCAGAATAGTGAGTGCAGCTCTGGAGTATAATAAAGGGTGTAATAAACCGCCCCCCACCTGCTTGCTCATGCTGGTATTATGCGGAGCTGGGGCGTCAATCATTTTACGTTGATATTTTGGTAGAGGTCCACATACAGTAGTTGCTGCACAGACTATCGCACCCCTGTGCAGATGATCTGCATAAATAGGGACCTGAGAGACCGGTACTATATAACGCTCCCACACTTATATCTATGTAAATCAGCGCTCAGGACGCTGCTAATAAGACGGCGCCCCCCGCAGGACACCAGCTGCTGAGCGCATCACCAGGAGAGAAGTCCGTACAGAACCTGGAGCAGCCGGAAAATAGGAGCATTTCTACTGAGGCTAACAGAACTTCGACTGCTTGCCGTCAATGAATGAAAACTTCCTTGTTCAGAACCAGAAAACTCATCCCGACCTGAGACTTCTCACAGCTGAGGGTTTGTTAGGGTGAATTCACACACCGTGGACACGCACGCCCCAGAATCCAGCCCACGATAGTTATACTGACATGGGGGTCATCATCCGCAGAGAGGAGCCCCCATGTCGAGGATACGGCGTCGCCTACAGTAAAACTTACCTTAGGCGCCTTTAACGTATCCTCGCGAACGCTGCAACTCCGACCGTCTACCAGGGGTTACAGAGTCACCTGACGTATTGCCGCCATCTTGACGTGACCTGCGGGGACCGCCACATCACCAGGGCCATACACATTACGGCTGGAGCCGTCCATTTCTGCAGAATCGGCCCTCTAATGTATATGGGGGTCTCCTGACTGACGGCAGACGGCCATACAGCCCAAACCAAACCGCGGCGGCAGGAGGGAGGCCCCCCATAGCGGCGGCGGCAGGAGGGAGGCCCCCCATAGCGGCGGCGGCAGGCCCCCCAAAGCGGCGGCGGCAGGAGGGAGGCCCCCCATAGCGGCGGCGGCAGGAGGGAGGCCCCCCATAGCGGCGGCGGCAGGAGGGAGGCCCCCCATAGCGGCGGCGGCAGGAGGGAGGCCCCCCATAGCGGCGGCGGCAGGAGGGAGGCCCCGACCAGTCAAGCGACATCAACAGCTCGACAACTTTCCAACAGATTGTGTCTTTCCAAGCTCTGCTTGCTGTCATTGAATGGGAACATTCTTGAGTACAAACAAAGGCTGAAAATCTTTACACTTCTCACAGCTGAGGGGATTGTTACAATTGCATCCAGTCCCTTTGAGACAGTGTGGACTCCAGGATGATACGTATTGCCTGCACTGATACACTGTAACAAACTTTCTGTTAACGTTCCGTTTTTTTGCGTTCCCTATACGGAACCATTCATTTCAATGGATCCGCAAAAAAAAAAAAAAAACAGAAGGTACTCCGTATGCCTTCAGTTTCCGTTTTTCCATTCAAAGATAGAACATGTCCAATTATTGTCCACATCACGGAAAAGGATAGGGGTCAGCTGTTCTGTAAAAATCGGAATGCACATGGACGTCATACGCATTTTTTTGCGGACCGCAAAATACTGAAAAAGCCATACGGTCTAGTGCATGAGGCCTAAGAGGATTGTCTGGACTAGATACAATTGTAACAAACCCTCAGCTGCGAGAAGTGTTAAGTCAGGAGGGGTTTCCAGCCTCAGGATGTCGACAAGAGTGCTGTTATTCAGTGACAGCAAGCAGAGATGAAGCTTTACTGACTGGAGGAGCCGTTGATTACAGAACGCTCGTCATCGGTCAAATCTATCACTGCCAACCTGTGAATGTCACAGAGGACTACAACTCCCAGCATGTCTTCACAGACTGCAAGAGCAGTGGTACAGACACCACGCATGTACTACAACCCCCATGCTCTAACAGCCACACGCAGTGCATACAGGTGTCAGGGCATAATGAGAGTAGTCCGACAACAGGCTACACACCACTTTGATGTGTCACTCTCAGGACATGCTGGGAGTTGTAGTTCGACCAATGCTTCAAAACACTGTGGGAATTCTGGGAGTTGTAGTTCCGCCAATGTTACTAGCAATGCTGCAAAACACTGTGGGCATGCTGGGAGTTGTAGTTCCGCCAATGCTACTAGCAATGCTGCAAAACACTGGGCATGCTGGGGGTTGTAGTTCCGCCAATGCTGCAAAACACTGTGGGCATGCTGGGAGTTGTAGTTCCGCCAATGTTACTAGCAATGCTGCAAAACACTGGGCATGCTGGGAGTTGTAGTTCTGCCAATGCTACAAGCAATGCTGCAAAACACTATGTGCATGCTGGGAGTTGTAGTTCCGCCAATGCTACTAGCAATGCTGCAAAACACTGGGCATGCTGGGGGTTGTAGTTCCGCCAATGTTACTAGCAATGCTGCAAAACACTGGGCATGCTGGGAGTTGCAGTTCCGCCAATGCTACAAGCAATGCTGCAACACTGTGGACATGCTGGGAGTTGTAGTTCCACCAATGATACAAAACGCTGTGGGCATGCTGGGAGTTGTAGTTCCACCAATGATACAAAACACTGTGGGCATGCTGGGTGTTTCAGTCCCACAAAGAACCCCTCTTGCAGAATATTGGGCTGTAGCATAAAAAGCTCTGATAGCACGATGGAGGTTGTAGTTCCACCAAAAATAGAGGACCACAGGCTGCAGACCAATGCACAATACACTAAGCTATTAGGGCATAATAGGAGTGATAGTCCCACTAAAATGATAGGGTCCTTTCTGCAGACTATTGCACATATATACACACAGCTGTCAGAAGATGGGAGTGATAATCCCAGTACAATTAGAGGGTCCCTTTTGCAGACTATTGCACCACATACAGCTGTCCATGAATGTTGGGAGTGATCGTTCCAGTATAATTAGAGGCCCTGGCTTTAGACTACTGCACACAACTGCCAAAAGATGGTGGGAGTGATAGTTCAACTGTAACTGACCTGTCTGCAGAGCATTGCACTATATTAGACACAGAGCAGTCAGTGGATGCTGGGGGTGATAGCTCCTGTGTAATTACCTGTCTGCAGAGCATTGCACTATATCAGACACAGAGCAGTCAGTGGATGCTGGGGGTGATAGCTCCAGTGCAATTAACCTGGCTGCAGAGCATTGCACTATATCAGACACAGAGCAGTCAGTGGATGCTGGGGGTGATAGCTCCAGTGCAATTAACCTGGCTGCAGAGCATTGCACTATATCAGACACAGAGCAGTCAGTGGATGCTGGGGGTGATAGCTCCAGTGCAATTAACCTGGCTGCAGAGCATTGCACTATATCAGACACAGAGCAGTCAGTGGATGCTGGGGGTGATAGCTCCTGTGCAATTAACCTGGCTGCAGAGCATTGCACTATATCAGACACAGAGCAGTCAGTGGATGCTGGGGGTGATAGCTCCAGTGCAATTAACCTGGCTGCAGAGCATTGCACTATATCAGACACAGAGCAGTCAGTGAATGCTGGGGGTGATAGCTCCTGTGCAATTACCTGTCTGCAGAGCATTGCACTATATCAGACACAGAGCAGTCAGTGGATGCTGGGGGTGATTGTTGCACCACAATTAGAGGCCTTTGGCTGCAGACTATAGCACTATGCCATACACAGCTGCAGGAAGATGCTGGGAGTGATAGTCCCACTACAGGTGACCTGCCTGCAGACTATTGCACTGTACCACATACATCACTGGGTAAACAATCGGGCAGAATCCCTCTGACAACCCCTCCGGGCAGCAGGGTGGGGGCAGGGTGACGGGAGAAGCCATTCCAGCCGGGGAGGGGGGTCCGCACCTCCCCCATCACTCCGGCAGGAGGCGCCGTCCCCGGAGGAGGCCTCAGGCCTCGGCTGTCACTGCCCGGTGCCCCGCTCCGTCAGTGCAGGCCGCGGCCTCCCGTCAGCCCCTCCGCCGCCTCCCTGCCCCCTCCGGAGGGGAACGTAAGAGGAGGAAGATGGTTGCGGGGCCTGACCGAACAAAGCTCCGGCCTGGGCCCGTCCTCCCCCGCCTCTGCTCGGGATAGGATGACCCGGAGAGCCGTCCCACCGAGATACCGACCTGTTCTGGTGGAGCGCTCTTTGGTGGTAATGCCGGTGTGCTGCCGGGGTCGGGGCGGGTGCTCGGTGCGCAGGATGCCGGCGGATACAAGGCGACTCAGCTCCGGCTTCGCCTCTCTCCTCCGTCTCTCTTGCTGTGTATTTTTTTTTCTCACTACAAGCCCCTCCTCCTCAGCGAGCTGTCAATCATCCAGCTCAAGACCAGCGTACACTATGCGGCGAGCAGCGGCCTCTGCCGGCCCCCGGCGGTACTACAACAACAGCGGCAGCAACCTGACCCAAACTGATGGGAGGGCGCGGTACCGGACCGGCAAATAGCAGCTTATCAATTAAAGGGGATATGTGGAAATGAAGCTTAATTGTTCTTGAATGAAAAGTTATGCAAACTGTCGTTTATGGCATCCATCACAGGCAGCTGCACCTTGTTCATATCACCTAACTTTTGAAAAACACAAATATGTGCCTAGCCACGCCCTTAACTCCGCCCACAACATAACTGCACACACCCAGTCCACCCCCCTTAATGACCCCCACATAGTAATTATTCCTTATTTCTGCCAGCACATAGAGGCTATACCCAGATATGTGCCCCCTCACAGTAGTTATGCCCAGATATGTGCCCCCTCACAGTAGTTATGTCCAGATATGTGCCCCCTCACAGTAGTTATACCCAGATATGTGCCCCCTCACAGTAGTTATACCCAGATATGTGCCCCCTCACAGTGGTTATACCCAGACATGTGCCCCTCACAGTAGTTATACCCAGATATGTGCCCCTCACAGTAGTTATACCCAGATATGTGCCCCTCACAGTAGTTATACCCAGATATGTGCCCCCTCACAGTAGTTATACCCAGATATGTGCCCCCTCACAGTAGTTATACCCAGATATGTGCCCCCTCACAGTGGTTATACCCAGATATGTGCCCCCTCACAGTAGTTATACCCAGATATGTGCCCCCTCACAGTAGTTATACCCAGATATGTGCCCCTCACAGTAGTTATACCCAGATATGTGCCCCCTCACAGTAGTTATACCCAGATATGTGACCCCTCACAGTGGTTATACCCAGATATGTGCCCCCTCACAGTAGTTATACCCAGATATGTGCCCCCTCACAGTAGTTATACCCAGATATGTGCCCCCTGACAGTAGTTATACCCAGATATGTGCCCCCTTACAGTAGTTATGCCCAGATATGTGCCCCCTCACAGTGGTTATACCCAGATATGTGCCCCTCACAGTAGTTATGCCCAGATATGTGCCCCCTCACAGTAGTTATACCCAGATATGTGCCCCCTCACAGTAGTTATGCCCAGATATGTGCCCCCTCACAGTAGTTATACCCAGATATGTGCCCCCTCACAGTAGTTATAGCCAGATATGTGCCCCTCACAGTAGTTATACCCAGATATGTGCCCCTCACAGTAGTTATACCCAGATATGTGCCCCTCACAGTAGTTATACCCAGATATGTGCCCCTCACAGTAGTTATACCCAGATATGTGCCCCCTCACAGTAGTTATACCCAGATATGTGCCCCTCACAGTAGTTATACCCAGATATGTGCCCCTCACAGTAGTTATACCCAGATATGTGCCCTCACAGTAGTTATACCCAGATATGTGCCCCTCACAGTAGTTATACCCAGATATGTGCCCCTCACAGTAGTTATACCCAGATATGTGCCCCTCACAGTAGTTATACCCAGATATGTGCCCCCTCACAGTAGTTATACCCAGATATGTGCCCCTCACAGTAGTTATACCCAGATATGTGCCCCCTCACAGTAGTTATACCCAGATATGTGCCCCCTCACAGTAGTTATACCCAGATATGTGCCCCCTCACAGTAGTTATACCCAGATATGTGCCCCCTCACAGTAGTTATACCCAGATATGTGCCTCCTCACAGTAGTTATACCCAGATATGTGCCCCCTCACAGTAGTTATACCCAGATATGTGCCCCCTTACAGTAGTTATGCCCAGATATGTGACCCCTCACAGTAGTTATACCCAGATATGTGCCCCCTCACAGTAGTTATGCCCAGATATGTGCCCCCTCACAGTAGTTATGCCCAGATATGTGCCCATCACAGTAGTTATACCCAGATATGTGCCCTCTAAAAGTAGTTATACCCAGATATGTGCCACCTCACAGTAGTTATACCCAGATATGTGCCCTCTCATAGTAGTTATATCCAGATATGTGCCCCCTCACAGTGGTTATACCCAGATATGTGCCCCCTCACAGTAGTTATACCCAGATATGTGCCCCCTCACAGTGGTTATACCCAGATATGTGGCCCCTCACAGTAGTTATACCCAGATATGTGCCCCCTCACAGTAGTTATACCAGATATGTGCCCCCTCACAGTAGTTATACCCAGATATGTGCCCCTCACAGTAGTTATACCCAGATATGTGCCCCCTCACAGTAGTTATACCAGATATGTGCCCTCTCACAGTAGTTATACCCAGATATGTGCCTCCTCACAGTAGTTATACCCAGATATGTGCCCCCTCACAGTAGTTATGCCCAGATATGTGCCCCCTCATAGTAGTTATACCCAGATATCTGCCCCTCACAGTAGTTATGCCCAGATATGTGCCCCCTCACAGTAGTTATGCCCAGATATGTGCCCCCTCACAGTAGTTATGCCCAGATATGTGCCCCTCACAGTAGTTATGCCCAGATATGTGCCCCCTCACAGTAGTTATACCCAGATATCTGCCCCTCACAGTAGTTATGCCCAGATATGTGCCCCTCACAGTAGTTATGCCCAGATATGTGCCCCCTCACAGTAGTTATGTCCAGATATGTGCCCCTCACAGTAGTTATGCCCTAGATATGTGCCCCTCACAGTAGTTATACCCAGATATGTGCCCCTCACAGTAGTTATGCCCAGATATGTACCCCTCACAGTAGTTATACCCAGATATGTGCCCCCTCACAGTAGTTATGCCCAGATATGTGCCCCTCACAGTAGTTATACCCAGATATGTGCCCCTCACAGTAGTTATGCCCAGATATGTGCCCTCTCACAGTAGTTATACCCTGATATGTGCCCCCTCACAGTAGTTATGCCCAGATATGTGCCCCTCACAGTAGTTATACCCAGATATGTGCCCTCTCACAGTAGTTATGCCCAGATATGTGCCCCCTCACAGTAGTTATGCCCAGATATGTGCCCCTCACAGTAGTTATACCAGATATGTGCCCCTCACAGTAGTTATGCCCAGATATGTGCCCCTCACAGTAGTTATACCCAGATATGTGCCCCCTCACAGTAGTTATACCCAGATATGTGCCCCTCACAGTAGTTATGCCCAGATATGTGCCCCCTCACAGTAATTATACCAGATATGTGCCCCTCACAGTAGTTATACCCAGATATGTGCCCCCTCACAGTAGTTATACCAGATATGTGCCCCCTCACAGTAGTTATACCCAGATATGTGGCCCCTCACAGTAGTTATGCCCAGATATGTGCCCCCTCACAGTAGTTATGCCCAGATATGTGCCCATCACAGTAGTTATACCCAGATATGTGCCCCCTCACAGTAGTTATACCCAGATATGTGCCCCCTCACAGTAGTTATGCCCAGATATGTGCCCCCTCACAGTAGTTATGCCCAGATATGTGCCCATCACAGTAGTTATACCCAGATATGTGCCCTCTAAAAGTAGTTATACCCAGATATGTGCCACCTCACAGTAGTTATACCCAGATATGTGCCCTCTCATAGTAGTTATATCCAGATATGTGCCCCCTCACAGTGGTTATACCCAGATATGTGCCCCCTCACAGTAGTTATACCCAGATATGTGCCCCCTCACAGTGGTTATACCCAGATATGTGCCCCCTCACAGTGGTTATACCCAGATATGTGGCCCCTCACAGTAGTTATACCCAGATATGTGCCCCCTCACAGTAGTTATACCAGATATGTGCCCCCTCACAGTAGTTATACCCAGATATGTGGCCCCTCACAGTAGTTATACCCAGATATGTGCCCTCTCATAGTAGTTATACCCAGATATGTGCCCCCTCACAGTAGTTATACCCAGATATGTGCCCCCTTACAGTAGTTATGCCCAGATATGTGACCCCTCACAGTAGTTATACCCAGATATGTGCCCCCTCACAGTAGTTATGCCCAGATATGTGCCTCTCACAGTAGTTATACCCAGATATGTGCCCTCTCATAGTAGTTATACCCAGATATGTGCCCCCTCACAGTAGTTATACCCAGATATGTGCCCCCTTACAGTAGTTATGCCCAGATATGTGACCCCTCACAGTAGTTATACCCAGATATGTGCCCCCTCACAGTAGTTATGCCCAGATATGTGCCCCCTCACAGTAGTTATGCCCAGATATGTGCCCATCACAGTAGTTATACCCAGATATGTGCCCTCTAAAAGTAGTTATACCCAGATATGTGCCACCTCACAGTAGTTATACCCAGATATGTGCCCTCTCATAGTAGTTATATCCAGATATGTGCCCCCTCACAGTGGTTATACCCAGATATGTGCCCCCTCACAGTAGTTATACCCAGATATGTGCCCCCTCACAGTAGTTATACCCAGATATGTGCCCTCTCACAGTAGTTATACCCAGATATGTGCCTCCTCACAGTAGTTATACCCAGATATGTGCCCCCTCACAGTAGTTATGCCCAGATATGTGCCCCCTCATAGTAGTTATACCCAGATATCTGCCCCCTCACAGTAGTTATGCCCAGATATGTGCCCCCTCACAGTAGTTATGCCCAGATATGTGCCCCCTCACAGTAGTTATGCCCAGATATGTGCCCCTCACAGTAGTTATGCCCAGATATGTGCCCCCTCACAGTAGTTATACCCAGATATCTGCCCCCTCACAGTAGTTATGCCCAGATATGTGCCCCTCACAGTAGTTATGCCCAGATATGTGCCCCCTCACAGTAGTTATGTCCAGATATGTGCCCCCTCACAGTAGTTATGCCCTAGATATGTGCCCCTCACAGTAGTTATACCCAGATATGTGCCCCTCACAGTAGTTATGCCCAGATATGTACCCCTCACAGTAGTTATACCCAGATATGTGCCCCCTCACAGTAGTTATGCCCAGATATGTGCCCCTCACAGTAGTTATACCCAGATATGTGCCCCTCACAGTAGTTATGCCCAGATATGTGCCCTCTCACAGTAGTTATACCCTGATATGTGCCCCCTCACAGTAGTTATGCCCAGATATGTGCCCCTCACAGTAGTTATACCCAGATATGTGCCCTCTCACAGTAGTTATGCCCAGATATGTGCCCCCTCACAGTAGTTATGCCCAGATATGTGCCCCTCACAGTAGTTATACCAGATATGTGCCCCTCACAGTAGTTATGCCCAGATATGTGCCCCTCACAGTAGTTATACCCAGATATGTGCCCCCTCACAGTAGTTATACCCAGATATGTGCCCCTCACAGTAGTTATGCCCAGATATGTGCCCCCTCACAGTAATTATACCAGATATGTGCCCCCTCACAGTAGTTATACCCAGATATGTGCCCCCTCACAGTAGTTATACCAGATATGTGCCCCCTCACAGTAGTTATACCCAGATATGTGCCCCTCACAGTAGTTATGCCCAGATATGTGCCCCTCACAGTAGTTATGCCCAGATATGTGCCCCTCACAGTAGTTATACCCAGATATGTGCCCCCTCACAGTAGTTATACCCAGATATGTGCGCCCTCACAGTAGTTATACCCAGATATGTACCCCCTCACAGTAGTTATACCCAGATATGTGCCCCTCACAGTAGTTATACCCAGATATGTGCCCCTCACAGTAGTTATGCCCAGATATGTGCCCCCTCACAGTAATTATACTAGATATGTGCCCCTCACAGTAGTTATGCCCAGATATGTGCCCCTCACAGTAGTTATACCCAGATATGTGCCCCCTCACAGTAGTTATACCCAGATATGTGCCCATCACAGTAGTTATACCCAGATATGTGCCCCCTCACAGTAGTTATACCCAGATATGTGCCCCTCACAGTAGTTATACCCAGATATGTGCCACTCACAGTAGTTATGCCCAGATATGTGCCCCTGGGTATATCCGTACAGGGGAGGATGTATATCAGTACACCCTCCCCTGGGTCCTCTGCCGATCACAGCTCCCCTGCAGGATACTGTCACACATTGCGCTGCCCCACACAGACCAGCGGAGCGACGTGTATATGATGCTGGTTAGCACCGGCCGCTGAGAGGAATGGTGGAGTGGGGAGCGGACGGACCCTGCTTTACCGCTACAATCAGCTGAGAGCAGGACACACCTCAGCCATTCAGGGACCGCGGGATCCGGGACTGTCCCACCATATCCAGTACAGATGAGAGGTATGAAGGGGGTCCTGTGGCTGGAACTATTATGGGCACAATATGATGGAGTCTTGTGAATGCAATATTATAGGGACATTGCTTGGAGTCCTACAGCAGGGACTATTATGGTGACATTATTATGGGGTCTTGTGGCTTTCTCTATATGTGGACAATGTTATGGGGGTCCTGTGGCTGGCACTATTATATGGATATTGTTCTGGGGCCCTGTGATTAGCACTGTTAAGTGGACATTGTTATGGGGCCCTGCTGGCGCTATTATGTGATGGGCTCATTGTTTGCATCAGGAGGCTGATATCGGTCCTGGCCTAGTACAGCTGAGGGTTTGCTACAGTTGTATCCAGTCTAGACAATCATCTGTGAGCAAAAACTCTAGTGGCACCTGTCCTGATACTTTGTTACAATGTATCAACATTGCAGTTATGGGTTTGTTTATTTTAGGTGCAGTACCCCTTTCTGCCTGTAGATGGTGTATGTGCTGAATATTTCTCCAGTTGGAATAATGAGAGCTGTAGAAAAAGCATGGACACAGCGCCACCTGGAGGCTGATGGCAGCAATGAAACATATTAATAAGGGCTCATGCACACAAATGCATTTTTTTCCATTCTGTTTTTTTAAAGGTCTGTATGCGGAACCATTCACTTCAATCATGTTTTAGTGTCTTCATATTCTGAGAGCCATAGTTTTTTTTATTTTTTGGGCGATTGTCTTAGGTAGGGCCTCATTTTTTTCGGCATGAGATGACGGTTTGGTTGGTACTATTTTAGGGTGCATATGACTTTTTAATCGCTTGGTATTAAAATTTTTGTGATTTAAGGTGACAAAAAATGCCTTTTTTGACAAACTTTTTTTTTTTTTTTTTTACGGTGTTCACATGAGGGGTTAGGTCATGTGATATTTTTATACAGCAGGTTCTTACTGACGCGGCGATACCTGATATGTCTACTTTTTTTTATTTATTTCAGTTTTACACAATAACAGCTTTTGGGAACAAAATAAATCATGTTTTAGCGTCTCCATAGTCTGAGAGCAATAGTTTTTTTTATTTTTTGGGCGTTTTTTTTAGGTTGAGGCTCATTGTTTGTGGGATGGTGGGATGGTTAGATCGGTACTATTTTGGGGGGCATACGCCTTTTTAATCGCTTGGTGTTGCACTTTTTGTGATTCAGCACAGTTTTTATTTTTTTACGGTGTTCGCCTGAGGGGTTAGGTCATGTGATACTTTTATAGAGCCAGTCGATACGATACGGACGCGGCAACACCTAATATGTGTACTTTTCTTTTCTTTTTTTCTCTATTTTTCTTTATTTTAGGAAAAGGATGCTTTTTTTTTTTTTACTTGAAACTTGCAAAAAAAAAAATTTGAAAACTTTTTTCAAGTTTTTTTTTTCACTTTATTTTTTGTCCCACACTGGGACTTCAACTTTTGGGGGTCTGATCCCCTTTACGATGTTTGGCTGTAAGTGTAATACCAGTGTAATACAGGGGGCTGGATCTCACAGGGTCTCCCGGAAGGCATCGGGCGGCCTTTCCTGCCATCGGGTCCCTGTTACAGCAGCGCGGGGACCCGATGGCAGCTCCGATCCCCGCACGGACATCACACGTGCCGCGGGACATCAAGGGTTAATGCGCCAGAATCTGTGTTTTCACCGATGCCGGCGCATACAGCAGGGGTCCGGCTATCAGTGATCAGTTTTATCCTAATGCATTCTGAATGGAGAGAAATCCGCTCAGGATGCATCAGGACGTCTTCAGTTCAGTCACTGTACGGTTTTTGGACGGAGAAAATACCGCAGCATGCTGCGGTATTTTCTCA
The DNA here is from genome assembly GCA_033119425.1 of Bufotes viridis. Lineage (NCBI taxonomy): Eukaryota > Metazoa > Chordata > Amphibia > Anura > Bufonidae > Bufotes > Bufotes viridis. The sequence goes on from CM065597.1 coordinate 152,276,773, forward strand.
GTCTAAAATTCCAGAACACTTGCCTTATTTTCCATTGAAATGCATTAATGCCGGTGTTCTATCAAAAAGCCTTACTCGTCAGAATCCCTTACCCTTCGTGACTTCTGTTGGTGCAGCCTCAGCGCAAGCGCACTACAACGGGTGCGCAAGCACACAACTACCACGGGAAAGGAAAAATGACAGCGGAAACCGCACATGCGCCCTCAGAGGTAAGGAGATCTGATGGTCATTTATCTTGTGAAATCTTCTTACCCTCACACTGCGCACGCGCAGACACAATCAAAGCCAGCCAGCAATGCATGTGAAGTGCTGTGTCCGTGCATGCGCAGTATGAGTGTAAGCAGATTTCACAAGATAAACAACCATCAGATCTCCTTACCCCTGAGGGCGCACGCGCGGTTTCCACTGTAATTTTCCCTTACCTATGGTAGTTGTGCGCTTGCGCTGAGGCCGCGTCAACCAGGTCACGAGGGGTAAGGGATTCTGACGAAGTAAGGCTTTTTGATAGAACTCCGGATCTGGCCCCAAGTGTTCCGGAAAAAACAGATCCGTTTTTCCGGATTACAACCGGCGAGATGGATCCGGTATTGCAATGCACTTGTGAGACGGATCTGCATCCGGATCCGTTTACAAATGCTGTCCGTTTGCATACAGGTTGCCGGATCTGGCAGGCAGTTCTGGCGACGGAACTGCCTGCCGGAATCCAACAACGCAAGTGTGATAGTACCCTAAGGTTATGTTGTGTATTTTCTTTATTCTCATTGATGGAGGGATAGAGAAGATGATTACAATTCCCGTCCTGGAGACGTGACCCCCGCATGGCGCCGGATTAGGACTGTGATGGGGAAGACTTCCCGCTCCTGCCCTGCTCTGTGGATGGATGAACTGGTTGGAAATCTGATAGTAAGAATATATTATGGGATTGTTATTGAGGCAATTTCCAATGTGTGCCAGTTCCGCTCTACAGTAACCTGAGCTGCTGGGGTGGGGCAGGGGCGGACTGGGAACTTAACGTGGCCCTGGAAAAAAACTAAAAGTGGTCCCAGTGTTGTAGGTGGGTCCAAATTGACAGAAGGTGGCCAATACAAGTTGGCAGAGTCAGTTATACCAGAGTGCGGCACAGAATTCTATCTCCAGACGTGGTCCCGCTGTGGTGGCATCAGTAGCTGCCACGTCCTGTCCTCCTCCTCTTCCAGTTGTCTCTAATATGGATGTGGAGCAGGGGTGTTAGGAGGTGAGATGAGGCCACAGCACCAGGGCTGCCCTACCTTCCGTACACTCTAATAGTGCCCCCAGTAGTATGTACCCGCCAGCGGCAGTGAGGAGGGAACAGGTGGCCCTGTGGGCATCGCCACACCAGAAAAATTCCCTGTAGGGTCTATGGCCAATCGGCCCCTGCAAGCATGGTGCAGGGATAGTGCAGGGGTGCAGAAGGGATGCTGATGGGTGATGCCACCCAAGGGTCCCTCTTTTTGACCCAAGTCCCTCTTTGATGCTTGAATGTCCCTCTTTTTGACTAAATGTGCATTAATATATTTACTAAATGGCTCCTTACTAAACTATCTGTGCGGTTTCTACCTGTATATCAGACCAGAACTTCATTATTTTGTGCAATTTCTACCTTAAAATATCAATAATCCGATGATTTATGAGCTGATATTTAAATGGATATTGAATCTCAAGAAAAAAACTCCGGCAGGGGCTCCACATGCTGTAAAAAAAATAAAGGAACTTACACTCCCCTCACCGATCCCCGGCTGCTGCAGTTGTGACGGGGGTCAGTGATTATGCTTTGGGCGGAGTTAGCGGTGCGGTATGAAAAAACTGCCGGGATGCGCAGCGCACATATTGTCCCTCTTTGAGATTTTCAAAATTTGGGAGGTATGAAAGGGTGATGTCAGGGTGCTGCAGCGATGGTGATGGGTGATGCCATGGTGGTGCAGCGATGGTGCCGGGGTGGTGCAGGGATGGTGATGGGGTGATGTCAGGGTGGTGCAGGGATGGTGATGCCAGGGTGGTGCAGCGATGGTGCCGGGGTGGTGCAGGGATGGTGATAGGGTGTTGTCAGGGTGGTGCAGGGATGGTGTCAGGGTGGTGCAGGGATGGTGGTGCCAGGGTGGTGCAGCGATGGTGCCGGGGTGGTGCAGGGATGGATGCCATAGTGGCAGGGATGGTGATGCCAGGGGTGGGTGCAGCGATGGTGTCGAGGGTGGGTGCAGGGATGGTGATGCCAGGGGGTGCAGCGATGGTGGCTGGGTGGCAGGACAGGTGCCGGGGTGGCATGCGATGGTGATAGGGTGATGCCCGAGGTGCTAGCGATGGTGCCAAGAGTATCTGCTGGCGCTGAACTTCAACATTTTGTGCAATTTCTACCTTAAAATATCAATAATCCGATGATTTATGAGCTGATATTTAAATGGATATTGAATCTCAAGAAAAACTCCGGCAGGGCCTACATGCTGTAAAAAATAAAAGAACTTACATCCCCTCACCGATCCCAGCTGCTGCAGTTGTGACGGGGTCAGTGATCTACTGCTTGGGCGGAGTTAGCGGTGCGGTATGAAAAAACTGCCGGGATGCGCGAGCTGCACATGTGTCCCTCTTTGAGATTTTCAAAATTTGGGAGGTATGAAAGGGTGATGTCAGGGTGCTGCAGCGATGGTGATGGGTGATGCCATGGTGGTGCAGCGATGGTGCCGGGGTGGTGCAGGGATGGTGATGGGGTGATGTCAGGGTGGTGCAGGGATGGTGATGCCAGGGTGGTGCAGCGATGGTGCCGGGGTGGTGCAGGGATGGTGATAGGGTGTTGTCAGGGTGGTGCAGGGATGGTGATGGGTGATGGCAGGGTGGTGCAGGGATGGTGGTGCCAGGGTGGTGCAGCGATGGTGCCGGGGTGGTGCAGGGATGGTGATAGGGTGATGTCAGGGTGGTGCAGGGATGGTGTCAGGGTGGTGCAGGGATGGTGTCAGGGTGGTGCAGGGATGGTGATGGGTGATGTCAGGGTGCTGCAGCGATGGTGCCGGGGTGGTGCAAGGATAATGATGGGTGATGCCATGGTGCTGCAGCGATGGTGCCGGGGTGGTGCAGGGATGGTGGTGCCAGGGTGGTGCAGCGAGTGTGCCGGGGTGGTGCAGGGATAGTGATGCCAGGGTGGTGCAGCGATGGTGCCGGGGTGGTGCAGGGATAGTGATGCCATAGTGGTGCAGGGATGGTGATGCCAGGGTGGTGCAGCGATGGTGTCGGGGTGGTGCAGGGATGGTGATGCCAGGGTGGTGCAGCGATGGTGTCGGGGTGGTGCAGGGATGGTGATGCCAGGGTGGTGCAGCGATGGTGTCGGGGTGGTGCAGGGATGGTGATGCCAGGGTGGTGCAGCGATGGTGATAGGGTGATGCCAAGGTTCTGCAGCGATGGTGATAGGGTGATGCCAAGGTTCTGCAGCGATGGTGATAGGGTGATGCCAAGGTTCTGCAGCGATGGTGATAGGGTGATGCCAAGGTGCTGCAGTGAAGGTGCCGGGGTGGTGCAGGGATGGTGATAGGGTGAGCTGGGCTGGTACAGGAATGGTGCCAGAATGGTGCAGGGATACTGATAAGGTTTAGCAGGGGTTTTGCAGAGAGGGTGTTGGAGTGGTGCCGGGATGGTGACAGGGTGATGCAGACATGGTACTGCGGTGGTGCAGGGATAGTTAAAGGGTGGTTCCAGTTGGGAATGAGACATCTTGTCAGTGACACAACCTTCTAATATGGGAGAGCAAGGAATATGTACAGCAATCAGTGACTCTGAGAGCCGGCGGATCAGCCTCGCCGCCACCACAGCTACAAGTGTAAGACGACCTCCACGAGGAGCGCCACGCCTGTCCTTCAGCCGTATAAATAGCGCTTCATTTATAGCCGCGGCCTCCACCGAAACATCCAGCTGTTAGATATGAATAGTCCGAGACTTCCCGGGTACAGTACACTGATAATATACAGGGGTGTCTGAGACTGTATCACACATGGCTGGATTAGATACACTGCTCAGCAGGCAGTATCACACATGGCAGGATTAGATACACAGCTCAGCAGACAGTATCACACATGGCAGGATTAGATACACAGCTCGGCAGACAGTATCACACATGATAGGATTAGATACACAGCTCAGCAGACTGTATCTCATATGATAGGATTAGAAACACAGCTCAGCAGACAGTATCACACAGGATAGGATTAGATACACAGCTCAGCAGACAGTATCACACAGGATAGGATTAGATACACAGCTCAGCAGACTGTATCTCATATGATAGGATTAGATACACAGCTCAGCAGACAGTATCACATAGGATAGGATTAGATACACAGCACAGAAGGCAGTATTACACATGGCAGGATTAGATACACAGCTCAGCAGACAGTATCACACAGGATAAGATTAGATACCCAGCTCGGCAGACAGTATCACACAGGATAGGATTAGATACACAGCTCAGCAGACAGTATCACACAGGATAGGATTAGATACACAGCTCAGCAGACAGTATCACAAAGGATAGGATTAGATACACAGCTCAGCAGACTGTATCTCATATGATAGGATTAGATACACAGCTCAGCAGACAGTATCACATAGGATAGGATTAGATACACAGCACAGAAGGCAGTATTACACATGGCAGGATTAGATACACAGCTCAGCAGACAGTATCACACAGGATAAGATTAGATACCCAGCTCGGCAGACAGTATCACATAGGATAGGATTAGATACACAGCACAGCAGACAGTATCACACAGGATAGGATAAGATACACAGCTCAGCAGACAGTATCACACATGATAGGATTAGATACACAGCTCAGCAGATAGTATCACACAGGGTAGGATTAGATACACAGCTCAGCACACAGTATCACACATGATAGGATTAGATACACAGCTCAGCAGACAGTATCACACATGGTAGGATTAGATACACAGCTCAGCAGAAAGTATCACACAGGATAGGATTAGATACACAGCTCAGCAGACAGTGTCACACAGGATAGGATTAGATACACAGCTCAGCAGACAGTGTCACACAGGATAGGATTAGATATACAGCTCAGCAGACAGTATCACACAGGATAGGATTAGATACACAGCTCAGCAGACAGTGTCACACAGGATAGGATTAGATACACAGCTCAGCAAACAGTACCACACAGGATAGGATTAGATACACAGCTCAGCAGACAGGATCACACAGGATAGGATTAGATACACAGCTCAGCAGACGGTACCACACAGGATAGGATTAGATACACAGCTCAGCAGACAGTATCACACAGAATAGGATTAGATACACAGCTCAGCAGACAGTATCGCACAAAATAGGATTAGATACACAGCTCAGCAGACAGTATCACACAGAATAGGATTAGATACACAGCTCAGCAGACAGTATCACACAGAATAGGATTAGATACATTATATTTTATCAATTTTCCCCTAGGTTTCGGGCTCTAAAATGTTATGAACTGGATTCATCATGGGCTTGTTGTGTGGCACTTCGGATCGGTGGGCTGTCGATGCTGTAATCCGTCTGGCAATGATGTATCCTGGTAGTTGGTTTTATGGGACATGCGGAATGCATGTGGACAGGATGCATGTGGACAGGATGCATGTGTCTGATTAAGGCTGTGGTCAGTAAGCTGGAATTTCGCAGAGATCAGCAAGGTCCTCACTGGTCACCGCTGGGGCAGAACAGTATAGCAGGTGCTGTGTTCAGGTCGCAGATTTAGGACGAGTAGGGCTCGGCGCTCCTGTACTTTTTCATTGGCTCTCTGGCCGGCACCTGCAGCAAAAAGACTCAAAATCATTAACTGGGCCGAACCAATAACTGGACCGGCAAACAGTACCGCCACCATAGTCATCATGTATAATATACATGGTGTACATGGGAAAGCCTCTTCTCAGCATGGTCGTTACAGTATGGCAAGCATCATTTTGACCCCTTTTCACTTAACCCTTTACAGCGCTGACCTCGAAGCCTTTTATCATAGCTTTCAGCAACACAATACGATTTTCCAAAGGATGCAGATCTTCATCATTATCAGAAAAATGGGCAGCATCATAGGTTAGAAGCTTAGGTGTAGTCATACACTATATCATCACATATTCATACGAATGCGGTTCTGACCCATAAATGAGGATGGATCAGGTATTCTGGGTATCCGGCTGGTTTGATACCTTTGGTGGCTCTTTCGGATCTCCTGGGCTGTGTGTCGATCACAGGATCAGAAAGAGCAATATTGGTGACCTCGGCGATGGAACCACAAAGTTCAGAAACACTAGACACGGGTAATGACATTTTTGCTCCCATCCACCATCCTAGAATTGAGACCCAGTTACAGGGGGTCTCACTGACTGGAGCTGGTTTAATACATTTTCAGTTGGTACATTTTCTTGAGACGTTGGGGTTTCTTCCCCAAGTTCCTTGGATAAACACCACTTCAATTGATTACGGTGAACAGTTTTAGGTTCTCATCACTCTGTTTATCTGATTTTGGTGTGGCTTTGATCTCGTAGGACACAGATTCCCATTTATTTTCCAGTTTGTTTGACCCATGTTGTGTTCGTAACCCTACGTGACCTCCTACACATGGTGGTTTAGCCTCAGCTTTGGCGCTATAGTCGCCCATGTGTTTTTGTGGAACCTCCTGGGTTGTTTCATTGGTTATTTGTTGGATCAGTTTGAGGCGCCTCAGTTGCTCTTTTCCCCCTCAGTTTGTGGTAACGGGTTGTTATCATGGTCGGTTGGCACACTTAGCGATATGTCGGCCGCAACCAACTTTTGTGTCCAGACATCAATGTATAGGGTTCTTGTTTAGTTGAACAGTGCGGTGTATGGTTATATAGCAAAGTCAGTTTAGATGCCCATGTCGGCCATTTTGCTTTCTCACACTTTGGCAATTTACGCAATAGATTTATTATGTTTTGGTTCATTTTTCACATAAACCATTGCATTGTGGGTGATAGGCAGTCGTACATATTTTTTTTATATTGTACAATGGGCACATTTCTTGGTATAATTGAGCCTCGGTCGGTCAGAATCCTTTCTGTTGGTCTGTGGACCTCAATAAACCTCTTCTCAAACACATCCACAGTGGTTTGCGCTGATAAGTCTCTTACTGGTATCACCATGGCATACTGGTTATAATGGTCAGTGACTGTTAGAGCGTACACATACCCATCTCGGCTGGGTCTTAAGTTAACATGGTCCAAGGCAACAAACTCAAATGGCCTCTGACACTGCATTGGGTGCAGTGGTGATTTCCTATTGATGGCACAGATAGGACACTCGCGACACCATTTTTCTATGTCATCTCGCATTCCAACCCCAAAAAATCTGATTAGTGACTCTGTTTTCTGGCACCCAAAAAATGTCCTGATTAATTGTGGTCTGTATCCAGGATCAAATGGGCATCCTGTCTGGGTACACAATCTGTTTAATATGGTTGTGTGTCAGAGGATCAATAATGCGACGTTTGAGCTGACCCTTCTCATAAAAGAGGTGTTTCCTCTGTCTCCACAGTTTGAGGACCTCAGGGTCGACAGTTTCTCTTTGATGTTTGAGGACCTCAGGGTCAGCGGTTTCTCTCAGCAGCTTGAGGACCTCAGGGTCGGCTGTTTCTCTCAGCAGTTTGAGGACCTCAGAGTCGGATGTTTCTTTCAGCAGTTTGAGGACCTCAGGGTCGGCGGTTTCTCTTAGGAGTTTGAGGACCTCAGAGTCAGATGTTTCTCTCTGATGTTTGAGGACCTCAGGGTTGGCAGTTTCTCTCTGATGTTTGAGGACCTCAGGGTAGGTGGTTTCTCTCAGCAGTTTGAGGACCTCAGGGTCGGCGGTTTCTCTTAGGAGTTTGAGGACCTCAGGGTAGGCGGTTTCTCTCTGATGTTTGAGGACCTCAGGGTAGGTGGTTTCTCTCAGAAGTTTGAGGACCTCAGGGTCGGCGGTTTCTCTTAGGAGTTTGAGGACCTCAGGGTAGGCGGTTTCTCTCTGGTGTTTGAGGACCTCAGGGTTGGCGGTTTCTCTCTGATGTTTGAGGACCTCAGAGTCGGATGTTTCTCTCTGATGTTTGAGGACCTCAGGGTTGGCGGTTTCTCTTAGGAGTTTGAGGACCTCAGGGTAGGCGGTTTCTCTCTGATGTTTGAGGACCTCAGGGTAGGTGGTTTCTCTCAGAAGTTTGAGGACCTCAGGGTCGGCGGTTTCTCTTAGGAGTTTGAGGACCTCAGGGTAGGCGGTTTCTCTCTAATGTTTGAGGACCTCAGGGTTGGCGGTTTCTCTCTGATGTTTGAGGACCTCAGAGTCAGATGTTTCTCTCTGATGTTTGAGGACCTCAGGGTTGGCGGTTTCTCTCTGATGTTTGAGGACCTCAGGGTAGGTGGTTTCTCTCAGAAGTTTGAGGACCTCAGGGTCGGCGGTTTCTCTTAGGAGTTTGAGGACCTCAGGGTAGGCGGTTTCTCTTAGGAGTTTGAGGACCTCAGGGTAGGCGGTTTCTCTCTGATGTTTGAGGACCTCAGGGTAGGTGGTTTCTCTCAGAAGTTTGAGGACCTCAGGGTCGGTGGTTTCTCTTAGGAGTTTGAGGACCTCAGGGTAGGCGGTTTCTCTCTGATGTTTGAGGACCTCAGGGTAGGTGGTTTCTCTCAGAAGTTTGAGGACCTCAGGGTCGGCGGTTTCTCTTAGGAGTTTGAGGACCTCAGGGTCGGCGGTTTCTCTTAGGAGTTTGAGGACCTCAGGGTAGGCGGTTTCTCTCTGATGTTTGAGGACCTCAGGGTAGGTGGTTTCTCTCAGAAGTTTGAGGACCTCCAGGGTCGGCGGTTTCTCTTAGGAGTTTGAGGACCTCAGGGTAGGCGGTTTCTCTCTGATGTTTTAGGACCTCAGGGTTGGCGGTTTCTCTCTGATGTTTGAGGACCTCAGAGTCGGATGTTTCTCTCAGCAGTATGAGGACCTCAGGGTAGGTGGTTTCTCTCAGAAGTTTGAGGACCTCAGGGTCGGCGGTTTCTCTTAGGAGTTTGAGGACCTCAGGGTCGGCGGTTTCTCTTAGGAGTTTGAGGACCTCAGGGTAGGCGGTTTCTCTCTGATGTTTGAGGACCTCAGGGTAGGTGGTTTCTCTCAGAAGTTTGAGGACCTCAGGGTCGGCGGTTTCTCTTAGGAGTTTGAGGACCTCAGGGTAGGCGGTTTCTCTCTGATGTTTTAGGACCTCAGGGTTGGCGGTTTCTCTCTGATGTTTGAGGACCTCAGAGTCGGATGTTTCTCTCAGCAGTTTGAGGACCTCAGGGTAGGCGGTTTCTCTCTGATGTTTGAGGACCTCAGGGTTGGCGGTTTCTCTCTGATGTTTGAGGACCTCAGGGTAGGTGGTTTCTCTCAGCAGTTTGAGGACCTCAGGGTCAGAGGTTTCTCTCTGATGTGGTGTAAGGCTCTTACCAGATTTTAGCACAGTCCATAGTTCCTGTAGCACTCTGCTTTCAAGTTGTAATTGGGTCCAATCCATTCTGGCTGCTTGTGGATGGGTGGGATTTTGTTGACTGGCCTCTTGAGCAGTGATGGTCTCCTGCTTGAGCCCCACGATGAAAAAGGCTGGCATTTCAACGTCTTCCTGGTAGTCATCAGGCAGGTTGGCTGGTGAACCTATAGGAAATCTCGACAGTGCATCTGCATTAATATTACAATTGCCATTACGGTATTTGATGGTGAATTTGTAATTAGTTAATCTATAGTAGAGACCCAGTGCTGTTCTATGGCACCTATATGTGCAGTGGAAAGATGAACCACCGGGTTGTTGTCGGTATAGGCCACAAATTCAGTAGCGTTCAAATATTCCTGAATTTTTTCTGTAACCGTCCAGACCAAAGTAAGCAATTCTAGTTTAAAAGAGCTGTATTTCCAGTCATTCCTCTCAGTAGGTCTAAGTGATCGACTGGCGTATGCAATGACTCGTTCCTGTTGGTCCTGCACTTGAGCCAACACCGTGCCCGAACCCTTTACATGCATCGGTATACAGTCTGAAGGGTTTAGTATAGTCCCGGTAAGCAAGAATAGGGGCTTCGGTAAGTTTCCATGTCAGATCATTAGAAGCTTTTTCCTGAGCATCAGTCCATTCAATAGTCGTCTTGTTTGAACTTTTTTATTAGCTTGGCCTTTTAATAAGTCCTGCAGAGGGGCTGCAATCTTAGTAAAATCTTGAATAAATCGCCTGTAATATCCAGCTAAGCCTAGAAATGTCTTCACTTTTTTAACTGCAGCGATTTTATTGGGGTCAGGGAGGACTCCTTGAGCACTGACCACATGCCCTAGATAGTGCACCTCAGACCGCAATAAGTGCACTTGGATGGTTTTACTTTGAGCCCATGTTTGATGAGTGCAGCAGATACCTCAGACAGGTGTTGTAAATGGTCTTCGTAGGATTTAGAGTATATAATAATATCATCCAGATACAAGAGCACAGTCTCAGAGTTTTTGTGACCTAAGCAATACTCCATGAGACGCTGGAAAGTGGCTGGTGCATTACACATATAACTGAACTCATAAAGTCCCATAGGTGCGGTAAAAGCTGTCTTTTCCCGGTCGTTGGGTGCCATGGGGACCTGCCAGTACCCACTAGTCAAATCTAAAGTAGAGAAGAATGCTGCCGAGCCCGGGGCTGATAGGGACTCTTCTATTCTAGGCGGAGGGTGCGCGTCTTTATGGGGGATGTTATTTAATTTGCGGTAGTCTACACAGAATCGTATTGTACCGTCCTCTTTACGCACAATCACTAAGGGTGCGGCCCAAGGGCGATGACTGTCCCGAATTACACTAGAGGCTTTCATGTCGTTCACTAGCTGTGTCACTGCTGGTACATGGAGGGTGGTATGGGCATCTTTAATGGGTAGGTGGACCCAGTAGGGATGGTGTGTTGGATCACCTCTACTTTCCTAAAATCTGTGGGGTGTTTACTGAAAGCACCTCATGCTCCTTACCAACCTTCAGGACGCCCTCCTTCCACTCAGCGGGGGGTTCTGATCCCCAATGTGCAGTTTCTCCAGTAACCCTTTCATTTCCAATCTGACCCTTGTGGTCCCTGAGATGTTTATGCCCTCGGAGCGCCCCCAGTGTCTGCTGTAACACTCTGCGTATCCGGCAAAGGGGCTGTAACTAACTGCTGGAGTATACACATCAATTCCTCCACACAATTTTGCTAAATATTAATTCCCAATACAACTGGGGAAAACCCTCATCATGCACAACTATTAATCCTTGCCGCTGTAATTCAGTATTACCTATTTGCACAGTGGGCTCCCAGTATCCCTGGACGCTATGGGATGGCCATTGCTGGCGATTACATTGATCTTCCTCTGAGTAGGATGGATAAGCTGGTCTCGATCCCAATGCCGCTGATAGAATGGCAGGTGCATAGTAGTCACTTGTGACCCGGTGTCCACTAAAGCAAGGCAGGACACGCCATTAATTCTGACAGTAATTGTAGGACATTCACCGATATATGCAGAAATATATGGACTCAGCAGTCTCCCCCTGAGGGTCGCTCCATTGCCCCAGGAGACACTAGATTAACGTCTTGCATTCCCGCTCCACAAGACCAACTTTTTGACACTTACGACGTATCGGTTGGCCACTGACATTAAACTGGTCAGTGGGTAATCGACCATAATTCCTGGGGGGGGGGGGGGGCAACGATACGCTGTGTCCCCCAGACACCGTTCAGTTGTCACCATGTGTTGCTGCTCCCCGGAAGGGATGGTATGGCGTGGTGCACCCCAATGGGAAATAAGTCCAGAGAGTCAGGGTCTGCAGTAAACCAGGGGGCTTCTTTACTGGAGGAAATCAGGTGCAAAACAATACAGGCGAGGCATAGGGCTGGCTTCTCCAGTCTCCTTCTTGAGACGAGGAATAGTGCTGCCTTCTCCAGTCTCCGCCCTGAGACGAGGCATAGTGCTGGCTTCTCCAGTCTCCTCCCTGAGACGAGGCATAGTGCTGGCTTCTCCAGTCTCCTCCCTGAGACGAGGCATAGTGCTGGCTTCTCCAGTCTCCTCCCTGAGACGAGGCATAGTGCTGGCTTCTCCAGTCTCCTCCCTGAGACGAGGCATAGTGCTGGCTTCTCCAGTCTCCTCCCTGAGACGAGGCATAGTGCTGGCTTCTCCAGTCTCCTCCCTGAGGACGAGGCATAGTGCTGGCTTCTCCAGTCTCCTCCTGAGACGAGGCATAGTGCTGGCTTCTCCAGTCTCCTCCCTGAGACGAGGCATAGTGCTGGCTTCTCCAGTCTCCTCCCTGAGACGAGGCATAGTGCTGGCTTCTCCAGTCTCCTCCCTGAGACGAGGCATAGTGCTAGCTTCTCCAGTCTCCTCCCGGGCAGAAGAAGGGTTTGATGCTGAGGAACGGCCTGAGCTAGCTGTCCCTCTTTCTCTTCAGAAGGCTGGTACCTTGGTCCAAGGCTGGTGACCCAGGGTCTGTGGCAGCATATCCCCGTCTCAGGATCTTCTCCTGGTCACTCAGTAGTCTGGCAGAGTCTCCTCTTCCAAGCTCTGGTCCCTAACTGCAGCACACCAGGGACTCTGACTGCTCTCCTTATATAGAGTTTACAGTTTTTGCTAGACTAGAACCTTCTAGTGGGAGGGGTGGAGTGGAGAAACTCAGCTCAAACAGATACATTGTTTCAGCTCCCGTCTGTCATAGACTTACATTACAGCTTCAATGATACTCAATGGCAATGACACTGCAGGTTTTCCAGACAAAATCAAGTTTCCAGACATAACAGCAGCACTAAAACCAGACATTTGAAAGGTCAGTCTGTCTGTTTTTGGGTGGTAAACAAGTCTGGGTTTTTCACTCCAAAACATGGTCTTCTTTAAACCCTATGGCAGCGGTGGAAAATGACCAGCTTCTCATGCAAAGCCCTAACAGTCTCTCAGTATTCATTAACCCTTTCCACAGAGCCATGTAAATACAGTGATAATGAACAGGATATATATCACAACATCTGAATATAAAATGGTTACACAGTATTAAACAGTGCAAGTTAACCCTTTTAGGTAAAGAAAAGTAAGAAGTTTTAACTTTGCATAGGGGAAATAGGCAAATGTCCAAAAATGTCCAAATGTCAAAGTACGCCCTGCTCCAGGGCAGTACACACAGTATCACACATTATAGGATTAGATACACAGCTCAGCAGACAGTATCACACATTATAGGATTAGATACACAGCTCAGTAGACAGTATCACACAGGATAGGATTAGATACACAGCTCAGTAGACAGTATCACACATTATAGGATTAGATACAGCTCAGCAGACAGTATCACACAGGATAGGATTAGATACACAGCTCAGTAGGCAGTATCACACAGGATAGGATTATATACACAGCTCAGCAGACAGTATCACACAGGATAGGATTAGATACACAGCTCAGCAGACAGTATCACACAGGATAGGATTATATACACAGCTCAGCAGACAGTATCACACAGGATAGGATTAGATACACAGCTCCACAGACAGTATCACACAGGATAGGATTAGATACACAGCTCAGTAGACAGTATCACACAGGATAGGATTAGATACACAGCTCCACAGACTGTATCACACAGGATAGGATTAGATACACAGCTCAGCACACAGTATCACACAGTATAGGATTAGATACACAGCTCAGCAGACAGTATCACACAGGATAGGAATAGATACACGGCTCAGCAGACAGTATCACACAGGATAGGATTAGATACACAGCTCAGCAGACAGTATCACACAGGATAGGATTAGATACACAGCTCAGCAGACAGTATCACACAGGACAGGATTAGATACACAGCTCAGCAGACAGTACCACACAGGATAGGATTAGATACACAGCTCAGCAGACGGTATCACACATGATAGGATTAGATACACAGCTCAGCAGACAGTATCACACAGGATAGGATTAGATACACAGCTCAGCAGACAGTATCACACAGACAATATGACACACAAGCTGAGATACACTGGTGTGATACATGTGATCCGGTTACAGTCCTTCCTGCGCTCAGTAGATAAGACTTGTGGTTTCTCTGCGGACCATCTGTTCTGTATGGCGGTTCCTCATTGCCGGCGCTCAGGGCGTGCACTGGTGCTGTTTATGGACGGTCATCCCTCTGAGATGCTGCAGTCGTCTCCGCCAGTCATCCAGGGGGCGACAGCGAAGACTGACCTGGAGTCAAACATAGGAAAAGAGGCCCCAGTGATAGATAGAGACCCCAGTGATAGATAGAGACCCCAGTGATAGATAGAGGCCCCAGTGATAGATAGAGGCCCCAGTGATTGATAGAGGCCCCAGTGATAGATAGAGGCCCCAGTGATTGATAGAGGCCCCAGTGATAGATAGAGGCCCCAGTGATAGATAGAGGCCCCAGTGATTGATAGAGGCCCCAGTGATTGATATAGACCCCAGTGATAGATAGAGACCCCAGTGATAGATAGAGACCCCAGTGATAGATAGAGGCCCCAGTGATAGATAGAGGCCCCAGTGATAGATAGAGACCCCAGTGATAGATAGAGACCCCAGTGATAGATAGAGACCCCAGTGATAGATAGAGACCCCAGTGATAGATAGAGGCCCCAGTGATTGATAGAGGCCCCAGTGATAGAGGCCCCAGTGATAGATAGAGACCCCAGTGATTGATAGAGACCCCAGTGATAGATAGAGGCCCCAGTGATTGATAGAGGCCCCAGTGATAGATAGATAGAGACCCCAGTGATTGATAGAGGCCCCAGTGATTGATAGAGACCCCAGTGATAGATAGAGACCCCAGTGATAGATAGAGGCCCCAGTGATAGAGGCCCCAGTGATTGATAGAGGCCCCAGTGATTGATAGAGGCCCCAGTGATAGATAGAGGCCCCAGTGATTGATAGAGGCCCCAGTGATTGATAGAGGCCCCAGTGATTGATAGAGACCCCAGTGATAGATAGAGGCCCCAGTGATAGATAGAGACCCCAGTGATAGATAGAGACCCCAGTGATAGAAAGAGACCCCAGTGATAGATAGAAACCCCAGTGATAGATAGAGGCCCCAGTGATTGATAGAGACCCCAGTGATAGATAGAAACCCCAGTGATAGATAGAGGCCCCAGTGATTGATAGAGGCCCCAGTGATTTAGAGACCCCAGTGATTGATAGAGGCCCCAGTGATAGATAGAGGCCCCAGTGATTGATAGAGACCCCAGTGATTGATAGAGGCCCCAGTGATAGATAGAGACCCCAGTGATTGATAGAGACCCCAGTGATAGATAGAGGCCCCAGTGATTGATAGAGACCCCAGTGATTGATAGAGGCCCCAGTGATAGATAGAGGCCCCAGTGATTGATAGAGACCCCAGTGATTGATAGAGGCCCCAGTGATTGATAGAGGCCCCGGTGATAGATAGAGACCCCAGTGATTGATAGAGACCCCAGTGATTTAGAGACCCCAGTGATAGATAGAGACCCCAGTGATAGATAGAGACCCCAGTGATTGATAGAGGCCCCAGTGATTGATAGAGGCCCCAGTGATTGATAGAGGCCCCCACCACCCATCCTTCATGTCACACCTACTATATCTAATACACAGCACTATAAACTATGTGTTCACTGCACGGGGATATGTGGGCACTGCATAGTGATATGTGGGCACTGCACGGTGATATGTGGGCACTGCATAGTGATATGTGGGCACTGCACGGTGATATGTGGGCACTGCATAGTGATATGTGGGCACTGTATGGGGATATGTGGGCACTGTATGGGGATATGTGGGCACTGTACAGTGATATGTGGGCACTGCACGGTGATATGTGGGCACTGTATGGGGATATGTGGGCACTGCACGGTGATATGTGGGCACTGCACGGTGATATGTGGGCACTGCACAGTGATATGTGGGCACTGTATGGGGATATGTGGGCACTGCACGGTGATATGTGGGCACTGCACGGTGATATGTGGGCACTGCACAGTGATATGTGGGCACTGCACAGTGATATGTGGGCACTGTATGGGGATATGTGGGCACTGCACGGTGATATGTGGGCACTGTATGGGGATATGTGGGCACTGCACGGTGATATGTGGGCACTGCACGGTGATATGTGGGCACTGTATGGGGATATGTGGGCACTGCACGGTGATATGTGGGCACTGTACAGTGATATGTGAGACGTTACATACACGTAAAGCGGTAAATAATATTTTATCATTTGATCATCCGCCCAGTTCCCAAATAATCAGCTTCCGGGCAGAGAGGGAGGTTGGCAGCAGCGCCATATGTCAGGGTTACAGTCCTGCTGCCCTCTGTATCTGTAAGCTGCTTAATCGTTATGTCATTCAACAAGGGGTTAAAGCTGTGACCTCTGCAACCAATTGTGCCCGTCCAAGGTCATTTAAAGGGCTCGTCCATCCGCAACCGCTGTACCATGAAGAGTCCTGCAGATCAATTCTTTCTATTTTTAAAAATATCTGCTTCTTATCAGTGAATGGGAACATTGTAGCTTACCCCAGAGACTACTGAAGACCTGCTACCGCTAACAGCTGGTGGTTTGTTACAATGTATAACTGTAGACAGTGAAGTCCATGACATGGCAGAGCTGTGTGTGTCCTATGATGTCACAGCGCGGTCATGTAATGTCACAACATGAAGTCATGTGACTGGCAAAGCCTGAATCACCAGCTGAGAGCGACTTACCGGAGAGCGACTTACCGGAGAGCGACTTACCGGAGAGCGACTTACCGGAGAACCTTCATATAGAAGAAAGAGGTAAATGACTCTAAAGTATAAGGGACGCCTGCCCACAATACTGAGGGGGGAGAGCGATAGATAGATAGATAGATAGATAGATATGAGATAGATAGATAGATAGATAGATAGATAGATAGATAGATATGAGATAGATAGATAGATAGATATGAGATAGATAGATAGATAGATAGATAGACAGATATGAGATAGATAGATAGATAGATAGATAGATAGATATGAGATAGATAGATAGATAGATATGAGATAGATAGATAGATAGATAGATAGATATGAGATAGATAGATAGATAGATAGATAGATAGATAGATAGATATGAGATAGATAGATAGATAGATATGAGATAGATAGATAGATAGATAGATATGAGATAGATAGATAGATAGATATGAGATAGATAGATAGATAGATAGATAGATAGATAGATATGAGATAGATAGATAGATAGATAGATAGATAGATATGATATAGATAGATATGCGATAGATAGAAGGATAGATAGATAGATAGATAGATAGATAGATAGATAGATATGAGATAGATAGATAGATAGATGATAGATAGATATGAGATAGATAGATATGAGATAGATAGATAGATAATAGATAGATAGATAGATAGATAGATAGATAGATAGATAAGAGATAGATAGATAGATAGATAGATAGATAGATGATAGATAGATATGAGATAGATAGATAATAGATAGGAGATAGATAGATAGATAGATAGATAGATAGATAGATTGATAGATACGAGATAGATAGATAGATAGATAGATAATAGATAGATGGATAGATAGATAGATAGATAGATATGAGATAGATAGATAGATAGATAGATAGATATGAGATAGAGAGATAGATAGATAGATAGATAGAAGGATAGATACGAGATAGATAGATAGATAGATAGAAGGATAGATATTAGATAGAGAGATAGATAGAAGGATAGAGAGATAGATAGAAGGATAGATAGATAGGAGGGAGGTTATGCCATCCTTACGCTCGCACTCTTGTCTAGAGAACCTCCTTCTGTTTTCTGTCCCGCCTTCTACTGAGTGCAGCTCATTAGCATAGATAACCACGCCCACTCTCCCGCCCATATTTTAAAACTGTAGTGAGTGGTGTAAATAATGGAAAAAAATCAAACATTTTGCAACTTTTTGAAGCCAGAACTGTGGAGTAAAGACATGATAAATCAGGGCCTGAGTTCCTCTGAGCTCCAATACATGGATCCATCCTGGGCTGTGTGTTGTACTTACTTCGGGTTAAAAACACCAGAACTGGACATCCAGAGATGAATTTTTAAGACAGCAAAGACATTTAATAGTTTCTATTCCAGAACAGAAAAAAAGGCAAAGTCCCGTGTCTCCATGGAGACACTCACCATAGCGAAGACAACATCTGACATGTACTCGACGAGAGCCAAAGAACCTCCACAAAGTTAAACTGCAAGTAGCCAGTCACAAATCCTCCCATGACATCACTGATATGGTGCCGGCCAATCATAATGCGAGACAGTCCAACACTGAAGGCCCACAGGACCAGGAGAACCCGCAAAGGGATGGCGAGAACTAGGTGGTTGAGGAAGAACTTGGACACCATAGTGGCCCGACTGGCATGTCCTGCTGGGAAGGCATAGACATCGAGAACCAGATAGTCCAAGATACTAGGATTAACTTCATATGGACCACGGCGTTTCATCAACTTCTGTAGTCCAGCCACTGTGAGGATGTCCAGACAAAGCGCTGCCGGGAAAGGAAGGAGAAAAGGGTAACATGTGTCCTCCATACATATGCTTTTCAGAATGGTTGTCACTAAACCATTCAGTAACTGAAAAAACATGTAAGGCTCCATTCACATCACCGTTTCTCCGTTCCGTTCTCCGGCTCCATGGAGAAGCAGGAAAACAGAAAGGACGGATTCTGCAGATAACTGAGCCTGAAGACCCCATAGACTATAATGGGGTCCGTTAGGTGTCCGCTCAAAACATGATTTTTGAGCGGGCACCGAACGGACCATAATATAGTCTATGGGGTCTTTAGGCTCCGTTAGGGCTCAGCTATCTGCAGAATCCGACCTTTCATTCTCCTGCTTCTCCATGGAGACGGAAAACGGAATGGGAAAACGATGATGTGAACGAAGCCTAACGTTCATAATACTGCCCCCTATGTACAAAAATATAACTACTATAATACTGCCTCCTATGTACAAAAATATAACTACTATAATACTGCCCCTATGTACAAGAATATAACTGCTATAATACTGCCTCCTATGTACAAGAATATAACTACTATAATACTGCCTCCTATGTACAAAAATATAACTACTATAATACTGCCCCTATGTACAAGAATATAACTGCTATAATACTGCCTCCTATGTACAAGAATATAACTACTATAATACTGCTCCTATGTACAAGAATATAACTACTATAATACTGCTCCTATGTACAAGAATATAACTACTATAATACTGCCTCCTATGTACAAGAATATAACTACTATAATACTGCTCCTATGTACAAGAATATAACTACTATAATACTGCTCCTATGTACAGGAATATAACTACTATAATACTGCTCCTATGTACAGGAATATAACAACTATAATACTGCTCCTATGTACAGGAATATAACTACTATAATACTGCTCCTATGTACAAGAATATAACTACTATAATACTGCTCCTATGTACAGGAATTTAACTACTATAATACTGCCCCTATGTACAAGAATATAACTACTATAATACTGCTCCTATGTACACGAATATAACTACTATAATACTGACTCCTATGTACAAGAATATAACTACTATAATACTGCCCCTATGTACTAGAATATAACTACTATAATACTGCTCCTATGTACAAGAATATAACTACTATAATACTGATCCTATGTACAAGAATATAACTACTATAATACTGCTCCTATGTACAAGAATATAACTACTATAATACTGCTCCCATGTACAATAATATAACTACTATAATACTGCCTCCTATGTACAGGAATATAACTACTATAATACTGCTCCTATGTGCAGGAATATAACTACTATAATACTGCTCCTATGTACAAGAATATAACTACTATAATACTGCTCCTATGTACAAGGATATAACTACTATAATACTGCTCCTATGTACAGGGATATAACTACTATAATACTGCTCCTATGTACAAGAATATAACTACTATAATACTGCTCCTATGTACAAGAATATAACTACTATAATACTGCTTCTATATAGAAGAATATAACTGCTATAATACTGCTCCTATGTACAGGAATATAACTGCTATAATACTGCTCCTATGTACAGGAATATAACTACTATAATGCTGCTCCTATGTACAGGAATATAACTACTATAATGCTGCTTGGGGGCGGTTAGTTGACTGCAGTGTGTGACCTGTGCTCAGTGGTTTGCTCTGATGACATCACTGGTCTGCCACGTCTCTCTGCTCTCGCTGCGTTCTCTCAGGAGCGTGCAGTCTGGTGGCTGTCACTTTCCTCTGCTGTGATTCAGCAGGCGATCAGTTTGAGGGTGTCAGCACTTTAGGCGCTCTACCCCCAGAAATAGCTGCAGGTGGTGCAGTCAGTCACAGATCACCTAATCCCGCTCCTGATGTTCTTTGACCCAAATAATCAGGATCAGGGAGAATCGCCTGTCGCTGGCGGCTGTCAGGATGTAAACAGCGGTGTCCTGACACACTGTGACGGCCTGCTCACTGTCACACGCAGGGATCTCGCTGCCTCTGGACAGAATGTTCCTGAAAACACGAGCTCAAAAAGACTGAAATGTGGCGGGGGCAGATGATGTCTGTGTTTAGTGTTCAGCTGCACAGGGGCCCTCAGGGGCCCTACACCTGTGATGAACCTGCCACTAGGACAGTATAGAGATATTTAAAGGGCCCTTCTAGTCTTACATACTCTATGTTTCAAACCTTCACCATTTTCACAATCTCTGCTTGCAGTCAGTGAATGGGATTACTGCCAAAGGCTGACAACGCATCCTACTCTACAATTGATTTAATTCCTGATTTCGTTACAATGTATCGCATAATAAGGTTGGGTTTTCAAAACATGTGCTCCAGATGACAGGAAGCAGAGATATTGAAAACTGTGAAGAACTGAATAAATGTTGTAGAAATTTACATAAAATTGGACAAATTCTTTATGATGACCCTGCACCGCTATACAGACAAAGCATGGCACTAGTATGTGGATTCTGTATAACACTGTTATATAGACACTGTATGGCACTGTTATGTAGACACTGTATGGCACTGTTATGTAGACACTGTATGGCACTGTTATATAGGCACTGTATGGCACTGTTATGTAGACACTGTATGGCACTGTTATGTAGGCACTGTATGGCACTGTTATGTAGACACTGTATGGCACTGTTATGTAGACACTGTATGGCACTGTTATGTAGACACTGTATGGCACTGTTATATAGGCACTGTATGGCACTGTTATATAGGCACTGTATGGCACTGTTATATAGGCACTGTATGGCACTGTTATGTAGACACTGTATGGAACTGTTATATAGGCACTGTATGGCACTGTTATATAGGCACTGTATGGCACTGTTATATAGGCACTGTATGGCACTGTTATGTAGACACTGTATGGCACTGTTATATAGGCACTGTATGGCACTGTTATATAGGCACTGTATGGCACTGTTATGTAGACACTGTATGGCACTGTTATATAGGCACTGTATGGCACTGTTATATAGACACTGTATGGCACTGTTATGTAGACACTGTATGGCACTGTTATATAGACACTGTATGGCACTGTTATGTAGACACTGTATGGCACTGTTATATAGACACTGTATGGCACTGTTATGTAGACACTGTATGGCACTGTTATGTAGACACTGTATGGCACTGTTATGTAGACACTGTATGGCACTGTTATGTAGACACTGTATGGCACTGTTATGTAGACACTGTATGGCACTGTTATGTAGACACTGTATGGCACTGTTATGTAGACACTGTATGGCACTGTTATGTAGACACTGTATAGCACTGTTATATAGACACTGTATGGCACTGTTATATAGGCACTGTATGGCACTGTTATATAGGCACTGTATGGTACTGCTATATAGGCACTGTATGGCACTGTTATGTAGGCACTGTATGGCACTGTTATGTAGACACTGTATGGCACTGTTATATAGACACTGTATGGCACTGTTATATAGGCACTGTATGGTACTGCTATATAGGCACTGTATGGCACTGTTATGTATACACTGTATGGCACTGTTATGTAGACACTGTATGGCACTGCTATATAGGCACAGTTATGTAGACACTGTATGGCACTGTTATATAGGCACTGTATGGCACTGTTATGTAGACACTGTATGGCACTGTTATGTAGACACTGTATGGCACTGCTATATAGGCACTGTATGGCACTGTTATATAGGACCTGTATGGCACTGTTATATAGGCACTGTATGGCACTGTTATATAGGCACTGTATGGCACTGTTATATAGGCACTGTATGGCACTGTTATATAGGCACTGTATGGCACTATATGTTATGTAGGCACTGTATGGCACTGTTATATAGGCACTGTATGGCACTGTTGTATAGGCACTGTTATATAGGCACTGTATGGCACTGTTATATAGACACTGTATGGCACTGTTATATAGGCACTGTATGGTACTGCTATATAGGCACTGTATGGTACTGCTATATAGGCACTGTATGGCACTGTTATGTAGACACTGTATGGCACTGTTATGTAGACACTGTATGGCACTGTTATGTAGACACTGTATGGCACTGTTATGTAGACACTGTATGGCACTGTTATGTAGACACTGTATGGCACTGTTATATAGGCACTGTATGGCACTGTTATATAGGCACTGTATGGCACTGTTATGTATACACTGTATGGCACTGTTATGTAGACACTGTATAGCACTGTTATGTAGGCACTGTATGGCACTGTTATATAGGCACTGTATGGCACTGTTATGTAGACACTGCATAGCACTGTTATGTAGGCACTGTATGGCACTGTTATATAGGCACTGTATGGCACTGTTATATAGGCACTGTATGGCACTGTTATATAGGCACTGTATGGCACTGTTATAGTAGGCACTGTATGGCACTGTTATGTAGGCACTGTATGGCACTGTTATATAGGCACTGTATGGCACTGTTATATAGGCACTGTATGGCACTGTTATATAGGCACTGTATGGCACTGTTATATAGGCACTGTATGGCACTGTTATATAGGCACTGTATGGCACTGTTATATAGGCACTGTATGGCACTGTTATATAGGCACTGTATGGCACTGTTATGTAGGCACTGTATGGCACTGTTATATAGGCACTGTATGGCACTGTTATATAGGCACTGTATGGCACTGTTATATAGGCACTGTATGGCACTGTTATATAGGCACTGTATGGCACTGTTATATAGGCACTGTATGGTACTGCTATATAGGCCCAGTATTGCACGGTAGACACTTTTGGCAGTTTTATGTCGACACTATATGACATTGTCATCTAGACACTGTATGGCACTGTTATGTAGACACTGTATGGCACTGTTATGTAGACACTGTATAGCACTGTTATATAGGCACTGTATGGCACTGTTATGTAGACACTGTATGGCACTATTATGTAGATACTGTATGGCACTGTTATGTAGGCACTGTTATGTAGACACTGTATGGCACTGTTATGTAGACACTGTATGGCACAGTTATGTAGGCACTGTATGGCACTGTTATATAGGCACTGTATGGCACTGTTATGTAGACACTGTATGGCACTGTTATATAGGCACTGTATGGCACTGTTATGTAGACACTGTATGGCACTGTTATGTAGACACTGTATGGCACTGTTATGTAGACACTGTATGGCACTGTTATATAGGCACTGTATGGCACTGTTATATAGACACTGTATGGCACTGTTATGTAGACACTGTATAGCACTGTTATGTAGGCACTGTATGGCACTGTTATGTAGGCACTGTATGGCACTGTTATGTGGGCACTGTATGGCACTGTTATGTAGACACTGTATGGCACTGTTATGTAGACACTGTATGGCACTGTTATGTAGACACTTTATGGCACTGTTATGTAGACACTGTATGGCACTGTTATGTAGACACTGTATGGCACTATTATATAGGCACTGTATGGCACTGTTATGTAGACACTGTATGGCACTGTTATGTAGGCACTGTATGGCACTGTTATGTAGACACTGTATGGCACAGTTATGTAGACACTGTATGACACTGTTATGTAGACACTGTATAGCACTGTTATATAGGCACTGTATGGCACTGTTATGTAGACACTGTATGGCACTATTATATAGGCACTGTATGGCACTGTTATGTAGACACTGTATGGCACTATTATATAGGCACTGTATGGCACTGTTATGTAGACACTATATGGCACTGTTATACAAGCACTGTTTAGCAGACACCGTATGGTAATGTTATACAGACTCTGTATGGCACTGTTATGTAGACACGCTATGGCACTGTTATACAGACACTGTTAGGGTACTTTCACACTAGCGTTATTCTCTTCCGGTATTGAGTTCTGTCCTAGGGACTGAATACTGGAAAAAAACTGATCAGTTTAATCCCCATGCATTCTGAATGGAGAGAAATCCGTTCAGGACGCATCAGGATGTCTTCAGTTCAGTCACTGTGCGGTTTTTAGACGGAGAAAATACCGCAGCATGCTGTGGTATTTTCTCTGTCCAAATTTCCGGAACACCTGCCAGAACGCCGGATCCGGCATTAATTTCCATTGAAATGTATTAGTGCCGGATCTGACTGAACCGGTCTTCTGGTCTGCGGATGAGCAGACCTTTAAAAATGTGAAAGAGATAAATACCGGATCCGTTTTACCAGATGACAACCGGAGAGACGGATCCGGTATTGCAATGCGTTTGTGAGACGGATCCGCATCCGGATCACTCTACAAATGGTGTCCGTTTGCATACAGGTTGCCGGATCCAGCAACACAAGTGTGAAAGTAGCCTTATGTGGACATTGTATGACACTGTTATGTAGGCACTGTATGGCACTGTTATATAGGCACTGTATGGCACTGGTATGTAGACACTATATGGCACTGTTATGTAGACACTGTATGGCACTGTTATGTAGACACTGTATGGCACTGTTATATAGACACTGTATGGCACTGTTATATAGGCACTGTATGACACTGTTATGTAGGCACTGTATGGCACTGTTATATAGGCACTGTATGACACTGTTATATAGGCACTGTATGGCACTGTTATATAGGCACTGTATGGCACTGTTATGTAGACACTATATGGCACTGTTATGTAGACACTGTATGGCACTGTTATGTAGACACTGTATGGCACTGTTATATAGACACTGTATGACACTGTTATGTAGGCACTGTATGACACTGGTATGTAGGCACAGTTATGAAGACACTGTATGGCACTGTTATGTAGACACTGTATGGCACAGTTATGTAGACACTGTATGGCACAGTTATGAAGACACTGTATGGCACTGTTATATAGGCACTGTATGGCACTGTTATGTAGACACTGTATGGCACTGTTATGAAGACACTGTATGGCACAGTTATGAAGACACTGTATGGCACTGTTATATAGGCACTGTATGGCACAGTTATGAAGACACTGTATGGCACTGTTATATAGACACTGTATGGCACTGTTATGTAGACACTGTATGGCACTGTTATGTAGACACTGTATGGCACTGTTATGTAGACACTGTATGGCACTGTTATGGAGACACTGTATGGCACTGTTATGGAGACACTGTATGGCACTATATGTTATATGGGCACTGTATGGCACTGTTATGTAGACACTGTATGGCACTGTTATGTAGACACTGTATGGCACAGTTATGAAGACACTGTATGGCACTGTTATATAGGCACTGTATGGCACAGTTATGAAGACACTGTATGGCACTGTTATATAGGCACTGTATGACACTGTTATATAGGCACTGTATGGCACTGTTATATAGGCACTGTATGGCACTGTTATGTAGACACTATATGGCACTGTTATGTAGACACTGTATGGCACTGTTATGTAGACACTGTATGGCACTGTTATATAGACACTGTATGACACTGTTATGTAGGCACTGTATGACACTGGTATGTAGGCACAGTTATGAAGACACTGTATGGCACTGTTATGTAGGCACTGTATGGCACTGTTATGTAGACACCGTATGGCACTGTTATGGAGACACTGTATGGCACTATATGTTATATAGACACTGTTATGTAGACACTGTATGGCACTGTTATGTAGACACTGTATGGCACTGTTATGTAGACACTGTATGGCACTGTTATGTAGACACTGTATGGCACTGTTATGTAGGCACTGTATGGCACTGTTATGTAGACACTGTATGACACTGTTATGTAGACACTGTATGGCACTGTTATGTAGACACTGTATGGCACTGTTATGTAGACACTGTATGGCACTGTTATGTAGACACTGTATGGCACTGTTATGGAGACACTGTATGGCACTATATGTTATTTGGGCACTGTATGGCACTGTTATGTAGACACTGTTATGTAGACACTGTATGGCACTGTTATGTAGACACTGTATGGCACTGTTATGTAGGCACTGTATGGCACTGTTATGTAGACACTGTATGGCACTGTTATGTAGACACTGTATGGCACTGTTATGTAGACACTGTATGGCACTGTTATGTAGACACTGTATGGCACTGTTATGTAGACACTGTATGGCACTGTTATGTGGGCACTGTATGGCACTATATGTTATATGGGCACTGTAGGGGCCTTCACTGTCTTGATCTCTTGGTCTGACTTAAAGGGACAGGCCGGGCTCTAGAGATGACTGCCCCCCGTGTGATCAGCCCGCTCCAGGCGGCACTACTGCTGCACACAGATCTTAGTGCCAGGCTTCTGTTTCCCTTGGAGATAATCGGAGGCGGAGGTGTCTGGCGGACGCTTATCTCCGCCCGGCCTCCATCGCTCCTGTCACAGGTCACGTCTGCACTTCTCGTGTCTTCTCCACTCACATCAAGAGCTGCTTTCAAAATCATACTGGTCGCCCTTGGAGACGCACCGCCGCTTGGCTCCACCCCTCTTCTAGACATGTGACCTGACCTGTGAATGCTATCTGCGCTCCCCTGGTGCAGCTTTGGATGTGACTGGAGAAGAAAACATAACATGGAGAAGGAAAGCAAAAGGCTGTAAACTGTAGAAGACGTTGTCACCAGACCCCTGACCAGCTAGCCTGGGTAACAACCCCCGTGGCGGCCATATTGGTTGCCACCCAGCTTTCCCAAAAACAGATACAATCTAGAGATGGCTAAGCTGAATTCAAAATGGATCACACGTAGCACAGGCCTTCTGTTCCAATTCCTAATTCTTTTTAAGACCTCTGCTTGCTGTCAGTAAATAGGAATAGTCTTATTTACATCCAGAAGCTGTACACGCCTCCTGACCTGATACTTCTCACAGCTGAGGGTTTGTTACAGTTGTTTCCAGTCTGTGAGCTCCAGACGGATACTTTGTAACAACCTGTCAGGACAGGGGAGAGATTAGTGCTGCTGGTGTGAGGGGATTGTGTAGACCGGATACACTGTAACAAACCCTCAGCTGGGATGTAAACAAAAGGCTCCTTTTCACTGACAGCAAGCAGAGCTACATGAGGAGGCTAAGAGCGAAGTCTTACCCAGCAGCAGGTTCACCAGGACTTCTTGGCCGGCCAGCGTGTTGCTCTTCCACAGGCAGATCACTGTGCCCAGGATCCACGGGAAGCCGTGGCTGGTTATGCCGATGAGCTTGACCATGGAGCGGGCGCTGCCCCAAGACGAGGTGGTGTGGGCGCAGACGCCGAGCCTCTTGGACATGGCGATATCTATGGCCATGAGGGAGTTCCAGGCGATGCCTTTGAAGGACGGGTTGAGCTGCATGCAGTCCTCCTCCGGCAGCTGCTGGCTCTGCCGCCTCTCGCGGGCGCCCTCGCTGGAGTTGCCGTACTGCCCGCTCTGCTTCCTGCTGAAGTTTCTGCCCTCCTGGGGCGATGTCGCCGCCTGGTTCAGGGACATGAACTCCGGTCGGGCCAGCGCGTTGTTCCGGTCCCGGACTCTGTTCCGTTTCTGGGGGGCGGCTGGCATCTTCATGGGACCCCCAAAGCTGCGGGTACAGCTTTCTTAAAAAGACGGCGGGCACGAGAGAGGCTCTGTTGTAGGGACGAGGGCGCTGCTCCCTGCCACATGTCCCAAGTTATATTTAGTTAAGGCAGATGCCCCATGTGTTTATCCATAGTCCTGCCGAGTATGACGGCCCCTGGCGCATCTGCCTATCAGAGGGGCCCCTGCCGACGAGCTGTCCAATGGGGAAGGCCTCCACTTGGAAAGTAACCTGAGGCCTGACATGGCCCCCTGGGCTATTTAAACCCGAGGGCGGAGAGGATTCTGGGATTTGTAGTCACTGGTGGTGCCAACTCCACTTCTCACAGGACGTGATGATGAGCAGAAGCAGCTGCCCGCCTCGCAGCGGGGTCACCTCAGTTCAGGGCTTTATCTACAGCTTATTTCTGGGTGACAACCAAGATGGCCGCCAGACAGCTCCCGAAGGGGCTCTTACTCAGCTTTCCATGACTCCTGACAGTCAAATCTGCTGTACGAGTAGCAGGTCAGGAACCCTGGAAAGTTGGGTTTTATCAGCAGATATCTATATATATGCACATGGTGACTGCACCAGCAGAATAGTGAGTGCAGCTCTGGAGGATAATACAGAATGTAACTCAGGATCAGTACAGGATAAGTAATATATGTACACAGTGACTGCACCAGCAGAATAGTGAGTGCAGCTCCGGAGTATAATACAGGATGTAACTCAGGATCAGTACAGGATAAGTAATGTATGTACACAGTGACTGCACCAGCAGAATAGTGAGTGCAGCTCTGGAGTATAATACAGGATGTAACTCAGGATCAGTACATGATAAGTAATGTATGTACACAGTGACTGCACCAGCAGAATAGTGAGTGCAGCTCCGGAGTATAATACAGGATGTAACTCAGGATCAGTACAGGATAAGTAATGTATGTACACAGTGACTGCACCAGAAGAATAGTGAGTGCAGCTCTGGAGTATAATACAGGATGTAACTCAGGATCAGTACAGGATAAGTAATGTATGTACACAGTGACTGCACCAGCAGAATAGTGAGTGCAGCTCTGGGGTATAATACAGGATGTAACTCAGGATCAGTACAGGATAAGTAATGTATGTACACAGTGACTGCACCAGCAGAATAGTGAGTGCAGCTCTGGAGTATAATACAGGATGTAACTCAGGATCAGTACAGGATAAGTAATGTATGTACACAGTGACTGCACCAGCAGAATAGTGAGTGCAGCTCTGGAGTATAATACAGGATGTAACTCAGGATCAGTACAGGATAAGTAATGTATGTACACAGTGACTGCACCAGCAGAATAGTGAGTGCAGCTCTGGAGTATAATACAGGATGTAACTCAGGATCAGTACAGGATAAGTAATGTATGTGCATAGTGACTGCACCAGCAGAATAGTGAGTGCAGCTCAGGAGTATAATACAGGATGTAACTCAGGATCAGTACAGAATAAGTAATGTATGTACACAGTGACTGCACCAGCAGAATAGTGAGTGCAGCTCTGGAGTATAATACAGGATGTAACTCAGGATCAGTACAGGATAAGTAATGTATGTGCATAGTGACTGCACCAGCAGAATAGTGAGTGCAGCTCTGGAGTATAATACAAGATGTAACTCTGGATCAGTACAGGATAAGTAATGTATGTACACAGTGAGTGCACCAGCAGAACAGTGAGTGCAGCTCTGGAGTATAATACAGGATGTAACTCAGGATCAGTACAGGATAAGTAATGTATGTACACAGTGATTGCACCAGCAGAATAGTGAGTGCAGCTCTGGAGTATAATACAGGATGTAACTCAGGTTCAGTACAGGATAAGTAATGTATGTACACAGTGACTGCACCAGCAGAACAGTGAGTGCAGCTCTGGAGTATAATACAATTTGTAACTCAGGATAAGTATGGCCCCCTTCATACGAGCGAGTTTTCCGCACGGCTGCAATGCGTGACGTGAACGCATAGCACCTGCACTGAATCCTGACCCATTTACTTCAATGGATCTGTGTACATGAGCGTTTTTTTTCACGCATCAGTTTTGCGTTGTGTGAAAAACGCAGCATGTTCTATATAGTGCGTTTGTCACGCAGTCCTGGCCGCATAGAAGTGAATGGCGCTTCAGTAAAAAACAAAACTGACAAAACTGCCTGAACTTGCTTGCAAAATGGTGCGAGTTTCACTGAACGCATCAGGACCCAATCGGTCACGCTCGTGTGAAAGAGGCCTACAGGTTCTGCTGCTCCCAGTTCCCCTACAGTCCGTCTGATCCCGGCAGTGATGTTTCCGGAGCTCAGCCTCTTCTCCCCTCATTTTAATCGCATTGCTCTAATCCACCGGCGATTAAATAAATTCTGCATGTTTTTATAATGCAGTAAATCAGGGATTTACGATCCGCTGCAGACGAGGCTGGGACACTAGAATGGTCTCACTACGATCCTGGCGTCCATTACAAGGGGCAGCAATTACGTAATTAACTCCTGCTCCTCCGGTTCCTCCTGGGATGGCCTGGTCCTGACATGATATAATTATACGGCAGTTGACTGATTCTAATCACGTGTAACTGCATTAGCCGCCATTATCTGATGCACACAGTCAGCGCTGAGCGCAGCGTCGACGTTCAGTTTCTATACCGTCAGTTTAACGACAGGAAACCTACACGTGACATATAGAACTACGATACAGCAATACAGACTACGGGGAAGATTTCCCAGGGTGCTCTTGTGTCAGCCGCAGGCAGCCATTTTGCGGGCTATGGCATTGATCTTTGGTCACCCACTTGTTCCCCGCTCTTTCCCTCCATGCCTATCACACCTGAGCATTTCTCTTCCTCATGTGGCTACTTGTCCTCTGCTTCAGAGGATTCTTAGTTTTCTCTGCTCCTGGGAAAGCTGGGTGACAACTCATATGGCCTCCATTACAGCTTCCAGTTGTGGCCCCTGCTTTTCTGGGCTCTAGATCCAACAGAGAGGGACGTATCACTGCAGAATGAGACACACTTGTCATTCAGGGGTCTGGAAAAGCTGGGTGACGAGTCATTTCATGACTGAACAGAATGTGGCCACTGTCTAGAGACCGATGACAAGTGCACAAGGCCAGACGCCCATAAAACTACATTACCCAGGACCCCCGCTCACCGCGCCTGTCAGACATCATCCAGCAGCAGCTGTACAGGGATTTAGTGCAGCAGCGTGGAGGATGGGGGCTGTCAGCGGCGCTGGGCCTGGCCCCAGAAAACAGACCGACAGCCTGCACTGCAGAGAACATACATGATGAGAGTTATCTACGAGCAGATTGCTCTTTGAGGATTGTGTCATCCCCTAATACTGCTGGGTGGAGTAGTACCCTGCACTGCAGAGTCCCTCCATAGGAGGATGAGAAGGATCTATGGGCATCGTAACCAGTGACTAGTACTATTCCAGCAGCTGAGCCCGGATGATGACTACACCAGCCTCCTGCAACACAGAGTCCAGATCATGACTACTCCAGCCGAGACCCTGAATGATGACTACACCAGCCGAGACCCTGAATGATGACTACACCAGCCTCCTGCAACACAGAGTCCAGATCATGACTACTCCAGCCAAGACCCTGAATGATGACTACACCAGCCGAGACCCTGAATGATGACTACACCAGCCGAGACCCTGAATGATGACTACACCAGCTGAGACCCTGAATGATGACTACACCAGCCTCCTGCAACACAGAGTCCAGATCATGACTACCCCAGCCGAGACCCTGAATGATGACTACACCAGCCTCCTGCAACACAGAGTCCAGATCATGACTACCCCAGCCGAGACCCTGAATGATGACTACTCCAGCCGAGACCCTGAATGATGACTACTCCAGCCGAGACCCTGAATGATGACTACACCAGCCTCCTGCAACACAGAGTCTAGATCATGACTACCCCAGCCGAGACCCTGAATGATGACTACACCAGCCGAGACCCTGAATGATGACTACTCCAGCCGAGACCCTGAATGATGACTACACCAGCCGAGACCCTGAATGATGACTACACCAGCCGAGACCCTGAATGATGACTACACCAGCCGAGACCCTGAATGATGACTACCCCAGTCTCGTGCAGCTGAAATTCTGGATGTTAATTACTCAAACCAATTGAAGCTGATACCATGGATGATGACTATTACAGCTGCTGAGACCCTAGATGATGACTGTCAGCCAATTGCAGCTCAGAGCTTGCAACTGTTGATGACTACTCCAGCTGTGGATCAGGATGATGACTAATCAGCCTCTTGGAGACCTGGGATGATGACTACTCTGGCCTCCTTCAGCTGAGACCCTGGATGATAACTACTCCAGTTTCTTGCAGCTGTGAAAATGGATGTTGATTACTGCAACTAATTGAAGCTGATACCCTGGATGATGACTACTCCAGCTTCCTGCTGCTGAGACACTTGATGATGACTACTCCAGCCTCACGCAGCTGAGGATCAGAATGATGACTACTTCAGCCTCACACAGCTGTGAATCAGAATGATGACTACTTCAGCCTCACACAGCTGAGGATCAGGATGATAACTACTTCAGCCTCACACAGCTGAGGATCAGGATGGTGACTACTTCAGCCTCACACAGCTGAGGATCAGGATGGTGACTACTTCAGCCTCACACAGTTGAGGATCAGGATGGTGACTACTTCAGCCTTACACAGCTGAGGATCAGGATGGTGACTACTTCAGCCTCACACAGCTGAGGATCAGAATGATGACTACTTCAGCCTCACACAGTTGAGGATCAGGATGGTGACTATGTCAGCCTCACACAGCTGAGGATCAGAATGACGACTACTTCAGCCTCACACTGCTGAGGATCAGGATGATGACTACTTCAGCCTCACACAGCTGAGGATCAGGATGGTGACTACTTCAGCCTCACACAGCTGAGGATCAGGATGGTGACTACTTCAGCCTCACACAGCTGAGGATCAGTATGATGACTACTTCAGCCTCTTGCATCTGAGACACTGGAAGGGACACTACTCCAATCAATTGCAGCTGAGACACTTGGCTGCTGGGTGATCTGCACGGCAGGAAGAGGACATCCACAGGGGAACTACACACGACCCTGGAGGCGACTGCTGAGACTTGCACTCCCTTGTCCAGAGAAGAGACTGTAAGTGACGCCCTACCGTACATGGTGAGGAGGCAGCGGGGGCAGGTGCATGCTGTGGACCTTCTATGGGTAGGGGCTGCTGGCAGCACGTTCTCAGCTGCACTGCAGGAGCAGAGTAAGGACTCATGCACATGAACGTATTTTCTTTCCGTGTCCTTTCCAGGTTTTTTGCGGACCGTATACGGAGGCATTTATTTTAAAAAAAAAACGGAAGTTACTCCGTATTTCCGTTTCGCTAAAAAATAGAACATGTCCTATCATTGTCCGCATTACGAACCAGGATAGTACTGTTCTATTAGGGGCCCGCTGTTCTGTTCGCAAAATACGGAATGCACATGGATGGTCATCCGCATTTCTTGCAGATCCGTTTTTTGCAGACTGCAAAATAGATACGGTTGTGTGCATGAGGCCTTCCAGTTGCAGCCAGTCTATGGGGAGACCCCGCTCCAGCTTCTAGACTGTGCAGAGACTGAAGGATCCTCTCCACTGCAGAGTCCCTCCCAGCGGGAGGAGGGGAGCCCCTATGAGCAGGGTGCTTCTTGTAAAGTTTCCTGTGCTTGTTACAGGGCGGGGAGTTTGCTCACATTTACAGAGCAGCGGTGACAATGAGAGGCAGCGACAAGGACACGTTGGTGCCAGACTCATCCTGACTGCTAGGAGGATGACGGGGGGAACCCCACTCACCCCTGCGTGGCAGAGCTGGGCATCCCTGCTGTACCCTGCAGTTAACGCTCAGTGCTGCTGCAACACCACAGCCTGCTGACTGGCACCGTGGAGCATGCCAGGCTCCAGAGAAAGTGCAACCCCAGGGCGACGGACGCTGCTGCTGCTGCCATCAGACACAGGTACTTAATATTCCATATTTTATTGATGGCTCCAGTCTCTGCTTACCCTCCGGCAGCTATACATTTCATCTGCGGCCAGCAGCCCTATGTATTAACCCCTTATACCCCCCGTATTGCAGATGGAAATGTTCCCGTCTTCTCTCCCTCTTGGTGCATTATGCTACAGCAGAGGATTGCACCCAAATGCTGAGCTCTGTGCCGTCAGCAGCAAAGGAAAGGGGTCACATACTAATGCAAGCGACAGAGAAACTGCTGTCAGATTGCGTTACAGAGGCGGCTGCATGGCAAGGGTTAACTGATAAGTGAACTGAAGTCAAGGGTTAATGCAATGCAGTGTATATTTGATGGCATCCCAGGGGTCGGGGGCAAGGCAGGTGCCCAGGGGCTTCTTGTATCTGATTCTGGGAAAGCTGGGTGCCAAGCGTTCCACCAAGAAGGGTTGTCACTCAGCCTCCAGAATCGCAGTAAGCTGGGTGACAGGCGATGTGGTGGCGGTAATGGCAGACATGTCGGTTGCCACCCAGCTTTTCCAGAAACGGATATAAAACGTTAAAAGTACGTTACTGTCACTTTAACATCAGAATCAGCAGTCTCCGTCGCCCTGCTTGTTGCCTGTGACATGCCGGTTCCCAGCCGAGGGGGTTGGTTCTCTTTCATTTACAATTCCGTGTGATCGCGGCATACGTTGGGACTACCTGGCGCTGATGTGATGCCGCTTTGATGCCAAACCTGTCACCAGGAATCCTCAGCAATTCTTCTCCCACCTAGGAATATCTGCCACTCTCTCAGTAATGAGGGAAGGGGGATAGATCCAGCATTAGGGTTAGGACGAATGAATAGAATGCAAGAGTTACAGTGAAGACTGACAATGGCACAAGCAATCAGTAACTATGTGCGTTCAGGATAGGCTTAGAGACTTTACACAAAACCCTGACTATAAACTTCTAGTACACTTTGTACTTCAGTTCTGCAGCATATCTCTGCTTGCTGTCAGTGAATGAGATTGCATTATGACACATTCTTCGTTGCAGGTAACCAGGAGCACTCCATTAGTGTGCAGCACTGAGATGCTCGCCCGTCCATCTCTATGGATATAGCAAAAGAAATCTACCATCTGAACTACAGCCATCGGGACGAGGTGTCGCCTGGCCGTGCGGTGCAGGGACCCGGCTGGAGGAACGCGCAGGTCTTCATGCGTCGTCGGCCCCAGGACTGCCTGAGCCTGCTGGAGATTGCCCTGGTGTTAAATACTATGGGGTGCATCCATAGCCTAAGCTGCAAACCCAAAGTCTTCCGAGAGTCTATCGCCGTGCTGGACATCAAAGCCTCCATCGACTCCACCCCCACCAGCATCGACGAGTCCTCCAGCGTCGTCCTCAGATACAGGACCCCACATTTCCGAGCCAGCGCCCAAGTCCTGGTGCCTCCGATCTCTGGGAAAGACTCGTGGAGAGTAGGCTGGATCCAGGCCTGTAACCACATGGAGTTCTACAATCAGTACGGGGACCTGGGAATGTAAGTATCACTCCACCCTCAGCAATTACTAGAGTAAAGTCCATTAATCCGGCATGCTGAATGATCAGAGGAGCCGAATCTTCTGGGGTCCTGAGCCAGGACCCCAGCCGCTCCGTTACGTCTGGCTGGGGTCATGGCTCCAGTTGCAATGGATGCACAGGTAAATGCTAACAGGGACGAATACATAGCCATCAAAACTGTTCCCATTATTGCGGCTGTTTGCTGGGTGACTACCAATATGGCCGCTATTACGGGTCCCACAGGTTGTCAAGACTGTCCTGAATGACGTGAGGAGGTAAGGAGCCGACGTCTGGGATTTAATGGTGTAGACCATGCAGTCGTTCACAAACGGGTGGAGTAGATGTACTATCAGTACAATCTCCTATCCAGGAAGTGACCTTTTATAGCCTACAACTGCTTCCTGTATATGAATTGCAACCTTTTCCCTCCAGTCTTGGCAGGATGTGGTCTACAGGCCGGTAACTGCAAAGCGTATCCACCTATAAAGTGACACGTGTCTATAATGGTAGCGCCACCCAAAACGTGTTAGTTGGATCCCTTATCAGAAGTGGTTAAAATGTTGGTAAAATTGCCCTTCAATTCCACCAAAGCAATGAAAGATACAAGTAGAAGGGGCGGGGCTGTGACAACTTTTTGTTCATTTCTAGCTCTCATATAGAGAATGGGTCTTGGAACCCAGTTCCTGGCTGTCAGAGTTTGCTGAAACTTGTGGTTCCACGACACCCAGCCCACCCCAGGTCACATTGAAGGTTCTTATCATGTTCATAAAATGATTATAAGCGATAGATATATGAAACATGAAGTGGTGGGATGTGAGCGAGCGCTGGAACTGAATCCCCGGGATCATATTCTCATCATCTTCTCCATCAACATTAGCTGCTTATTCTGGGAATTTTCTCCTTCTTTTTTTGTTTAACCTTCTTAGATGTTGTAAAATATTCATCGTAATCTTCCTGCACGCAGCGTTTAATTTCTCCTTGTAGAACACGAGGTGTAATGTTTCCTGATACGTTCAGCCTTATTTATGGGGAGGTTAAAAATGACTTCTGTAAAGGAGCGAGGTTGCGGGATGTGTCCTTGTAAGACAAGTCAAAGAAAAGGGCACCGCCATGGGCACATCACTCAGCCCAGCAACTCCATGTTCTGCCCATTAATCCTCTCTTTATGTGGATAACTTTGTGTACACCCTAATGATCCTAGTGTCGCCTCAGCAACCTTGCATTTACCCCATTAAATCAGTATAAGCCTTTAGGTGCTTAGTCTCTGTATACCCGAGTAATTCTCGTAAATCCTAGTAAACTTATCCTGATGCCACTAATCCTATGTAAACCACAAAACTTGTACTCCATGTTCACTAAAACCTCATTCTCTGTTAATTAAGCCAATATACACCCCAATAACTTCATCTTCACCCCATTTGGTTCCCCATCACCTCAGTCATCACCCTACTAACTAGCCAAAAACTCCATGTACACCCAAGAAATTGTCCCCAATGACTTCACCCCACTAACTCATATGCCCTATTCTGACCTTGTGCACACCCCAGTAATTCTGCCTTCAGTGCTCTGTATTGACTGTATTCACCCCTCCAATTACTCCATCTCCTTATTTTTTTCGCATGAAGTTGGTAATTCTGTATACTACCCAGTGGTTCTGGTGTCACCCCACTGTCTATCTCTGCTTGCTGCAGGATCTTCTCTGTTGTTTCTGACCCAGTGTAAGGTCGTGGTTTGTGGTAGTGTCAGGCCCGGCATTAGATACCTAGAGATCCGGTTTCCTGCTGGAAATTCCATTCGCGTGGCTTCCTTTCCTGCCTTGATAATTCCAGATTTCAGGGGTCCCCCGCACTTCCCAGCCATTGTATACATGACATCTATTTTTGAATTTCCAGGACAAGGAGATAAAGTGAATATATATATTTTTTCCGACTGCATTTTCTTTAGTAGCTGCAGGAGACGCTCAGAGTCACGGTCTGGGCTGCACATCCGGAAGCATCTAGGTTTTGTCCATGTCAGGGGTTATCTGGTGGAAAAGGGCGTGAAACTTTATCCCACTGATGCAGACGTACACGTGCACTCAGGGACGTATACAGATCTCATAGGGCCCAATATCAAAACTTAGAATGAGCCCCCTGCACCTAGTTTCCCACCAGTATATGCATTTCAATTGCTCCCAGGCCATGCAGAACACGTGCAACGTGACAGATTTATGATGAATTTACATGTTGTTGTTTTTTTTTTTTTTAGGGGAGGACATTTTAATTAAATATAATAGTTATAAGAAAAAGTTGCTTTTGTCCTCGCCCACTTTATCCGACTTTTATGCAGGAGTTTCAAATATATGGTGCTCATCCTGAAGAACATATTTGTCAATGT
The DNA here is from genome assembly GCA_033119425.1 of Bufotes viridis. Taxonomy (NCBI): domain Eukaryota; kingdom Metazoa; phylum Chordata; class Amphibia; order Anura; family Bufonidae; genus Bufotes; species Bufotes viridis. Next base: position 152,314,768 of record CM065597.1, read on the forward strand.
GTTTACACCAAAAAATTGGCAAAAATACAAATCTCCTGCTTCTCTTCTATTACAGAGTTAGCTGGCTGCTAGCCACCACTAGGGGGAGCTCAGGGAATAGAAATGAATACAACTACCATGGAAGCTGTAGGAATCTCTTTGAATTGAGCTCCCCATAGTGGTGACTGTGTGAAAGTGCAGTGTTTTCACGGGGGGATTTAGTAGAGCAAGTTCTGTGCCGCCCCCCCCTCCCTCCGGGCCCCATAGCGCTTGTGTGGTCTGCCTTTATTGCAGGTACGGCACTGTGTGCACAGTTTCTTAACATCTTCTATACTGAAATATGATTGTTTGAAGTTACAGGCCCAAAGCTACTGAGGCTCTGATGAGAACTTGTGTTCATCTGAACTAATGAGTCCTTGAGTAGATCAAAATCAATATCCATAACTACATCCTACCCAGCCTGAGCAGCGACATCAGTGTAATTGGTGATTTGGACATGTCATCGGAATCTCTCAGTAGTGCAGCCTCCTGAAATATGCCGTTTTCGACATCTCCTTGTGTGGTCTTCTGTCCAGAGTAGGACATCAGCCTCATATCCTCACCGTGCAGACCACCGAGCCCGGCCAACCTATTCTCTTGCCACCTGCATGCCTATTCTCCCTCCTTACTGACTCCATTCATACCCCCCTGCATTTACCCCAGCTGCTGACTCTTCCGCTCAAAGATCCTGTTGTCATTCTCCTCAAGTTATTTTTCTTAGAAGATCTGTCTGTCTGCGGAAGTGTCCTAGATGCAACCGAGCACAGGAAGGCCGGTCGGGGGAGAGGAAAAGCAGCAGAATACAATCCCCTGCAATGAACAGAATCTGCCTTTGAAACAGCAGGAAGTCCACAAAAAGATAAAGCAAACATGTCGGAGTGATCTGATAAAGAAGATGGCCCTAATGTGAGAGCGATCTGATGAAGAAGATGGCCCTGGTATGAGAGCAATATAATGAAGAAGATAACCCTGGTGTGAGAGTGATCTGATGAAGAAGATAACCCTGGTGTGAGAGTGATCTGATGAAGAAGATCACCCTGGTGTGAGAGTGATCTGAAGAAGAAGATGGCCCTAATGTGAGAGCGATCTGAAGAAGAAGATGGCCCTAATGTGAGAGCGATCTGATGAAGAAGATGGCCCTAATGTGAGAGTGATCTAATGAAGAAGATGGCCCTAATGTGAGAGTGATCTGATGAAGAAGATAACCCTGGTGTGAAAGCGATCTGATAAAGAAGATAACCCTGGTGTGAGAGCGATCTGATAAAGAAGATAACCCTGGTGTGAGAGCGATCTGATAAAGAAGATAACCCTGGTGTGAGAGCGATCTGATAAAGAAGATGGCCCTAATGTGAGAGCGATCTGATGAAGAAGATAACCCTGGTGTGAGAGCGATCTAATGAAGAAGATAACCCTGGTGTGAGAGCGATCTGATGAAGAAGATAACCCTGGTGTGAGAGCGATCTAATGAAGAAGATGGCCCTAATGTGAGAGCGATCTGATGAAGAAGATAACCCTGGTGTGAGAGCGATCTGATGAAGAAGATAACCGTGGTGTGAGAGCGATCTGATAAAGAAGATAACCCTGGTGTGAGAGCGATCTGATGAAGAAGATAACCCTGGTGTGAGAGTGATCTGATGAAGAAGATGGCCCTAATGTGAGAGTGATCTGATGAAGAAGATGGCCCTAATGTGAGAGCGATCTGATGAAGAAGATGGCTCTAATGTAAGAGCGATCTGATGAAAATGATCCTGGTGTGAGAGCGATCTGATGAAGAAAGCGATCTAATGAAGAAGATGGCCCTAATATGACAGCGATCCGATGAAGAAGATCGCCCTGATGTGAGTGCCATCTGATGAAGAAGCTGGTCCTGATGCAAGAGCGATCTGATGAAGAAGATAACCCTGGTGTGAGAGCGATCTGATGAAGAAGATAACCCTGGTGTGAGAGCGATCTCATGAAGCAGATGGTCCCAATGTGACAGCGATCTCATGAAGCAGATGGTCCCAATGTGACAGCGATCTCATGAAGCAGATGGTCCCAATGTGACAGCGATCTCATGAAGCAGATGGTCCCAATGTGACAGCGATCTCATGAAGCAGATGGTCCCAATGTGAGAGCGATCTGATGAAATGATAGCTCTGGTGTGAGAGTGATTTGATCAAAGACATGGTCCTAATGAGAATACACTGGCACAACACTGAGGAAAGGGGCATGGCGTGACCAATAAAACATGGCACAGCTGGTCGTTAGTTGTTTCACTAGCTCCGATACCTGTCCAGTGTCTGGTGTAAGGAGGACACTTCTCAGGAAGCAAGTTACAAATGTACATACACTGAACAAGCAGGGGATGCTGGAGGGTTCACTTATAATATACATGCTGAAAACCTTGGCCTATCGCAATCTGTTGTATGAGGGCATCTGTATAAAGACATGCATTCTAATCAGATTTTCATTGGGATCAGCGGCGTCTTTGGCCCCTGCGCACGGTTCACATGACTGACATTTAATGATCTCAAATCCTGATTGTCTGGCTATGACGGGTGGAGAGTCGAGCGGCAGCTCAGCCAGTGACCTCTACCAGTCTGTGCCCAGCTGCGACCAGGTCAGGTGTTTTTCTTTATTTTTCCGCTTCTGTTGCAGAATTTTTATTGCTTATCTTTTTACTGTTGGTTTTTAAAAATGTATTTTAGCCAAAATCGAGAAGTACAAAGTTTTCCCTTTTACTTCTCTTTTAGACCCCACTTCTGTTTTTGGTTAAGACAATGAAAACTGCATGAAAACGTATGAATTGGGTCAAGATGAGTGAATGAAGGAAGGATTGTTACAATGCATGTGTGCTGCCGATGTATTGAGCTCATAGAGGATTGTCTGCACTGATACATTGTAACAAACTATCAGAACAGGAGAGATGTGTGCCACGGATGTATTCAGCTCACAGAGGATCCTTTAGAGTGGATATAGTTTCTAACAAATCCTCAGGTTTTAAAAGCATTAGGCCAGGGACAAGAAGAATGGTCCCATTCACTGACAGCTAGTAGAGGTGTTGAAAAATGGTGAAGAACTGGAACACAAGGTACATTAGAACCTTGCAGGGTACATCTATGGTTACGTCTCCTCACATGTGGATCTCTTTTTCTTCAGGTCTAGTTGGGAACTTCCGGATCTCCTGAGTGGCAAGATCCCCGCCATCAGTGACTCAGACGGCGTCAACTACCCCTGGTATGGCAATACCACCGAGACCTGCACTGTTACCGGCCCCACCAAGCGGGACACCAAGTTTACCGTCAGTATGAATGACAACTTCTACCCGAGCGTGACGTGGGCAGTGCCTGTCAGCGCTTCCAATGTGCCTATGTTGACTGGCATCCAGAGGGACCAAAGTTTCACCACTTGGCTGGTGGCCATCAACCTGTCCAGCGGTGACCTGGTCACCCTGCACACCATCAAGTGGAGGATGAAACTGGAGATCGAGGTCAAGCCGACCCTACCGCTGGGACAACGAGCCAAACTACAGGAACCTTTTGCACAGGAACAGCCACGAGTCCTCAACAAGAACGAGCCCGTACCTCCCAGCGCTCTTGTGAAACCAAATGCCAACGATGCCCAGGTGCTTATGTGGAGGCCTAAGAACAAACCAGCGGTGGTCGTGATACCCCCAAAAAGGCGGTGAACCCAGCAACCAGGCAATAGCTGCTAAGAAAAGACCTAACAACCAAAATCCTCGCCCAAGGTCCTGCTGTTATTTTGTGCAGTTCTCAGGGCATCACTGTGGTATTTTATGCTGGTGGACCTTGGTTTGGGACACGATGACACTGACGGTGGTAGTTTCTGTAGACCCTCCACCAGCTTTTATCGGGCGCCCGCTCTGCCCGCTGCACTGCTCCATGTCAGGTTGGACGTACAGTCCATTCTTTCCCATGACGCATGAAGCTCGAGACGTTCTCCGTCCTTCATTCTCGTGTGATATTTATGACTTTTTTTTCACAAATGTTCTTCTCATCGTCAAGAAGTTGCCAAAAGATCCTCAGCTCCTCAACCCCCTAAGAGGCACCGTTCTTGTCTGCCTTTCATAAAGATGGAGGACTTTGGAGTAGACCTTAGGGAAGCTGAGCTATGGGTGAGACTTTGATGAACCTCAGGTATTGGAGTTGGCTTTAGTGTAGCTATAGTATGAGGCGGGCTTTACTGAAGCTGAGGTATGAGGTGGGCTTTACTGAAGCTGAGGTATGAGGTGGGCTTTACTGAAGCTGAGGTATGAGGTGGGCTTTACTGAAGCTGAGGTATTAGGTGGGCTTTATTAAAGTTGAGGTATGAGGTGGGCTTTATTGAAGCTGAGGTATTAGGTGGGCTTTATTAAAGCTGAGGTATGAGGTGGGCTTTATTGAAGCTGAGGTATGAGGTGGGCTTTATTGAAGCTGAGGTATGAGGTGGGCTTTATTGAAGCTGAGGTATGAGGTGGGCTTTATTAAAGCTGAGGTATGAGGTGGGCTTTATTGAGCTGAGGTATGAGGTGGGCTTTATTGAAGCTGAGGTATGAGGTGGGCTTTATTAAAGTTGAGGTATGAGGTGGGCTTTACTGAAGCTGAGGTATTAGGTGGGCTTTATTAAAGCTGAGGTATGAGGTGGGCTTTATTGAAGCTGAGGTATGAGGTGGGCTTTATTGAAGCTGAGGTATGAGGTGGGCTTTATTGAAGCTGAGGTATGAGGTGGGCTTTATTAAAGCTGAGGTATGAGGTGGGCTTTATTGAGCTGAGGTATGAGGTGGGCTTTATTGAAGCTGAGGTATTAGGTGGGCTTTATTGAGCTGAGGTATGAGGTGGGCTTTATTGAAGCTGAGGTATGAGGTGGGCTTTATTGAAGCTGAGGTATTAGGTGGGCTTTATTGAAGCTGAGGTATTAGGTGGGCTTTATTGAAGCTGAGGTATTAGGTGGGCTTTATTGAAGCTGAGGTATGAGGTGGGCTTTAATAAAGCTGAGGTATTAGGTGGGCTTTATTAAAACCGAGGTATTAGGTGGGCTTTATTGAGCTGAGGTATGAGGTGGGCTTTATTAAAGCTTAGATATTAGGTGGGCTTTATTAAAGCTGAGGTATTAGGTGGGCTTTATTGAAGCTGAGGTATGAGGTGGGCTTTATTGAAGCTGAGGTATGAGGTGGGCTTTATTGAAGCTGAGGTATGAGGTGGGCTTTATTGAAGCAGAAGTATGAGGTGGGCTTTATTAAAACCGAGGTATGAGGTGGGCTTTATTGAAGCTGAGGTATAAGGTGAGCTTTATTAAAGCTGAGGTATGAGGTGGGCTTTATTGAAGCTGAGGTATAAGGTGAGCTTTATTAAAGCTGAGGTATGAGGTGGGCTTTATTGAAGCTGAGGTATAAGGTGAGCTTTATTAAAGCTGAGGTATGAGGTGGGCTTTATTGAAGCTGAGGTATGAGGTGGGCTTTATTAAAGCTGAGGTATTAGGTGGGCTTTATTGAAGCTGAGGTATAAGGTGGGCTTTATTGAAGCTGAGGTATGAGGTGGGCTTTATTAAAGCTGAGGTATGAGGTGGGCTTTATTAAAGCTGAGGTATGAGGTGGGTTTTATTAAAGCTTAGATATTAGGTGGGCTTTATTAAAGCTGAGGTATTAGGTGGGCTTTATTGAAGCTGAGGTATTAGGTGGGCTTTATTGAAGCTGAGGTATTAGGTGGGCTTTATTGAAGCTGAGGTATTAGGTGGGCTTTATTAAAGCTGAGGTATTAGGTGGGTTTTATTTAAGCTGAGGTATGAGGTTTATATTGCGGCACGACTGATGGAATGCTGTTGATTGGCCAATCTCAGGGGTAATATAGTCCATAGATAGCAGGGGGATGGGCGGCATTGCAGGGCATTGCTTCCATGCCCCTTACTTGATGCAGCTGCTTATTTATTTTTTGAGAATTATGGTACAAATGACAACACATGAGCCGCTGCCATGTCAGGAGAGCATCCCAGGGCTACCATCAGGGCAGTACTGGCGGTACTGCAGTCAGGGGCCCAGACGGGTCTGAGACATTGGCAGCCTCATGAATATTCACTTCTGTGCAGTAAATATTAGTAAAGCAGCGTCTCATGCTTCAGATGGGTTGGGGGAGGGGCCCTTCCCCGGCACATAGATGTTTTACTAAAGAAAGAAATTTACAGACCTTCTGTGTAGCAGGCAGAAGACTTACCATCACACTATAGACCTGCCATTCTGAGGAGATAGTATTTTTTTGTGCTTAAAGAGCTGTTTTCTTCACAGACATAATATTAAATAAATAGTATATTACTGAAATGGAGAAAAATTGTGCCATTTTTATTTACACTGTTTACCTATCACCATAAATAATGTGTTCACAAAACTGTAGAAGTTAACGAAAATGTACTCATTTCCTGTAGCCCATAGGCAGCACAGTCACGAATGGGTTAAAGCCCTCTGGGTACAACTAGACAGAGACAGGTTAATAAACAGTAATGATCAATAAATCAATTAACCAGTCGCCATGGCCCCTATAAACCTGAGCAGGAGGAAGACGGAGTCATTTTATAAAGCAATGTGGAATTTAACGGGGAGGGAAAGTTGTGCTGCCTACGGACTGCAGGGAATCACAATTTCAGGTAAATACATTTTCGTTTTCCTGGATGTCCTACGGCAGCACGGTCACAAATGCGACTTATATGGCCTATGAAAATGCTCCAATGCTCATATCAGGGGGGCTGCCTGGGTGAAATTGTGGGTATGTCTGGGGTTCAGCTCTGAACCTGGACAACCCTTTTAAGACACCGGCTCGGTCTTCCTGCTCAGGTTTATAGGGGCCACAGTGACTGGTTAATAGATTGATTGATCATTACCGATTCCTGTCTGTCTAGTTGTGCTGCCGCCCAGGAAACTATTATTACGGGGAGACCAATTACTGTTTTGTGATATTTAATTGTAAACATTTATTGTAGTCTGTTTTGCTGTTGTTTTTTTTTTTTTTTAGTAACAATAAAGGGGTTCTCCGGGAAGTAAGAAAATGAAAAATCTTAATTATTACTTTATTATAAATATATTCCCAAATACCTTTCATTAGTTATAATGGCTGGCTTTATCAAGGGAGCAATCATTAGGAGAAACAAAATGGCCGCCGTCCTATTAGTACACACAAAACCTGTCCTAATCACACAGCAGGACAAGTTACTTCAGAGCACTGAGCTAACAAGCTGCCTCATCCTCAATACATCCATCCATCTGATAAGATCTTCAGCTGAATCTCTGTGGGAATAGAGTACATGAGGAGACATGAAGTACAGAGAGGACAGACTGTGGTAAAGTGGGGCTGTGGTAATGGAGACTGAAAACAAGGGCTGCTCATTAGACAGACCGCCACCTTCTCTCTGTACTTCATGTCTCCTCCTAAACTCCATTCCTGAAGAGGTTCAGCTGAATCAGTTGAAGATCATATTAAACTGTATTCAGGATCATAATCCCTGACAAGCAGAGAGGAGGATGAGGCAGCTCTTTACCTCAGTGCTCTGAAGTAACTTGTCTTCCTGTGTGATCAGGACAGGTTTTGTGTGTACTAATAGGACGGCGGCCATTTTATTTCCCCTGAGGATTGTTCCTCAGACAAAACAAGCCACTCTAACTAACGAAAGTAAAGTAATACATGAGTATTTTCATTTTCTTAATTCTCTGAGAACCCCTTTAACTTCGGATAAAATATATTTTATAAAAATAAATGTTAAATTTTTCTGTTTTAACTTTAGTAAAGAAATTATTTCACAGGTATATGGTGGGAACCTTCATATAGAAGGCAGCAGCCTTACCCACCACTGCAAGATTTCCTGTGTATAAATGGTAATACTGGTAAAAAATAAAACCACGTAATACTACTTAGTAGCTACTAGGCTCCGACAAATCTAGTCAAACTGCAGACTCTTTCTATACAGCAGTGAGTGAGGCTATTCCGCAGGTCTGGGGTTCAGTCCCCAGTACGTATACTTTCATTTTCCTCCTTCCTTTTATGGTAAAATATTTTTTATATCCCCAACGTTAATCAGACCTCAGATCATATCCCCAATGTTAATCAGACCTCAGATCATGACCCCCAATGATAATCAGACCTCAGATCATGACCCCCAATGTTAATAAGACCTCAGATCATATCCTCAATGTTAATCAGACCTCAGATCAGACCCCAATGTTAATCAGACCTCAGATCATATCCCCAATGTTAATCAGACCTCAGATCATATCCCCAATGTTAATCAGACCTCAGATCAGACACCCAATGTTAATCAGACCTCAGATCATATCCCCAACGTTAATCAGACCTCAGATAAGACCCCCAACGTTAATCAGACCTCAGATCAGACCCCCAACGTTATTCAGACCTCAGATCAGACCCCCAAAGTTAATCAGACCGCCAATGTTAATCAGACCTCAGATCCGACCCCCAACGTTAATCAGACCTCAGATCAGACCCCCAAAGTTAATCAGACCCCCAATGTTAATCAGACCTCAGATCAGACCCCCAAAGTTAATCAGACCTCAGATCATATCCCCAATGTTAATCAGACCTCAGATCCGACCCCCAACGTTAATCAGACCTCAGATCCGACCCCCAACGTTAATCAGACCTCAGATCAGACCCCCAACGTTAATCAGACCGCCAATGTTTATCAGACCTCAGATCCGACCCCCAACGTTAATCAGACCTCATATCAGACCCCCAAAGTTAATTAGACCTCAGATCAGACCCCCAAAGTTAATCAGACCTCAGATCAGACCCCCAAAGTTAATCAGACCTCAGATCCGACCCCCAACGTTAATCAGACCTCAGATCAGACCCTCAACATCAATTAGACCTTGGATCAGATGCCAGTGAATGCATTATTTGTGGTAAATAATGTAAATCAAAATACTGCAAATTTCTTCCCCTATTTTAACCCATAATAAAAGTGGAATTAAATTAAAATCTGTTATGGCGATGAATGGGGGGCAGGTCACATGGTCTGTAAGGTTTCCCAAAATTCCTGTCTGGGTCTGGGTCAAACCAACATGGCCGCCACTGTGGATTGGCCACCATTCCCAGAAGCCTGAGCGTCACATCAGCCTAACTGGATCTATAACCCCCATAGGATCTATACGGGCAGTCATACTGGTTACTCAGCTTTCCCTATTACAGACTACAGGCTGTCTTAAAGGGACATAGTGTCAAAAATAAATGTAAACACCATAATTTCCTGAGGCATCCATCTTGTCACCTCATATGTCAGATCAGACAGATCTCTGACTGTGAGGGAGGAAGCAGACTCCTTCCGCCATACTATTTCTAGAAAGGGGCAGGCAAAACCCCGACCCTATAGATAAGCCCTGCCCCTATATGTAAGCCCCACCCCTATAGATAAGCCCCACCCTCCCAGTCAGAAACTGGAGATTTGTAACCCATTGGTGGGACATTTATATGCCGCACCTCAATATGACCAGTAATGCCACAGTCGGACAAAAATGGCCACTTTAGGGCGCATTATTTATAAGCCCCTCCTCGTTTTAAATACTTGAAAAATGGGACAATCTGATGAATCTCCACTTTTTTTATTCGATTTTTTTTTTTATATTCTTAGTGTCCCTTTAAATTACAGTCTGTAGTCTGCAGAGGACCCAGCATGGAATGGACCGCAGTTGCTATGGGCAACAGCGCCTCATTTTCTTTAAACCCAAGTTGGGTTTGGTTGGGGCTACTGGCGACTTTGGCCACGACAAGTGTCATGTGACCAGAGATCGCTCTGCAGTCATTGAAGTGAATGCGGTTACAGTGCGACTCGTAAGTTGTTGCGATCGCGACCCTAAAGTTGCAGAAACTTCGTCGCACAACGCATTTCTCAGCCTATGTCGATGTGTAGCCCCAGCCTAAGGCGGCAGTCTGCAATCTGGGGTTCTCCAACTGTTGCAATACTACAACTCCCATCAGGCTCTGACCGATGGAAGAGCCCCAGGTTTCAGATCACTGTTTGAGAATGGAAATTGCTCGTTCGCCAATGAACACCTTTGGGTAATCACCTGCGACGGCGCGACCGTCCATCCGCGCAGACATTTTCGTGGTACCAGCTTGCACTGTTGTCGGGGGGCTCACTGCGCTGCAAAATGAAAATAAATGGATTTTATGAAATGTAAAACGTGTTTTTTTATTTCATTTATTAAAATGACAAATCTTTTTGTGTGAAATACTCTGCAGTGTTACTCTGCCCCATGGAAAACACTAATGGCAGTCAGGACAGCGCCCAGCTGAGGGGTCACCCAGCCCTCCATACCCCCCCACTTCTTCTCTTGTAATGCTCTGCCAGCATGTCAGTCTTCACTGTACGTGGAATCTGATTGGTTGCTATGCGAGTATTCCTTTACACCAGCTTTGATAAATCTACCCCTTAGTCTTTGCTTCACCTTTACTGCGGCCGCCCTCATGGATCGATGCAGCATCTAATGGAGGCCCGGCTGTCCAACCACTAGGAGCTCAGCTTTCATTTACTAATCTGCTCTGAGAAAATGTAAGCAGAATTCTGATTGGTTGCTATGGATGGCAAGGCTGGATGAATGAAAGGGCAGTTAATATGGCTCATAGCAACCAATCAGATTCGAGATAACGTTTTAAAATTGCTTGCTACAAATATAAGGAGTGATCCGATTGGTGGCTTTGAGCGGTGTATCTAATCCTATCATGTGTGGTACTGCTTGCTGAAGCGGTATAGCTGACTGTTATGTATAATACTGTCTGCTGAGCTGTGTATCTAATCCTATCCTGTGTGATACTGTCTGCTGAGCTGTGTATCTAATCCTATCCTGTGTGATACTGCCTGCTGAGCTGTGTATCTAATCCTATCCTGTGTGATACTGTCTGCTGAGCTGTGTATCTAATCCTATCGTGTGTCATACTGTCTGCTGAGCTGTGTATCTAATCCTATCATATGTGATACTGTCTGCTGAGCTGTGTATCTAATCCTATCGTGTCATACTGTCTGCTGAGCTGTGTATCTAATCCTATCCTATGTGATACTGTCTGCTGAGCTGTGTATCTAATCCTATCGTGTGTCATACTGTCTGCTGAGCTATGTATCTAATCCCATCATGTGCGATACTGTCTGCTGAGCTGTGTATCTCATCCTATCCTGAGTTATACTGTCTGCTGAGCTGTGTATCTAATCCTATCGTGTCATACTGTCTGCTGAGCCATGTATCTAATCCCATCATGTGCCATACTGTCTGCTGAGCTGTGTATCTCATCCTATCCTGTGTGATACTGTCTGCTGAGCTGTGTATCTAATCCCATCATGTGCCATACTGTCTGCTGAGCTGTGTATCTAATCCTATCCTGTGTGATACAGTCTGCTGAGCTGAGCATCTAATCCCGTCATGTGATACTGTCTGCTGTGCTGTGTATCTAATCCTATCCTGTGTGATACAGCCTGCCGAGCTGTGTATCTAATTCTATCCTGTGTGATACAGTCTGCTGAGCTGTGTATCTAATCCTATGCTGTGTGTTACTGTCTGCTGAGCTGTGTATCTAATCCCATCACGTGTGATACTGTCTGCTGTGCATCTAATCCTACCCTGTGTGATACCGTCTGCTGAGCTGTGTATCTCATCCTATCCTGTGTGATACTATGTGCTGAGCTGTGTATCTAATCCTATCCTGTGTGATACTGCCTGCTGAGCTGTGTATCTAATCCTACCCTGTGTGATACTGTCCTGCTGTGCTGTGTATCTCATCCTATCCTGTCTTACACTGTCTGCTGAGCTGTGTATCTAATCCTATCTTGTGTGATACTGTTGGGCTGTGTATCTAATCCCATCCTGTGTGATCCAGTCTGTTTTTGGTGCTGTGGCGTCCCCACATAGTGGGGGTCCGGTCTTGGCCCCCGGGAGTCGATTCTCTTGTTACCGACCCTCCCTAAATTTAGATATTTTTTTCGGACTGCGGCCGGGCGTTTTCTGGTCGGCGTCACAGATAATGGCGCCTGTCATCAGCGCTCGCTGTCCCTTGGGGGCGCTCCTGCACGGTAAAGGGTTAACGCTCTTGTGAGGCGCCTGATGCCTCCTGCCAGCAGCCCATACCATGGTTTTGCATTCGCCTATCTTTTCTAGTGTTCCGCCCCTTTAAGAGCTCCGGACTCCCTCAGGCCCCGACACGTTCTCTGCACTTCCCAGCGCTGGATCCGCACCTGCGGCCGAGAACTTGCGCAATGACTAAACCGAAAATAGATAAACGGATCAAGTGACGGCGAAACGAGGAAGTGAGATCGTTCGGGGAGAAGTTGCGGCTTCGTGTTGTGCAGGCGCTGGCATCACAACCTCGTTATCAGCATGGTATGGCGGTGGTAGCCGGAAAAGACCTGGAGGATGGCGGCGTAAACTTCCAACACAATCAGATTTACGACTGGTTGACATGATGGTCACATGACGTCCGAGGCCTGTACAGCCGCGGTGGGATATCCGCTGCGGTTCATGGCGGCGGGCCTGTGCGGGTATGACGCCGCTGCCGGGAGCGGTGACTCCAGACACACTGCATCCCCTCTGCATGATAATAATGGCGCAGCCCCAGACGCCGCTGCAAGGGCATCGTATCCGTCCTTGTCCTGCTGCCGAGCGCTGATTAAACCCGATAAGTAATCCGAGGACGCGGCTAATGAACAGATATCGAGCGGGCGGCGCGCAACCGCTCATCAGCCCGCAACGATGACACACATTTCCCTGGCAGCAAGGACGCTGCTGGGTGTTAACCCCTTCCGTTTCCAAGTGAAACTTTTTTTTTTTTTTAAGGTGCACTCCAGGCAGAATGGTGATTGGTGCACAGACCGAAGGGAGGGCGGAGCATGACAAAGGGAATTAAAGGGAATGTCCTGGATTAGAAAAACAACGTTTTTTTAAAAAAAAATCTATGGCTTGCATCTGGTATTACAGCACAGCGCCATTGAAGTACTAAGCTGCAGTACCACACACAACCTGTGGAGAAGGGGGGCAGTTTTTTTTTTATCCTGAAGAATCCCTTTAAATCCCTCTTGGTCAGCAGAATGTATTACACGGGTTCATCTAAATTGGGGTGCATCCTTCTTACCCCAGTGCAACCCCTGGAAAATCATTTACAAAAAGTTGCAGGTGATGTTTAACGACTCTTGAGCCGCCATAGTATGGACTCCCATCATTCCCCATGCCATATAACGGTTGGGACTGGACCGAACACTACAGTATAGCCCTCCCCCCCCCCCCCCCACCAGTCTGAACAGTGACAAAATGGTGACGACAAGAGACTGTACACGCCCCTCCCTCATGTTTCTGGTGGATGCATCCATTGATCCCCAGGACACTACCACAACCAATCAGTGACCGCAGCATGTGCCGGGAGGAGGGGGCACAAAAGTAACTGAGGCAGGAATGAGTTAAAGGTACAACACCCCAAGAAGCGGACCTCTGCAATAATGGATCCTATACACCTACACAACATACAGCGCCATCTACTGCCGGGAGCAATTATAGTAGTTATATTCTTGTACATAGGAGCAGTATTATAGTAGTTATATTCTTGTACATAGGAGGCAGTATTATAGTAGTTATATTCCTGTACATAGGAGAAGTATTATAGTAGTTATATTCCTGTACATAGGAGCAGTATTATAGCAGTTATATTCTTGTACATAGGAGCGGTATTATAGTAGTTATATTCTTGTACATAGGAGGCAGTATTATAGTAGTTATATTCCTGTACATAGGAGCAGTATTATAGTAGTTATATTCTTGTACATAGGAGCAGTATTATAGTAGTTATATTCCAGTAAATAGGAGCAGTATTATAGTAGTTATATTCTTGTACATAGGAGGCAGTATTATAGTTGTTATATTCTTGTACATAGGAGCAGTATTATAGTAGTTATATTCCTGTACATAGGGGCAGTATTATAGTAGTTATATTCTTGTACATAGGAGGCAGTATTATAGTTGTTATATTCCTGTACATAGGAGCAGTATTATAGTAGTTATATTCCTGTACATAGGAGCAGTATTATAGTAGTTATATTCTTGTACATAGGAGCAGTATTATAGTAGTTATATTCCTGTACATAGGAGCAGTATTATAGCCAGGGCTGTGGAGTCGGTAGATAAATTGTCCGACTCCTCAGATTTTGAAACTTCTGACTCCGACTCCTCGACTCCGACTCCTCTGTATTTAATATGCAAATACGAAGCTGTTCCACCAAGTTCCTCTAATCTCCTCTAGCACAGAGAGGTAGTTGAGCAGAAGCTGCTGCCTTCTCCTTTGTGCGCTGATCTTCTGCTGAAGATAGAGCAGTGGGAGGATCCAGGAAGGGGCAGGGGAAGGGGCATTTATTTTAAAACATGATTTTCCTAGTAGAATCCCATAGTCATGTTTAAAATTTAAGCTAACAATCTGAGTTTACATGTTTTATAGCCTTAGCTGAATGATAGCAGTTTTTCCAATGGTTTACAGCTTCAGTCTTGAACTATTGACTATCCATTCCCTTCACTTATACAAGTGTCTCCAGTCCTTAATCAGTTATCAGTGAGAGGCGAGGATAACCATGGGCTCCCTGTAACAGCAGACCACAAGACAATGGAAGGTGTAAGTATTGCCGCTCCTTAAAGGGACACTGACAGGCTGACAGATATATATATACTGGTATTCATCAGAGAATTAGGAATAAAACTATACTAATGTTACCCCCAGTTAAGCTGTACTTGTGTTTAAAAAACATTTTAATCTGTATGCAAATTCACTATCTTTGTGCCCAATGGGGCAGCGTCTCCTGCGGCTTTGTGCCCAGCCGCGCCCGAAGTACAGCTTCCCAGCGCTGTTCCCCTCGTTATTATTCACTGCACTGGCCTTTTTTTTCAGGCTAGCCGAACGCTGAATTCCTGCGCAGGCGCACGTGTAGAGTGCTGGCAGCAGCCTCGTCTGGCTATGCTGAGGCTGTGCCAGCTTTCTCTCTTCCTCCTCGCTACCTAGTCCTGTCTAGTGCTGCCAGTACTCTACATGTGCGCCTGCCCCCTTGGGCACAAAGGTAGAGAATTTGCATATTGATTAAAACGTTTTTAAACACAAGTAAACCTCAACTGGGGGTAACAGTCGTCTAGTTGTATTCCTGATCCTCTGATGAATACCAGCAGATATATCAGCCTGTCAGTGTCCCTTTAACTGCACAGTAAAGCATATGAAAAGCTTCTTTACGGTCACTTAACGTCTTTGTTTAGCGGTAACGTGACGCACTGCATGCATTGGCCTTTATTCTTACAGTAGAGAAGTAATTAATTATAACTTTATCTGAATTGGGACATTTAAACTTGCTTTTTTTTTATTCCAATTTTTTTTTTATTCCAATTTAAATCTAGTAGGAGTCGGAGTCGGTCCATTTTTTGCCGACTCCGACTCCAGGTACCCAAAATTGACTCCGACTCCTCGACTCCACAGCCCTGATTATAGCAGTTATATTCTTGTACATAGGGGCAGTATTATAGTAGTTATATTCTTGTACATAGGAGGCAGTATTATAGTAGTTATATTCTTGTACATAGGACCAGTATTATAGTAGTTATATTCTTGTGCATAGGAGCAGTATTATAGTAGTTATATTCTTGTACATAGGAGCAGTATTATAGTAGTTATATTCTTGTACATAGGAGGCAGTATTATAGTAGTTATATTCCTGTACATAGGAGCAGTATTATAGAAGTTATATTCTTGTACATAGGAGCAGTATTATAGTAGTTATATTCCTGTACATAGGAGCAGTATTATAGTAGTTATATTCCTGTACATAGGAGCAGTATTATAGTAGTTATATTCTTGTACATAGGAGGCAGTATTATAGTAGTTATATTCTTGTACATAGGAGGCAGTATTATAGTAGTTATATTCTTGTACTTAGGGGGGCAGTATTATAGTAGTTATATCCTTATACATAGAAGCAGTATTATACTAGTTATATTCTTGTACATAGGAACAGTATTATAGTAGTTATATTCCTGTACATAGGAGCAGTATTATAGTAGTTATATTCCTGTACATAGGAGCAGTATTATAGTAGTTATATTCCTGTACATAGGAGCAGTATTCTAGTAATTATATTTCTGTACATAGGAGCAGTATTATAGTAGTTATATTCCTGTACATAGGAGCAGTATTATAGTAGTTATATTCCTGTACATAGGAGCAGTATTATAGTAGTTATATTCCTGTACATAGGAGCAGTATTATAGTAGTTATATTCTTGTACATAGGAGGCAGTATTATAGTAGTGATATTCTTGTACATAGTAGTTATATTCTTGTACATAGGAGCAGTATAAGGCTACATGCACACGACCGTTGGTGTTTTGCAGTCCGCAAATCGCAGATCTGCAAAACACGGAAGCTGGCCTATTATAGAAATGCCTATTCTTGTCCGCAAAACGGACAAGAATAGGACATGCTATATTTTTTTTGCGGGGGCACGGAACGGAGCAACGGATGCGGACAGCACACGGAGTGCTGTCTGCATCTTTTGCGGCCCCATTGAAATGAATGGGTCCGCGGCCGAGCCGCGAAATATGCGGCTCGGACGCGGACCCGAACAACGGTCGTGTGCATGGGGCCTTATAGTAGTTATATTCTTGTACATAGGAGCAGTATTATAGTAGTTATATTCTTGTACATAGGAGGCAGTATTATAGTGGTTATATTCCTGTACATAGGAGCAGTATTATAGTAGTTATATTCTTGTACATAGGAGCAGTATTATAGTAGTTATATTTTTGTATATAGGAGGCAGTATTATAGTAGTTATATTCCTGTACATAGGAGGCAGTATGATAGTAGTTATATTCTTGTATATAGGAGCAGTATTATAGTAGTTATATCCCTGTACATAGGAGGCAGTATTATAGCAGTTATATTCTTGTACATAGGAGCAGTATTATAGTAGTTATATTCTTGTACATAGGAGCAGTATTATAGTAGTTATATTCTTGTACATAGGAGCAGTATTATAGTAGTTATATTCTTATACATAGGAGCAGTGTTATAGTTGTTATATTCTTGTATATAGGAGCAGTATTATAGTAGTTATATCCCTGTACATAGGAGGCAGTATTATAGCAGTTATATTCTTGTACATAGGAGCAGTATTATAGTAAATATATTCTTATACATAGGAGCAGTGTTATAGTAGTTATATTCTTGTACATAGGAGCAGTATTATAGTAGTTATATTCTTGTACATAGGAGCAGTATTATAGAAGTTATATTCCTGTACATAGGAGCAGTATTATAGAAGTTATATTCCTGTACATAGGAGGCAGTATTATAGTAGTTATATTCTTGTACATAGGAGCAGTATTATAGTAGTTATATTCTTGTACATAGGAGCAGTATTATAGCAGTTATATTCTTGTACATAAAATCAGTATTATAGTATATATATTCTTGTACATAGGAGGCAGTATTATAGTAGTTATATTCTTGTACATAGGAGACAGTATTATAGTAGTTATATTCTTGTACATAGGTGGTAGTATTATAGTAGTTATATTCTTGTACATAGGAGCAGTATTATAGCAGTTATATTCTTTTACATAGGAGGCAGTATTATAGTAGTTATATTCTTGTACATAGGAGGCAGTATTATAGTAGTTATATTCTTGTACATAGGTGGTAGTATTATAGTAGTTATATTCTTGTACATAGGAGCAGTATTATAGTAGTTAAATTCCTGTACATAGGAGGCAGTATTATTGTAGTTATATTCTTGTACATAGGAGGCAGTATTATAGTAGTTATATTCTTGTACATAGGAGGCAGTATTATAGTAGTTATATTCTTGTATATAGGAGGCAGTATTATAGTAGTTATATTCCTGTACATAGGAGCGGTATTATAGTAGTTATATTCTTGTACATAGGAGGCAGTATTATAGCAGTTATATTCTTGTACATAGGAGGCAGTATTATAGCAGTTATATTCTTGTACATAGGAGGCAGTATTATAGAAGTTATATTCTTGTACATAGGAGGCAGTATTATAGCAGTTATATTCTTGTACATAGGAGGCAGTATTAATACAAGTGAAATGCGAAAAGTTAGAATATCGTCCATTTATTTCAGTATTACAAAATAAAAGGAATTCCATTCATGCAGCCTAAAATGATAATTTTGTGAAACGGTTCAATGTTCTAGGATCAAAGTGTCCGACTCTAGGCCGCTAATTCATCCAAACCCCCTGAGCAAAGGGCACCTCAAAATTCTGACTTTGGGGTTTCAGGAGCTGTAAGCCATAATCATCCAAATTATAACAAATAAAGGCTGGAAATATCTCGCTTCGCCTGGAACGAGTCTCATTGGTTTCACCTTTTAGGTTGCATCACTGAAATAAATGAACTTTGCACGATATTGTAATTTTTCGAGTTTCACCTGTATAATAAGTAAAACAGTTCTAATTCTTATCAGGAAACCATTTAATAAACATGGAAATTCTTCAGTAAAACATGTTGTAACAGATGATTCGGGAGGGGGGGGGGGGGTTACAAATGCAGAACATATCCACTGAGAGGAGGGGGGGGGGGGGCGGCGCTGTGAAGAAGCAAAAACAGAACCCAAAGGAAACGAGTCATCTTCCTCTTGCACGTCTTCCTTCTCTCAGCCCCTCCAGCCTCCCCCAAATGCTGATGAAGACCTGCGAGGCAGTAAAGATGGCGGTGTGAGTCGGTGAAGAGGAGGCTTCAGCCTGAGTGCACTGCTCTACGGGGGGTGTTAGGTGCAACGGTCACAGCGGAAATGGACACCGATCATACGGGGTAAAAGTCCTTCACCGGGGCTGCTCACAATTAGCCAGGATGGAAAGCTATAGCCATACAACTTAGAGCATGATCACACAGACTGAATCTGCCAGCTGAAAATTTCGGCCATGCCAAGGGTGCGGGTACGAAGCCTCAGACTGCTCCTCCGGATATCCCCCATACACATCCATGCCAGACCACTCTAGTGCAAGCAGCTTATTTCCCTGCCAGAAAAAAGCACTGCCCGTGTCGAAACCCCACAGCCTGATCCCCTCCCCCGGTCCAGCCATCGTTCATCTGATGTGTGCGGGCCCCACGTGTCAGTCCACGGGCAGTGACGTCTCATCTTCACAGTCTGGGTATACTTACTGGTTTGTGGCGCCAAATGAGAAACCTGCAAAGCAGAAGGACGCCGGTTACTGCCAGCCCGCGAAGGAAGGCACAGAGGGGGAGGGGGCGGGGGGGGGGAGCTGGGCGACTTACCTCCGCTGCTTCCAGGCGCTGCTGCTCCGCTGCCGCCAGAACCAAACACAAAGCCGCTACTTTGGCTGCCAAAGCCACTGCCCTGCTGAGAGAGGCCGCCAAAGGACGGGGCGTTCTGATTGGCCAGGTTGCCGAACGTGGAGCCACTGGTTCCGAACCTGTAGGAGGAGACAGGAGAAGAAGTGAGGACCAATTCAACTGATGTAACAGCCTACTACACCAGGATAACCCCCACCGTGTGTCATCTGTAATGTTACATGGGACTGCAGGTAGAACAGGTACTACAGCAGGATAACCCCCACCGTGTGTCATCTGTAATGTTACATAGGACTGCAGGTAGAACAGGTACTACACCAGGATAACCCCCACCGTGTGTCATCTGTAATGTTACATAGGACTGCAGGTAGAACAGGTACTACAGCAGGATAACCCCCACCGTGTGTCATCTGTAATGTTACATAGGACTGCAGGTAGAACAGGTACTACAGCAGGATAACCCCCACCGCGTGTCATCTGTAATGTTACATAGGACTGCAGGTAGAACAGGTACTACAGCAGGATAACCCCCACCGTGTGTCATCTGTAATGTTACATAGGACTGCAGGTAGAACAGGTACTACAGCAGGATAACCCCCACCGCGTGTCATCTGTAATGTTACATAGGACTGCAGGTAGAACAGGTACTACAGCAGGATAACCCCCACCGTGTGTCATCTGTAATGTTACATAGGACTGCAGGTAGAACAGGTACTACAGCAGGATAACCCCCACCGCGTGTCATCTGTAATGTTACATAGGACTGCAGGTAGAACAGGTACTACAGCAGGATAACCCCCACCGCGTGTCATCTGTAATGTTACATAGGACTGCAGGTAGAACAGGTACTACAGCAGGATAACCCCCACCGCGTGTCATCTGTAATGTTACATAGGACTGCAGGTAGAACAGGTACTACAGCAGGATAACCCCCACCGTGTGTCATCTGTAATGTTACATAGGACTGCAGGTAGAACAGGTACTACAGCAGGATAACCCCCACCGCGTGTCATCTGTAGTTACATAGGACTGCAGGTAGAACAGGTACTACAGCAGGATAACCCCCACCGCGTGTCATCTGTAATGTTACATAGGACTGCAGGTAGAACAGGTACTACACCAGGATAACCCCCACCGTGTGTCATCTGTAATGTTACATAGGACTGCAGGTAGAACAGGTACTACACCAGGATAACCCTCACTGTGTCACCAATAATGTTACATGGGACTGCAGGCAGAACAGGTACTACACCAGTATAACCCCCACCGTGTGTCATCTGTAATGTTACATGGGACTGCAGGTAGAACAGGTACTACAGCAGGATAACCCCCACCGTGTGTCATCTGTAGTTGCATAGGACTGCAGGTAGAACAGGTACTACACCAGGATAACCCCCACCGTGTCACCTATAATGTTACATGGGACTGCATGCAGAACAGATAATACACCAGGATAACCCTCACTGTGTCACCAATAATGTTACATGGGACTGCAGGCAGAACAGATAATACACCAGTATAACCCTCACGTGCATCATCTGTAATGTTACATGGGACTGCAGGCAGAACAGGTACTACACCAGTATAACCCTCACGTGCATCATCTGTAATGTTACATGGGACTGCAGGTAGAACAAGCCCTACACCAGCACTGTGACCCACATCCCGCTCCGCTGCTGTGACTGCTGCTTCCCTTCTTTGTAGCCCCAGTAATGAGATCTCATGGTCATGGAGCTTTATTAAAAGGTGAAGTAATAATCGGTTCTTACCCGAATCCTCCCGTGCTAGCGGCCGCCGTACCTTCCCCGAACACTCTGCCACCAGTCGAGCCCAGAGGGCTAGAAAAGCTTTGGGCTGTGCCGAATGTTGGCGTCCCTCCAAATCCAGGGGATCCCCCAAAGGTTGGAGGGCTGCCAAACACCGGAGCAGCGCCGAACCCACCTGAGCAAAACAGGGGCAAGAAGAAGAAAAAAAAACAAAGGAGAAGGGAGAGACAAGGGAATATACATCACATGCACGGTAGTGGCAGGCAAGAGCAGTACAATGCAGGCAAGATCCAGCAGAGGGCGCCGTACACACACACACTATACAGACTACACCAACCGGAGGACCACGGGAGACTATGTATGTGAGGCAGATACAACACAGGTACGGGGGGTAAGAGGGATGGATGGCGGCTTCCAGTATCTTGTTGGACAGGGGGGGGTCTACAAATAAAGCCTAAGGATTTTGTGCACTAGTTCCCGGCCACTTTCAAGACCGATGCTTGCTGTCAGTGAACAGAAACATTCTTGTTTAGGCTACTTTCACACTTGCGTTATTCTTTTCCGGCATAGAATGCCTGATCAGTCGCCGGAATGCCGGATCCATGACTTGCATTAGTGCCGGATCCGGCATTGCGAAACAACTACGGACGGATCCGGCGCAGACCGGGAAGACTGTGAAAAAGAGTGCAGGACGGATCCGTCCATCCGCATGACAAGCGGAGGGACGGATCCGTTCTTGCAATGCATTTGTAGACGGAGCTGATTGCCGGATCCAAGTGCCGCAAGTGCGAAAGTAGCCTTACATCCAGAGGCTGAAAACCCATCCGGACTTCCTATTTCTTGCAGCTGAGGATTCGTTACAATTATATCAAGTACAGACAATCCTGATGCACTGATACACTGTAACAAACGTCCAGGACAGAATACAGAGTTGTGCTGCCGAGTATGGTCTAGAATGGATACTATGTAACAGAGCCCCAGCTGTGAGAAGTATTAGGCCAGGATGGGATTTTTTTTAAACTTCTGGATAGTAACGCAAATGATGCCATTCACAGAAAGCAAGCAGAGATCTCAGAGGAGGCAAGCAGGGAGCTTCAGCTGAACGACAAGTGGAAATCATCTGGTTTGCTCATAGACCCCATATAACCAGACAGTCCTCAACATAAAGGGACTGCTGTATGGGGCCCGATCACTAGTCTGGATCTGATTGGTCGACACCATATGGCCTTTACCCTACGGCAGGCATGTCCAAACTGTGGCCCTCCAGCTGTTGCAAAACTACAACTCCCAGCATGCCTGGATAGCCTACAGCTATTAGGGCATGCTGGGAGTTGTCATTTTGCAACAGCTGGAGGGCCACAGTTTGGACATGCCTGCCCTACGGCTATAGGGATTCTGACTCCAGCTCATCTACATTGTTTGTTAGGAGCCCGAGGTAGTCGGAAATCATAGACTCGGGCTGCTACTCCATCCTCCGTGCTTTAAACTGCAGCGGTGATTGTTCGGACTGGCGAATGGTTACACGCTTAGCAGGGGGTCAGTTCTGTCATTACAAGGCGCAAATGATTATAACTGCAAGAAACTGAACCAGATAGACTAAGGGGAGGGGCCTGAGGAAAGAGGAGGAGCCTGAGTGAAGGGAGGGGCCTGAAGCAAGAGGAGGGGCCTGGATTTCTCTTATAATACAAATCCACCGGCCACCGGCCACCAACACAAGAGAAAGGAAGCCGCCATATTACATGAAATACAAATAATTTACCCAGTGTACGGCTATTATTAATTGAAGAGGCATACGAGGCGTGAGACCACCTTCCCGCAGAATGAGGGGGGGGCGGGGGGCGCCAATGAACAGCTCATCACGGATGCCACATTAAGGGCAATGGGGAGCGACGACACGGTCCGTCTCCCGACTGTCCAGTGGAACTTCACCATGGACATCTAATGCAATGTCCATGATCTGTGGCACCTCACGGCGGCTCCTCAGCGGCTGTCGCGGTGCCTCAGTGTCCGCTAGATTACAGATCTGCTCAGTAACACAAGGCACCGACACCCGCTAAAGGGCCACCAGACGCTGGAGCAAGTCTGCACAGAGCAGGGACCATCGTGAAGGACTGAAATATCGATCTTTATGGGGAAGGCGTTTCTATAGGGTTATTAGAGGAAAGCAGCTCCCCATTCTGCAGACTTGCTGGCGGGGGGGATGCAGCTGCAGCACCTCTACCTCTGTGTGCGTTACACAGCGTGCTGCGAGAGGGGAGAGGGGGCAGCCAGCACACAGCTCTGATGGGACACTACTGAGAGCCTGGCTCATCGGCATGCACACAGAAACCAGGAGTGGGAACCGAATTCTACGGCTTCTGATGGTCAGCCTCTGTGCAGAGTTTCAGTGCCTCGTCAGTGCGACTGGAGGGGTGCACTCATACGGTATATTTCAGGAGGACAATCGCAGGACGCCCCTGATGCTGCCATTACCGGTTTTGCTGGGACTGGAGAACCCGAACCCTTGAGTGGCCACGCTTCCTCCAGCGCTGAACGTTCCTGAAGACTTCTGCTCTCCAATCGTTGAGCCGCCACCAAAGCTAAAAGACTTGGCCCCGCTGTTACCAAACAGGCTGCCGGTGTCTGTGGGACGGGGGGGAAACGTGTCAGAAGAGCGACCTGAAGGGAAGTCGCACAAACAATCAGGAGCGGTACTCACTGGAGGAGCCGGAGGCGCCAAATGCTGAACCGCTAGATCCGAAGGGATTCTTGTTAGCCGCTTCTTGGCTGGGTTTGCCTCCAAGACCACTGAAGAAGCCCCCACTGCCGCTACCACTGCTGCTGGCACCAAACAGGCCCCCGGAGGAGGACGATGGCTGAAGGACACAAACAGATGGATATAGGAGAATCTGGGTCAGAAGCCGCTCCTGAGACTCTGAATTATAATGGGGTTCGTCAGATTTCTGGCATCTTGAACAGCAAGAATCACCAGTGCAGACCACACTACTCCTACCATAAAAATACCAGGACCCTTAAAGGGAATGTGCAGGACTATAAAAAAATGGTGCCCACAGGTAGCGTGTGATATTGCATTTCAGCCACAATCACTTATACCAGATGACCCAGGGGCCAGGTGACCCAGGGGCCAGCGTGGAGCTGCGAATAAGACGGAAGCCATCATTCTCTAGTCCTCAACAACCCTTTAACTAAGGCAAAATGTGAACAGAGGGTTAAATGCTGGAGCCTGGGAGAGGAAGATTTAATAATGTGGGCTCTGCCAGGTACGGGACTGTATATAAGGACCAAGGCGGCACCCCGCTCTGTGCCCCGTTAGGGCAAGGCAGCACCCTGCTCTGTGTCTCGCTAGGGCAAGGCGCCACCCCGCTCTGTGCCTCGTTAGGGCAAGGCGTCACCACGCTCTGTGCCTCGTTAGGGCAAGGCGCCACCCCGCTCTGTGCCTCGTTAGGGCAAGGCGTCACCACGCTCTGTGCCTCGTTAGGGCAAGGCGTCACCACGCTCTGTGCCTCGTTAGGGCAAGGCGTCACCCTGCTCTGTGCCTCGTTAGGGCAAGGCGTCACCCTGCTCTGTGCCTCGTTAGGGCAAGGCGCCACCCCGCTCTGTGCCTCGTTAGGGCAAGGCGCCACCCCGCTCTGTGCCTCGTTAGGGCAAGGCGCCACCCCGCTCTGTGCCTCGTTAGGGCAAGGCGTCACCACGCTCTGTGCCTCGTTAGGGCAAGGCGTCACCGCGCTCTGTGCCTCGTTAGGGCAAGGCGTCACCACGCTCTGTGCCTCGTTAGGGCAAGGCGTCACCACGCTCTGTGCCTCGTTAGGGCAAGGCGTCACCACGCTCTGTGCCTCGTTAGGGCAAGGCGTCACCACGCTCTGTGCCTCGTTAGGGCAAGGCGTCACCACGCTCTGTGCCTCGTTAGGGCAAGGCGTCACCACGCTCTGTGCCTCGTTAGGGCAAGGCGCCACCCCGCTCTGTGCCTCGTTAGGGCAACGTGCCACCCCGCTCTGTGCCCCGTTAGGGCAAGGCGTCACCCTGCTCTGTGCCTCGTTAGGGAAAGGCGGCATCCTGCTCTGTGCCCCGTTAGGGAAAGGCGGCATCCTGCTCTGTGCCTCGTTAGGACATCACCCTGCTCTTTGCCTCATAAGAAGGTTCCAATGAAATCAGTTGGGACCCTCTCTATCTCCCTGAGCAGACAGCCCCCCGCAGCATTTCGGATCGTCTGTGCAATGCATTTACATCCCAATGGCCGCCGTGTAACACTACATTTGACCCGCAGATGCCTCTGTACAGTGCCACCCACAGATCACTGCTGCTTGCTGGGGGTGAGGATTTGGCCGTACACCATAGTGTAGTCATACCCTCTAAGGCCCTTTTTGCATGGGCAGAGTTCTGGCCATTAACAATATAGGAGGCTGCTTGGCGCTCGGTATGTGCCACTTACATGCGGCAATCACAGGGGCACACAATGGTTAATATAATCCTTAATCTGGCAGACAACATTAAATCCGTACCTGTCCGAAGACACTTGTGCCGGTGTTCTGAGACTGGCCAAACAGGGATCCAGAAGAATTTGATGGAAATCCTGGGGTGTGCAAAAAAACAAAAACCCACGGATTAGTGCTGCCCTAGATATACAGAGAAGCAGAAGTAGCAGCCGATTCTCACCTGCAGGCTGTCCGAAGCCGAACGCCGAAGACGACGTCGTAGTTGTAGCCGAGGAGCCCGCACTGCCAAAGGCTGGTGTATTCTGTCCAAAGGTGGAGGGGCCCTGCCCAAACGCTGCAGCGCCGCTCTGTCCAAAGAGACCGCCTCCAGCCGTGGAGGTACTGCCGCTGGACTGCTGTCCAAAGGAGAATGCACCTGCACTGCTAGTAGTCTCAGAACTCCCGAATAGCCCCCCACCGCTGCCAGTACCTGCGGCAGTAGAGGTGGGAGTCTGGTTGAAGATCAGCTGTGACCCAAAGCTGGATGGTTTGAAGGAAAAGCTATTGGCAGAGCTGGGAGATGTTTGCCAGAAAGATCCGGCCTGACCAAACGGCGGCTGTCCGAAACCTCCACTTCCTTCTGTCCCCCCAAATCCTGGAGAGCCAAAGGCAGAGGCCGGAGCGGTAGACCCAGGGGTGCTGGTCGAGGCGCTACTCTGCTGACCGAACAGAAGAGGGGCTGAACTAGTCGCCGGGCTCTGACCAAAGACTGGCGTGGCTGCAGAAGCTGGTGGCTGGACAAAAGCAGGAGCTGGAGTGGTGGCTCCCCCTCCCGAAGGGACTTGTGTGCTGGGAGCACCTGAAGGAGCTGCAGTGACCAAGGCTGGAGAAGACAGACTGGTGCTAGCAGGAGCAGTCAGAGGGCTAACCACTGCTGGGGCGGAAGTGGTGGCTGCATTGTGCCCCAAGTTTACGGTGGCTGGAAACGTGGACACGGGAACAGTCAATGTCTTTGTGTCTGCAGCAGGTGGGGATGTAGCAGTTGTAGAGGCGGCAGCCACAGTGCTGTCACCTGCTGGGCTGGGCGCTGCTGCTTTACCCCCCTCGCCTGGCTGAGCCAGAAGTGCTTGCAACTGAGAAGGAGCAGAAGATTCAGAAACAGATTTTTCGGGTCCCGCTGCCTGTTTAATATCTAAGCTAAACGCTCCAGGAGCTGTAGAAAGCAGCGGTATCGGAGCGGCAGGTGTATGGGCAGTTATAGTAGGCATGAAACCAAACACTGCTGAAGGTTGTACGGCTGAGGGCGCGCCGCTGGCTGGAGGAGCGGAGCCGGCTGGTGCTGTAAAAGAGAAGCCTGACTTGATGGCAGGGTTTAATATCCCGGCCAATAATGGGACATTAAACACAGAAGAGGCTCCTGCAGGTGAAGCTGGATCTCCAGGCTTTGAAGAACTGACCAAGGAGCCGACTCCTTGCGGTGCAGATGGGGCAGCTTTGGATGCATCCTCGACTTGACCAACCCTTAGTCCAGAAAAGCTTCCTAGAGTCTCACCCGCAGGGGATGTGGCTGCAGACGTAGTAACTGGTACCTGCAGTGCAGCTGGCTTAGCGCTGGTGGAGGAATCAGCAGGGGCTAAAGATGGTGGCATCACAGGCAAGATGGAAGGAGAGACAAACTGCTGCTTCATTCCGCCCCCACTCATGAAGTTTGCAGGCTGGGTGGTATCCTTGGCTGAAATATGAACGACAAGCAAAGTAATTACCGGTGATCGCGTGCAAGCCTGAATACATCCCCACACGAGGAGACTTACGCTGCAGGAGAGGGGCCGGCGATGGGGCAGCAGTGCCTGGTTTAACAGTAGAGATAGGTTCAACTGAAGAAGATGGCGGAAGAGTTGACAAGAATGGGACAGACGTCTCCGACCCAGAGGCAAAAGGAGCCTTGATCCCGGGAGCAGCCGGATAAACTGGAGGCTGATGAGAATCCTTTCCTGAAAACAAAAGACAAGAAAATCCAGCAGCTGAGAGCCTGCACTGCAGATCTAGAGCATTGTCACCTTATAACTGGTGGGGGTCTGACATCAGGGACCCCCACAGATCCTGAGAACAAACTGGTTTAGTGCTGCATTCCCATCACTTTAATGGGGCCACAATGCAGTTCAGGTGGCTGTGGCTGCTCTAGCACTGCATCTCTGGGGGATTGTACCAGAGGTCGGTCCCCACCCATCATAAAGGAAGGCAATATAAGATGGCAATATCCCTTGCATCGCCAAGCAATCTATTAACCCTCGAGCAGACAGCACTGGCCACAAATTCCACAGGAAAATGGTTCCCAGAAGGTTTGCAATTAAAAGCTTGTTGCAGTTTGTCGATGCAGGCAAAAGCAATCTCGTCAGGATCCGGGCTGATGCTAAGGCGCTTAGCTAAAGGAAGGTTATTTTTCCACTGATCCATTGTAACAAATCATTTGTATGAGAAATGCTTGTTAGGGTGGCTTCACACTAGCGTTACGGTTTCCGTTATAACATGATCCATAAGACAGAATGCAAAACGTAAGCCTTTAAGAGGCATTCCGTTTTGCTCCGTCCTGATAGAAGGCTATGGGAAATCATAATGGATCCGTCTGGGTCCCGTTATGCAAGACGGAAAACAAAGTCCTGTCGACGTCTTCAATAACGGGAACCAGACGGATCCGTTATGCTTTCTCATAGACTTCTATTATGACGGAAAGCAAACGGAATGCCTCTTAAAGACTTCCGTTTTGCATGCCGTCATAATACAAGTCTATGGGCTCCAGAACGGATCCGTCCTCCGTTTTATGGATTCCGTTATTACCACGTTAGTGTGAACCCACCCTAAGTCTCTGAATGTAAACAAAAAACGTTTCCACTCCGACAGCAAGCCGAGATCTTGAAAATGGTAAATAATTGAAACACAAAGGCTGCTGCAGAAATTTAAACCTTGCTAAGACCGTATGGGGTCAGGCACAGGTTACCTGGGGCGAAGCTTCCGAAAGTTGAGGAGGGTACTGATGTGGCGGCGGCGGCAGGACTCGGAGAGAAAACACTAAAAAAAGCAAACAAGCAAGAGGTCATTACTAGAAATAGTTTGTGGATCAGACTGAGCACCCTAGCACCATGCTGCTGTGGGACCAGCGACATAAAGTGGATTTGTCCTAAGTGGAGAGTACCCCTTTAAAAGGACAAAGAGTAATGAAGCAGCTGATCCCCTCCAAAGCTGCGTTCCGGCCCGGCGGTCATATTTAAGCAGTTCAAACTGTCCGACTGAAGGGCACAACGACAAATACACAAACCTGGGAGATGAAAACTGGAACACTTTGCTGCCAGGGGAACCGGCTGCCATGTTGGAAGATGAAGGGGCTGCGGGTCCTACAGCAAACAAGAAGAGCGCCATTATCAAGTGGATGAGATCTTAGAGGGTATGCATGCTATTGAACCATTTTGTTGTGGCGCCATGGCGCAGGACGCGGGAGATGAAACTAGTCTGTAAAGAGCGCTGATGAGAAGGAAGAAGTATACAGCTCGGAGTGACGCGCTTCCGAGATTACCCCGCTCCTTTGTATACGTCTGTAGGTTAGTAAAGAGAGGAGTAACACCTGACTGCAGGATCAGACTACAGTGGAGTCTGTGTAGTCTGTTACCATGGAGACAAGGAGCTCTGCAGAGAAGCTGCATGCTAAGGAAACAATGCATCAAAGCATAATAAGGGTTATGTTCCTCATGTCATAATCATCATCACCGATCATCAGCCAACTCACCCGTCCCCTTGCTGGGAGCCAACGCTGGTCCTGGCTGGGGAGCGCTGGATGGAGCAGGAGCAACTTTCAACCCGCCAGAGGGGGGAACCTGGAAGTAAGACAACGGTAATGAGAATCAAACCAACGGGACAAGACTTATCCATCAGACTCCATACATCTGGAGGACGGAATCGGACACCCCGCCATGTCACTTCTGTTTGCCCCACCAGGGCCTCAAGGCAGCAGTAGTGGGTCCAACACAAAAGATGTCTGACCGAGGAGGAAACAAGGTTGGATGTTAACAGATCTAATCCTTTGTTACCAGGAAAGATAAGCAGCGTCAGGAGTGTAGGAAATGCCATCATGTTATGACTAGCGGGGGTCCAACCTTTGAATGGGTCTGCACTGCTGCAGCCCCTCCCAGACACTGACTCTACAGGTACCTGTGCCCATCACCCCTTCACTAAATGGCACCGAAGCTCCCTACACAGTGGGTGGCTGGGGCGCCGGTGTGCAAGGAAAAACACTGGAGGGAAAGCAGCATTAAAGGGGTTGTCTCATCGCAGACAATGGGGGCATATTGCTAGGATATGCACCTGTCGTCTGATAGATAAGGGTGCCACCGCTGGGACCCCCACCTATATCGAGAACGGAGCCCTGAAAGTGGTGGAGAGCGCACTGTGCACGTACAGCCGCCCTCCATTCATTTTCTATGGGGCCGCTGAAAATAGCCGAGCACTGGTTTGGCTATTTTCGTCGGGCCTATAGAAGTGTATGGGAGCGGTGGCCGGTTATGAGCGGTGCGTCCCATTCACTTCTATGGAGAGAGCGCTTGGTGGTGGCCGGACCAGAGTCCTCCAGCCACCACCTTGCGGGGCTCTGTTCCTGATATAGGTGTGGGACCCGCAACTATAAGACAATGGGGGCATATCCTAGCGATATGCCCCCATTGTCTAAGATGAGACAACCCCTTTAACACTGAAGCCTCTTCTGTCTCAAGATTGTGGGGGATAAGTCCCTAAAGTGGTGACATATCCTAGCGATACGCCCTCAATACTGCTTTAAGGCTTCACATTTCACATTTAAGGACGGTATTCCAGAAGTTCACGGTTTGGTACCTGTGCAGCCTGAGCCGCGGCGGCTTTGTTTGCCTGGTTAGTAGCCTGAGCGACGGCCTGCGGGTTGGTGGGCCTGAAGGGGTAAAAGAGAGATTAGATCAAGAAGCAACATGTACAGAGAACAAGTGACATCTGTATTCTGCCGATCCCATGTCTTCACTATAAAGGGAAATATGGGCGTCACCACACCGGCCCCATAAGGGGTACCAAGTAAGAGCATCTTGGCAGACCTGGCCCATCCACAAAATCTGCTATCTATTTGAATGTAATACATTTTCCTAGCAGTGGCTGCTGCAGAGAAAATGTACGGACCAAGAATATCAGTCGACCACTGATGAGACCCTCTCTGACCGTCTCATCGATGGAGTCAAAGACTGCAATGTTCTATGGCAGGGATCAGCAACCTTCGGAACTCCCAGCATGCTCCTTGCACTTCAGAGAACAGCTAAGTGTGCATGATGGGAGATGTAGTTTCACAACACCTTGAGTGGCGGAGGTTGCTGACCCCTGTTCTATGGGGTCGGCTGAATGTACAGTAGTTGTGCTGCCACCTGGAGGGAGGAACGGTCATCGTTACTTACGCCATGACTAACTGAATGTTCGGTCCGGGCCCATTCCCTTTCAGTTCTTTCAAATTCACTACTTTGGGTACAGTTTGCAAGGTGGATTCAGTGAGTGCGGCTGCAGGAGAAAGCAAGGGGAGGTGCGCCGATCAGCAATAAAGCCGGAGCGACATGTAAATATTTAAAGGGATGGTTCAGGGTACCTGGCGCCAGGCTGGTGATCTGCTGCCTCCTCATGGCGGCGGCGGCTGCTGCTTGTGTTGCAGGGACGGTCGGCGCTCCGTGCTTCACGGTCTTGGTGGCCAGCATTGTGCTGTCGGCTCCTTGCGGGATGAACCTCGTTGAAGACACAGATACCATAGCTGGATGGAGAGGAGAACGCGTTAGCTTTCCACATTGCACTATTCACAGGCCAGCGTTTACTTCACCAGAGACGTACGAGTGCTGGTGATGGGTCCAGAGCTCGGCTGAACCTTTCCAAACGGAGGAGCTGGTGTCCCAAATCCTGGCTGCAGGGAGACGGTGCGTGCAACAGGGGCGTGACGCACGACTCGCACGGGGGAGGGCTCCGGCGGTGGCGTCTCCCGTCTTACTGGCTCATGCTGTGGCTCCGACAGTCCCCCCTGAGCATCTGCCGCTTCTGAGAGGGAAGATGAAGAACTGACGTCGTCCAGATCTTCTATATAACTTGGGTTTAAGAAGGAGGAGCGGCAAAGGTTGGCTGAAATACGGAGAAAATAAAATAGGACATTAACAAGATGCCTGCAAGAGAGGGGCGTTCCCCCAACCTGATGGGACACATACAAGCATCACCGATCTATCCCCATCCCTAAACCTGACCAGAGTGTACACAGGACGGAATGAACCCCCATGGTAGTCACCGACTAATGTTATGTACCTGGAGCAAGCGATCTAACTGGCGGGATCTTCCGCTTAGTGAGGAAATTTCTAAGTTGATTCTGCTTCACTGGAGATAACTTGGCTGCAAAAACAGAAGAAATGTTAGTAAAGGTCAATGCGTCACTGCTTCCACTAAAAGGGGGTGTCCAAGATTAGAAAAAAATAAACACATGGCTGCTTACTTCCAAAAACAGCGCCACGACTCTCCACAGATTGTATGCAGTATTGCAACCTACAGACAAGGCGGGAGGGTGGGGGGGGGGCAAACATGGCCGCTTCTCCATATTGCCTCGATTCATTTTTCCATCACATTATACACGGCTCGTTTCCAGGGGTTACGACCACCCTACAATCCAGCAGCAGTGGTCGTGCTTGCACACTATAGGAAAAGGCGCCATTCTTGCTGGTGGCCGGGACAGTGGGAGCACGCATAAGACAGGGCTTTTTCCTAAACCGCGCAAGCATGACCACCGCTGCTGGACTGCAGGGTGGTCATAACCATGGGTATGAGCCGTGTATAACGTGATGGAAACGTAAATTAGGCCAGCAAAGGGGGCAATATGGAGAATCCCAATACATTAGTAAGTGGTTTGTATGAACGGTGTCTACATGATGAATGCCGTTTGCTGAGGTGAGAGAAGCCCTTTGAAGGGATTGTCCGGTGTTAGAAATACATGGCTGTTTTCTTCCAGGGACAGCGCCACCCACGTCTACAGGCCGTGTCTTGTACTGCAGCTTGGCCCTATTGATGTGAATGGGGCTCAGCTGCAATACCACACACAACCAGCGGAGAGCTTTGGCGCTGTTCCTGGAAGAAAGCAGCCATGTTTTTTTTTTTTTTTTTATTCTGTCCAAACATTTTAAATGGTTTATCGTGTACGTTAGTTATGACAGACCTACTGAAATAAACCCACCAGTACCATGCCCTCTACTGGTGGGAACAATTATCTCCTCTGTAGAGCCCCTCCATATGGCGAAATGAGGGGGCGGAGAATAAAGCACATTATAAATCTGAGAAGTCACATAATTAATCACATGACCACTCTGGTCCAGTCAGCTGCTCTGGAAAGGGTCATGTGATACCATTAGACTCCAATTTCCAGTCAGGGAGGGATGACGTGATACACCCCGAGGGTCATTTATTAACACCGGCGATTTATACGGTGGTCTTAATAACCCTGATGCGCCAGCCTCTACATAACTTTGGCGCTTGGTTCCGCCGGCCGTGCGACATGGTTTAAACTACGCCAGCTTCTGTGCCATAAACTGACGTAGAAAATGGTAACTGAGACGGAATGGCTGGCCCGCCTTCTTCCCCACCCACACCGCGACCCCGATGTCTACCACATCGCAGATTTGTGCTCACGTGGTAGCTTTGGCGCCAGCTTGATCGTGGTATCTATCATCGTCTTTGACAGAGTGTCCTGAAGGCTTTCTATCTCCACATCATGGCTGTAAAGAAAAAAAAAAAAGAAAAAACAGTGACATCATCACAAAGGCCATTTCCGGGGAGCAGGCGGAGGCCTCGCTGTGGCTCGTGGCTCCTCTCACCTGCGGTAGGAGGACTCGTCGCTCGTCACTTTCCACTTCGAGGTGCAGTTGTAGAGACGCAGGTGGTACAGGCTGTCCATCAGCTGGTTCAGACGCTGCCGCTGCTGGTTGATGATCTCCCGGTTATTGGCCAGGGTATTAAACAGCGTCTCGCGGTCCGATACGACATATCCCCTATAAACACCAGAGCACAGGGGGGGCACAGTCAGCAAAGGCCAGTAAGACCTTCAGAGGATGCGCTAACCTCAGGGTGGTCCTGGGAACCTTGACAACCAACTGTTAAAGGGGTGAGCCCATCTTACAGTGGTGTACCGCTATATCTGGTGGGACCCTGAAGAAGTGCAGCACCAGTATAGCACATTCATGGCAGGGACTGCAGCACGGCCCATGCACTGGAATCCAGCTGTGCAGGGACTGTTTGATGGCCTGTCCTCAGGATAGATCATCACTATCTGATTGGTGGGGATTGGACCCCGGGCACCCCAGCGGATCAGCTGTTTGTAGAGGAGGCACGCTCAAAGATCGCCATGGCCTCCGCATATCATGCCAAGCATAGCGCCTTCCATTGGACAGTGGATGAGCTTAGTATTGCACACCAGGCCCATTCACTAATGGAGCGGAGCTGTGCCATGTGACCGATGAATATGATGTCACTGGCCTAGGAAGAGGCTGATATCAGCAGGCGATAGGCTGGGATGCTGGGAGTTGTGCCCCCGCCGATCTGATATTGTCGATGACCTACCCAAGAATAAGTCTGGAAGACCCCATAAGCTTAGAGCACATGTATTTGTTGGTAGTTTACTTCTCACAACCCCTTTAACTCCCCCTCCACCCTCACATATGAGGCAGATGACCACGCACTTTTGTCTTCGCTCAGATTCCACGAAGCGGTCCCACTCCAGGTCCAGGACATCGCTTACGCCTTGAACTTCATTTCTCACGTACTGGTGGAGTCTGCGAATCTCCTGCAGAAGATGGACAAGAGGTTTGTGGATGTGCGGGCCCCTGCTGCACGGTGACTGGCACCGAGCCTCGTCCCTCTCCAGCCTTACCTGCATCTGCGCCTCGCTCTTGGGGTCCAGCGGCTTCTTATATAAAAGACGGCGGTATACAGGGTCACTAAACCGCTCCTTTTGCTCTCGCGCATTCTCAGCGTTGGCCAATCCTTCCAGAACAGTGGTTTTCAAGCAGCCGATATCTCCATGGTGCGACTGAAAAAATAGATAAATTAGGGTCCAGTGGGAGCCTGGATGAACATTGCTGTCAACACTAAGGTGTGAACCCTCACACATATGCACTGAGAGAGCGATGATTAACATATGGAATCCCAGGCTCCTCTGATCCCAGCCGTTGGAGCAGGAGCCAGGCTGTCATTAGGCCCCTCCCCCCTGATCCCAGCCGTTGGAGCAGGAGGCAGCTGTCATTAGACCCCTCCTCCTCTGATCCCAGCCGTTGGAGCAGGAGCCAGGCTGTCATTAGGCCCCTCCCCCCTGATCCCAGCCGTTGGAGCAGGAGGCAGCTGTCATTAGACCCCTCCTCCTCTGATCCCAGCCGTTGGAGCAGGAGCCAGGCTGTCATTAGACCCCCTTCTCCTCTGATCCCAGCCGTTGGAGCAGGAGCCAGGCTGTCATTAGACCCCTCCTCCTC
Source organism: Bufotes viridis (assembly GCA_033119425.1). NCBI lineage: Eukaryota > Metazoa > Chordata > Amphibia > Anura > Bufonidae > Bufotes > Bufotes viridis. Next base: position 152,349,816 of record CM065597.1, read on the forward strand.
TGATCCCAGCCGTTGGAGCAGGAGGCAGGCTGTCATTAGGCCCCTTCTCCTCTGATCTCAGCCATTGGAGCAGGAGGCAGGCCGTCATTAGACCCCCTTCTCCTCTGATCCCAGCCGTCGGAGCAGGAGCCAGGCTGCCATTAGACCCCCCACCTCCTCTGATCCCAGCCGTTGGAGCAGGAGGCAGGCTGTCATTAGGCCCCTTCTCCTCTGATCTCAGCCATTGGAGCAGGAGGCAGGCCGTCATTAGACCCCCTTCTCCTCTGATCCCAGCCGTCGGAGCAGGAGCCAGGCTGCCATTAGACCCCCCACCTCCTCTGATCTCAGCCATTGGAGCAGGAGGCAGGCCGTCATTAGACCCCCTTCTCCTCTGATCCCAGCCGTTGGAGCAGGAGGCAGGCTGTCATTAGACCCCCTCCCCACTTGGCATGGGTCTGCACTGGACTGTGAATAAGGTCACTTAATAACCGCCATAAAAAGATGCACAGGCGCTCGTTGCGGAACCCCCCCCCTCCTCCAAATAGATATCTAATCAGCATTGTATTTAAGCACCTATACGGAGCCTACTAAGTTCTAGTTCTCCTATATACTGTTTCAGCTCCTCATAGTTTAAGATCTTTGCTTTTCAAGCAGAGATTTGTCTCCGTCCAGGTGCAGGGCAGCACCTTGTAACGGGCATTGGACCCTCCATCACATACTCAGATTTTAATCTACTAGAGGAAATCAATGAAGGCTCCTTTTGAATGACAGCAAGCAGAGATCTTGAAAACTATGAGAACTAGATACAGAAAGCGTTTAAGGTAATGGTATAACTTATATTGTGGGAATTTGAAGTGATTCTAATAATTAACTTGCAGGTGATGTGACACCTTCTAAGGCCTTATTCACACGTCCGCAATGTAGTCCGCATGTATTCCGCAATTTTGCGGAATACATGCGGACCCATTGACTGTGAATGGGGCCGGGAAAGATGCGGAGAGCACACACTTTGCTCTCCGCATCCGATTTTGCGGAGCGCGCCGCCGATTTTCCGGTCCGCGGCTCCGCAAAAAAAATAGAGCATGTCCTATTCTTGTCCGCAATTGCGGACAAGAAGAGGCATTTTCTATGGAGTCCGGGCAATGTGCGGTCCGCAAAAAAGCGGAATGCACATTGCCGGTGTGTCCGTGTTTTGCGGATCCGCGGCTCCGTGGATCCGCAAAACACTTGCGGACGTGTGAATGTAGCCTAAGGGCACTTTCACAGGAGCGGATGCTGTGCGGGTAATCTGCTGCGTGAAAGAGAGCCAAGCCCCGTTCCGGACAGCAGAGACATGGAGCATTAACATGATTGATAACACTCCGTGCATCTCGGTCATCTTTTTGCTACAAAATCACGGTGACAACTTTATTGCACTGTGATTTTGCTGTAAAAAGATCAGAGAGGCACGGAGTGTTATCAATCATGCTAATGCCCGTGTCTCTGCTGTCCAGAACAGGGCTTGGCTCTCTTTCACGCAGCGGATTCCATGCACGGCATCCGCTCATGTGAAAGAGCCCTATCTATGTGCAGAGACAACCCCCCCCCATCTGTCCATTGCTACCTTTGTGGTTTCCTGGATTTCCAGAAGGAAGGAATGAAGATCATCACACTCAGTCCTCAGCTGCCTCATCTCATCCTCCGTCCCTACGGTAAAGCAAGCCTTCGCCGTCCGCGCCTTCAGGTCATCCAGCTCCTTCTGAAAATGAGCAATCTGACCCCACATAGACAAATTTCTAGATAAATGAGGCCACGGAAAACCGTCACCCATCCACCGCCCAAAGTACTTGCCTCCTCTTTTATTCCATTGTGAATAGGATCTTTACTGTCCACGGATTTATCAAACGATCCACTCACCACCGGCTGCAAGAAACAAAATATGGTGACAGGATGATTGCTCCCCGTTATCAGCCATTTCAGGGGAGAGGATGACTGTAGGACAGGAGAATACAGTCTATTGCCCCCTGTTATCAGCCATTTCAGGAGAGAGGATGACTGTAGGACAGGAGAATACAATCTATTGCCCCCTGTTATCAGCCATTTCAGGGGAGAGGATGACTGTAGGACAGGAGAATACAGTCTATTGCCCCCTGTTATCAGCCATTTCAGGGGAGAGGATGACTGTAGGACAGGAGAATACAATCTATTGCCCCCTGTTATCAGCCATTTCAGGGGAGAGGATGACTGTAGGACAGGAGAATACAGTCTATTGCCCCCTGTTATCAGCCATTTCAGTGGAGAGGATGACTGTAGGACAGGAGAATACAATCTATTGCCCCCAGTTATCAGCCATTTCAGGGGAGAGGATGACTGTAGGACAGGAGAATACAGTCTATTGCCTCCTGTTATCAGCCATTTCAGGGGACAGGATGACTGTAGGACAGGAGAATACAGTCTATTACTCCCTGTTATCAGCCATTTCAGGGGCGAGGATGACTGTAGGACAGGAGAATACAGTCTATTGCCCCCTGTTATCAGCCATTTCATGGGAGAGGATGACTGTAGGACAGGAGAATACAATCTATTGCCCCCAGTTATCAGCCATTTCAGGGGAGAGTATGACTGTAGGACAGGAGAATACAGTCTATTACCCCCTGTTATCAGCCATTTCAGGAGAGAGGATGACTGTAGGACAGGAGAATACAATCTATTGCCCCCTGTTATCAGCCATTTCAGGGGAGAGGATGACTGTAGGACAGGAGAATACAGTCTATTGCCCCCTGTTATCAGCCATTTCAGGGGAGAGGATGACTGTAGGACAGGAGAATACAGTCTATTGCTCCCTGTTATCAGCCATTTCAGGGGAGAGGATGACTGTAGGACAGGAGAATACAATCTATTGCCCCTGTTATCAGCCATTTCAGGGGAGAGGATGACTGTAGGACAGGAGAATACAGTCTATTGCCCCCTGTTATCAGCCATTTCAGGGGAGAGGATGACTGTAGGACAGGAGAATACAGTCTATTGCCCCCTGTTATCAGCCATTTCAGGGGAGAGGATGACTGTAGGACAGGAGAATACAGTCTATTGCCCCCTGTTATCAGCCATTTCAGGGAGAGGATGACTGTAGGACAGGAGAATACAATCTATTGCCCCCTGTTATCAGCCATTTCAGGGGAGAGGATGACTGTAGGACAGGAGAATACAGTCTATTGCTCCCTGTTATCAGCCATTTCAGAGGAGAGGATGACTGTAGGACAGGAGAATACAGTCTATTGCCCCTGTTATCAGCCATTTCAGGGGAGAGGATGACTGTAGGACAGGAGAATACAATCTATTGCCCCCTGTTATCAGCCATTTCAGGGGAGAGGATGACTGTAGGACAGGAGAATACAGTCTATTGCCCCCTGTTATCAGCCATTTCAGGGGGGAGGATGACTGTAGGACAGGAGAATACAATCTATTGCCCCCTGTTATCAGCCATTTCAGGGGAGAGGATGACTGTAGGACAGGAGAATACAGTCTATTGCCCCTGATATCAGCCATTTCAGGGGAGAGGATGACTGTAGGACAGGAGAATACAGTCTATTGTCCGCTGTTATCAGCCATTTCAGGGGAGAGGATGACTGTAGGACAGGAGAATACAGTCTATTGCCCCCTGTTATCAGCCATTTCATGGGAGAGGATGACTGTAGGACAGGAGAATACAATCTATTGCCCCCTGTTATCAGCCATTTCAGGGAGAGGATGACTGTAGGACAGGAGAATACAGTCTATTGCCCCCTGTTATCAGCCATTTCAGGGGAGAGGATGACTGTAGGACAGGAGAATACAGTCTATTGCCTCCTGTTATCAGCCATTTCAGGGCAGAGGATGACTGTAGGACAGGAGAATACAGTCTATTGCCCCCTGTTATCAGCCATTTCAGGGGAGAGGATGACTGTAGGACAGGAGAATACAATCTATTGCCCCCTGTTATCAGCCATTTCAGGGGACAGGATGACTGTAGGACAGGAGAATACAGTCTATTGCCCCCTGTTATCAGCCATTTCAGGGGAGAGGATGACTGTAGGACAGGAGAATACAGTGTATTGCTCCCTGTTATCAGCCATTTCAGAGGAGAGGATGACTGTAGGACAGGAGAATACAATCTATTGCCCCCTGTTATCAGCCATTTCAGGGGAGAGGATGACTGTAGGACAGGAGAATACAGTCTATTGCCCCCTGTTATCAGCCATTTCAGGGGAGAGGATGACTGTAGGACAGGAGAATACAATCTATTGCCCCCTGTTATCAGCCATTTCAGGGGACAGGATGACTGTAGGACAGGAGAATACAGTCTATTGCCCCCTGTTATCAGCCATTTCAGGGGAAAGGATGACTGTAGGACAGGAGAATACAGTCTATTGCTCCCTGTTATCAGACATTTCAGAGGAGAGAGGATGACTGTAGGACAGGAGAATACAGTCTATTGCTCCCTGTTATCAGCCATTTCAGGGGAGAGGATGACTGTAGGACAGGAGAATACAGTCTATTGCTCCCTGTTATCAGCCATTTCAGGGGAGAGGATGACTGTAGGACAGGAGAATACAGTCTATTGCTCCCTGTTATCAGCCATTTCAGAGGAGAGGATGACTGTAGGACAGGAGAATACAGTCTATTGCTCCCTGTTATCAGCCATTTCAGGGGAGAGGATGACTGTAGGACAGGAGAATACAGTCTATTGCCCCCTGTTATCAGCCATTTCAGGGGAGAGGATGACTGTAGGACAGGAGAATACAGTCTATTGCTCCTGTTATCAGCCATTTCAGGGGAGAGGATGACTGTAGGACAGGAGAATACAATCTATTGCCCCTGTTATCAGCCATGTCAGGGGAGAGGATGACTGTAGGACAGGAGAATACAGTCTATTGCTCCCTGTTATCAGCCATTTCAGGGAGAGGATGACTGTAGGACAGGAGAATACAATCTATTGCCCCTGTTATCAGCCATTTCAGGGGAGAGGATGACTGTAGGACAGGAGAATACAATCTATTACCCCTGTTATCAGCCATTTCAGGGGAGAGGATGACTGTAGGACAGGAGAATACAATCTATTGCCCCTGTTATCAGCCATTTCAGGGGAGAGGATGACTGTAGGACAGGAGAATACAGTCTATTGCTCCCTGTTATCAGCCATTTCAGGGGAGAGGATGACTGTAGGACAGGAGAATACAATCTATTACCCCTGTTATCAGCCATTTCAGGGGAGAGGATGACTGTAGGACAGGAGAATACAATCTATTGCTCCCTGTTATCAGCCATTTCAGGGGAGAGATGACTGTAGGACAGGAGAATACAGTCTATTGCCCCCTGTTATCAGCCATTTCAGGGGAGAGGATGACTGTAGGACAGGAGAATACAGTCTATTGGCCCCTGTTATCAGCCATTTCAGGGGAGAGGATGACTGTAGGACAGGAGAATACAGTCTATTGCCCCTGTTATCAGCCATTTCAGGGGAGAGGATGACTGTAGGACAGGAGAATACAGTCTATTGCCCCCTGTTATCAGCCATTTCAGGGGAGAGGATGACTGTAGGACAGGAGAATACAGTCTATTGCCCCCTGTTATCAGCCATTTCAGGGGAGAGGATAACTGTAGGACAGGAGAATACAGTCTATTGCTCCCTGTTATCAGCCATTTCAGGGGAGTGGGTGACTGTAGGACTGGAGAATACAGTCTATTGCCCCCTGTTATCAGCCATTTCAGGGGAGAGGATGACTGTAGGACTGGAGAATACAGTCTATTGCCCCCTGTTATCAGCCATGTCAGGGGAGAGGATGACTGTAGGACAGGGGAATACAGTCTATTGCTCCCTGTTATCAGACATTTCAGGGGAGAGGATGACTGTAGGACAGGAGAATACAGTCTATTGCTCCCTGTTATCAGCCATTTCAGGGGAGAGGATGACTGTAGGACAGGAGAATACAGTCTATTGCCCCTGTTATCAGCCATTTCAGGGGAGAGGATGACTGTAGGACAGGAGAATACAGTCTATTGCCCCCTGTTATCAGCCATTTCAGGGGAGAGGATGACTGTAGGACAGGAGAATATAATCTATTGCCCCCTGTTATCAGCCATTTCAGGGGAGAGGATGACTGTAGGACAGGAGAATACAGTCTATTGCCCCCTGTTATCAGCCATTTCAGGGGAGAGGATGACTGTAGGACAGGAGAATACCGTCTATTGCTCCCTGTTATCAGCCATTTCAGGGGAGAGGATGACTGTAGGACAGGAGAATACAGTATATTGCCCCCTGTTATCAGCCATTTCAGGGGAGAGGATGACTGTAGGACAGGAGAATACAGTCTATTGCTCCCTGTTATCAGCCATGTCAGGGGATAGGATGACTGTAGGACAGGAGAATACAGTCTATTGCCCCCTGTTATCAGCCATTTCAGGGGAGAGGATGACTGTAGGACAGGAGAATACAATCTATTGCCCCCTGTTATCAGCCATTTCAGGGGAGAGGATGACTGTAGGGCAGGAGAATACAGTCTATTGCCCCCTGTTATCAGCCATTTCAGGGGAGAGGATGACTGTAGGACAGGAGAATTTCAGCCATTTCAGGGGAGAGGATGACTGTAGGACAGGAGAATACAATCTATTGCCCCCTGTTATCTACCATTTCAGGGGAGAGGATGACTGTAGGACAGGAGAATACAGTCTATTGCTTCCTGTTACCAGCCATTTCAGGGGAGAGGATGACTGTAGGACAGGAGAATACAGTCTATTGCTTCCTGTTACCAGCCATTTCAGGGGAGAGGATGACTGTAGGACAGGAGAATACAGTCTATTGCCCCCTGTTATCTACCATTTCAGGGGAGAGGATGACTGTAGGACAGGAGAATACAGTCTATTGCTTCCTGTTACCAGCCATTTCAGGGGAGAGGATGACTGTAGGACAGGAGAATACAGTCTATTGCTTCCTGTTACCAGCCATTTCAGGGGAGAGGATGACTGTAGGACAGGAGAATACAGTCTATTGCCCCCTGTTATCAGCCATTTCAGGGGAGAGGATGACTGTAGGACAGAAGAATACAGTCTATTGCCCCCTGTTATCAGCCATTTCAGGGGGAGGATGACTGTAGGACAGGGGAATACAGTCTATTGCCCCCTGTTATCAGCCATTTCAGGGGAGAGGATGACTGTAGGACAGGAGAATACAGTCTATTGCTTCCTGTTACCAGCCATTTCAGGGGAGAGGATGACTGTAGGACAGGAGAATACAGTCTATTGCTCCCTGTTATCAGCCATTTCAGGGGAGAGGATGACTGTAGGACAGGAGAATACAGTCTATTGCCCCCTGTTATCAGCCATTTCAGGGAGAGGATGACTGTAGGACAGGAGAATACAGTCTATTGCCCCCTGTTATCAGCCATTTCAGGGGAGAGGATGACTGTAGGACAGGAGAATACAGTCTATTGCCCCCTGTTATCAGCCATTTCAGGGGAGAGGATGACTGTAGGACAGGAGAATACAGTCTATTGCCCCCTGTTATCAGCCATTTCAGAGGAGAGGATGACTGTAGGACAGGAGAATACAGTCTATTGCCCCCTGTTATCAGCCATTTCAAGCGGGGGAAGGACATGGAGCCGCCATGACTGATCCAGGTGCTTGTTTTACCCCATAGGAGAGGAGATACCTGAGGCGGTGCTTGCTTTGCTGCCCCTGGTTGCACCCGTGCTGTCTTCTGGGCCATCGCTGGTTGTGGGAGAGCGCTCTGTGCGGACTGCGAGACTGCAAGGATAATAACGGAGTGCATCAAAATACTATCATACAACACATTGTGCTCCAGGGGGCAAGACACAGGCCTAACGCAGCTAGATTTACCATCAGAAAACGGCCTGCTGGGCGTCCCCATGGATTGGGATGGAGCGGACATGGCAACGTTGCCTCCCAGGGCTGTTGGGGTCGTGGTCTTGGCTGGAGGGGCAAAGGAGAAGCCTTGACTGCTTGGGGCGAAGCTTGGCTTAGGCTGGGAGCTGTCCACTGCACCAAACCTGAGCCGACAAGGAGAGAAAGTTATACATACACAGAGGGTCAGAATATATATGTTAATTCTACCTTCCCTGGTGGTGTAGGGTAGTGGTGGGGGTTCACGTCTACGTCCCTGGTGGTGTAGGGTAGTGGTGGGGGTTCAGGTCTACTTCCCTGGTGGTGTATGGTAGTGGTGGGGGTTCCCGTCTACTTCCCTGGTGGTGTATGGTAGTGGCGGGGGTTCACGTCTACTTCCCTGGTGGTGTAGGGTAGTGGCGGGGGTTCATGTCTTCTTCCCTGGTGGTGTATAATAGTGGCGGGGGTTCGAATCTACTTCCCTGGTGGTGTATGGTAGTGGCAGGGGTTCACATCTACTTCCCTGGTGGTGTAGGGTAGTGGTGGGGGGTTCACGTCTACTTCCCTGGTGGTGTAGGGTAGTGGTGGGGGGTTCACGTCTACTTCCCTGGTGGTGTAGGGTAGTGGTGGGGGGTTCACGTCTACTTCCCTGGTGGTGTAGGGTAGTGGTGGGGGGTTCACGTCTACTTCCCTGGTGGTGTAGAGTAGTGGTGGGGGGTTCACATCTACTTCCCTGGTGGTGTAGGGTAGTGGCGGGGGTTCTTGTCTACTTCCCTGGTGGTGTAGGGTAGTGGTGGGGGGTTCACGTCTACTTCCCTGGTGGTGTAGGGTTAATGCCTGCATCCCTAGTGATGAATGGCAGTGAAGGGGCCAACAGCTGCTTCTCTAGTAGTCTAGGACATTTCAAGGACTGACTAGGGGGAAGCTCTACCCACCCCACAATACAAACAAGTGCCCAGTAAGCAGGGTAGTGGCGGGGGTTCACGTCTACTTCCCTGAGGTGTAGGGTAGTGGTGGGGGTTCACGTCTACTTCCCTGGTGGTGTATGGTAGTGGCGGGGGTTCACGTCTACTTCCCTGAGGTGTAGGGTAGTGGTGGGGGTTCACATCTACTTCCCTGGTGGTGTAGGGTAGTGGGGAGGGGGGTTCATGTCTACTTCCCTGGTGGTGTAGGGTAGTGGCGGGGGTTCACATCTACTTCCCTGGTGGTGTAGGGTAGTGGTGGGGTTCACATCTACTTCCCTGGTGGTGTAGGGTAGTGGGAGGGGGGTTCATGTCTACTTCCCTGGTGGTGTAGGGTAGTGGCGGGGGTTCACATCTACTTCCCTGGTGGTGTAGGGTAGTGGGGAGGGGGTTCATGTCTACTTCCCTGGTGGTGTAGGGTAGTGGCGGGGGTTCACATCTACTTCCCTGGTGGTGTAGGGTAGTGGTGGGGGTTCACATCTACTTCCCTGGTGGTGTAGGGTAGTGGGGAGGGGGGTTCATGTCTACTTCCCTGGTGGTGTAGGGTAGTGGCGGGGGTTCACATCTACTTCCCTGGTGGTGTAGGGTAGTGGTGGGGGTTCACATCTACTTCGCTGGTGGTGTAGGGTAGTGGGGTTCACGTCTACTTCCCTGGTGGTGTATGGTAGTGGCGGGGGTTCACGTCTACTTCCCTGAGGTGTAGGGTAGTGGTGGGGGTTCACATCTACTTCCCTGGTGGTGTAGGGTAGTGGCGGGGGTTCATGTCTACTTCCCTGGTGGTGTAGAGTAGTGGCAGGGGTTCACGTCTACTTCCCTGGTGGTGTAGGGTAGTGGTGGGGGTTCACGTCTACTTCCCTGTTGGTGTAGGGTAGTGGTGGGGTTCACTTCTACTTCCCTGGTGGTGTGGGGTAGTGGTGGGGGTGCACGTCTACTTCCCTAGTGGTGTAGGGTAGTGGCGGGGGTTCACGTCTACTTCCCTGGTGGTGTAGGGTAGTGGTGGGGGTTCACATCTACTTCGCTGGTGGTGTAGGGTAGTGGGGAGGGGGGTTCACGTCTACTTCCCTGGTGGTGTATGGTAGTGGCGGGGGTTCACGTCTACTTCCCTGAGGTGTAGGGTAGTGGTGGGGGTTCATGTCTACTTCCCTGGTGGTGTAGAGTAGTGGCAGGGGTTCACGTCTACTTCCCTGGTGGTGTAGGGTAGTGGTGGGGGTTCACGTCTACTTCCCTGTTGGTGTAGGGTAGTGGTGGGGGTTCACTTCTACTTCCCTGGTGGTGTGGGGTAGTGGTGGGGGTGCACGTCTACTTCCCTAGTGGTGTAGGGTAGTGGCGGGGGTTCATGTCTACTTCCCTGGTGGTGTAGAGTAGTGGCAGGGGTTCACATCTACTTCCCTGGTGGTGTAGGGTAGTGGTGGGGGTTCACGTCTACTTCCCTGTTGGTGTAGGGTAGTGGTGGGGGTTCACTTCTACTTCCCTGGTGGTGTGGGGTAGTGGTGGGGGTGCACGTCTACTTCCCTAGTGGTGTTGGGTAGTGGCGGGGGTTCACGTCTACTTCCCTGGTGGTGTATGGTAGTGGCGGGGGTTCACGTCTACTTCCCTGGTGGTGTAGGGTAGTGGCGGGGGTTCACGTCTACTTCCCTGTTGGTGTAGGGTAGTGGTGGGGGTTCACTTCTACTTCCCTGGTGGTGTGGGGTAGTGGTGGGGGTGCACGTCTACTTCCCTAGTGGTGTAGGGTAGTGGCGGGGGTTCATGTCTACTTCCCTGGTGGTGTAGAGTAGTGGCAGGGGTTCACGTCTACTTCCCTGGTGGTGTAGGGTAGTGGTGGGGGTTCACGTCTACTTCCCTGTTGGTGTAGGGTAGTGGTGGGGGTTCACTTCTACTTCCCTGGTGGTGTGGGGTAGTGGTGGGGGTGCACGTCTACTTCCCTAGTGGTGTAGGGTAGTGGCGGGGGTTCACGTCTACTTCCCTGGTGGTGTAGGGTTAATGCCTGCATCCCTAGTGATGAATGGCAGTAAGGGGCCCACAGCTGCTTTTGTGGTAGTCTAGGACATTTCAAGGACTGACTAGGGGGAAGCTCTACCCACCCCACAATACAAACAAGTGCCCAGTGAGCAGCTTTTTCAGGTCAGTTGCACGTACTTGTCCTTCAGGTTCACCCGGACAGAGGACGGCGCTGGTTGGGCACCGGATTCTGCAGCTTGGGTAGAACTACCAGAGTTTTCCAAGTTTGACGTTGCCACCCCAAAAGCTCCTCCAGCCTCCGAGGTGAAGGAAGACACTGGGGCTCCTGGCGGCTTGGGAAAGCTCGGGGCTCCGACTGTAGCACCAAACAAAGCAGAAGAAGAGCTGGATGGGGCGGGTACAGGAAGGCTGGCGGAGGGGACACTAAAAGCGGGCGAGGACTGAGGTCTGCCTGCAAAAGAACTGTCCTGAGGGTTGAAAGAAAAATTAGCAGGCATGCCGAAACCGAAGGGAGCCGTCTGAGGGTTGTTCGGGACGCTGGAGGAGGACAGGGTGAAAGCAGAAGTAGACTGAGGCTTCCCGGGGAGGGTGGCGGAGAAGCTGAAGCCGGCCGCGGTGGGCTTTGCAGAGCCACTAGCAGCGGGCAGCGAGAAAGCAGGAGCAGCGGCTGGAGATTTCACGGACACATTAGCAGCGGGCAGGGTGAAGGCAGGAGCCGGAGGATTTATCGGGAGGCCGAAGGTCGGGGCAGTGGATTTTCCAGGGAGCCCAGCAAAAGATGCAGTAGGAGCACTGCCGCTAACTGCACCAAGTGGAGGAGGGTTAGCAGCGGCGGGTCCGGGGGCGGCGGAGCAGGACGCTGCAAACACAACAAGGACACATTATATTACCACACGGCCATCGCCAACAGAAAAACAGAAAACTGCATTGCTCGGCCAGACAAAGTCCTTTATCATCACCGGCGAGACGCGGTCACATGATCCGTCACCCAGGATACACACAAATCCAGAGTACGGGCGTTAGAACTAGCGCTGTCCTCTACGACTGGACCTCTGGGGGGTCATGTGATCGCGCCCCCCCATAGGAGACACACACGGCCGTTATGGCCTCACTCACAGTACAGACAGCGCCAATACCTGCAGCTTTAATTAGTCGTTCTCCCGCCGCAGGAATCCGCTCCGGTTTTACCATCAAAGACTTTGCCCCCTCGTTGGAGTTAATCATGTGAAAGGGACAAAGGACCCCGTCTGTGGAAAGCAGCAGAAGGACCGGAGTGGGGGGCAAAATCTTCTCCTCACCTGCACAAGATAAACAGAGCGTCAGAGGAGCGGAAATAGGCGGTGAAGCGGGAGGTCACCAGGTCAACAAACCCCCCCCCCCCCCCGAAACCCCCCATCTGTGACCTCCACAGTATCAGCGCACTCCTCTCCTGAAATCCTCTGTGCTGCTGGGACCCTGCTCCTTCCACTATGTAACTCTCATCCTGTGACCTCCACAGGATCAGCGCACTCCTCTCCTGAAATCCTCTGTGCTGCTGGGACCCTGCTCCTCCCACTATGTAACTCTCATCCTGTGACCTCCACAGGATCAGCGCACTCCTCTCCTGAAATCCTCTGTGCTGCTGGGACCCTGCTCCTCCCACTATATAACTCTCAGCCTGTGACCTCCACAGGATCAGCACACTGCTCTCCTGAAATCCTCTGTGCTGCTGGGACCCTGCTCCTCCCACTATGTAACTCTCATCCTGTGACCTCCACAGGATCAGCACACTCCTCTCCTGAAATCCTCTGTGCTGCTGGGACTCTGCTCCTCCCACTGTGTAACTCTCATCCTGTGACCTCCACAGGATCAGCACACTCCTCTCCTGAAATCCTCTGTGCTGCTGGGACCCTGCTCCTCCCACTATGTAACTCTCATCCTGTGACCTCCACAGGATCAGCACACTGCTCTCCTGAAATCCTCTGTGCTGCTGGGACCCTGCTCTTTCCACTATGTAACTCTCACCCTGCGACCTCCACAGGATCAGCACACTCCTCTCCTGAAATCCTCTGTGCTGCTGGGGACCCTACTCCTACATTATGTAGCCCTCAGTAGGTTTGTTTTTAGTGACAGGCACCCCCTCCCTCATTGGGTCCGCCCATTTTATTTTTCTCTAGGACCTATTATCTACTGAAGAGCCCCCCAAAGAGGAGGAGAGCGCACCGTACACACGCGGTCACCCCTCCGCAGGAGCCAGCACTAGGGCATTGTTATGACTCCCACAGTAGTGAATGGAGAGGTGGCCGCACATGTCCTTCACTCTGGGGGGCTCTTCTGTAGATAACAGTGGGTCCTCAAGGTGGGACCGGCACCTCTCTGACCCCGGTGACATCCTAGCGATCCGTCACCAATGTCTAAGATACGTAGCCCCTTTAAGTAGGCTCCAGGTCTCCCCGGTCCGTCGCTTATCGCGCTGCACGCGGCTTATGTGACGAGAGGTACGTACTGATAAAGACGTTGAGCTGGCTGGTGTAGGAGACCACGACCCCCATGGGCAGCGTGTCCTCGCTGTTATCAGTCACCGGCAGCTCCGCTCGGCTGGAGTCTTCCAGTAACCACAGCTCCCACAGGCTCTGGAGGGAGATCAGCGGGTGAGATCAGCGACACTGCAGGGCTCCAAAAGGGCAAATCTATCCCCCAGGGGGGGCATGCACCTTCCTATTCTGGGCGTGTATACTTCCGAAATCAATTATTTCATTGCAACAACACATCAATTAATTTAAAAAAAAAAAAGTTAAATTTGCCGTTTTGTGTCTACAGCTCCCATGCAGACTAAGAACAAATCTGTGTAATCTGACCCTTAACCCTGCAATCCTATACGCCTCCAAGAAACGGGGGACACATACAGGATGTACTTGTCGTCTGTAGCTATTGAGACACATAGTTAGGCATTAAAGCTGTGTGCACAAAACGGGAGATGTTTTTATTTTGTTTTTTTAAAGGAAGACTAGTAGGACTGCAGAGGGGGGGGAGGCGGGCACCCTGCAGAGGGGGAGGCGGGCACCCTGCAGAGGGGGAGGCGGGCACCCTGCAGAGGGGGAGGCGGGCACCCTGCAGAGGGGGGAGGCGGGCACCCTGCAGAGGGGGAGGCGGGCACCCTGCAGAGGGGGAGGCGGGCACCCTGCAGAGGGGGAGGCGGGCACCCTGCAGAGGGGAGGCGGGCACCCTGCAGAGGGGGGGGAGGCGGGCACCCTGCAGAGGGGGGGGAGGCGGGCACCCTGCAGAGGGGGGGGAGGCGGGCACCCTGCAGAGGGGGGGGAGGCGGGCACCCTGCAGAGGAGGAGTGGCGGGCACTGGCACATCCGTACCTGATCAGGGGGCCTGGAGATCACACTGACTTCTATGGAAGCCGCCGATGCCCCGAGAAGAACATCCCTAAGAGAAGGGAAGAGATTAGTCAGTGAGGACCCCTGATGCCAGCTTTGTGCCAGGCGCCCGGGGTGTACAGTTGGCAACGTACCAGTCATCGATGTAATTCATGAAGAAGTGGTGCTGCCGCTCGTTGCAGCTGCTGTAGCAGGTCTCCGTGAAGTTCAGGAAGCGTTCTCCTCTCCTCTCCTCCTTTTTCTGCATCACAGAAGAACGCGGTTATTGGCAGATCGACCACAGGAGGCGCCAGAACCCAGTCCGAGCCCCCCCAAACCGCCGGAATGAAGGCGGCCATGACACCCTGCGGGAGATGTAAGACGGACTCACCGGAATCAAGACCATGACAAGCTGCGGGGAGGTCTCCAGGGATCCATCAGCAGCCGCGTACACCACCGCAAAGACGTACGTGCTGACCCAGAGGATGTCCAGCACTGAAATCACACACAGCAACACGTATCAGCCAGGCACGGCATGCAGCTGTGACAAACCCTCAGCTGTGACACGTCTCAGGTCTGTAGAACTCTGCAGCGGGTGCTCTGGTGACAAGAGGCATCACTGACCTACGTCCTGCACACAACGTGAACGATACCAGACTTACCTTTCACTGGGTCCGACTCATAGAACGAGGGGCAAGGGATCACCTTCCTCTCCTCCAGGGACTGAAAGAGGAAGAACAGTGAGTGCAGCTCTGGAGTATAATACAGGATGTAAGTCAGGATCAGTACAGGATAAGTAATGTAATGTACACAGTGACTGCACCAGCAGAATAGTGAGTGCAGCTCTGGAGTATAATACAGGATGTAACTCAGGATCAGTACAGGATAAGTAATGTATGTACACAGTGACTTCACCAGCAGAATAGTGAGTGCAGCTCTGGAGTATAATACAGGATGTAAGTCAGGATCAGTACAGGTTAAGTAATGTATGTACACAGTAACTGCACCAGCAGAATAGTGAGTGCAGCTCTGGAGTATAATACAGGATGTAACTCAGGATCAGTACAGGATAAGTAATGTATGTACACAGTGACTGCACCAGCAGAATAGTGAGTGCAGCTCTGGAGTATAATACAGGATGTAACTCAGGATCAGTACAGGATAAGTAATGTATGTACACAGTGACTGCAGCAGCAGAATAGTGAGTGCAGCTCTGGAGTATAGTAAAGCACTTACCGGGACGTACTGCACCACTGTCCCGTTCTGTTTGCCCACGGCCAGTTGCTTCCCCTTCGGGCTCCAGCACACTGCAGTAGAAGACATTACAGGTTTTAGGGTTTTTTACGGCTCAGCTTTCTGGATCATTTTCATCATCACTCACCGCACGTCACGCCCAGTGAGGCCGGCAGACTGGCATACAAATGGACGGCGTCGGTGACCTGGAACACAGAGATGCTGCCGTCACTGAGGCACACCGCCACCATGTTGGACACCACGGGGTTCCACTTTAGATCTGTGACAAAACTGCCGGGTTCCCTGGAGAGCGGCTGGGAGGTGAAGGGTTCCTTCGGCTGCTTGGACTGCAAGAGACAGGACAGACCATGAGATCAGGCATCTGCCGCCTGTGCCCCTCTAGCTGGTGCAGAACTACAACTCCCAGTATGCTCTGAGAGCCGCAGCCTCCCAGGCCATATTGGGAGTTGTGGTGTCCCAACAGTTGGAGCCCCATAGCCCCTGCATTAGATGCTCCGAGAAGAGTAAACTAATGAAGCAATGAAAACTGCCACCCCCGCGGAACAGAAACCAGCAGTCATGTGACTCTTCCTAGCCAATAGCGCACGTTGTTGCCCTCAGCCATTAACGGGGTGTAGGGCGTACCTCGCCCACAAGCGTTCGGATGTCATAGAAGGCGACAGAGGAGCTGCAGTCAGCAGACGACGTGCAGACAGACAGGGTGAGGTTGTCAGCGCACAGAGCCACGTGGTGCACCGGATGCCTCGTCTGTACTTCAATCCCCGGAGGAGCCTCCTCTGCTCAACAAGAAAAACTTTATTAACTGACAATGACTACAACAGACAACCATTTAAAGGGGTGCCGCCATCTTAGCCGGCTACCGTCCCTTTAAGAAACCAGTCATTTATTCTTCCTCCTACCGATTTTATTGGGGTCCTCCCCTGGGTTAATTGGGACGAGGACATCATCTGTCCGAAAAATCTTAAGCCCGGTCGGACCACCTGCAAACAGGAAGCCATATTTGTTGGAGACGGCCAGAAGATTTGAGCGCTCCTTGGGCAGATCCGGCGGCGCCGGGAAGATCCGCTTCTTTTTCAGTTGACGGAACTGGAAATCCTATTAAAGAAAAAAATCAAAGTTTTCAGGACTGACACACTGTAACAAACCATCAGCTCCTTGAGGACCGTCTACACTGGACACTACAGGAACAAATCCTCTGCTGTGAGAAGTACAGGGTGAGGAGGGGGGTTACTGGATGTAAAGAAAGTGTTCTACATTCACTGACAGCAAACAGAGATGAGGCAACGCATATAAAGGGGTAAGCAGCGGGTGAGGAGGGCGTTCTGGGGGTGACGGCGCCTCCTGTAGGTGGGTGGGGGGCAGACTTCTAAATCAGTCAGGAAAAGGGTCAAGTGTCGCACGTGGGGGGGCGTTATAAGCCTATATCAGCCGGATGCCAGAGGTCCGGGCCCTAACTTCTGGGGGCCCCCAGTTACCTTGGTTTCCCTTTCCTGAGGAACATCTGTATCATCCTCCATTGAGAATTACAATTAGCGCCCAAACGTCGCGGAGTGACGCAGTAAAAGGGCGCTCGCAGGGTGCGGGCCCAACCGCCTACGTCATCGGCACTGCGACCGGCGCGCGGCCTCCTCAGCTTCCGACTTAAATAATGGCGGGTGGAGCGCGCGCGGCTGAACCCCGTAAGCGCGGGCGGAGAGAAGCGGGGCTCCGGTGTGGGGGGCTGCGGGATCCTACTGTAAGGGGCCTCGCCCGCCTCGGTGAGGTTTTCCAGCAGTCAGCGCAATAATCCTCCTGACTGTGTCCAGCAGATGGCGGCATTTATTATACTGGTTATAACTGATACATCCAGCAGGTGGCAGTATTGTTTATACTGGGTATAACTGATACATCCAGCAGGTGGCAGCAGTCATTATACTGGTTATATTGAAAACCTCCAGCAGGTGGCGGCATTTATTATACTGGTTATAACTACAACCTCCAGCAGGTGGCGGCATTTATTATACTGGGTAGAACTACAACCTCCAGCAGATGGCGGCATTTATTGTACTGGGTAGAACTACAACCTCCAGCAGGTGGCGGCATTTATTGTACTGGGTAGAACTACAACCTCCAGCAGGTGGCGGCATTTATTGTACTGGGTAGAACTACTACCTCTAGCAGGTGGCGGCATTTATTATACTGGGTATAACTACAACCTCCAGCAGGTGGCGGCATTTATTGTACTGGGTAGAACTACAACCTCCAGCAGGTGGCGTCATTTATTATACTGGGTAGAACTACAACCTCCAGCAGGTGGCGGCATTTATTATACTGGATAGAACTACAACCTCCAGCAGGTGGCGGCATTTATTATACTGGATAGAACTACAACCTCCAGCAGGTGGCGGCATTTATTATACTGGATAGAACTACAACCTCCAGCAGGTGGTGGCATTTATTATACTGGGTATAACTACAACCTCCAGCAGGTGGCGGCATTTATTATACTGGGTAGAACTACAACCTCCAGCAGATGGCGGCATTATTGTACTGGTTATAACTACAACCTCCAGCAGATGGCGGCATTTATTGTACTGGTTATAACTACAACCTCCAGCAGGTGGCGGCATTTATTATACTGGGTAGAACTACAACCTCCAGCAGGTGGCGGCAGTCATTAGGCAGATAAGGGGGGCACAGAGATGGGGGAGCAGCACTGAGGGGGGGATCTTTGTGGGTGAGAGCCTCGGATTAGATGATGATGGCGGGAGGAGTCTCTCTGCGCTCGTGCTGGCTTCTCTTCTGTGTGGTCAATTCTCTCCATGAACCAGGAGGATCAGGATGGGCACCTCTGATAGATATAGCGCCTGTAATTGTTCGTTACGGCCACTAGATGGCGATCTTCGCTCAGTTTTCAGGTTTTGTTACAATCCAGTCCACATTGTTATGCTTCACATTGGTTTATCAGGGCATGCTGGGAGTTGTAGTTCCCCTGTGGCTGGAGGCCTCTGATAGAGTTTGCTGTGTTGTGGCGCATGGTGGGAGTTGTCCTCCTCACTGGGTTCACTGCGTTGCTGGAGATGTAGCGACTACGTCCGGCAGAGTGTCACGCCCCCACAACGTGATGCTTGTTGCATTTGCAGAATGCGGACTGAGCCTGAGAGATTTGCGGATGCGGCTCTGGGTGTGACTGGAGTAGGAAATGTGACGGAACTCAAGACGGGGCAATTACTGGAATATATCTGGGGGGGGGCGGGGGGAGTTTGGTTTCAGGTGGGATCTGGTCAGGAAAGCTGGGTGCCGACCAATATGGCCGCCATTAGAGTGTTTGTAGTCCTGCCTGGCTATACACCGTAATGGCGGCCATATTGGCTGTGGCGCTCACTACCAGGGGGAGGAGCCTGACACAACCACACCTCCAACTACGCCTGTGTTGGGGGGCGGGATGAGATCCCATGGGGGTTATTAGAGGGCACCCCCCCCCCCCAATTGCTGATATCTCGCCCGTCTATAATAAGATTGGAGAAGTGACGGATTACACAACATTCCGCTTCCACTTCATATCGCCTCCGTCAGCGGACACTGAGGAAGCGGTGCGATGTTCTGCAGCCGGCACAAAGAGGAACTACAACCCCCCTCCTCCAGCACCGCAGACACTCCAGTCCAGGCCCTTCGCCCCCACCAGTAAACCCAATTCTCACTGCTGAGGGTTTGCTACAGTTGTATCCAGTCAGCAGCAATAATCCTCTGCTTTAGGCTGCATTCACACGACCGTATGTATTTGCGGATCCGCAAAAAAACGGATCCGCATGTCTGCAAAATACTGAAGAGTGTCTTCCGTATGTCAAAAAACGGATGAGGAAAAAAATCCGAAAATTGCGGAGGACATACGGAAACCATTCCGTATGTCATCCACAATTTGCGGATCCTTTCTCTTCTATGTGGCTGCGGAACGAGTTCTGCGGACAACGATAGGACATGCTCCATATTTTTGCGGAGTATAAATGCGGAACCACGGATGCGGATATTCTATTCACCCATAGGAATGAATAGAAAAATGCGGATCGGACGCGGAAAAAAAAAAAAGTACGGTCGTGTGAATGTAGCCGTACTCTAGTCACATCCAAAGCTGCATTCACAGTCGGCGGCAGCTGACTGCTGATCCTCTGGTTGGTTGCCGCTTTGCACGGTGGGAGGTGTAGTCTTTTCGGAAGGTCGCAGTGCATTGTGGGATAGCAGGTAACATTCTGACTGCAGCTCCGGATGTGACTGGAGTATTAGATCCAGCCCGGTCTGTGTATAGGTGCCGCTTGAAGGCTGACAACTCATTATTGTTTTTTATTTCCTTGAAAGTTGTCAGAGTCCAGCCTCTATTTCTTGCATCGCTGACAGAGCTGCACCGATTTAAAGGGGAACACCACAAAAACGTGTCCTAGAAATGTGGCCTCCCTGCGTGACAGTTTTCACGTTCAGATGTGTAAGATCTCCGGCATCTGAAGCCTCTCTACTGGCCATCTCTGTTTGTTGTCAGTGAATGGAAACCTACAGAGCTCATTGAAAGTGACTCCTGGACATGATCAGGTTTAAAGCCGCGTGTTCGCTGACAGCAAGCAGAGATCTAAGTACAAGCTATAATAAAACCCCCGGACACTGAATAGTATAGACGGCTCTTTACAAAATATACATTATTATGAAGAAAACAGAAGAAAACGGAAAGAAACACAATTTCGTTCTACACTGGTCCACGCCCCAAGAGCTGGCACTCTAATGGCTCGCACAGCTGTGGGGAAGTCTGTAATGTTATATTGCAGCGCGAGGACCAGAAGTCCCTGTAATAAATAATGGAGGCTCTAGGGGGCGACGCCTGGCGGTCTCTGGAAGGCACGTGGCTGGTCACAGTTCTTGGTCGCAGACTTGGCTTTGAGGCCGGAGGTCGCTGGTTTATGGCAGGCTGCTGATGTCTCTTCTGGGTGGGGGGCCCACGGGTTTTGGGGGTGCTTCACAGGCTTTTCCTTCAAACATCATGATGCTGGAAAGATAAAGAAAGGGTTAAAGAGGAACGAAAGCAATGGACTGTCCTCTCGGGCTGCAGCCCGTCTTCTCTCCCCGAGGCGGGGGCTGGGTTTAGCCGGGATAACTTGTGTCCACGCAACGAGAGCGGCCATTTTGTTGGAAGGAATCTCCTAGTTACTAATAGTGCAAAATAGATTTGCGTTACCGCCCTGTGGATCTGTAATGGGGTCTGCAGGATAATAAATCTACCAAGATAAATCCCCCTCCCCATTCCTAAACGGTGCCATAGCAGGACAGATTTGTCTTTCAGGTTCGTGGGAAAGCTGGGTTACTACCATGTGGAACTGTGATAGATTACAGAGTACTAGATGTGCCATAAATCCCCCGTCCTATCAGATCTTCTCTGGTGACAGTCGGTGCTGCTGAAGTGTGTAAGACTAGTATTATGGGGCATTATATGGAGAGGGGTATTAGAGGGCAGAACTACAGCTCCCAGCATGTTCAGTTATTATGGGGCATTAGTGGACATTATATGGAGAGGGGTATTAGAGGGCAGAACTACAACTCCCAGCATGTTCAGTTATTATGGGGCATTAGTGGACATTATATGGAGAGGGGTATTAGAGGGCAGAACTACAGCTCCCAGCATGTTCAGTTATTATGGGGAATCAGTGGACATTATATGGAGAGGGGTATTAGAGGGCAGAACTACAACTCCCAGCATGTTCAGTTATTATGGGGCATTAGTGGACATTATATGGAGAGGGGTATTAGAGGGCAGAACTACAGCTCCCAGCATGTTCAGTTATTATGGGGCATTAGTGGACATTATATGGAGAGGGGTATTAGAGGGCAGAACTACAACTCCCAGCATGTTCAGTTATTATGGGGCATTAGTGGACATTATATGGAGAGGGGTATTAGAGGGCAGAACTACAGCTCCCAGCATGTTCAGTTATTATGGGGCATTAGTGGACATTATATGGAGAGGGGTATTAGAGGGCAGAACTACAGCTCCCAGCATGTTCAGTTATTATGGGGAATCAGTGGACATTATATGGAGAGGGGTATTAGAGGGCAGAACTACAGCTCCCAGCATGTTCAGTTATTATGGGGCATTAGTGGACATTATATGGAGAGGGGTATTAGAGGGCAGAACTACTGCTCCCAGCATGTTCAGTTATTATGGGGAATCAGTGGACATTATATGGAGAGGGGTATTAG
The DNA here is from genome assembly GCA_033119425.1 of Bufotes viridis. Lineage (NCBI taxonomy): Eukaryota > Metazoa > Chordata > Amphibia > Anura > Bufonidae > Bufotes > Bufotes viridis. Next base: position 152,371,384 of record CM065597.1, read on the forward strand.
AGGGCAGAACTACAGCTCCCAGCATGTTCAGTTATTATGGGGCATCAGTGGACATTATATGGAGAGGGGTATTAGAGGGCAGAACTACAGCTCCCAGCATGTTCAGTTATTATGGGGCATTAGTGGACATTATATGGAGAGGGGTATTAGAGGGCAGAACTACAGCTCCCAGCATGTTCAGTTATTATGGGGCATCAGTGGACATTATATGGAGAGGGGTATTAGAGGGCAGAACTACAGCTCCCAGCATGTTCAGTTATTATGGGGCATCAGTGGACATTATATGGAGAGGGGTATTAGAGGGCAGAACTACAACTCCCAGCATGTTCAGTTATTATGGGGCATTAGTGGACATTATATGGAGAGGGGTATTAGAGGGCAGAACTACAGCTCCCAGCATGTTCAGTTATTATGGGGCATTAGTGGACATTATATGGAGAGGGGTATTAGAGGGCAGAACTACAACTCCCAGCATGTTCAGTTATTATGGGGCATTAGTGGACATTATATGGAGAGGGGTATTAGAGGGCAGAACTACAACTCCCAGCATGTTCAGTTATTATGGGGCATTAGTGGACATTATATGGAGAGGGGTATTAGAGGGCAGAACTACAACTCCCAGCATGTTCAGTTATTATGGGGCATTAGTGGACATTATATGGAGAGGGGTATTAGAGGGCAGAACTACAACTCCCAGCATGTTCAGTTATTATGGGGCATTAGTGGACATTATATGGAGAGGGGTATTAGAGGGCAGAACTACAGCTCCCAGCATGTTCAGTTATTATGGGGCATTAGTGGACATTATATGGAGAGGGGTATTAGAGGGCAGAACTACAACTCCCAGCATGTTCAGTTATTATGGGGCATTAGTGGACATTATATGGAGAGGGGTATTAGAGGGCAGAACTACAACTCCCAGCATGTTCAGTTATTATGGGGCATTAGTGGACATTATATGGAGAGGGGTATTAGAGGGCAGAACTACAGCTCCCAGCATGTTCAGTTATTATGGGGCATTAGTGGACATTATATGGAGAGGGGTATTAGAGGGCAGAACTACAACTCCCAGCATGTTCAGTTATTATGGGGCATTAGTGGACATTATATGGAGAGGGGTATTAGAGGGCAGAACTACAACTCCCAGCATGTTCAGTTATTATGGGGCATTAGTGGACATTATATGGAGAGGGGTATTAGAGGGCAGATACATTTACATCATATATGGCTGACAGACCCTTCTGCACTGTAATAGGATCTGGACTTTCGGGTTATCGGCCCTTTAAGTACGAGCTTTCCAGTGCGTTTATCCCCTGTTTATGTGCTTGGGGTTAGGAGCGGCCCGCCTGATATGTGGTATATGTGGTATACGGGGCGTTCTGCAGCGTGATACAAGCTAATAAATCCGGAGAGCCTTCTCCTAACCCAGTGATGGGCAACGTGCGGCTCTCCAGCTGTTGCAGAACTACAACTCCCAGCATGCAAAGCCTGTCTATAGCTATCAGCCTAATGCAGGGCATGGTGGGAGTTGTAGTTTAGCAACAGCTGGAGAGCCGCACGTTGCCCATCACTGCCTAACCTAATAGAGCAATTGCAAGATGAATGGTGAAGCATCTGCCCCCCTTCGGACTCCCCTGAGCGGAGTCTGTGCATCCGGTAACCGTACATTCGTGTCTGAATCCCCCTTAAAGCTGTATACCCACATTTTCTTTGCGCCTCCACACCATTCACCACCCGTGCTGCGGCACGATGAAAGGCAGACTCCATACAAAGTGCTGCCAGCGCTCCCCTCCCCTGAGCCCCCCGATTTCCTTCTCACGGAGCTCTGGTTGGGGCGCCTCATGGGAATGCATTGAAAGAGACAAGACGCACAGAAAACGGATTGTCTGGAGGTTAGGCAGCGTGCCACATGTGAGGGGGTCTCAGCCACTCCAGACCCCCCCGCCCCGGCCGGAGATAATGGCTGATAACAGAGAGGGATGAGGGGAGGACATCCACACAAAGGGCCGCACTGTTCCCACCCGGTGCTGCAGTAACTAGAGGAGAGCCCCCGATACTAGAGCCTCATCCTCCGAAAGGTGACGGGTAACCGGATCCCACAGACCCTGATGTCTCCAGAGATAAGAGAATATGATCCCCCTGCGGGGTCACAGGTAGTGAGGAGCGGCCCCCTAAAATCAGAAATCTCATCTGTCAAGGGGAAAGCTGGATGACAACCCTGTTGGCCCCCACACGGGTAATTATCCGGCTCTCCTGAGTGGGTGATGTATCTGCTGCTCAGGGCTGTAGGAAAGCTGGGTGGTCATCCCTGGGCTGTGAGAACAAAGAGGCGAATGATACTATAGGGACCACCTGGTATAAGGCACTAGAGGGGGCACACATAATGGGGGGCCATATTTGGCTACTTTCAAGAATTATGTTCTGGGAGCCTGGCCCCCACACACTAATGAACCCCCATAATACAGGCCAAAGTGCCTTTAACCCCCCCATAAGCAGTGTCGCCCCCCCCCACACAAAAATAGCACTAGTATTGTGCCCCCCCCAAACCATATCCAGTAGTATCCTCATAGAACATGCCACTGTTATACTCTCTGTATTTATATAGATCATACAGCCACCACTAGAGGGAGCTCACTACATACAGATTATACAGCCACCACTAGGGGGAGCTCACTACATACAGAATATACAGTCACCACTAGGGGGAGCTCACTACATACAGATTATACTGCCACCACTAGGGGGAGCTCACTACATACAGATTATACAGCCACCACTAGAGGGAGCTCACTACATACAGATTATACAGTCACCACTAGGGGGAGCTCACTACATACAGATTATACAGCCACCACTAGGGGGAGCTCACTACATACAGATTATACAGCCACCACTAGGGGAGCTCACTACATACAGATTATACAGCCACCACTAGGAGGGAGCTCACTACATACAGATTATACAGCCACCACTAGAAGGAGCTCACTACATACAGATTATACAGCCACCACTAGGGGGAGCTCACTACATACAGATTATACAGCCACCACTAGAGGGAGCTCACTACATACAGATTATACAGCCACCACTAGAGGGAGCTCACTACATAAAAATTATACAGCAACTACTAGAGGGAGCTCACTACATACAGACTATACAGCATCCACTAGAGGGAGCCCACTACATACAGATTATACAGTCACCACTAGAGGGAGCTCACTACATACAGATTATACAGCCACCACTAGGGGGAGCTCACTACATACAGATTATACAGCCACCACTAGAGGGAGCTCACTACATACAGATTATACAGTCACCACTAGAGGGAGCTCACTACATACAGACTATACAGCCACCACTAGAGGGAACTCACTACATACAGATTATGCAGCCACCACTAGGGGAGCTCACTGCATACAGATTATACAGCCACCACTAGAGGGACCTCACTACATACAGATTATACAGCCACCACTAGGGGGAGCTCACTACATACAGATTATACAGCCACCACTAGAGGGAGCTCACTACATACAGATTATACAGCCACCACTAGAGGGAGCTCATTACATACAGATTATACAGCCACCACTAGAGGGAGCTCACTACATACTGACTATACAGCATCCACTAGAGGGAGCTCACTACATACAGATTATACAGCCACCACTAGAGGGAGCTCACTACATACAGATTATACAGCCACCACTAGAGGGAGCTCACTACATACAGATTATACAGCCACCACTAGGGGGCGCTCACTACATACAGACTATACAGCATCCACTAGAGGGAGCCCACTACATACAGATTATACAGTCACCACTAGAGGGAGCTCACTACATACAGATTATACAGTCACCACTAGAGGGAGCTCACTGCATACAGATTATACAGACACCACTAGAGGGAGCTCACTGCATACAGATTATACAGTCACCACTAGAGGGAGCTCCGTACATACAGATTATACAGCCACCACTAGGGGGAGCTCACTACATACAGATTATACAGCCACCACTAGAGGGAGCTCACTACATACAGATTATACAGCCACCACTAGGGGGAGCTCACTACATACAGATTATACAGCCACCACTAGAGGGAGCTCACTGCATACAGATTATACAGTCACCACTAGAGGGAGCTCACTACATACAGATTATACAGCCACCATTAGAGGCAGCTCACTACATACAGATTATACAGCCACCACTAGAGGGAGCTCACTACATACAGATTATACAGCCACCACTAGAGGCAGCTCACTACATACAGATTATACAGCCACCACTAGGGGGAGCTCACTACATACAGATTATACAGCCTCCACTAGAGGTAGCTCACTACATACAGATTATACAGCCACCACTAGAGGGAGCTCACTACATACAGATTATACAGCCACCACTAGAGGGAGCTCACTACATACAGATTATACAGCCTCCACTAGAGGGAGCTCATTACATACAGATTATACAGCCACCACTAGAGGGAGCTCACTACATACTGATTATACAGCCACCACTAGAGGGAGCTCACTACATACAGATTATACAGCCACCACTAGAGGGAGCTCACTACATACAGATTATACAGCCACCACTAGAGGGAGCTCACTACATACAGATTATACAGCCACCACTAGAGGGAGCTCACTACATACAGATTATACAGCCACCACTAGAGGGAGCTCACTACATACAGATTATACAGCCACCACTAGAGGGAGCTCACTACATACAGATTATACAGCCACCACTAGAGGGAGCTCACTACATACAGATTATACAGCCACCACTAGAGGGAGCTCACTACATACAGATTATACAGCCACCACTAGAGGGAGCTCACTACATACAGATTATACAGCCACCACTAGAGGGAGCTCACTACATACAGATTATACAGCCACCACTAGAGGGAGCTCACTACATACAGATTACACAGCCACCACTAGGGGGAGCTCACTACATACAGATTATACAACCACCACTAGGGGGAGCTCACTACATACAGATTATACAGCCACCACTAGAGAGAGATCACTACATACAGATTATACAGCCACCACTAGAGGGAGCTCACTACATACAGATTATACAGCCACCACTAGAGGGAGCTCACTACATACAGATTATACAGTCACCACTAGAGGGAGCTCACTATATACAGATTATACGGACAGTACTAGTGTTATGTGCTCCTGTCTGCTCTGATATCTCTTTTGGGGCACAGGATAGAGGGGTATGAAGGGGTTAATAATGCTATACACTCACTGGTTAGCGCCTGTAGTACTCAGCTATTCCTGCTCCGCTCCATAGGGGTAGAGACATTATCTAGTGACTTTACGTTCCGTCTTAAGATATATTTAGATGTCGCTTTGTTTTGTCTGCGCCCCAGGATTCCTCTGGGGGGGACGCCTAATTGTGCGGTGCCTGCTGTGAACAGCTGCGCTCCACCCTGCACATCAGTCCTGGGAAGGGTGGAGTCCGGGGACCGCCACAAACACAAAGCTAATCTCCAAGTGCATGGGAGTGGGGTCTGGGGAGGGGGAGTGGGAGTGGGGTCTGGGGAGGGGGAGTGGGTTGGGGGGGGTGACCTTTGCTTCTGCAACACCTCTTATAGACCCCATGATGTCTGATAGCGGATTAAGACCTGTCCGTGAGCAGTATCTAAGCCTATCCTGTGTGATACTGTCTGCTGAGCTGTGTATCTAATACTATCCTGTGTGATACTGTCTGCTGAGCTGTGTATCTAATCCTGTCCTGTGTGATACTGTCTGCTGAGCTGTGTATCTAATACTATCCTGCGTGATACTGTCTGCTGAGCTGTGTATCTAATCCTGTCCTGTGTGATACTGTCTGCTGAGCTGTGTATCTAATCCTGTCCTGTGTGATACTGTCTGCTGAGCTGTGTATCTAATCCTGTCCTGTGTGATACTGTCTGCTGAGCTGTGTATCTAAGCCTATCCTGTGTGATACTGTTTGCTGAGCTGTGTATCTAATACTATCCTGTGTGATACTGTCTGCTGAGCTGTGTATCTAATCCTGTCCTGTGTGATACTGTCTGCTGAGCTGTGTATCTAATACTATCCTGCGTGATACTGTCTGCTGAGCTGTGTATCTAATCCTGTCCTGTGTGATACTGTCTGCTGAGCTGTGTATCTAATCCTGTCCTGTGTGATACTGTCTGCTGAGCTGTGTATCTAATACTATCCTGCGTGATACTGTCTGCTGAGCTGTGTATCTAATACTATCCTGTGTGATACTGTCTGCTGAGCTGTGTATCTAATCCTGTCCTGTGTGATACTGTCTGCTGAGCTGTGTATCTAATACTATCCTGTGTGATACTGTCTGCTGAGCTGTGTATCTAATTCTATCCTGTGTGATACTGTCTGCTGAGCTGTGTATCTAATCCTATCATGTGTGATACTGTCTGCTGAGCTGTGTATCTAATCCTATCCTGTGTGATACTGTCTGCTGAGCTGTGTATCTAATCCTATCCTGTGTGATACTGTCTGCTGAGCTGTGTATCTAATCCTATCCTGTGTGATACTGTCTGCTGAGCTGTGTATCTAGTCCTGTCAGTGCTGTGCCACACTTTTTGCAGGTGGCGGCGCCCGTGGGTTGGTGCCCGCTCTAGCGCTCTTGTCCGGGTTGGTGCCCGCTCTAGCGCTCTTGTCCGGGTTGGTGCCCGCTCTAGCGCTCTTGTCCGGGTTGGTGCCCGCTCTAGCGCTCTTGTTCGGGTTGGTGCCCGCTCTAGCGCTCTTGTTCGGGTTGGTGCCCGCTCTAGCACGGTGTGGGAGGCGCCATTCACTGACCCGATACTGAACAGCGCTTCTCCGTGAGATTATGAAGACCTGACACATTCACTGCCTGAGACGGAGCCTGTTTTCTTGCTGTCAGTGAATAGGAACATTCCTGTTTACATTCAGAGGCTGAAACGCTTCTGGACGTAATGTTTCTCACAGATGGGGGTTTGTTACAATGTATCCTGTCCAGACTATGGGACTCCATATACATTGTAACAAACTATCAGGACAGGAGAGAGATTGCTGCTGCTCGTGTGTTTAACTCCCAGAAGATTGTCTAGGCTGGATACAACTGTAACAAACTCTCTATGAGGATGCTGTAATTTACTGACAGCAAGCAGAGATCTTAAAAACGAGGGACTGCAACAGAAAGCCTGTAGTGTGCCAACCCCCCTTCCTGATCCTGAGTATTTGGCATTGGACGGCAGCTATAGCTCTGCACGGATCTCTATGGGGTCGGGAGTGTCTGCGGAGTTGCCCTTTAAGCACTTTGGCAGCAGTCGTACCTCAGGGGACACTAATGTGGTAGAACGGGTTCGGCTCGGTGCCGCCGGCTGTGACACAGCGCTGGGATTAATTGGGGTACAGTCATAGGCGGCAGATTACAAGGGAGAGGCGATGCCAGCTATGTATATAGGTATCCGGATGGACTACGGCTCTCCTGATCATACAGGTGTATCTAACTGAGGCGGGTGCGGCTCGGATACCTGTCATGGCTCAGTGATCAGGTAGAATGGTCTGGTGATGACGAGCTGCAGTTCTCTGGTGTCAGCCATTTATTCGCCCCCCAAACCAAATCTATGTGGTCTGTCCTATAAGGCTAGGGCCACACGGCGACCATTTTTATAATGATAGTCTACGGTGTCGCGCTGCGACTGCGACACGACAGTAGAAAAACTCCATCCAAGGTCGCAGTCGCAGCGCAACACCATAGACTATCATTATAAAAATGGTCGTGCGACGATGCTGCTGTGCAGTTATGCCCTACGTGTCGTCGTGTAGCCCTAGCCTAAAATGCAGGAAGCGCAGCTCTGAAGCACAAACTGCTGACACAAGTGACCGCAGCACAAAATGTGCACTAGTAAAATAATCGTACACCCGAATCTAGTATATGAGATGTAATACTCTAGTCACCACCAGAGCTGCACAGCAGACACTGGACCAGCAGAATCGCCGCTGCAGCTTTGGATGGGACTGGAGCATAAGCCATGATGTAACCAGGAGCTCTCTCGCTTGTTTATTGTCCTCCACAACTGAGTGTCATGGCCGCCATCTGCCTGGCACTGACTGGCTTACTGCTCGGCTGGTACATGACGGGGATGCCAGGCTGCCACCAGCTGTCGCCAGCTGCTCTGCTGTAGGAGAGTCACATGACCCAGCACATTCCAATGCCGGCGTCCTACACACTGGAATGAGATGCCCACGATCCATGAACCGCAGCGGGCAGCACATGCCAAGAATGAATCGCATTAACCCCGGGTCACCCCCATACATTCTATCCGCAGCGCACAGATAGGAGCTTCTAACTTTCCGTCACCTTGTTAATACCTACCTTCTGTTATGGCCTCATGCACACGGCCGTTGTTGTGCTCCGCGGCTCGGGCGCCGACCTATTCTCTTCAATGGGGCTGCAAAAGATGCAGACAGCACTCCGTGTGCTGCCCGCATCCGTTGCTCCATTCCGTGCCCCCGCAAAAAAAATAGAGCATGTCCTATCCTTGTCCGTTTTGCGTTTCTATAATGGGCCGCGTTCCGTTCCGCAAATTGCGGCATGAAACGTGGAGCAGCTTCCGTGTTTTGCGGATCCGCGGTTTGCAGACCACAAAACACCAACGGTCGTGTGCATGTAGCCTATGTCTTCTCCTCCAGTCACACCCAGAGCTGCATTCACAGTTGGACATTGCGGTTATGAATGCAGCTTTGGCTGTGAGTAGAGTAGATCCTGTTGTTCAGATGTTGTCGCTATCTTCTGGGGCTTTGCTGATAATTTCGTGCACCTTTCTAAATGTTCACCTCTGTCTCCTCCAGGTTCAGCCGGTGATCTCCTTCCAATGGACAGAGCGGCAGTCACAGGGACGATCCTGCTGAGGGTGAGTAAGTGTGCCACCTGCTTTTGAGACAAGTGTTGAGCAGCAGACGTGCGGCCTGAGACGTGAGACGACTGCTGCCTGCGCCACCTGTCACCAGAGCTGCCCCCCATGGGAATCATTACTGCACACTGCTGTTATGGCGGATGCTGAGGACAGGTCATCAGTATCAGAACAGGGGGGATGGGGGGAAGTCGGGCCCCCGCCGATCAGCTGTTTGGACAGGCCGCTGCACTTACTGGAGCTCTGGTAAGTGCCACCTCCTCCTCGCTGTTTAGCACCTTAGAGCACAGCGCCATCTATAGGATGGTGGCCATACTTGGTATTGCAGCTCAGCCCCATGCACTTGAATGGCTGTGCCTAGGTCATGTGACTGATGTATCATGATGTCACTGGCCTAGGAAGGGGCCTAAATGCTCACGGAGCGCCGCGGCCTCGTCGGCCGTCAATATCAAATTCCCAGATTACCCCTTTAACATTTGCTGGTATCGGAGTCACTCCTTTAGGGTATGTTCACACGGAGGATTTTCTGTGCTGAAATAATGGATCCGCGTTTTTTAGATTTTCATTCCTGCCCATTTTAATGGGAATTCTGGATGTGGATTCCCGGCAGAAGACAGGACAGGACATTTACGTTTTTTTCTGCTGTGCGCGGTTTTTAAAACTACAAGCGGGAAAAAGAGCAGTATGAAATCAATGGGGAAGCCCTGCTTTTTTTGGCGCAGGATCCACTGTAAAGTGTGCGCCAAAAAACTGTGTGTGAACATACCCTTCCAGTGAGGGCCACTTACATTTTGAGGATGGAGGACCTCTTTCCCAGCACCATCTTGATGAAGTCTCTGTAGCTGATGGTGTCGCTGGCCCCTCCGGTCACTTCTGAGATCATCTTCTTCATTTCCAGGTGGGTTTTGGGGACCCCAAGCTTCTCCATCATCATCTTCAGTCCCATCATGTCTAGAATGAGCGTCAGTAGGTAAGTGAATGCCGCACTGTATCGTCATCAAACGTCACATACACCTCTAGATATTAACAGGTGGGGGGGGGTCTGTAAAATGGGGTACACACATTGGGGGCCATTTCCTGGCATAGGGCGGCGGGTAGGACCTCCGCGGCCTGACTCATCTAATGACATGTCCGCCTGGGAGGAGGAAATTACATTTTTGGTGCACAGACAGCAAAAAGTGGGGCTTTTACGAAGACCTGTGTGTGACATGCCCGGTCTTTAGTAAATGACCCCCACTAAGTAGCCGTAGGGCTGTAGACACAGATGGATGTGTGACACCGATTGGGTGTCAAAAGGGCGGAGCAACCTGTGCACTGCTAACACTGGAAAGAATACGAATGTGCATATAGGGGGTGATTTATTTTCAGGGGAGTCTGAAAGGCGGGGTGACAATCGGCCATGGGAGCCATGACGCATCACTTACCGATTTCTCCTTGATCGTTTAAGTCAAATTCCATGAATTTTTCTAGAACAAAGAGAGCAGATGATGAGGATGAATCGTATACAATGAATCAAGGTAAACATTGTTACATTGTGTCCTGTTACACTTCGTGAGTGGCTCCTCCCCCCACGCCCTCATAGCTCTGCATTACAGAATTGTTACAATGTTGCAGAACAATGCATACAATTTCAGGATTGTCAATCACCGACCTGTAAATGTCGGCAATCACTGCAGGAAATGCTCATTACGCCGCCATACAACAATCGCCGTGAGTGTTGAATCAGCGCCGACACGCCTGCACCAGAGGCCGTATCAGCACATAGATATGTCAGCGCCCGATCCAGGAGATGTTTTCTTTCCTGTTCACTAATTATTATCTATAAGAGCTGAACATTTATGAACATTTTTATGATGACTATGAGAGCTTCTCCTACTCCAGCTGAGAGGCAGCTTTCTGCAGCAGGGACCTTCTCCTACTCCAGCTGAGAGGCAGCTTTCTGCAGCAGAGATCTTCTCCTACTCCAGCTGAGAGGCAGCTTTCTGCAGCAGAGATCTTCTCCTACTCCAGCTGAGAGGCAGCTTTCTGCAGCAGAGATCTTCTCCTACTCCAGCTGAGAGGAAGCTTTCTGCAGCGGAGATCTTCTCCTACTCCAGCTGAGAGGCAGCTTAATACAGCAGAGATCTTCTCCTACTCCAGCTGAGAGGCAGCTTTCTGCAGCAGGGACCTTCTCCTACTCCAGCTGAGAGGCAGATTTCTGCAGCAGAGATCTTCTCCTACTCCAGCTGAGAGGCAGCTTTCTGCAGCGGAGATCTTCTCCTACTCCAGCTGAGAGGCAGCTTTCTGCAGCAGAGATCTTCTCCTACTCCAGCTGAGAGGCAGCTTTCTGCAGCAGAGATCTTCTCCTACTCCAGCTGAGAGGCAGCTTTCTGCAGCAGAGATCTTCTCCTACTCCAGCTGAGAGGCAGCTTTCTACAGCAGAGACCTTCTCCTACTCCAGCTGAGGCAGCTTTCTACAGCAGAGACCTTCTCCTACTCCAGCTGAGAGGCAGCTTTCTGCAGCAGAGATCTTCTCCTACTCCAGCTGAGAGGCAGCTTTCTGCAGCAGAGACCTTCTCCTACTCCAGCTGAGAGGCAGCTTTCTGCAGCAGAGACCTTCTCCTACTCCAGCTGAGAGGCAGCTTTCTGCAGCAGAGACCTTCTCCTACTCCAGCTGAGAGGCAGCTTTCTGCAGCGGAGATCTTCTCCTACTCCAGCTGAGAGGCAGCTTTCTGCAGCAGAGATCTTCTCCTACTCCAGCTGAGAGGCAGCTTTCTGCAGCAGAGATCTTCTCCTACTCCAGCTGAGAGGCAGCTTTCTGCAGCAGAGATCTTCTCCTACTCCAGCTGAGAGACAGCTTTCTGCAGCAGAGATCTTCTCCTACTCCAGCTGAGAGGCAGCTTTCTGCAGCAGGGACCTTCTCCTACTCCAGCCGAGAGGCAGCTTTCTGCAGCAGAGACCTTCTCCTACTCCAGCTGAGAGGCAGCTTACTACAGCAGAGACATTCTCCTACTCCAGCTGAGAGGCAGCTTTCTGCAGCAGAGTTCTTCTCCTACTCCAGCTGAGAGGCAGCTTTCTGCAGCAGAGACCTTCTCCTACTCCAGCTGAGAGGCAGCTTTCTGCAGCAGAGATCTTCTCCTACTCCAGCTGAGAGGAATCTTTCTGCAGCAGAGACCTTCTCCTACTCCAGCTGAGAGGCAGCTTTCTGCAGCAGAGATCTTCTCCTACTCCAGCTGAGAGGCAGCTTTCTGCAGCAGAGATCTTCTCCTGTTCCAGCTGAGAGGCAGCTTTTTGCAGCAGAGACCTTCTCCTACTCCAGCTGAGAGGCAGCTTTCTACAGCAGAGACCTTATCCTACTCCAGCTGAGAGGCAGCTTTCTGCAGCAGAGACCTTCTCCTACTCCAGCTGAGAGGCAGCTTTCTGCAGCAGAGACCTTCTCCTGCTCCAGCTGAGAGGCAGCTTTCTGCAGCAGAGATCTTCTCCTACTCCAGCTGAGAGGCAGCTTTCTGCAGCAGAGACCTTCTCCTACTCCAGCTGAGAGGCAGCTTTCTGCAGCAGAGACCTTCTCCTGCTCCAGCTGAGAGGCAGCTTTCTGCAGCAGAGACCTTCTCCTACTCCAGCTGAGAGGCAGCTTTCTGCAGCAGAGATCTTCTACTTTTCCGCCTGTAGTTGGAACCTATAACTCCTTCACCTGCTTAGTAAAGCCCGCCCCTGCCTAAGATGAAGCACTCTCTCTTCTTATTATGTAGGAACTTTTCTGACCCTAGCTTCCAGATCCCTGCTCTGTCTCCAGTGGCCCCCGGCTGAGAGCTAGGGGCCCCGCTGTTTATTTTTACTTCATTTTTCATTTAGTCCCTCATCTTCTTTCCTGCGGTCGCCTGCCGCTCTCCGCCATTGCTCTGCTATTACTCCTCTCAGAGGTAATTATACATTATTAAGTCCGCTAATAAAAATGTCCTCAAATATGAAAAACAGAATTAAAACTCAGAGGAGCTGATGCTGCGAGCGACTAAAATCTGCATAACTGGCGATGTGGATAATAATCCCGCCACAGCCCGCCGACCCATCACACTGCAGGCTGTATCACACGTGACAGGATTAGATATATGGCTCAGCAGACAGTATCGCACATAATAGGATTAGATACACAGCTCAGCAGACAGTATCACACAGGATAGGATTAGATACAGCAGCTCAGCAGACAGTATCACACAGGATAGGATTAGATACACAGCTCTGCAGACAGTATCACACATAATAGGATTAGATACACAGCTCAGCAGGTAGTATCGCACATAATAGGATTAGATACAGCAGCTCAGCAGGCAGTATCACACATGATAGGATTAGATACACAGCTCAGCAGACAGTATCACACAGGATAGGATTAGATACACAGCTCTGCAGACAGTATCACACAGGATAGGATTAGATACACAGCTCAGCAGACAGTATCACACAGGATAGGATTAGATACACAGCTCAGCAGACAGTATCACACAGAATAGGATTAGATACACAGCTCAGCAGGCAGTATCACACAGGATAGGATTAGATACACAGCTCAGCAGGCAGTATCACACATGATAGGATTAGATAGACAGCTCAGCAGGCAGTATCACACAGGATAGGATTAGATACACAGCTCAGCAGACAGTATCACACAGGATAGGATTAGATACACAGCTCAGCAGGCAGTATCACACAGGATGGGATTAGATACAATGACTTCTTGTGCTCTGTTTATTACTAACTACTCCCCTCAGCATTTCCCACATTTGGTAACATTCCCGCGCACTTCCTTGGCTCTGCTGTGTGGCGCTATCATAGAGAACAGCGACAACCTTCTATAGTGACTAGTTGTCAGTGCTGGGGGAGGGGCGCCTTCATTATTAGGCAATATGTTCTATTACATTAGAATGGAAAATCCGTGAGACAGACGAGAACCTGTCTACCAGAAACTGGCGACTTTTCCAGGAAAGCAGAAGAGGCCGCGCTGAGCAGTTCCGTGAAGAGACGTCTTCCGCTGTCCTCAGTAATGTCACCCGATGACGGTGCACAGTTCACACAGGCCCCAGGTGACGTTGCGGTCTTGCGACGTGTGACTATGAGTTGCTTTGGCTTCTGCCCCTAAACCCTTGTCATATCCGCTAATATTCTGCCTGCAGTGTAAATCAATGAGGGGTTTTATACCCTGTACACATAAAAAATCATCCGGAAGATAAATGAGCGCGTTCAATCTTCTCGCGAATTCCATCCGGAAAACCCGCGGATTATCCTCAAGGAGCGTCAGCATCTATGAATCCACCTTTGGATGGCTATGTGTGAACACAGTCCTACAATGGGGCACATTTACTATGGGACTTGCAACTATTTTAGGCAACTTTTTTAACCGACCGTCTGACAATATTTAGTCTCTCTTTTCCGCCGTGTCCGCGAGTTGGGTGTGGCGGGGGAGCGTCAGGGCTGGCATAAGGACTGCCACAGATGCGCCTAATTTGTGACGAATCTAACGGTAGCGCACGGGGGAAACTAAGATTGGCGTAAAAAGCCGCTCTTAGTAAATGTGTCCAGTCCAGACAATCCTGAGATTGAGAGAAGCTTCCCGACTCCGCACTGACACACTGTAACAAACAAGACAGAAAGAATGGAGCGGGCAGAGCAGTGAACGCTCTGAGCCATCCTCCAGGACGATACTCCGTCCTCTCTCATCAGCCTTGGTGCAGTGGATTCTGATGAACGGTGACATCTGCCATTTGTACCAGCGGTCCCTGTAGATCCTGCGTCAGCGAGTGACTCCACATCATGGCTCCCGGCTCCACCGCCATAGAGGGGCCGGAGATTAATAGCGCATCAATCACCGAACTACCCCACGAGGGGCCGGGAGCTGAGCTAATTTATCTCTCTATCTCATATCTATCTATCTATCTCCTATCTATCTATCTATCTATCTATCTATCTATCTATCTATCTATCTACTTTCTATCTCTCTATCTATCTATCATCTATCTATCTAATTATCTATCTATCTATCATCTATCTATCTAATTATCTATCTATCTATCTCATATCTCTCTCTCTATCTATCTATCTATCTATCTATCCATATCTATCTATCCATATCTATCTATCCATATCTATCTATCCATATCTATCTATCCATATCTATCTATCCATATCTATCTATCCATATCTATCTATCTATCTATCTATCTATCTATCTATCTCTATCTATCTATCTCTATCTATCTCATATCTATCTATCTCTCTATCTATCTCTCTATCTATCTATCTATCTATCTATCTATCTCCTATCTATCTATCTTCTATCTATCTATCTATCTATCTCTCTATCTATCTATCTTCTATCTATCTCTCTATCTATCTCTCTATCTATCTATCTATCTATCTATCTATCTATCTCCTATCTATCTATCTTCTATCTATCTCTCTATCTATCTATCTCTCTCTCTATCTATCCATCCATCCTCGGCTCTTCCCGTTCTCCGTCTTGCGTGTGTTGCCGCCACAGTCAGCCTCTTGTACGTCCCTCTAGGTCTCCGTTCACATGCAGACGTCAGTCCCGCAGGCTCCAGCTCTTATTCTCTACTCGTTTTGGTGAAGGCTACAAAGCGGCCATAATATTATATGAAGAAATGATCCGTTAATAACGCGCCCGGAGGCTCAGGGCGGATAATGGCGATCTGCGGTATCTGTCATTTTCAGACCTTCCTGTTTCTGTAATCGGAGGCCGCCGCGAATCCCCCCCCCCCCCCTCCGAATTTACCCACAAGACGTGCTTTATGTTTCCTTAACCGTCCTGAATCATGATGGGGAGGGGGGGCTTCCTGTTTTTTTGCTGGATTTGTGTTTTTGGGGGGTGATTACTTTTGCATCAAGCTCGTATTTTAGTGGGGGGGGGTGGTATTGCCTCTGAGCTCTCAGAAAACCCAAGTGAAGTGAGAAAGTTTGGGTTTAGCGCGACATTCCTCGCCTCCTTCACCCTGATCCTCCTTTACCACCGATGATCTAAATCCCAGAATCGGTCACTAAAGACCCCCAGGTGTGAACACAAAGTGCATTGGGTGGAGCGCCCCTTTAATTTTAATACCTGCTACTAGCGGGAGGCGGAGCTGTGACAACCTGTCTACAGGGCATGGTGAGGTCAGGTATGTGACCACGTTGTCAGTTATTCTGATACTTGTTACCTGCACTGATACATTGTAACAAACTATCAGGACAGAGGAGAGATCAGTGCTGCTGGTGTGTTCAGCTCACAGAGCATTGTCTAGACTGGACACATTGTAACAAACCTTCAGCTGTAGAGTACCAGGTCTGTATGGGTTTTCTGCTTGTAGATGTAAGAAAGGATGCTCCAGTTCACTGACAGCAAACAGAGATCTTGAAAAATAGGGATAGCATATTCTGCCCCAGATGGATGATGGTTCCCTATGGTGGGACCCTAGCTGCTGACATACGCCCCCGGCCAGCTCATGACTATGAGGCAGATGATTGGCTGAGCATCTCACATGCGGTGATGTCACTACATCAGACATGATGATGTCACCGCAGTCCGGCCCTGACTCTGACTAACATTTACCATGTGCTGTCTCAAGCAGTTGGCAGCTCTATAACAGTGATATGTAGGAAACTATGTGAACCCCCAGCGTCATGTGACGGAGATCAGCGGGATCAGCGGCAGATGTGTAACAAGACTCCCATTGTGCTGCTGGATCTCATCCCGCTCCATGTTTGGCTTCTCTCGTCCCTTCCCCTGTGGACACTGAAGATTCCTGGCCCCGACCTTCCCCGTCCCCTCAGACGGAACAGCTGAGCGTTCCAGTGCAGGGCGTTGGAGTCCACACAATAGGGACCTTGTGGAACCGCGGTGAGGAGGCCGAACAGTCAAGGCTTCCAGTGTGTGACAGCGAATAACCCCCCACCTACAGCCATAACATTACCGGAGCTGCGAGCGCACTGAGCGGCCGAGGAGCGGAGAGAGAAAAACGTACGCCCACTGTCCATATATAATTATATACAGGAGATGCCCAGGTTATACCCGCTGTACATGTATAATTATATACAGGAGATACCCAGGTTATACCAGCTGTACATATATAATTATATACAGGAGATGCCCATGTTATACCAGCTGTACATATATAATTATATACAGGAGATGCCCAGGTTATACCAGCTGTACATATATAATTATATACAGGAGATGCCCAGGTTATACCAGCTGTACATATATAATTATATACAGGAGATGCCCAGGTTATACCAGCTGTACATATATTATTATATACTGGAGATGCCCAGGTTATACCAGCTGTACATATATAATTATATACAGGAGCTGCCCAGGTTATACCAGCTGTACATATATAATTATATACAGGAGATGCCCAGGTTATACCAGCTGTACATGTATAATTATATACAGGAGATGCCCAGGTTATACCAGCTGTACATATATAATTATATACAGGAGATACCCAGGTTATACCAGCTGCACATATATAATTATATACAGGAGATGCCCAGGTTATACCAGCTGTACATATATAATTATATACAGGAGATGCCCAGGTTATACCCGCTGTACATGTATAAATATATACAGGAGATACCCAGGTTATACCAGCTGTACATATATAATTATATACAGGAGATGCCCAGGTTATACCAGCTGTACATATATAATTATATACAGGAGATGCCCAGGTTATACCAGCTGTACATATATAATTATATACAGGAGATGCCCAGGTTATACCCGCTGTACATGTATAATTATATACAGGAGATACCCATGTTATACCAGCTGTACATATATAATTATATACAGGAGATGCCCAGGTTATACCAGCTGTACATATATAATTATATGCAGGAGATACCCAGGTTATACCAGCTGTACATATATAATTATATACAGGAGATGCCCAGGTTATACCAGCTGTACATATATAATTATATACAGGAGATGCCCAGGTTATACCCGCTGTACATGTATAATTATATACAGGAGATACCCATGTTATACCAGCTGTACATATATAATTATATACAGGAGATGCCCAGGTTATACCAGCTGTACATATATAATTATATACAGGAGATGCCCAGGTTATACCAGCTGCACATATATAATTATATACAGGAGATGCCCAGGTTATACCAGCTGTACATATATAATTATATACAGGAGATGCCCAGGTTATACCCGCTGTACATGTATAAATATATACAGGAGATACCCATGTTATACCAGCTGTACATATATAATTATATACAGGAGATGCCCAGGTTATACCAGCTGTACATATATTATTATATACTGGAGATACCCAGGTTATACCGGCTGTACATATATAATTATATTCAGGAGATGCCCAGGTTATACCAGCTGTACATATATAATTATATACAGGAGCTGCCCAGGTTATACCAGCTGTACATATATAATTATATACAGGAGATGCCCAGGTTATACCGGCTGTACATATATAATTATATTCAGGAGATGCCCATGTTATACCAGCTGTACATATATAATTATATACTGGAGATGCCCAGGTTATACCAGCTGTACCTATATAATTATATACTGGAGATACCCAGGTTATACCAGCTGTACATGTATAATTATATACAGGAGATGCCCAGGTTATACCAGCTGTACATATATAATTATATACAGGAGATGCCCAGGTTATACCAGCTGTACATATATAATTATATACAGGAGATGCCCAGGTTATACCAGCTGTACAGATATAACTATATACAGGAGATACCCAGGTTATACCAGCTGTACATATATAATTATATACAGGAGATACCCAGGTTATACCAGCTGTACATGTATAATTATATACAGGAGATACCCATGTTATACCAGCTGTACATATATAATTATATACAGGAGATGCCCAGGTTATACCAGCTGTACCTATATAATTATATACAGGAGATACCCAGGTTATACCAGCCGTACATATATAATTATATACAGGAGATGCCCAGGTTATACCAGCTGTACATATATAATTATATACAGGAGATGCCCGGGTTATACCAGCTGTAGATATATAATTATATACAGGAGATGCCCAGGGTTATACCAGCTGTACATATATAATTATATACAGGAGATGCCCAGGTTATACCAGCTGTACATATATAATTATATACAGGAGATGCCCAGGTTATACCAGCTGTACATATATAATTATATACAGGAGATACCCAGGTTATACCAGCTGTACATATATAATTATATACAGGAGATGCCCAGGGTTATACCAGCTGTACATATATAATTATATACAGGAGATGCCCAGGTTATACCGGCTGTACATATATAATTATATACAGGAGATGCCCAGGTTATACCAGCTGTACATATATAACTATATACAGGAGATGCCCGGGTTATACCGGCTGTACCTATATAACTATATACAGGAGATGCCCAGGTTATACCAGCTGTACATATATAACTATATACAGGAGATGCCCAGGTTATACCAGCTGTACATATATAATTATATACAGGAGATGCCCAGGTTATACCAGCTGTACATATATAACTATATACAGGAGATGCCCAGGTTATACCAGTTATGATCAGTGACTCCAGCTTCACTGGAATCCACTTCGTTGTATAATAAGAGTTAATCTCTCCACCATTCTTTACAGTGCAGGTCTGCTTGTTCACATTGGCTGCTTTGTGTTATTACCTGGATATAATATTTTCCTATTTTATGCACTGATATAGCGCTACTATATTCCGCAGCACTTTACAGACATTAAAATCCAGAATGATTATAAACTAAAGGGTCTAAACCCCGAGAGGGGAAGCGGTCACCCTTTTGAGGTAGGCGGGGCTTACACAATGGGGAGGAGCCTGTGTGATTGCATTGACTGTAGTCTGGCACTTACTCTTAGCGCATGTCAGCTTTTCCTCTATGTCCTCCATATCCATGTACTTTTCATCTGTAAGGAATTCCTGTAAAATAGAATAGAAATGAATATCCTGTAAGAATCCTCCGTTTTATAACAATCGCTGTTCCACGTCCCGCCCTGTGCGGACTCTTTAGGATATTAATTGCTGTGACCTGCAGTACCTCCTTTCACCACTTTGCCAGTGATGACAATGTTTTACTATAGAAAAGCCTTGCAACAGCGCCCCCTCCCCTGAACTAGTAACTTCAGAACGCCGTAAAAGTGGAAGAAAGCGTCGGCTGCAAATATCAGCGGCATTGTTATAATCTGCCGAACTAAATCTATAACCCGGCCACCGTTAGAAGGTCCAGTCTTCTGTCCCTTTTATCGTCGCGTACAATCTGCCTGGCGTATAATGGGGGTTGTAGTGACTCATTAAACCTGAGTTTGGCGCGATAACAATGTTGGTTCCGCCTCGCTCTCTTTGATGTCAGATCCTCTTCTAACTTCCTTTTAATCAGCAGGAAAAACAACAAAATAATTGAAAAAATAAACCTTGTAATCCACGTGACGAGGAAGTAAGGGGTTAACGAGGGGGTTGTCCTGAGAGCAGGGAGAAAGTCCCTAGAATATAAGTCTTGGAGACGTCTTCTGCGGACCAGCGGGGGGCGTCCTTTATTAGTGCTATCTGTTTCCGGGAAAGCTGGGTGACGACCAACATGGTGGCCACCACAGCCCTGCAGACCCCTCCACGCACCTCAATGACAGATCATTTTTCTTTTTAATGGAAGATAAAGACACGTGTCTGTCACGCTTGGTGCTATCGGTTGTGGCGCTTGAGGGGTTAAATGCGAGAAGAGTCGGGCCCCGTGGGCTCTTCTCCTCCATGGCTGGCATACATCAATACGCACAGCGGTCTCCGGGACGCCATCGCAACATTGTCTCCCCCCCCCCCAGCTATTCACAGTCTCTATTCATGTACGGTGGCGGCTGCCGGCGGGGGTCTACAGCGAGGCTGTGGGAACGCTGAAATCCGTGCGGAAACTTCCCAATGCACACCCCCTCCCCCGTCCGGCCAGAGTGAGGCTGGTATTAATCGCTGCGCCATGTTGGCCAGTGGGCACCAGTGCCTTTAGGGTTGTAGATCTGTCCATTCAGAGCTTCGTGAACAGAATGCCAGAACTGCAGTGAATACTGACACAGGCAGGGTTGTAAATTGGCAGGTCGGTAACCACTGCGAGCAGCGTCATGGCGGCCTATCAGTGATAGTGTGCCTCCTTAAATCCGCTGAGCGTCTCATGAGACTTTCCCTATTTCATCCTAGTCTAAAAATAAGAAGCTTTAATTTGGCGTCGGTAAAAATAGAATTTATCCATCGCTATCTCCTTATAAGTGAAAGATTGGCGCGATTCTGCGGATGGCGCGTCTCTCCCCCACACAGGGCAGATAACCGAGCACAGATAAGGCAAACGTCAGTCTCGCCAGTATGGATACGAATTAAGATTCCTGGTGGATAACACATGGAGGCCGTAGGATATCTGGCGACTAAGAGGATAATCGCGCTGAAGCCCCCGATAATGAATCCGCAATGCGAGGGTGAAGGGGGGGAGGGGCGGCTTTAAGAGGCTCAGGTTGGTCACTAAATGGCGCGGTTTTGCAGGTGTCCCACTTTTAACGCCTTTTCAAACATTTCCTTTAAGTACTGCAGCTTTTATGTTATACCATAGGGCAGCTTATAAATACCGCCCATAGCAACCAATCACAGCACAGCTTTCATCTTCGAAGAGCAGGGTATGAAATGAAAGCTGTGCTGTGATTGGTTGCGATGGTAGTAGTGGACAGTAATCACAAATCTCATTTCCAAGGCTTTTCGTAAATGCCTCACGACTTTGGCGCCATTCTAGTATCACATGACATGCGCCTTATGAGAATAGCCCATGGTAACCAATCACATCCCAGATTTAATTGTCTTATCACAGGTTATTAAATGTAAGAAGCGATCTGATTGGTTGCTATGGGCAACTTTTCAAACCGTGAAAGAGGATCATAGATAGCAGCCAATCAGATCTAAGTTTTCATTGTTTCAGTGCCATTTAGAAAATGCAAGAAGCCTCCTGATTGGTTGCTAAGGAAAACCTCATCACTTCCTGTTTGTACTGTTTTCCGGCATGATGCCTTGATCTGGAGTGATTACCCATAGCAACCAATTAGAGCCCAGTTCAAATACAGGTTAGGATATAAAAGGAGAGATCTTATTGGTTGCTACGGGCTACTGCTTATTTGCACTAATCTTTACATATTTGGTCTCAGAGCACATAGCAGCCAGTCAGATTCTAGCTCTTATTTTTCTAATGTAAGCTAGAGAATGAAAGGAGAGATCTGATTGGTTGCTATGCGCTACTGCTTATTGGCACTGATCTTCACATAGGAGGCCTCAGAGCACAAAGCAGCCAATCAGATTATAGCTCTCATTTTTCCATAGTAAATTAGAAAATGAAAGGAAAGATCTGATTGGTTGCCGTAGGTCTCTCCTCCCATTGTGGTCTCTGTCTTGATTTTCATTCATGAGGCCCACAATACCCTCACTCGGCTTTCTCCTCTGATAGGGAAGCTGCCATTTCCCATAAAAGGAGTCTGGAGCTCGTACCCTCCTGGGATTCGGCTCCTTTCTCCGTCTGGAATCCCAAATATTCTGGCTTCACAGAAGCTTTAGAAGAATCCTTTCCTGCGAGAAGTGGTTACGGTAACCGTGTCATTCGCCCCTCGAAGCTGCGCCACGGACACAATCACGTATATTTAATATTTCACAGTACAAATGCCGGACAGTGGATATTTTCTAAAAGTCGTGACATAATAGACACGTATGCCGCTGAGGTTGTAGGATATGGCGCTAAATGCAGCGCATGTCACTATCTGGCGCTCATAAGGGTTGTCAGGGTTGTCACCCACACTTTAAGGGCCCATAAATCAAGATCCCTGCACTCTGTTTCTCCCTGATCACTATGCGTGTCAGTCTTCACTGCAGTTCTGAAATTTCGGAGGCCCAGGATGAGCAGGTCTTGGAGAGGCTAGTGTACCATGCTGCATTTACGCTAACAAAACTGGCGCCAGTTGGTACGGATTGTGCTGCTGCGGATAACGACCTATCCCGGGTGTATCCACCCTTAAAGTGGCCCATTAAAGGCAATAATGCTGAGGTCAGTGTCGGTGGGCGCTGTCACATGATCACCACATTTATTAACCCCTTCCTGTCCCGCTGTAGTAGATGGAGCGCTGGGAAGGTGACGCACTCTGCAACAGTAATTAACTAAGTTCCCCCCGGAATTGGGGCAAATTCAATATTAACCCTTGGAAGTGCAGAAAAGCTTTGTCTGAGTTCTATCAGTTTCCGGAAAAGCTGGGTTTGCGGCGCGGAAAGCAGGGTATCTGCCGTATGAGGCGTATCACCCTGAAACTTGACGTAAATTCACCTGTTTTCTGTTCCTGGAAAAGCTGGGTGACAATCAATATGGCTGCCACGGTCACATGGTGTCATGTGAATGGCATTCAGAGAGGTCGGGGGTGGGGCAGGGAGGTTTCGGCAACACGAGAGAGCGATAATTAAAAGCCGTGATGTCGGGTATAATTAGTCGGAGTTTATACAGTGATTATGATCCGCTGTGGGTTATAAAACAACAGGCAAAATGTCGCCATTAAAAGCTCTCACATAAGGGGGCGCACAGCATCGGAGAGGGGTCTGATAAAAAGCGAAATCAGTCTAGATCTCTGCTTGCTGTCAGCTCACTGATTCAGTCTTGTTTCAAGACGCCGAAATGACCTTATACTTGTCACAGCTGAGGGTTTGTCACCGTTGTATCCGGTCTAGAACAATCCTTAGCACATCAGCAGCACATGTCCCTCTGCTTTCCTGAGTGTTGCTACAATGTATCAGTCCAGCCTGCGTAGTGCGCAGAGCATTGTGTAGACTGGATACAATTATAACAAACCCTCAGCTGTGAGAAGCGCAAGGTCAGGGCAGGTTTCAGCCTCGGGAAATAAACACAGTGTTCCTGTTCACTGACAGCAGACGGAGATAGTGAAAAATTCAAAGTCGGATAGAAAGTTGCAGATGTTTTCACTGTGAAAGGTGAAGTTTTCATGGTGATTTGGCCCCTGAGTCATGTGACCGCAGACCCGCGAGCTGATGACAGGCGCACCCAGACACAGTCGTAACCGTAACCGTAACTGTAATCGTAAACCGTAACCGTAAACCGTAACCGTAATTTGGTGTCTCTAGTCTCTGTAGAGTTAGACAAGTGTCTGCACCAGAGATATCATCAGGCGGAGCCCCTGTGATCAATCTGGGGAAGATCGAAGATCACACCATCTACAGGATAAGGCCTCATGCACACGACCCTATGGCTTTTTCAGTATTTTGCGGTCCGCAAAAAATATGGATGACGTCCGTGTGTGTCTGTTTTTGCTGAACGGAACAGCTGGCCCCCGATCGAACAGTCTTATCCTTGTCCGTTATGCAGACAATAATAGGACGTGTTCTATCTTGGAACGAAACGGAAATTAGGAAACGGAAGGCATACGGAGTACCGTCCGTTTTTTTTGCGGACCCTTTGAAATGAATGGGTCCGTATACGGAACGCATAAAACGGAACAAAAACGGACTGATACATGTTACTTGCACTGACACATTGTAACACACTATGAGTTCAGGAGATAGATCTGTGCTGCTGCCACTGCTAAAAATCGCAGAGTAACGCCTAGGCTGATACACTGTAACAAACCCTCAGCTGTGAGTAGTATTAGGCCTGCACAGATTTTATCAATTTAAACAAGAATGTTTCCATTCCCTGACAACATGCGGATATCTTGACTATAGTAAGGCACTGATACAAGTCTATAAAAAATGTGCAGAACTTTCCGTTATCGGATGCTGGCGCCGTATTTGCCCGTTTTTCCACACCGCTCTGATGTACAGGGTTGTGTGTGCTGCATTCACTCCGCCGGGTGCAGGAAATCTCTGCACGGCCTTCATGAATATATTTATGGCTGAAGCAGCGGCCGGGATCATGGTCTGTATCACCCGCCGGATCAAGGGCTTCAGCTGCGGGAATTAGATTTTGCAGGTGTGTTCTTTGCCGCGCTGCGTGTATCAGAGATGGAACGTCCGGAGATGAGACCCGGTGAGTAGAGGAAGTGATACTGCCGGAGACACGCCGCTGGTACAGGGCCCACACCACAGGCCACGGCTACTCACGGAGGCTTAAAGGGGTTGTCTCATCATAGACAATGGGGGCAGATCGCTAGGATATGCCCCCATTGTCTTATAGGTGTGGGTCCCACCGCTGGGACCGCACCTCTATAGAGAACAGAGCCCCGCTAGGCTATTTCCGTCGAACCCATAGAAGTGAATGGGACTGGTGGCCGGCCATGCGCGGTATGCTCTATGGGGAGCCGGCTTGGTGGTGGTCGGACCAGAGTCCTTCAGCCACCACCTTGTGGGGCTCCATTCCTGATACAGGTGTGAGTCCCAGCAGTGGGACCCGCATCTAAAAGACAATGGGGGCATATCCTAGCGATCTGCCCCCATTGTCTATGATGAGACAACCCCTTTAAAGGCTAGGTACACCTTTGGAGGCAATTTTTGTTTGATTGCATTTTACTCATTTTTGGCTAAAAATCATATTTTCAATTTATTAAAAATATTGAGCCATTCTGTCACAAAGGGTTAACGGTTTTTCGGTGTGACTTTTATGTTCACTTTGTGCTGGACATCTGATAAACCTGTTCTTTAAAAGATCATAAACACTTATTTAAGACACATTCTTATCAGTAAGAGAAGGATTGAGCTATAACGAGTGTTTATGAGCAGAGATAAGGAGCCAGTCAGCTCCCCAGATGACGGAAAAGAGAGAAAACCCACAGGCTGCTTCTCAGCTCTGTACAGAGAAAAGGGCTCTATATTTTTAATAAAATAATTTTTTAGCTCAAAATAAGTACAATGCTGTAATAAAATAAAAGGTGTACATAGCCTTTAAGTCATATCATACCATACTATTTCGTACCATATCATACCTTACTACATCATATCATACCATACTATATCATACCATACTATATCATACCATACTATATCATACCATACTATGTCATACCATATGTATCATAACATACCATCATATTATACCATATATATCATATCTTATAGATCACATCATGTCATATACTATATATCACCATGCCACATAATGCTATAACACGTCATATCATACCACATCAAATATATCCCATACCATGTCACATAGTATATATACCACCATACAACATCACATTACATCATACTATACCACGTTATATCATACCGTATCATATATTACATCATATCGTACCCCATCATGGCATACCATATCACATAAATAATACTATATCATCTCCTACTAAGGAGAATTTCCCAATCTGTGGATGGAACTACAAGTCTCATAATCCCCGCAGAAGTAACAGCAGCGCACCCTCATCTCCTATGAAAGTTTTTCTACAGAAAGTCACCAAAAGTTTTCCTGGAGCGCGTGACAGTGCCACCCAGAGTGCCCGCTGCCGCCTCACCTTGTTCACCTCATCCAACCTCTTCTCTTGCTGCGCCTTGAGGAGGCCAAAGGCTCTGCCACCTGTGTGCAAGGAATGAGAGGATCAGAATGAGGGTCCCGTCTGCATCATTCACACTGGGGCCCCCATACCCAGTCAGTGATTTGTTAGGAGGACACTTTGGAGCTGCTCTTACCTTGGGTGTTGTTGTTGCACGTCATGCTGAACAGAGTGCTGGGACTTTCTTCAGGACTGGATTCTGATCTCCTGAGCTGTAGATGCAGACGCCTCTGTCTCCTTCGCTCTGCAGCAGATGGCCACAGGCACCCGCTTACATAGGTTGTTGTATCCAGCCCAGCCCAGCTAACACAACCATCATGCCCTCTTACTCATCCTCAGCATTAACATACCACCCCCTGCTGCCCAAAAAAGAGAATGCAGCTAACTGCCCGGAATTCTATTCTGCAAGATCCGATACAGCCCATGAGCTAGGGTGGCACCCAGTCTGCCGCCATTCATTTCATGGGGTGAACACCTGGTGACCATAGAAATAGTATTCCTCCCGAATGTCCTGTCCTCTATTTGGGGCTTTAGGCCTCTCACTGGTTTATTCGCCATTGCCACCTTTGTCTGCAGCCATCTTGCTGCAGCTCGTCTTCTTTCATTTTTCCTCATATAAACAAATTGTCTTTTCCCATCAATTGCATCTTGTAAAAAAAAATATATATTTTTTGTAACTTAAAATTCAGTGTGAGCCTGGAGTGAGACCCCATTGCGGTCCCCTAAAATGTCTGTTACATGGAGGTTGCAGTTCCCAAGATCCACCTTACTCCACAGCGAAGTGCTGAGATCATTCTCCTCTCAGGAGTCTGCACGGGACACCATCACCTTGACCGAATCCAGCAAGGACTTACTATATAGACGCCATTATAAGGCTTCTCTGGTGTCATAGAGCTAAGCCAGACTGGCCCTCAAAGATTTGGTGGATTGTATATGAGGGGGGCAAAGACATAGCCAACATCAACCCAAGGGGCAGGACAGTGGTCAGTACATCAATAACGTAGTCCCAATTATTCTTCTTTACCCATGACCAATGTAAACACGAACATGAAGAAGACTGATCAATCGCACATTGGGCAGCTTAGGAGGCGCGATATCACGTGAACCAGAAAGATAGTCCTACAGGGATAATAGCTATAGAAAACCATCACTTTGTAATTATATTACTTATCTCGAGTTATATCCTGTAATCTACTCCAGAGCTGCACTCACTATTCTGCTGGTGCAGTCACTGTGTACATACATTACTTATCCTGTACTGAACCTGAGTTACATCCTGTATTATACTCCAGAGCTGCACTCACTATTCTGCTGGTGCAGTCACTGTGTACATACATTACTTATCCTGTACTGATCCTGAGTTACATCCTGTATTATACTCCAGAGCTGCACTCACTATTCTGCTGGTGCAGTCACTGTGTACATACATTACTGATCCTGTACTGATCCTGAGTTACATCCTGTATTATACTCCAGAGCTGCACTCACTATTCTGCTGGTGCAGTCACTGTGTACATACATTACTTATCCTGTACTGATCCTGAGTTACATCCTGTATTATACTCCAGAGCTGCACTCACTATTCTGCTGGTGCAGTCACTGTGTACATACATTACTTATCCTGTACTGATCCTGAGTTGCATCCTGTATTATACTCCAGAGCTGCACTCACTATTCTGCTGCTGCAGTCACTGTGTACATACATTACTTACACTGTACTGATCCTGAGTTACATCCTGTATTATACTCCAGAGCTGCACTCACTATTCTGCTGGTGCAGTCACTGTGTACATACATTACTTATCCTGTACTGATCCTGAGTTACATCCTGTATTATACTCCAGAGCTGCACTCACTATTCTGCTGGTGCAGTCACTGTGTACATACATTACTTATCCTGTACTGATCCTGAGTTACATCCTGTATTATACCCCAGAGCTGTACTCACTATTCTGCTGGTGCAATCACTGTGTACATACATTACATTACTTATCCTGTACTGATCCTGAGTTACATCCTGTATTATACTCCGGAGCTGCACTCACTATTCTGCTGGTGCAGTCACTGTGTACATTACATTACTTATCCTGTACTGATCCTGAGTTACATCCTGTATTATACTCCGGAGCTGCACTCACTATTCTGCTGGTGCAGTCACTGTGTACATACATTACTTATCCTGTACTGATCCTGAGTTACATCCTGTATTATACTCCAGAGCTGCACTCACTATTCTGCTGGTGCAGTCACTGTGTACATACATTACTTATCCTGTACTGATCCTGAGTTACATCCTGTATTATACTCCAGAGCTGCACTCACTATTCTGCTGGTGCAGTCACTGTGTACATACATTACTTATCCAGTACTGATCCGGTACTGATCCTACATCCTGTATTATACTCCAGAGCTGCACTCACTATTCTGCTGGTGCAGTCACTGTGTACATACATTACTTATCCTGTACTGATCCTGAGTTACATCCTGTATTATACTCCAGAGCTGCACTCACTATTCTGCTGGTGCAGTCACTGTGTACATACATTACTTATCCTGTACTGATCCTGAGTTACATCCTGTATTATACCCCAGAGCTGCACTCACTATTCTGCTGGTGCAGTCACTGTGTACATACATTACTTATCCTGTACTGATCCTGAGTTACATCCTGTATTATACTCCAGAGCTGCACTCACTATTCTGCTGGTGCAGTCACTGTGTACATACATTACTTATCCTGTACTGATCCTGAGTTACATCCTGTATTATACTCCAGAGCTGCACTCACTATTCTGCTGGTGCAGTCACTGTGTACATACATTACTGATCCTGTACTGATCCTGAGTTACATCCTGTATTATGCTCCAGAGCTGCACTCACTATTCTGCTGGTGAAGTCACTGTGTACATACATTACTGATCCTGTACTGATCCTGAGTTACATCCTGTATTATTCTCCAGAGCTGCACTCACCATTCTGCTGGTGCAGTCACTGTGTACATACATTACTTATCCTGTACTGATCCTGAGTTACATTCTGTATTATGGTGACAGTTGAATAGAATTCCAGGACTGACACGGTGCAGGTTTATATGTCAGTCAGGGTATGTGGAAAGTTGGTTTAGTGTCTGTGTGTGGTGGTTATTCTTGGGTGTCACTGTGGGGCAGTCCTGCGCCCCTTTGGCTGTAGATGAGGGGTAGTGACCCCTGCAGCACATTGGGGGCTCTGTTCTGCTCTGGCCTCACGTCTGTGACTTTATGGTCAATGTGAATGGATGCCGTAAACCGTCCATGAAACGCGCAGTCACGCGTAATCTCCGTTCCTGCAGGAGGATCCATGAACCAGGTGTGACTGACAGATCCATCACGGACTCCCCTCAGCTGACTCCTCATCTGCCACGACAAGGAGACGTCCTGGCCGCACGTTTAATCTGACACATTTTGGATTAGTGAGCATCTGTTTGCATATATTTTGGCGCCCAGCCGAGAGCGGTTCTTGGGGAGTGTAGCGGAGGATGCAGAGTATTGTTTGCTGGAGGCTGCAGTATAGATTGTCAGAGAAGTCCTCTCATTATCCTCAGCCCGGGGATTAGAACCTCGGCTTCATCTCCAGTGCCTGCAAATAATCATAGACGATGGGGAGGGGGGGGGGGACGACGACAAGGAGACCGCCGGTCACACACAACCTGCTTCTAGGACATGAACGTTCATGATCTTCATAAAACACCAACGCGTTTTAGGCCACCTTGAAGGATTCACTTGCCATCTTGCAGATTTGAACCACAACTCCACCTTCAACACAAGACATCTTTTAGCACAGATCATTCTCAAATCCATTTTCAGCTACCTATTTGGTTGTCAGCACCCATCCCCCACGTGACAGTGAGAGTATACAGACTGATTGCGGCTCTGAAGCACGTATCACAGTCCAGTACCCTGAAATGGGCATGTAGTTCTGATATAGTCTTACACGGAGCTCCCTGTATCCACATCCCCATCAGTATCTACAGGGTGCAAATGCCCTTTAAGAAAGCGACTCCGCTTTCTGTACAGAGAACCAGAAAGATCAGGCAGGCGTCCAAAAAGTGAGGCGATCACTCAGGGGGCTCCGGCTGATCCGAACTCGTCTCCACCCAACAGATGTTGAAACGAGGCGTCAAGGACCTTAAACCGTTTTGCGCTGCGAGCTGACACGTCCCCTGCGCCAGTAAACGGCCTCGCCGCCCCCAGCTATTCATTCCCTCTCACTTATACCCGTCCCGAAGACACAAAAAATGACCTCAAATAGGGAGTTAACACCAAGCAAGTGAGAGGCGAGAAGCAAGGCCTGGCCATATCAGATATTCGGAGCCTGGAGCAGAAAACGCTGAGAAATAGAGAAGAAAGAGACGCGAGGCTGAGAACGCCTCAAATATTGCTGATAACTGCCCCATAGTTCAGTATGCCGCCAGATAACACAAGAGGAGGCGGCAAAAAAAGAGTCCTGCGATAGTGGTAACCTGCGCTTTAATTGAGCACGGCTCTAAAGCCGAGGCGTGAAGGGGCTCAGTCACTGCCATACTGCGGAGGGGAGCGTTTTATGGGGTCATCATCGGTACGTCTGTCCGTCCAGTTATCATCGGGCACAGAGTCTGCAAATTTGTAATATTTTCTAGCCGTCTGGGGGGCGTTCCCTAGTGGAAAGCGGTGGGGCTCAAGAATGTCTTCTGATTTGGGGTTCAAACACCGGAATCATGCCTATGGGATCCATAGGCTCCATTACCCATGTCTTAATGGGCCCCAGATGTCAAATAAAGGGCCCCTTGTGCAACACATCTGCAGAAAACTTCAGTCTCCAGTTTCTGAAGGTTTGATACAATTTATCAGTGCAGGAGCAATGTATCAATCTGGAGTTCAGACCGTTGAGCTGACTAATTGTCCAGACAGGATCCAACTGTAGCGAAACCTCAGCTGTAAGAAGTTGAAACACAGACTATATTGTAAAGTTGCAGAGCTCTTCGTTATATAATGATTAAAGGGGTTTTCCAGGACCTGAGGATAGGCCAGTAATATTGTATCACTAAGGGGGCGACTCGCTGAATATGGCTGCCAGGGAGTTTCATCATCGTATCAATAATGATTAGTTATGACATAGCTATTGATGTGGGAGGTGATTAGGATCCACACATATCCCTATGACAACTCTGAACTGACCAGGGCACGGGACAGCAAGTGTTTGTCATAGGGGCACTGGAAAATAGAGATTCAGATACCCCTCAATGAGTGACACAAACGTGGACATTAGTAGTGGACTGTATGCATATGTATCAGGACTGTAAACTGTGGATCCTCAGCTGTTGGGAAACTACAACTCTCAACATGTCCTGACAGCCAGTCAGAAGCTCCCAAGTCATGCTACAGTAGGTAAAGCTTCATTATTAATGCTGTATTCCAGCCAAGGATGTGGGATGAAAGCTTGTGAAACGCGTCAGCAGGAGGAACCTCTCTAGTTTCCACTGTCACCCACCTGCCGTGTGTTTTTTAGCTTTATTCCGGTTGCTCACTTTCCATCTCTTAAAATCTTCAAGAACTGAATATACACAAATGTACAATGTCTGCACTAAGCAAGGCGATGCTAATCTGTATAACGACACTATTATCCCCGGATTGCAGAGCTGGCCTCTCTGCCTGCTAACTAGATTTAGGGTTTAGTGTCAGCTCTCATGAGAGGCAGAGATGCTGAGACAGACACCTCACCATGGAGGAGGAAGCCGAGGAGAGGGTAGAGATGTCACCACCTGTTCAGTCTGAGAGCTTCTTCTCCAGTCGGCAGAGACCACTACATGTGGAGTAATTACCCGACACTCACAGACTAATAACTGTTCATATCCTACAGAGACTGGTGACAGAAAACCATATAGACAGGACCAGAGTAATACTGCTCCATGTGTACAAGACTATAATATAATACCGCCTCCTGTGTACAAGAATAGAACTACTATAATACTGCTCCTATGTACAAGAATATAACTACTATAGTACTGCTCCTATGTACAAGAATATAACCACTATAATACTGCCTCCTATGTACAGGAATATAACTACTATAATACTGCCTCCTATGTACAAGAATATAAATACTATACTGCCTCCTATGTACAAGAATATAACTACTATAATACTGCTCCTATGTACAAGAATATAACTACTATAATACCGCCTCCTGTGTACAAGAATATAACTACTATAATACTGCTCCTATGTGCAAGAATATAACTACTATAATACTGCTGCCACGAACAAGAATATAACTACTATAATACTGCTCCTATGTACAAGAATAGAACTACTATAATACTGCTCCTATGTGCAAGAATATAACTACTATAATACTGCTGCCACGAACAAGAATATAACTACTATAATACTGCTCCTATGTACAAGAATATAACTACTATAATACTGCTCCTATGTACAAGAATATAACTACTATAATACTGCTCCTATGTACAAGAATATAACTACTATAATACTGCTCCTATGTACAAGAATATAACTGCTATAATACTGCCTCCTATGTACAGGAATATAACTACTATAATACTGCTCCTATGTACAAGAATATAACTACTATAATACTGCCTCCTATGTTCAAGAATATAACTACTATAATACTGCCTCCTATGTTCAAGAATATAACTACTATAATACTGCCTCCTATGTACAAGAATATAACTACTATAATACTGCCTCCTATGTTCAAGAATATAACTACTATAATACTGCTCCTATGTACAAGAATATAACTACTATAATAATGCTCCTATATACAAGAATATAACTACTATAATACTGCTCCTATGTACAAGAATATAACTACTATAATACTGCTCCTATGTGCAGGAATATAACTACTATAATACTGATCCTATGTACAAGAATATAACTACTATAATACTGCTCCTATGTACAAGAATATAACTACTATAATAATGCTCCTATGTACAAGAATATAACTACTATAATACTGCTCCTATGTACAGGAATATAACTACTATAATACTGCCTCCTATGTACAAGAACATAACTACTATAATACTGCTTCCTATGTACAGTAATATAACTACTATAATACTGCTCCTATGTACAAGAATATAACTACTATAATACTGCCTCCTATGTACAAGAATATAACTACTATAATACTGCTTCCTATGTACAAGAATATAACTACTATAATACTGTCTACTATGTACAAGAATATAACTACTATAATACTACCTCCTATGTACAAGAATATAACTACTATAATACTGCTCCTATGTACAGGAATATAACTACTATAATACTGCCCCTATGTACAAGAAGCAGAGCGCCATTGATGATTAATGTGCCATTGGCCGCTGTCTGCGCCTCGTTGTGTTGGTCACATGATCGCGGGGTGGATTCTAACATCACATCTATTTCTCTAGAACAAGGACCCCATGACTTGCTCGGCATATGGAGCGGTGAGATTCATGCTCGGTGTCAGGCGGTACCAGCTGGGGTCTATATCTCTTTCTGAAGGTCTACCTATTATTAATGAGACATTTTGGAGCTGCGAGGCGCGGGTTTTGCGGTCCTCCAGACGATCACAGGGGTCGGACACTGCGCGGCTGTTCTTTTTTTTATGATTCTCAGTCAAAGCGTCACTTTGAATAACGGGGATCTCTGTTTTTACCGCCCAGTCGCAGTATTTCCATGTCCCCCCCACTCATATCTTTGACAGTGGGCCGCCGATGGATTTGCACTGGATGGCAGAACCTCCTTGGTGGAATTTTCTCCATTGCGTAAATTATTGCCGCGCCGTAATTCTGCGCGCTCTGTTTTAACTTTTATTGTTGATTCGCTGCCGGCAAAAAAGTACATTCTGTCCTTGTTAACTTCTGCATGTAAAGGATCTCCGCACTCCGCTGACCGACTTAAAGGAGAACTCTGCTGACAGTTCAGCGGTATTATTTTTATTGATCTGGTAATCTCTGACTTACCTAAGGTCATGTCAGTCTGGGGAAGTAACTACCTACCTGCAGCGAGAGGGATCGCCAACTGTAGTGATACAAGCAGGTCGGGTGTCCCTGTAAGGGTTTGGAGTGGGGAGGGGGGGTCGGGGTTCCTACAATTCACCATTTTCTTCCTCCTGATCCGTGTATAATTAATCTGTCATTTTACCTGATTATGAAATTGTTGGCTCAGGATCGGAGCCGCAGGCGGTTGAGATCGTGCCGTGTGAATGACAACCGCGCTGCGGATAAGTAACGGCCAGGGGAGGGGGAGGAGCTAAAAGAGCGACAACCGCTGCTGTGCACAACATGTGCCATGCCACTGTCATCAGCGGTGATACGTGTGTGGAGTCCGGAATCGGCGATAAAGCGGATGGACGGCGTCCATTATTGTGCTCCCGCCTTGTGGTTTGAGTTGCTCATTTGCATACGTCCGTTTATATGTATCAGTTATGTTTACAATGTTCTGCAACAATGTATCACCACGGCTGCACTTCTTATCTGTGTACAGGGGCGTGCCAGAAAACTCTTTGTAAAAATTGCGCCACTTTGTCGTCTGAGTCCTAGCGGTCGGACAATCCACCATGGGGGGCTCCACACCTGATCATAACGCCCCCTACCCTGGTGCTCCATATTTGTTATCGTGGTGGTTTTGACCCACGTATTGCCCCCCCAGGTGGATCCCCTGCCCCGCCGCTCGCCCACAGCGTTCTCCATGGCACTAAAACTCTCGCTGATCTACGTCCTTGGATGAATATTTATCGCCCTCCCCACCCTCGCCCTGATTTCCTCTTCTGGCTGGAGTCATATTTCTTCCCCTGACGTGCCCTTGTATATGGCGCTCCCTGTCCTTGGCCCTCAGATCTGATGTACAGAATGTGCGCACGTGCCAGATGCTTTCCTGTCTTGGCCCCCTCCGCACCCCTAAAAATGCTGTAAATGATTGCAAGCTCACATACAATACGGCGTCACTGATACTGCTGCAACCACCAGCTTCCAGGCTCTCTGCAGCGCATACACTACTCTAGTCACTGGGCAGATCGGCCGCTCAGGGGCCTGGGAAATTTGGGTGGGAGCTCTTGTAGACCAGATTGCTTGTCACCCAGCTTTCCCAGAAGATGTGGAGTCAGGGACTGTTCCTCTGCATCAGTGTAACAAAACTTGTGGCCCATCGGATGTTGCAAAACCACAACTCCCAGCATGCCCAGACTGTCAGAAGCGGTCCGTGCACGCTGGAAGTAACAGGTTTGCAACAGCTGGAGAGCCACAAGGTGGGCACACTGGCCTTGAATAGTAAAAACCACTTCTGTCAGGTCGCTACCCACGTTCTACAGCAGGGGGCAGCAGTGACCATAAGATACAGCTCCTCCCACAGTAAGGGGCCTGATGGACGAAACGAAGGGACAGTGTCGGACTGGGGTACTTGGGGCCCACCAGTTTAACTGGTTCTGCGGGCCCACCAGTGTAACTGGTTCTGGGGGCCCACCTTAGGGCTCCTGCACACAAACTTTCCATGTCTGTACCGTTCCCTTCATTTCAATGGGGCCGCAAAAAAATGACTGTGTGTGTATTCCACCGTGTCTGTATGTCCGCATGGCCGATCTGCAGAATGATAGAAGATGTCCGATTATTCTCGGCATTACAGACACGGACGGTTCTATCAGAGGCCGGCACATAATGTGGATGCACGCACCCGGTATCCATGTTTTGCGGATCCGCAGACTGCAGAACATCCAGCGGTCGTGTTCCTGAGCCCTTACAGCGATAACAGAAATATATAAGATGAAGAAATACATTTTACTGGTGGGCCCTATGTCCCCCAGTCCGACGCTGCATGCAGCGCACACCAATCACTCAGTGAACACATGTGGGACACAAGACACTTAAACGTGGCTCACATGCCACTGATGCATATGTCACATGCTGCACAGATACGTAGAACATATATAGCACACACCAATCACACATAGGAAACACGCAATAGGGTCCCTATAGTGTGCAGGCACGGCCACCGCTGCTGGATTACACGGCGGTCATAACCACGGATACGCGCTGTGTATAATGTGATGGAAAGGAGGCAATATGGACGCAAGGGTCTTAAGACCACGTTCCCTTGATCATGGGGGTCCCAGCAGTCAGACCCCCACCAATCAGACACTTATCACCTGTCGTGTCAGAGCTGTTTCACCTTTTCACATTCCCTATCCTTAAAGGTTTTCTTTGGGTGTAAATTTTTTTTTTTAAATCTGCCCCAAAATGTGTGTCAAACTAAAATAGTAGAGCGCTGGCTATTTCCAGTGGTCCCAAATAGAATAAATGGAGCAGCAGGACGTATGTGTGGCCACACCATAAAAAGGGGGAACAGGACCCGTTCCTGGGATCAGTTGGGGGCGCAGAATCGGACCCCACTAATCATATACTTACGCCCTATGGTGTGGGGAGGATAACATGAAAACCTGCACAACCCCTTTAAATCCTCCACCACCAGGATCTCTTTACATGGAAGCAGTGATGCCTGTAAATACGGAATATCATCACTGCCGCCATGTAAACCCTACGTGTCAGTACTGGAGAATGGGACGCACTGGGCAGAATTTTTCGGGACAAGGTCCAACCCCCTTTACAGGTCCACAACCTTTAACAAAGCCGAAGCAAAGGCGCTAGAGGAGCAAAGGGCGGACGGTCATAACTGAAGCAGAGGCATTAGGGTCACCTGAGGCAGGGTAATAGTGGGGGTCCTGCAGCAGGGGTAACTGGAGAGGAGGCAATATTAGGGGTGCATTTAGAGTGGGGGCATCTGGAGCTGGGGCACTAATGGGGGTGCACCTAAAGCAGAGGCATTGGGGGGACCTAGGGCAGAGTCCTCCTGATGCCACTCTGAGCTCTGCAGAGAGCAGCGCACATACACAGATCTGAATCTGCTATAAACAAACCCCCTATTTCCCCCTTACAGTCTCCTACAGCTCACTACTGTCACACGCCTGAGAGCCCAGCACCGCAGAGGAGTCCTTCTCTACAGCAGACAGTTTTCTGATAGCAGGGAGGGCAGGAGGATGGCCAGACATGTTCTCTCCTCCTTCACAGCCAGCAGCCGAGAAGTCTAGAAGATACTGTGGGGCCTCCTGTACAATGTACACCAGTAGAAGGCTGCATCACTGTGCGATACTGCCACCTAGTGGCTACAATAACTACAATACACAATAATTATCTCTCCTGAGGAACAATAGAAATAATTACTCCCCCGTGCAGGAGACTGGGGGCCCACCGAGGAATCCCTCGCCTCCCCAGTGGGCCAGTCCGAGCCTGAGAAGGGATGTAGTACTATTACTGCTGTCACCAAGGAAAAGAAGGAAGGATCCCGGCTCTAGTTTTATTAATATCAGCAGTAAATGGAGTTGCCCTTTAAGCCCATAAAAACACTTTATGGCATCACAGCAAAGTTTCTAGAGAAACAAGTCACAAGAGACCAATACAGCTTCATGCTACTGTTGTCAGCAGATTATCACCCCCTCATCGCTCAGATTCTTGATGGGTCCCCAGAGCTCACTGGTGCTTGAATAGCTGATTATATTAAATTTTACTTAAAGCGACAAAACTGAATAAAAGACGCCAGACATAGGAAAGTGAACAACTGAATTACATCCTGTATTATACTCCAGAGCTGCACTCACTATTCTGCTGGTGCAGTCACTGTGTACATACATTACATTACTTATCCTGCACTGATCCTGAGTTACATCCTGTATTATACTCCAGAGCTGCACTCACTATTCTGCTGGTGCAGTCACTGTGCACATACATTACTTATCCTGTACTGATCCCGAGTTACATCCTGTATTATACTCCAGAGCTGCACTCACTATTCTGCTGGTGGGGTCACTGTGTACATACATTACTTATCCTGTGCTGATCCTGAGTTACATCCTGTATTATACTCCAGAGCTGCACTCACTATTCTGCTGGTGCAGTCACTGTGTACATACATTACTTATCCTGTACTGATCCTGAGTTACATCCTGTATTATACTCCAGAGCTGCACTCACTATTCTGCTGGTGGAGTCACTGTGTATATACATTACTTATCCTGTACTGATCCTGAGTTACATCCTGTATTATACTCCAGAGCTGCACTCACTATTCTGCTGGTGCAGTCACTGTGTACATACATTACTTATCCTGTACTGATCCTGAGTTACATCCTGTATTATACTCCAGAGCTGCACTCACTATTCTGCTGGTGCAGTCACTGTGTACATAGATTACTTATCCTGTACTGATCCTGAGTTACATCCTGTATTATACTCCAGAGCTGCACTCACTATTCTGCTGGTGCTGTCACTGTGTACATACATTACTTATCCTGTACTGATCCTGAGTTACATCCTGTATTATACTCCAGAGCTGCACTCACTATTCTGCTGGTGCAGTCACTGTGTACATACATTACTTATCCTGTACTGATCCTGAGTTACATCCTGTATTATACCCCAGAGCTGCACTCACTATTCTGCTGGTGCAGTCACTGTGTACATACATTACTTATCCTGTACTGATCCTGAGTTACATCCTGTATTATACTCCAGAGCTGCACTCACTATTCTGCTGGTGCAGTCACTGTGTACATACATTACTTCTCCTGTACTGATCAGGACTCACATTCTCTATTATACTTCACAGCTGCACTCACTATTCTGCAGGCTTTAGAGCTAACATTCCCCAGCCTTCCCTGTATGCGTAGTGTCTGCACAGACTTTATTCTGGCGGGTGGCGTCCTGTGAATGTATCTTTTCAGCAGGTCCAACGTTCATCTATTGTTTCCAATAGAATTGTGATTGCAGCTCTGGCACGTTTCAATCCTCAGCTACCTAACTGAACAGAATCCCAGAGCTGTGGTGAAGACTGACATTATACCTCCAAAGAGCGGTGGGGGATAATTTTAGTATAATAATTCTATTGGAGAGCTGGATGACATCCATGATGTGCACTGTCGAGGCTGCGCTCTATAAATCTCGGGCCGTCGTGTTCGGATTCTATTTGCTGCCCGCTGATGGCGGAGTGGACGGGGGTGTGTCCCCCGGGTGCACCCCCTGATTTTATGTTTGCCAATGGCAGAGCACTCCTCTTCTGATCAGTGCAGTGATGGCTGTGGCCCCGTCGGGGACCAGGACCTCCCCGGTTCCTGCGCGCCCGCATCCTCCACCACATGCCCTGCGCTTCTCCGGCTCCAGCTGAGCCGCCTGATTGTAATGTTGAGAATGTACGTGATTTACGGGTTTAATTTCTCGCCGTAATCTCCTGGGCGCCGTCGCCACTGTCTCCGCATTACCACCTTTTATTTTCTGCGTTTTGCTCTCTGTAAGAAGTCGCTTTCGGATGTTCCACCCTCCGGGTGCTGGGAACCCCGGCAACAGCTTTACAAAAATCCCCCCCCCCCCCCAAAAAAAAAACATCACACCCTCTTTATTGGATTCCATGTCGCCCGCGTCCGTATCCTGCGCAGCCCACCGCCTGCGTCCCAGGATTACAATGCAAATATTTGCTTCCAAAGACAGATGGATGAGGTCAAATGGCGCTTAATGGCCGACGCCTGTACCCGCTGGCGCCTTTACATGACGGAGAACAATGGAGGGAAAGACCCCGTTATTTCTAATAGTGACACATGGGGTGCAGACAGGCTGCGGGGTGTCGTATGGGCTGCGGCCAGCAGGTGGCAGACTTGTGTCGCACATCGGCCCCTGCAGCTGCAGACGCGCTCCATGGTTCTTTAGGGACCGTTCAGATAAAGAGCTTTGTCCCCGATTTGGAAGAAGTCTCGTCCGATTCCTTCCAGCAGGGAACGTATTCACATTCACGAGCCATTTATTTTCCTGGAAGCGCTCAATCTCACGTAATTTTGAAAAAGATGACGGCGCCAGTCGTAGCATTTGGCGGGGGCCCCGGGTGTCGCGCGGCTCATTCACGCTCTAAACCAATCTCACTGTACGGAATTTGATTTGCTTCATTCGTATAAATGAATCATCATACAATGTGAAAAGCGAAAGCCGACACATTGTAACGCCATACAGGAAACCGGGCGAGAGAGGGAAACCTGTTCACATGTTGCGTTCCGGGCTCCTATGCTATGTTGTTGTAAGGGCCCCACACACGTGACTGCCCCGACTTTTCTTTCCAAACCGCAGGTGGTTTTTATGGCGTTTTTTTTTAGGCCAGTATTCGGTGAACAGCATTATTTTTATGGTGGTTTATTTCCTACAAAGAAAAACACGAAAAGCTCCAACCTCCTGAACAAATGCCCGAAGAACGTCACCGGATTATCAAAAACATCACTACCGTCAGCTACTATCTTGGGCTGGCGGTATTACACCAAAAATACACGAAAAACCACAGTTTGTAAAAAACATCACTGAAAGCCGATGTGGAAAGTTAACTAAGAGGCGAAGAAGAAAAAAGTGTCTAAGTGTGTTA
This sequence comes from Bufotes viridis, assembly GCA_033119425.1. NCBI lineage: Eukaryota > Metazoa > Chordata > Amphibia > Anura > Bufonidae > Bufotes > Bufotes viridis. The sequence continues at coordinate 152,412,342 of CM065597.1, forward strand.
ACCCGACAACGAGCATCATAATTATACGTATGGCGTATTATAGCAGTTATATTCTTGTACATAGGAGCAGTATTATAGTAGTTATATTCTTGTACATAGGAGCAGTATTATAGTAGTTATATTCTTGTACATAGGAGCAGTATTATAGTAGTTATATTCTTGTTATAAAGGAGCAGTATTATAGCAGTTATATTCTTGTACATAGGAGCAGTATTATAGTAGTTATATTCTTGTACATAGGAGCAGTATTATAGTAGTTATATTCTTGTATAAAGGAGCAGTATTATAGCAGTTATATTCTTGTACATAGGAGCAGTATTATAGTAGTTATATTCTTGTACATAGGAGCAGTATTATAGTAGTTATATTCCTGTACATAGGAGCAGTATTATAGTAGTTATATTCTTGTACATAGGAGCAGTATTATAATAGTTATATTCCTGTACATAAGAGCAGTATTATAGTGGTTATATTCTTGTACATAGGAGCAATATTATAGTAGTTATATTCTTGTACATAGGAGCAGTATTATAGTAGTTATATTCTTGTACATAGGAGCAGTATTATAGTAGTTATATTCTTGTACATAGGAGCAGTATTATAGTAGTTATATTCTTGTACATAGGAGGCAGTATTATAGTAGTTATATTCTTGTTCATAGGAGCAGTATTATAGTAGTTATATTCTTGTACATAGGAGGCAGTATTATAGTAGTTATATTCTTGTACATAGGAGGCAGTATTATAGTAGCTATATTCTTGTATATAGGAGCAGTATTCTAGTAGTTATATTCCTGTACATATGAGGCAGTATTATAGTAGTTATATTCTTGTACATAGGGGGCAGTATTATAGTAGTTATATTCTTGTACATAGGAGCAGTATTATAGTAGTTATATTCTTGTACATAGGAGCAGTGTTATAGTAGTTATATTCCTGTACATAGGAGCAGTATTATAGTAGTTATATTCTTGTACATAGGAGGCAGTAGTATAGTAGTTATATTCTTGTACATAGGAGGCAGTAGTATAGTAGTTATATTCTTGTACATAGGAGCAGTATTATAGTAGTTATATTCTTGTACATAGGAGGCAGTAGTATAGTAGTTATATTCTTGTACATAGGAGCAGTATTATAGTAGTTATATTCTTGTACATAGGAGCAGTATTATAGTAGTTATATTCCTGTACATAGGGGCAGTATTATAGTAGTTATATTCCTGTACATGGGAGGCAGTATTATAGTAGTTATTTTCCTGTATATAGCAGGCAGTATTATAGTAGTTATATTCTCCCTCAGCGGACATAATGATGTATCAATGTAAATTCAGCATATTAAAGCTTTTCTAACGCCCCTCTCCATTGTGAGGCTCCTTCCTTTAGTCAGGTTCAGCAGTTCTCTCATCGGTGGTCTAGTTACTTCTCCTGTCCTTGCTGCAATCTAATCCTTTCTCATTGACTTTCTGCTGAGCTAGTCTGTAGAAGCTGAGCTGCAGTGTAAAGCATTGGGCAATTATAACATGGTTATCACCGAAAATAACTGAATGCCCAGACAGAATGAAAACCGAAGCCTTTAAAAGGCCTTCCCGTTTGCTTTCTGTCCTAATAGAAGTCTAAAGGAGCCGCCTGGTTCCCGTTATGCAAGACAGAAAACAAAGTCCTGTCGACAGGACTTTGTTTTCCGTCTTGCATAACGAGACCCAGACGGATCCGTTATGCTTTCCCATAGATTTCTATTAGGACGGAAAGCGAACGGAATGCCTTTTAAAGGCTTTGGTTTTCATTCTGTCTGGGCATTCCGTTATTTTCCGTTATAACCATGTGATAACGGACAGCCATAACGGAATCCCTAACGCTAGTGTAAACCCACCCTAAGGGTGGTACCACCAGGGTGAATAATACCAGTGTCCTTTATTTCTGGAGTGGGGGTCATTAATGGCTCCCTCACTTATTCATGGGCGACAGGCGCCAACTTTTCGTCCTGACCCTTTAAGTTCATCTTAATTTGCCGTCTTCGAGCCTCCAGCTAAATCGCGTATTCCGAGAAGGTTTCGGGGCCGGTTGTTGGGATCTCTCTATTCAGAGTGAAACACTTGATGGCTTCAGAAGAGATTTTCCATCAAATTGGACTCTTCAGACCTGAATGTTCTCCTCGGCGCCGCCATTAGATTCGTGAGTGTACTTTGCCGTGTCTTGGAGGAGGATATAAGCGGTTCCTGCCCGAGACGTGTAGTCATAAGCAAACGGCGCCGGGATGGAAATTGCCCCTGATTGGTTATCGTCTGGGACTCCGGCATCATTACCCCTGAAAGGTGCCTGATTGTTCCAAATTTGACGCCTTGGACCTCACTGCAAATGTACAATTTAACAACACGATTACGCCAGGAGATGCCAATGGGCGCCAATCATTCAACAGCGGAAAAATTCTCATTCTTAAAGGGGTGAGTAATTTTTTTACTCCTTTATCCAGCTCCTGCCCCTTATCACTTCCTCCCGTCCACAAGCCTTGGCGAAGCACGCTGTCCGTGTTATCAAAGTGACAAAGCCCCGCAGAGGCAGGATCGTGGCGTTATTATTTAGGCTATTGATTTAGAGAAAATAAATGGAAAAAAATGACATTATTTTTTATTAGTTTTTCTTTTTTTTTTTTTTTTTATTTAAGCAGTGCACGCTGTCATGGTCTTTAGCTATATGCAGTCCAGTCTCCTTTGGCCCCAATTCCACATCAGAAGACTCCAGTACCAGTGGCACATGGTGGGTGGGGGCCCCATTACAGTTACATTGGGGCCCGCGAGCTTCAAGTCACAGCAGACTACAGCCTTGAGCGTCATGTCATGTAAAACACGATGCATTCCTATGGGACGTCGACGCCGCACACGTCGCACTCCACCTCACCGTGCATGTAACCGGTCTAGGCCTACAATCAGGAAACGGGGGCTATTGCAAAAATCTATATTTTAAAGGGCGGGAACATGTTATTTTTTCCTTTATGCGTTCAGTCCTGGCCAGCTGGTCTTAATTATTAACGCGACCGTCATCCATGATCCGGTCATGTCAGTTGCTCCATTTTGTGCTAAGAAGCTTCAGGGTCCAGTTTAGCGTAAACCGGCGCCATTCTATAAATCTTGCTACCAGGGACGCCATTCATCGGAATATCGGAGCCTTTAGCACAGAGATCGGGGATCTCATCCTCATGTGAAGGGTTAATGGCGGTGACGCTAGCCCAGATGCTGCGGAGCGCTCGCGTGAGATAAATCCGCTTCAGCGCGGTTGATCTGGGATGCAGCGCGGCACCTGAGCTCCGAGGATCTGCACGCTCTCATCCTCTGAATTATTCAAGAGGCTGAAAGGAACACACAGTGCCGATCTCATGCTGCCGACAACCCCAAGAGCTGACAATCCGCAGCAAGCCAAGCGGTTATCATCATGTGTCACCAACAAAAAGCTGCAAGATGCGACATTGTAACGAGTCATTTCACCAGTGGGAGAGACAGCCAGGGCGTAAGACAGTCAGATGGCGCATGTGGCGTGGGCGCCCTGGCAGAAGATGGCAGATGTGGAGGAACATCTGGAGCCCCCGGCTGACATCTCACACTATGTGCCACCTGCTCCGCGGCATGGACTTATCACACACAGCTGCCACGTTGTCGCCGTGGCCCCAGTGGATGGGAAGATAGTACATCTGTACAGTGAAGCTCGAGATGTGAATCTACTCCCATCATCCTAGAGCTTACAATGGAATCTCCAAATCGCACACAATTTATCATCCCCATCATCCCTAGCCCCACAAGCTCACAATCTAATTCCACTATCACACAGTGTATCACTCCCATCATCCCTGGAGCTCACAATCTAATCTCTGTATCCTGCAATCCATGTGTCACCTTCATCATCCCTGTCCCCAGGAGCTAATAATCTAATTCCGTATCACATAGTGTATCACTCTCATCATCCTTGCCCCCAGGAGCCCACAATCTCATCTCACACAAATTGTATAAACTCCCATCATCCCTGACAATCTAATCTCACACACAATGTATTACTCCTATCATCCCTGTCCCCAGGAGTTTATAATCTAATCTCACACTCAGTGTATCACTCCCATCATCTCTGCCACCCGCGGGAGTTTGCAATCCAATCCTCCAATTTTACTTATAATGTATCACTCCCCATTATTCCTAGCCCCAGGAGCTCACAATCAAATCTTCCACGCAATGTGTCACTCCAATTATTCCATCCCTGGATGTTCACAATCTCCTCTCACACACATTGTATCACTCCCATCATCCCTGATCCCAGGAGCTCACAATCTTGATACAACCTGATACTCATCCCCCATATGTGATTTCTACACGGATACAGTCGGCACCCCTCCCGTTTTTCAGTCCGTCATATTTTGCATTAGACCTCTGCCCTCCTATCCCTCAATCTGCTTGCTCTGTGGAGGTGACAACCGCCCTGAGTCCATAGTTGTAGAAGTTGTCGCTGTCTTAGATTTTCTTATAATTTAACCTTTTTCTTATAAATTCTACTTTTCTGCACCCGGAAGGACTCCCTTCCCCTCTAGACATAGATATATTGCCCTTGGCTTGCTTTTTCTGTATGTTCCCCACCACCGAGGTGTGAGCCCCCCCCCCCACCCGAAAAACGTGAGAGCCCTTCTCATTATAAGGGGCGGACATTGCCCTTTTAAGAAGCGTCTGGAATAGACAGGCGTTTTGGCTTCTGCAGGAGGCGCTGACGGAGCGCTATCTGGGCAGCAGCAGCCGCCGTGCCCCCCTGGCCTGCGCCCCATTCATGTGACCGGTCCCGCCAGACGACCCATATGTCATTAGGTGTCACCTTTAGACATCGAGACACATTAAGCATCAGAAGAGACAACAGGTGTTGGGAGTTTAAGAAGAAGAGAGACGGGGGGCGCCCCCCCAGCCTGGCGGCCGCTGCTCATCTGCCAGCCGGGGAGCCGTGAGCAATTCATCTCTCAGAGCCCGGACTGGCAGCAGCTCAGGCTGTCAGAAGCCGGCTCAATATATGCTAATGAGGCTTTGAAAATGTGGAGCCGTGGGATCGGGCTTAGGAGCTCCCTAATACCTTTATAATGCACGGACAGCCCCCCCGCCCCCTCCCCAGGCGCCGAGCGCAGGAGCGAAGCACCAAACGGGAGGAAAGTTAGGAGAAAAAGTAGAATAAAGAAATTACAGATAAGAAGGAAGACGAGGAAACGAGCGGCGGAGATAAAGGGGAGACGACATGGCGGAGGGGAGAGAGCAGAGCGCAAGACTGCAACAGATAATGGGAGCGAGTGCTCTGGACCACAACCCAGGGAGCTGACAATCTATGGCGAGTCTGGCCCCCACCTCAGGGGCTCCACCAGAACCTCGAAAATATCAGACGAAAGTCCAACATCTGCATCATACCCCTGGACTGACACTGCCCCCTACCCCTGGACTGACACTGCCCCCTACCCCTGGACTGACACTGCCCCCTACCCCTGGACTGACACTGCCCCCTACCCCTGGACTGACACTGCCCCCTACCCCGGGACTGACACTGCCCCCTACCCCTGGACTGACACTGCCCCCTACCCCTGGACTGACACTGCCCCCTACCCCTGGACTGACACTGCCCCCTACCCCTGGACTGACACTGCCCCGTACCCCTGGACTGACACTGCCCCGTACCCCTGGACTGACACTGCCCCGTACCCCTGGACTGACACTGCCCCGTACCCCTGGACTGACACTGCCCCCTACCCCTGGACTGACACTGCCCCTACCCGGGACTGACACTGCCCCTACCCGGGACTGACACTGCCCCCTACCCTGGACTGACACTGCCCCGTACCCCTGGACTGACACTGCCCCCTACCCGGGACTGACACTGCCCGTACCCCTGGACTGACACTGCCCGTACCCTGGACTGACACTGCCCCCTACCCCTGGACTGACACTGCCCCCTACCCCTGGACTGACACTGCCCCCTACCCCGGGACTGACACTGCCCCCTACCCCGGGACTGACACTGCCCCCTACCCCGGGACTGACACTGCCCCCTACCCCTGGACTGACACTGCCCCCTACCCCTGGACTGACACTGCCCCCTACCCCGGGACTGACACTGCCCCGTACCCCTGGACTGACACTGCCCCGTACCCTGGACTGACACTGCCCCGTACCCCTGGACTGGCACTGCCCCCTACCCCTGGACTGACACTGCCCCGTACCCCTGGACTGACACTGCCCCGTACCCCTGGACTGACACTGCCCCCTACCCTGGACTGACACTGCCCCCTACCCTGGACTGACACTGCCCCCTACCCCTGGACTGACACTGCCCCCTACCCCTGGACTGACACTGCCCCCTACCCCTGGACTGACACTGCCCCCTACCCCTGGACTGACACTGCCCCTACCCTGGACTGACACTGCCCCCTACCCCGGGACTGACACTGCCCCCTACCCCTGGACTGACACTGCCCCCTACCCCGGGACTGACCGTGCCCCGTACCTCGGGACTGACACTGCCCGTACCCCGGGACTAACACTGCCCCGTACCTCGGGACTGACTACAGTTCACTACAGCTGAGCATGCGCTGAACTATCGGGGGAGAGGCAGCAAGACTTGCGGGAAGAACAGGAAACAGATAGAACTCTACTTGCAGCTCTGGTGGTGACTAGAGCACAAGACATGCAGATGGATAAAGAGGCGCAAAACAGCCTGGATCCAAAACTTATACATATCACCTGCACTGATACATTGTAACACTTTCACAGGATGGCAGAGATGTGTGTTTAACATGTCTAGGTCTAGTTTGGATACGATTGTAACAAAACTTCAGCTGTGAGACGTATTTGCTTGGGATAGGTTTTTAGGATCTTGATGTAAATATGCATGTTCCCTTCATGACTTCATGAATAGCAAGCAGAGATCTTGAAACTCTGAAGAAAGTAATGAAGCAGCGAGCTTCACCTGAATAGAGACTTGTGCGTAAGGAGGCAAGGAGAACCCGAAATGCGTGGGAGACAGGTCATTGATGGAGAAAGGTGGATTATAGGCTGGAGAAGACAAGACCCAATGGCTGAACTTCAACAGAGGATGAAAAAGAACGGGAGAAAGGTCAAGGAACGGGCAAAATAGCAGAGGAGGGTCCAAGAGAGGATGGAAGGCTAGAGAAGGTCAACCCCACTATTAGGAAACCAGGTGTGAAGAAGGAGATGGGGGGGGGGGGAATCCTGGACTCCCCTTAAATCATGGAATGGTATGATTCAGAATGGGGACCACCTGTGAACAGAGAAGACAAAAAGTAAACCAAAAACATCAACAGCCATGGAGGAGGTGGCGGAGATCCTGAGGGGGAAGATGATGACAAAGGAGCAATGGGGAGGAAAGGAGCGTCATCAAGTCACCAGCATGGAGAGCGAGACATCGAAAATAAGACGGGAGGAGGCGGCAGCCATGGGAGGTGCGATTACATTAAAGATTAAGGTTATCTGTGCCCCCCCATCCCTTGGCTGCAGAACAGAAAATCCAAGCAAGCTTTGTGGATTCTTGAAAGAATGCGGCGAGAAGCCCCCGAGGGTAACAAACAATCACAGACGCTCTCTCACTGACACAGTCCCTCACACCAGCGGTTTTCCCAGCGGCTGAGGGTTCCAGTAATTACACACGTACCTGTTGAGTATTGCACCCACTCACCGGCCACCGCCGCATCACATCACCCGCTATCGTGCCCTGTCCGAAGACCTGGAGGTGCCGGCTGGTCCATCCCTGATATAGATAAGAGTATATCATTTATAATGAATTATATATGGGCCTCATGGAAGAAACACTCATGCATTATAAATTTAATATACAGAAAGTGATATGGAGACTAAGTGTTACATTGTGTCTCGCAGGTTTCACTGTTGTTTATTTTTACACCATCTGATAATTTCAAATTGCGTCTGGCCAATCCACAATGGAGGTGACCCAACCTCCCGACCATGTTCATCCCGTCCTTTTGGTAATGGAGGTCGGGCAAACTTCAGCCTGAAATCCTCAATCCTCCTGACCTTCCCCTCCCAGCGTGGTATGGCTCTTTGATCTATCGGTCAAAGGAAAGTCCCCAAGGAGCAGAGCAACCTTCAAGTCTTCTTGTCAGGAGCATCTTCCAGCAACGCCCAACCTAAATCCCTTCCCCCATGCTTTGGACTTCACTAGAAGACATGATTTGGAGGGCCTTCCCAAGGGATCCTCTAATGACCCAGTCCAAACATAGACTAAATAAACCCCTATGAGGAAATGGTCTGCCAACTTATTTTTCCAAGAAGTTTCAGTAAAGGTGGAGACTGGAGAGAGACCTTTTTGGTTCTTTAGGTAGACCTAGTCTTCTACGAAACATTGGTTCTAAGAATCTAGGGCCACCCAAGGATCTCACTGTTGGCACAAAGTCTCCCAATGGACAGGCTCTAAGAATCCAGGACCACTCAAGGATCTCATTGTTGGCATGAAGTCTTCCAATTGACAGGCTCTAAGAATCCAGGACCACTCAAGGATCTCATTGTTGGCGTGAAGTCTCCCAATGGACAGGCTCTAAGAATCCAGGACCACTCAAGGATCTCATTGTTGGTATGAAGTCTCCCAATGGACAGGCTCTAAGAATTCAGGACCACTGAAGGATCTCATTGTTGGCATGAAGTCTCCCAATGGACAGGCTCTAAGAGTCCAGGACCACTCAAGGATCTCATTGTTGGCATGAAGTCTCCCAATGGACAGGCTCTAAGAATCCAGGACCACTCAAGGATCTCATTGTTGGCGTGAAGTCTCCCAATGGACAGGCTCTAACAATTCAGGACCACTCAAGAATCTCATTGTTGGCATGAAGTCTCCCAATGGACAGGCTCTAACAATTCAGGACCACTCAAGGATCTCATTGTTGGCATGAAGTCTCCCAATGGACAGGCTCTAAGAATCCAGGACCACTCAAGGATCTCATGGTTGGCGTGAAGTCTCCCAATGGACAGGCTCTAAGAATTCAGGACCACTCAAGGATCTCATTGTTGGCATGAAGTCTCCCAATGTACAGGCTCTAAGAATTCAGGACCACTCAAGGATCTCATTGTTGGCATGAAGTCTCCCAATGGACAGGCTCTAAGAATTCAGGACCACTCAAGGATCTCATTGTTGGCATGAAGTCTCCCAATGGACAGGCTCTAACAATTCAGGACCACTCAAGGATCTCATTGTTGGCGTGAAGTCTCCCAATGGACAGGCTCTAAGAATCCAGGACCACTGAAGGATCTCATGGTTGGCGTGAAGTCTCCCAATGGACAGGCTCTAAGAATTCAGGACCACTCAAGGATCTCATTGTTGGCATGAAGTCTCCCAATGGACAGGCTCTAACAATTCAGGACCACTCAAGGATCTCATTGTTGGCATGAAGTTTCTCAATGGACAGGCTCTAACAATTCAGGACCACTCAAGGATCTCATTGTTGGCATGAAGTTTCCCAATGGACAGGCTCTAACAATTCAGGACCACTCAAGGATCTCATTGTTGGCGTGAAGTCTCCCAATGGACAGGCTCTAAGAATCCAGGACCACTCAAGGATCTCATGGTTGGCGTGAAGTCTCCCAATGGACAGGCTCTAAGAATTCAGGACCACTCAAGGATCTCATTGTTGGCATGAAGTCTCCCAATGGACAGGCTCTAACAATTCAGGACCACTCAAGGATCTCATTGTTGGCATGAAGTCTCCCAATGGACAGGCTCTAAGAATCCAGGACCACTCAAGGATCTCATTGTTGGCGTGAAGTCTCCCAATGGACAGGCTCTAAGAATCCAGGACCACTCAAGGATCTAATTGTTGGCATGAAGTCTCCCAATGGACAGACTCTAAGAATCCAGGACCACTCAAGAATCTCATTGTTGGCGTGAAGTCTCCTAATAGACGGGAGGTCTTCTACCATCTTCAAATAGCAAATTGCTTAGAGGCTCCTTACACGTCCCATAAACAGCAAAAGGAACAATGATGATCCTAAGTGCTTAGGACCTCCTGGAGGCGAGGATTGGAGAGAAGTCACATCTTCCCTGCAATGGTGCCAACCACCAAGGTAGAAGAACCATCCATGCCAGGAGGACCACCCAAGATGATAAACCAAACCATGTAGCATCTCCACGGGTACCTAGAACATTCTATGGTCACTCATCCCCCACCTCTCCCAGTGTTAGACATTTGCTACATCTAGTCTTTAATGATAAGAGTGGTGGTTGTATGGAGGTGGGGGTGGGGGGGGGCTGACACTGATGAATATCTGTCAGCTTCCATTACCGTGCACATACAATGCCCCCTCCCTCCTCCCGCAAGACATGACTGATAACTAAGAGGCAGCAGAAGGCTCCATGTGTCGGCCGTCAGGTGCGTTTCTAAGACGTAGATCACTGTAACGATTTTATTTCAGCCTCTTGAGTTCGATGGTTCAATATCATCATTTCCTGCCATTCACTATATTGTCCAGAGCAGAGAAAGGAAGCAAAGACGAGCATCGAAAACGCCTTACCTTGCAAAAAATACGCATCCTAATCAGCTGCAGGCTAAGTAACATCTTCAGGGAGGCAAAGGAGAACCGATGATGGTGACCTTTACATCATCAGTGCACCGTAGAAACAGTGAGGAAACGAGACCTGCATGACATATGGGGCGAGCCCCTTACGAGTTTACACCTATATCATATATGTTCAAGATGGCGGCTTTGTCATGGCGCCGCTGATAAGTCTAATGCATAATGGTACACTGCAGTATTATTCTACAACAAAGTGCAAAGTCGCCGCCATCCGCCATTCTGGAGGCTGAGGAGAGCTGGTCATGGAGGCTGAGGAGAGCTGGTCATGGTCACAGGTATTGGGACCTCTCCTCCCACCTCCTCCTGAGACTCTGCCTGTGCACATAATATGATCTTAATCCCATAATCACAGTCTTGTATCCAGACAGTCCGCATGACGGCCGACATACACCCTCAGAATAAGGTCTTATGCACACCATCTGTTTTGCAGTCCTTAAAACATGAGAACCACAAAACACGGATGACATCAGTGTAACTTCTGTGTTGCTGTGTTTTTTTTTTTTTTTTGTGACTTCACTAGGTCCGTGGTCTGCAGCCAAGATTAGGACGTGTTCGGTCTTTTTGCAGAAGGGACCCACAGACATCTGTGTGCCGTCTGTTTTTTTTTTTTTTTTTTTGTGGACCCATAGGAACAAATGAGTCCTTGTGCAATCCAGACACGGATACAAAATACGGTTCTGTGCATGAGGCCTAAGGAAAGGAAGCGTCTGCTAAAAATGAGTTTAATCATCAGGTCGTTTGTGCTGAGTAATTATTTATCTTTATATTACAGCGGCCAGAGCTTTATTTTTTGATACAGAGCTTTAAATACCCTGCATAGACAAACATACGTTTTGATTGCCAGCAGTCACCACTAGGGGAAACTGTAATCTGTGTGCAGTAATCTCCTGAGCTCCCTCTAGTGGTGACTGTATATATCTGTATGTAGTAATCTCCTGAGCTCCCTCTAGTGGTGGCTGTATATATCTGTATGTAGTAATCTCCTGAGCTCCCTCTAGTGGTGGCTGTATATATCTGTATGTAGTAATCTCCTGAGCTCCCTCTAGTGGTGGCTGTATATATCTGTATGTAGTAATCTCCTGAGCTCCCTCTAGTGGTGGCTGTATATATCTGTATGTAGTAATCTCCTGAGCTCCCTCTAGTGGTGGCTGTATATATCTGTATGTAGTAATCTCCTGAGCTCCCTCTAGTGGTGGCTGTATATATCTGTATGTAGTAATCTCCTGAGCTCCCTCTAGTGGTGGCTGTATATATCTGTATGTAGTAATCTCCTGAGCTCCCTCTAGTGGTGGCTGTATATATCTGTATGTAGTAATCTCCTGAGCTCCCTCTAGTGGTGGCTGTATATATCTGTATGTAGTAATCTCCTGAGCTCCCTCTAGTGGTGGCTGTATATATCTGTATGTAGTAATCTCCTGAGCTCCCTCTAGTGGTGGCTGTATATATCTGTATGTAGTAATCTCCTGAGCTCCCTCTAGTGGTGGCTGTATATATCTGTATGTAGTAATCTCCTGAGCTCCCTCTAGTGGTGGCTGTATATATCTGTATGCAGTAATCTCCTGAGCTCCCTCTAGTGGTGGCTGTATATATCTGTATGTAGTAATCTCCTGAGCTCCCTCTAGTGGTGGCTGTATATATCTGTATGTAGTAATCTCCTGAGCTCCCTCTAGTGGTGGCTGTATATATCTGTATGCAGTAATCTCCTGAGCTCCCTCTAGTGGTGGCTGTATATATCTGTATGTAGTAATCTCCTGAGCTCCCTCTAGTGGTGGCTGTATATATCTGTATGTAGTAATCTCCTGAGCTCCCTCTAGTGGTGGCTGTATATATCTGTATGTAGTAATCTCCTGAGCTCCCTCTAGTGGTGGCTGTATATATCTGTATGCAGTAATCTCCTGAGCTCCCTCTAGTGGTGGCTGTATATATCTGTATGTAGTAATCTCCTGAGCTCCCTCTAGTGGTGGCTGTATATATCTGTATGTAGTAATCTCCTGAGCTCCCTCTAGTGGTGGCTGTATATATCTGTATGTAGTAATCTCCTGAGCTCCCTCTAGTGGTGGCTGTATATATCTGTATGTAGTAATCTCCTGAGCTCCCTCTAGTGGTGGCTGTATATATCTGTATGTAGTAATCTCCTGAGCTCCCTCTAGTGGTGGCTGTATATATCTGTATGTAGTAATCTCCTGAGCTCCCTCTAGTGGTGGCTGTATATATCTGTATGTAGTAATCTCCTGAGCTCCCTCTAGTGGTGGCTGTATATATCTGTATGTAGTAATCTCCTGAGCTCCCTCTAGTGGTGGCTGTATATATCTGTATGTAGTAATCTCCTGAGCTCCCTCTAGTGGTGGCTGTATATATCTGTATGTAGTAATCTCCTGAGCTCCCTCTAGTGGTGGCTGTATATATCTGTATGTAGTAATCTCCTGAGCTCCCTCTAGTGGTGGCTGTATATATCTGTATGTAGTAATCTCCTGAGCTCCCTCTAGTGGTGGCTGTATATATCTGTATGTAGTAATCTCCTGAGCTCCCTCTAGTGGTGGCTGTATATATCTGTATGTAGTAATCTCCTGAGCTCCCTCTAGTGGTGGCTGTATATATCTGTATGTAGTAATCTCCTGAGCTCCCTCTAGTGGTGGCTGTATATATCTGTATGTAGTAATCTCCTGAGCTCCCTCTAGTGGTGGCTGTATATATCTGTATGTAGTAATCTCCTGAGCTCCCTCTAGTGGTGGCTGTATATATCTGTATGTAGTAATCTCCTGAGCTCCCTCTAGTGGTGGCTGTATATATCTGTATGTAGTAATCTCCTGAGCTCCCTCTAGTGGTGGCTGTATATATCTGTATGTAGTAATCTCCTGAGCTCCCTCTAGTGGTGGCTGTATATATCTGTATGTAGTAATCTCCTGAGCTCCCTCTAGTGGTGGCTGTATATATCTGTATGTAGTAATCTCCTGAGCTCCCTCTAGTGGTGGCTGTATATATCTGTATGTAGTAATCTCCTGAGCTCCCTCTAGTGGTGGCTGTATATATCTGTATGTAGTAATCTCCTGAGCTCCCTCTAGTGGTGGCTGTATATATCTGTATGTAGTAATCTCCTGAGCTCCCTCTAGTGGTGGCTGTATATATCTGTATGTAGTAATCTCCTGAGCTCCCTCTAGTGGTGGCTGTATATATCTGTATGTAGTAATCTCCTGAGCTCCCTCTAGTGGTGGCTGTATATATCTGTATGTAGTAATCTCCTGAGCTCCCTCTAGTGGTGGCTGTATATATCTGTATGTAGTAATCTCCTGAGCTCCCTCTAGTGGTGGCTGTATATATCTGTATGTAGTAATCTCCTGAGCTCCCTCTAGTGGTGGCTGTATATATCTGTATGTAGTAATCTCCTGAGCTCCCTCTAGTGGTGGCTGTATATATCTGTATGTAGTAATCTCCTGAGCTCCCTCTAGTGGTGGCTGTATATATCTGTATGTAGTAATCTCCTGAGCTCCCTCTAGTGGTGGCTGTATATATCTGTATGTAGTAATCTCCTGAGCTCCCTCTAGTGGTGGCTGTATATATCTGTATGTAGTAATCTCCTGAGCTCCCTCTAGTGGTGGCTGTATATATCTGTATGTAGTAATCTCCTGAGCTCCCTCTAGTGGTGGCTGTATATATCTGTATGTAGTAATCTCCTGAGCTCCCTCTAGTGGTGGCTGTATATATCTGTATGTAGTAATCTCCTGAGCTCCCTCTAGTGGTGGCTGTATATATCTGTATGCAGTAATCTCCTGAGCTCCCTCTAGTGGTGGCTGTATATATCTGTATGTAGTAATCTCCTGAGCTCCCTCTAGTGGTGGCTGTATATATCTGTATGTAGTAATCTCCTGAGCTCCCTCTAGTGGTGGCTGTATATATCTGTATGTAGTAATCTCCTGAGCTCCCTCTAGTGGTGGCTGTATATATCTGTATGTAGTAATCTCCTGAGCTCCCTCTAGTGGTGGCTGTATATATCTGTATGTAGTAATCTCCTGAGCTCCCTCTAGTGGTGGCTGTATATATCTGTATGTAGTAATCTCCTGAGCTCCCTCTAGTGGTGGCTGTATATATCTGTATGTAGTAATCTCCTGAGCTCCCTCTAGTGGTGGCTGTATATATCTGTATGTAGTAATCTCCTGAGCTCCCTCTAGTGGTGGCTGTATATATCTGTATGTAGTAATCTCCTGAGCTCCCTCTAGTGGTGGCTGTATATATCTGTATGTAGTAATCTCCTGAGCTCCCTCTAGTGGTGGCTGTATATATCTGTATGTAGTAATCTCCTGAGCTCCCTCTAGTGGTGGCTGTATATATCTGTATGTAGTAATCTCCTGAGCTCCCTCTAGTGGTGGCTGTATATATCTGTATGTAGTAATCTCCTGAGCTCCCTCTAGTGGTGGCTGTATATATCTGTATGTAGTAATCTCCTGAGCTCCCTCTAGTGGTGGCTGTATATATCTGTATGTAGTAATCTCCTGAGCTCCCTCTAGTGGTGGCTGTATATATCTGTATGTAGTAATCTCCTGAGCTCCCTCTAGTGGTGGCTGTATATATCTGTATGTAGTAATCTCCTGAGCTCCCTCTAGTGGTGGCTGTATATATCTGTATGTAGTAATCTCCTGAGCTCCCTCTAGTGGTGGCTGTATATATCTGTATGTAGTAATCTCCTGAGCTCCCTCTAGTGGTGGCTGTATATATCTGTATGTAGTAATCTCCTGAGCTCCCTCTAGTGGTGGCTGTATATATCTGTATGTAGTAATCTCCTGAGCTCCCTCTAGTGGTGGCTGTATATATCTGTATGTAGTAATCTCCTGAGCTCCCTCTAGTGGTGGCTGTATATATCTGTATGTAGTAATCTCCTGAGCTCCCTCTAGTGGTGGCTGTATATATCTGTATGTAGTAATCTCCTGAGCTCCCTCTAGTGGTGGCTGTATATATCTGTATGTAGTAATCTCCTGAGCTCCCTCTAGTGGTGGCTGTATATATCTGTATGTAGTAATCTCCTGAGCTCCCTCTAGTGGTGGCTGTATATATCTGTATGTAGTAATCTCCTGAGCTCCCTCTAGTGGTGGCTGTATATATCTGTATGTAGTAATCTCCTGAGCTCCCTCTAGTGGTGGCTGTATATATCTGTATGTAGTAATCTCCTGAGCTCCCTCTAGTGGTGGCTGTATATATCTGTATGCAGTAATCTCCTGAGCTCCCTCTAGTGGTGGCTGTATATATCTGTATGTAGTAATCTCCTGAGCTCCCTCTAGTGGTGGCTGTATATATCTGTATGCAGTAATCTCCTGAGCTCCCTCTAGTGGTGGCTGTATATATCTGTATGTAGTAATCTCCTGAGCTCCCTCTAGTGGTGGCTGTATATATCTGTATGTAGTAATCTCCTGAGCTCCCTCTAGTGGTGGCTGTATATATCTGTATGTAGTAATCTCCTGAGCTCCCTCTAGTGGTGGCTGTATATATCTGTATGTAGTAATCTCCTGAGCTCCCTCTAGTGGTGGCTGTATATATCTGTATGTAGTAATCTCCTGAGCTCCTCTAGTGGTGGCTGTATATATCTGTATGTAGTAATCTCCTGAGCTCCCTCTAGTGGTGGCTGTATATATCTGTATGTAGTAATCTCCTGAGCTCCTCTAGTGGTGGCTGTATATATCTGTATGTAGTAATCTCCTGAGCTCCCTCTAGTGGTGGCTGTATATATCTGTATGTAGTAATCTCCTGAGCTCCTCTAGTGGTGGCTGTATATATCTGTATGTAGTAATCTCCTGAGCTCCCTCTAGTGGTGGCTGTATATATCTGTATGTAGTAATCTCCTGAGCTCCCTCTAGTGGTGGCTGTATATATCTGTATGTAGTAATCTCCTGAGCTCCCTCTAGTGGTGGCTGTATATATCTGTATGTAGTAATCTCCTGAGCTCCCTCTAGTGGTGGCTGTATATATCTGTATGTAGTAATCTCCTGAGCTCCCTCTAGTGGTGGCTGTATATATCTGTATGTAGTAATCTCCTGAGCTCCTCTAGTGGTGGCTGTATATATCTGTATGTAGTAATCTCCTGAGCTCCCTCTAGTGGTGGCTGTATATATCTGTATGTAGTAATCTCCTGAGCTCCCTCTAGTGGTGGCTGTATATATCTGTATGTAGTAATCTCCTGAGCTCCCTCTAGTGGTGGCTGTATATATCTGTATGTAGTAATCTCCTGAGCTCCTCTAGTGGTGGCTGTATATATCTGTATGTAGTAATCTCCTGAGCTCCTCTAGTGGTGGCTGTATATATCTGTATGCAGTAATCTCCTGAGCTCCCTCTAGTGGTGGCTGTATATATCTGTATATAGTAATCTCCTGAGCTCCCTCTAGTGGTGGCTGTATATATCTGTATGTAGTAATCTCCTGAGCTCCCTCTAGTGGTGGCTGTATATATCTGTATGTAGTAATCTCCTGAGCTCCCCTAGTGGTGGCTGTATATATCTGTATGTAGTAATCTCCTGAGCTCCCTCTAGTGGTGGCTGTATATATCTGTATGTAGTAATCTCCTGAGCTCCCTCTAGTGGTGTCTGTATATATCTGTATGTAGTAATCTCCTGAGCTCCCTCTAGTGGTGGCTGTATATATCTATATGTAGTAATCTCCTGAGCTCCCTCTAGTGGTGGCTGTATATACCTGTATGTAGTAAGCGTCTGAGCTCCCTCTAGTGGTGGCTGTATATATCTGTATGTAGTAATTTCCTGAGCTCCCACTAGTGGTGGCTGTATATATCTGTATGTAGTAATCTCCTGAGCTCCCTCTAGTGGTGACTGTATATATTTGTCTGTAGTAATCTCCTGAGCTCCCCCTAGTGGTGGCTGTATGTAGTAATCTCTTGACCTCCCTCTAGTGCAGGGTGTACTCACTTTTGTAGCCAGTGGTGTAGACATTAATGGCTATGTATTGAGGTATTTTGAGGGCACAACAAATTTACACTGTTATACGAGTTGTAAACGGACTACTTTAGATTATATCAAAGTGTCATATCTTTAGTGTTGTCTCATGAAAAGATGGGGGGAAAAAATTACAAAAATGTCAGGGGTGTACTCACTTTTGTGAGATACTGTACATCTGTATGCAGTAATCTGTTGATTGCAGGTAGTTTTTCAAGTAACTTTTTGTCTATATTAGAAAAACTGAGCAATAACTACTATAGATTTATATTATAAAACTAATCAGCACAGATTGTTAGATTTATCTACATATATAAAAAAAACTAGTGCTCAAGGGTCTTGCAGATATTTGGGAGATCCTTAGCTTTTGACTCACCCTTCTATATATAATAGTAGTGACTGGAGCAAATTTACTTCCGGTGATATAAGATTTATACAGCGAGGGGGTTTTATATTTTTATTTTATTTTTTTGCAGCGTCTAAAACAATTTCCTGCCTGATTAATCTGTCTGATGGCGTAATAACACGTGAATTATATTTTCTATAGAGAGGCATGATGATAAATCTGGGGGAGGCGATGTGTCTGTGAAGAATGAATTCCAGTCTCTGTGGTGAGGAGCCACAATTGTACGGGAGTGTCCTAAATCAAATATAATTGGTTCGACAGGGGAAGATGCGTTTTATTGATTTGTAAATTAAAAAGCGTTGGAACCGTGCGAGGGAAGTCGGAGAGCTGTGAACACCAGACGAGCGCTCAGTCCTCAGTGCACTGACGACTTCAAGGGCCCCCCATAATATCATTGTATTAGGAGCCTCATTTGTAATTATAAGCATTGACCTACATCTTCCGGAGCGGACTGTCGCAGTGAACGCAACTTTGTCAAACTGCCTGGCAGTGTTTTTTTGTCATTCCCTTGAAAGAGTTAATAGGGACAAGTCAGCATTTATTATGACATATTTAATGAACATTAATTAAGACAGAAGATGGCAGAATCCCCCGGGCTGGAGCAGACTGAGCGCCCTTAATTATATCTGGGGAGAGCGAGGGAGGGGGTGGTGGGGGCTGAGATGTGGACATGCGGCGCAACGACGGCAGAAGGAAGTGACAAATATGAGAAGAGATGAAGACATCACCAGGAGAGATGAGAGATTATCAATAAATGTGGAGACAAGACAGAAGTAAAAGCAGAAGGAGAATGGAAGATTAATGATGGCGACAAGTCAGAGACAGAGGGTGATTGACAAGAGATGGGATGAGGGACGGGTGATAGGAAGGAGGGAAGGATGAGTGGCAGGTGACGGGAAGGATGTGACAGGTGATAGGAGGAAGACAATGAGTGACAGGTGACGGGAAGGATGAGTGACAGGTCATAGGAAGGAGGGAGGGATGAGTGACAGGTGACGGGAAGGAGGGAGTGATGAGTGACAGGTGACAGGAAGGATGAGTGACAGGTGATAGGAAGGAGAGAGGGATGAGTGACAGGTCATAGGAAGGAGGGAGGGATGAGTGACAGATGACGGGAAGGAGGGAGTGATGAGTGACTGGTGACAGGAAGGAGGGAGGGATGAGTGACAGGTGATGGGAAGGATGAGTGACAGGTGATAGGAAGGAGGGAGAGATGAATGACCGGTGACAGAAAGGATGAGTGACAGGTCATAGGAAGGACGGAGGGATGAGTGACAGGTGACTGGAAGGAGGGAGGGATGAGTGACAGGTGACGGAAAGGATGAGTGACAGGTGACGGAAAGGATGAGTGACAGGGGACGGGAAGGAGGGAGGGATGAGTGACAGGGGATGGAAATGAGCGAAGGATGATTGATGGGAATGAGGGAAGGATGATTGACAGGTGACGGGAATGAGGGAACGATGAGTGACCGATGAGACTAAAGTTGCTGACAAGTCCTGAGACGGTGGCTGACAGATAAAGACAAGTAGATGGAGGTAATGAGGGGAGATGAATATTAATGACAAGTCCTGGGAGGTGGAGACGTGACTGACAGCTGAAGAGAGATCAGTGAGAGGAATTGACAGGGGATGGTAGATGAGAAATATGAACCATTAGAGAGACGCCTGACAAATGAAGACAATGGACATGAGATAATGAGCAGGTAATGAGGAGAGATGGATGATGGGTGACAAGAGGGAGACTGTGATTGATAAATGAGACAGATGAAAGCAATAAGTGACAGCAGATAATGAACCAATGAAAAGTAAAAGGACCGAGGAGATGGAAAGAAAGATGATTGAGTGAGAAGAGGATATTGCCGACCAGGGAGGAGGGGGAGAGGTAAGTGACCAGAGAATGAGCGAGATGACTGACAGGTGACGTGAGTCAGTCAAAAATGATTGACAGATGACATGAGTCAGACAGAGACGACTGATAGGTGATGTGAGTTGGGCAGAGATGACTGATAGGTGGCATGAGTCAGGCAGAAATTATTGACAGGTGACAAGAGTCGGGCAGAAATGATTGACAGGGGACCTGAGTCGGGTAGAAATGATTGACAGATGATGTGAGGGGCTGAGACGACTGATAGATGACGTGAGTCGGGCAGAAATGATTGATAGGTGACGTGAGTCGGGTAGAAATGATTGACAGATGACGTGAGGGGCTGAGACGACTGATAGATGACGTGAGTCGGGCAGAAATGATTGACAGGTGACGTGAGTCGGGCAGAAATGATTGACAGGTGACGTGAGTCGGGCAGAAATAATTGATAGGTGACGTGAGTCGGGCAGAAATGATTGACAGGTGACGTGAGTCGGGCAGAAATGATTGACAGGTGACGTGAGTCGGGCAGAAATTAATGACAGGTGATGGGATTCGGGAAGAATTAATTGACAGGTGACATGAGTCGGGCAGAGACGACTGACAGATGACGTGAGTTGAGCAGAGACGGACAGGTGATGTGAGTTGAGCAGAGACAACGGACAGGTGACGTGAGTTGGGCAGAGATGACTGACAGATGACATGAGTCGGGCTGAGGCGACTGATAGGTGACGTGAGTTGGGCTGAGAGGACAGATGGGTGACGTAAGTCGGGGTGAGATGATTGACAGGTGGCGTGAGTCAGGCTGAAATCACAGATAGGTGACGTGAGTCTGGCTGTGATGATTGACAGGTGACATGAGCCGGGCAGAAATGATTGACATGATGTGAGTCGGGCAAAAATGATTAACAGGTGACATGAGTCGGGCAGAGACGACCGGTGACAGGTGATGCGAGTTGGGCAGGGATGATTGGCACTGGCAGGTGACGTGAGTTGGGCAGAGATGATTGGCAGGTGACATGAGTCAGAGACAACTGACTGGTGACATGAGTTGGGCAGAGACGACTGACAGGTGATGTGAGTTGGGCAGAGGTGATTGGCACGTGACGTGAGTCGGGCAGAAATGATTGACAGGTGACATGAGTCGGGCAGAGATGACTGACAGTTGACGTGATTCAGGCTGACATGACTGACAGGTGTCATGAGTTGGGCAGAGATGACTGACAGATGTCGTGAGTTGGGCAGAGACGACGGACAGGTGACATGAGTCAAAGACGACTGACAGGTGACATGAGTCGGGCTGAGAAGACTGACAGGTGACGTGAGTCGGGCAAAAATGATTGACAGCTGACATGAGTCGGGCAGAGATTGACTGACAGGTGACGTGAGTCGGGCAAAGACGACGGACAGATGACGTGAGTTGGGCAGAGACGAGAGACAGATGATGGGAGTCGGGCAGTGATGATTGACAGGTGACAGGAGTCAGAGATGACTGACAGGTGACATAAGTCGGGCTGAGACAAAAGATAGGTGACGCAAGTCGGGCTGAGATGATTGACAGGTGACATGAGTCGGGCAGAAATGACTGACAGGTGACATGAGTCGGGCAGAAATGACTGACAGGTGACATGAGTCGGGCAGAAATGACTGACAGGTGACATGAGTCGGGCAGAAATGACTGACAGGTGACATGAGTCGGGCAGAAATGACTGACAGGTGACATGAGTCGGGCAGAAATGACTGACAGGTGACATGAGTCGGGCAGAAATGACTAACAGGTGACATGAGTCGGGCAGAAATTATTGACAGGTGACATGAGTCGGGCAGAAATTATTGACAGGTGACATGAGTCGGGCAGAAATGATTGACAGGTGACATGAGTCGGGCAGAAATGATTGACAGGTGACATGAGTCGGGCAGAAATGATTGACAGGTGACATGAGTCGGGCAGAAATTATTGACAGGTGACATGAGTCGGGCAGAAATTATTGACAGGTGACATGAGTCGGGCAGAAATTATTGACAGGTGACATGAGTCGGGCAGAGACGAATGACCGGTGATGTGAGTCGGTCTGACAAGTGACGTGAGTCGGGCTGACATGACTGACAAGTGACGTGAGTCGGGCAGAAATGATTGACAGGTGACCTGAGTCGGGCAGAGACAACTGACAGTTGACGTGAGTTGGGCAGAGAGATGAGTCAGAGATGACAGGTGACATGAGTCGTGCTGAGACGACTCATAGGTGACGTGAGTCGGGCTGAGATGATTGACAGATAATGTGAGTCCGGCAGAAATAATTGACAGGTGATGTCAAGCTGAGATGATTGACAGGTGACATGAGTCAGGCAGAAATGATTGACAGGTGACGTGAGTTGGGCTGACATGACTGACAAGTGACTTGAGTCGGGCAGAAATGATTGACAGGTGATCTGAGTCGGGCAGAAATGATTGATAGGTGATCTGAGTCGGGCAGAAATGATTGATAGGTGATCTGAGTCGGGCAGAAATGATTGATTGGTGATGTGAGTTGGGCAGAAATGATTGACAGGTGATGTGAGTCCGGCAGAAATAATTGACAGGTGACGTCAGGCTAAGATGATTGACAGGTGACGTGAATTGGACAGAAATGATTGATAGGTGATGTGAGTCAGGCAGAAATGATTGACAGGTGATCTGAGTCGGGCAGAAATGATAGGTGATCTGAGTCGGGCAGAAATGATTGATAGGTGATGTGAGTCAGGCAGAAATGATTGACAGGTGAAGGGGGTCGGGCAGAGATGACTGACAGTACAAGTGAGACTGAACTGACAAAGCTTGATGTTTTACATTCATGGAGATACAGAGTGGTCGGCTGTGGCCGGTGATGTAGAGAAGACCTGCCATACAGGTGACCACCTCAGCCACATTCCTGGTGACTGATCCTTAAATTAGTCAGAGGTCCCACTCCAGGGCCGTGCATGGACAGCGATCTCCTCCATATTCCTGTAATGGATATTCTTGTCTTTAGCTCCCACAATGTAAACAGTGCAATATGGAGACATCAGACACCTGCTGGAATCACAGCACGAGGCGGCGATAAATCATCCCCAGAACAAAGCAGTCACTAACGGACGTTAATAAAATATTTTTTTCCTATAACAAGAGTCTCACATGTGACACAGAGAGCGTCCCCCAGAGATCACTAACTGCAGATACAAAAAAGCTGTCTAACGAGGGACGCAAAACACTGAGATATAATGTCTCACCAAAACACATGGAAGGAGAGACAGACAGGTGACTGCACAGTGAGAGAGAGTCAAAGAAAAGAGAGGCGATAGAGGAGAGAGTAATAGAAAAGAGGTGATAGAGGAGAAAGAGTCAGAAAAGAGAGGTGATAGAGGAGAAAGAGTCAGAAAAGAGAGGTGATAGAGGAGAAAGAGTCAGAAAAGAGAGGTGGTAGAGGAGAAAGAGTCAGAAAAGAGAGGTGATAGAGGAGAAAGAGTCAGAAAAGAGAGGTGGTAGAGGAGAAAGAGTCAGAAAAGAGAGGTGATAGAGGAGAAAGAGTCAGAAAAGAGAGGTGGTAGAGGAGAAAGAGTCAGAAAAGAGAGGTGGTAGAGGAGAGAGACAGAAAAGAGAGGCGATAGAGGAGAGAGACAGAAAAGAGAGGTGATAGAGGAGAGAGTAATAGAAAAGAGGTGATAGAGGAGAAAGAGTCAGAAAAGAGAGGTGGTAGAGGAGAGAGTAACAGAAAAGAGAGGCGATAGAGGAGAGAGTAATAGAAAAGAGGTGATAGAGGAGAAAGAGTCAGAAAAGAGAGGTGGTAGAGGAGAGAGTAACAGAAAAGAGAGGCGATAGAGGAGAGAGTAATAGAAAAGAGGTGATAGAGGAGAAAGAGTCAGAAAAGAGAGGTGATAGAGGAGAAAGAGTCAGAAAAGAGGTGATAGAGGAGAGAGGAGATCTGTGAGACTGGCAACATGTGGTTTGGTTTGACATGTTTACCTTGTGGATCAATAGGCGTCTGTGTTTTTTCTGGCCGCTCCCTTAACCTCCAGGTGTTGCCCTTGTGGTCATTTAACTTTCCCTATTTATAGTTGTCTCTCCCACAATGCTGGGCGGTTTATAGCTTCAGTTGGACCTGTGGATAGCTGGTGTGTGGATCTCAGCTGAGTTCCTCGTGCTGCCATAGCTTCTTGGAAGTTAAGTGTTACCTTTCCCTTTGTATTTTGGCTTTTCTGTGTGTTGCATTTCTTTGTTGTTTTGTATTAGGCCTTAGGGAGACTCCCGTTCATCCTTCCTTTTGGAGGAACAGGTTGTCTCATTCCTGTCATTAGTACCAGGGTCCTTTAGGGTTAGATAGAACTTTAGGTATTCCTGTGTATGAACTCACCTACCTCTGGGGTCTGTTCATACTGGTAGTCAGTCAGGGCTTTGATTTGGGTTTTCACTAGGAGGTGCCCATCTTCCTTCCCTAGTTTTCACGTCTTATTTCCTTTTCCCTTTCCCTTCTATGTTCGGTGTGGGGTTTCCCTCCCACACTAGAGCGTGATAGAGAGGTGATAGAAGAGAGAGATTCATATAAAGGAGAGGTGATAGAGGAGAGAGTGATAGAGGAGAAAGTCATAGAAAGGAGAGGTGATAGAGAGAGATTCAGATAAAGGAGAGGTGATAGAAGAGAGATTCATAGAAAAGAGAGGTGATAGAGAGAGATTCAGATAAAGGAGAGGTGATAGAAGAGAGAGATTCATAGAAAAGAGTCATAGAAAGGAGAGATGATAGAGGAGAGAGTCATAGAATAGAAAGGTGATAGAGGAGACAGTCAGAAAAGAGAGGGCAAATAGAGGCGAGGTGTAATGGAGAGAGAGTCATAGAGGAGTGAAATATTGACCAAGAAAAAGGTGAAGAGAAAAAAAGGAAAACGAGGAGAGAGATGATGGATGAGAAGAAAGGTGATAGAGGAGAGAGGCAGTGATGGAAAAGAGCATGACAGAGAATAGGGAGGTGATGGAGAGAAGGAAGGTGATAGAGAGTCATAGAGGAGAGTGAGAGAGAGAGAGAGAGAGAGAGAGGTGAATAGAAAGAGGAAAATGAAGTGAGAGATGATGGAAGAGACAAAGGTGACAGAGTGGATAGATTTGATAAAAGAGCGGTGAGAGTAGTGATACAGGGGAGAGAGCAGAGAGGTCATAGAGAGGCAACACAGAAGAGAGAGGTGACAGAGGAGAGATTTGATAGTAATAGGAGAGAGGTGAACGAGGAGAGGTGACAGAATGGAGAGATTTCATAGAGAGAGGTGATAAGAGAGATGATAGGATAGGTGACAGAAGAGACAGGTGATGGAGAGGAATGATCGGTGAGTAGAGAGTCGACTGCGGTCAGAGACTGGTGACAGAGAGGATGAGTGAGGAGAGAAGGATAGGAGGGATGGATGACTGAGGAGTGAACAGAGGGAGGTCGGTGACTGAGCGGTGAGTACAGAGACCTCCTGCCATTAAACCTGTGACGGATAAGTGATTGGGAGGTAAACGTGAAACACAGAAGTCACATCAGGACGAGAATCGTGTCTGAACACGGACTGACACGATTTACCAGTAATCAGCAGAGAACCACCCATAGAGGTGCGGCTGATAACAGCGAGCAGATCAGGGCGCGCGTCCAAAAATGATGCCTGTGGATTGACGTGGATGGGCGGCCATGTTGAAAGATTAGATAAATGCCCCTTTCTTCCGCACAAGTAATACACTCAGTTTTCCATTTGCCTAATGGAAGTTTGCGCAGTGACGGTTCTCGGCAGGTGTAATTTCGCTGCGCGGCCGCCGCCTGCACATTCCTGATGCGGTATTAAAATGAGATAATATTGTGTTACTTTACATACTGTAGAGGAAATCACACTTCTCTTCAGATACTTACATAACGAAATTTACTGCAGAATTACCGTTACTTTGTAGCTATTTGTGTCAGCGGCAGGAAGCCATTACCTGATGTTATTACAGTCCCTGGGGGGGGTGACAACCGCGCTGACAAGAGGGGATGTAGTCAGAGCACAAATAAACACTACTTAAGGGGGTCGGGTAATGGGGAGGTCCTAGTGCCCATAAATAATACCATCATATGACTCCCAACCAATAATACTCAGCCCCTAAAACAATACAGTACCCAGTTAATACGGCCATACAGTGCATGAATACCACCAGACTGCAGCAAGGAACAGTGTCATACCTACCTAATTAATACTTCCATATAGTAATAAATAATACCGTCTGAAATGCCACTAAGCAGTACTATGCAGTGGCAAAATCATACTGCCATATGGAGAAAATGCAAAATCAATCTACACATGCCATCATCATACTGCAGCAAAGGGGCGACATAAACCGAGCTCTTATGTTATAAAGTGTCTACATGACACTTTATGTAGTAATAATACCGCTATATGGTACCAAAGAACTGTGAAAATAAGTATACACAATACTCATCAGTCCTGGTGTCCCATGCAAAACTTTAACAGGAACCAGCATCTACCATGTTACATTGCCATCAGTACTGAAACCTACAGAATAGTGAGTGCAGCTCTGGAGTATAATACAGGATGTAACTCAGGATCAGTACAGGATAAGTAATGTATGTACACAGTGACTGCACCAGCAGAATAGTGAGTGCAGCTCTGGAGTATAATACAGGATGTAACTCAGGATCAGTACAGGATAAGTAATGTATGTACACAGTGACTGCACCAGCAGAATAGTGAGTGCAGCTCTGGAGTATAATACAGGATGTAACTCAGGATCAGTACAGGATAAGTAATGTATGTACACAGTGACTGCACCAGCAGAATAGTGAGTGCAGCTCTGGAGTATAATACAGGATGTAACTCAGGATCAGTACAGGATAAGTAATGTATGTACACAGTGACTGCACCAGCAGAATAGTGAGTGCAGCTCTGGAGTATAATACAGGATGTAACTCAGGATCAGTACAGGATAAGTAATGTATGTACACAGTGACTGCACCAGCAGAATAGTGAGTGCAGCTCTGGAGTATAATACAGGATGTAACTCAGGATCAGTACAGGATAAGTAATGTATGTACACAGTGACTGCACCAGCAGAATAGTGA
The DNA here is from genome assembly GCA_033119425.1 of Bufotes viridis. Lineage (NCBI taxonomy): Eukaryota > Metazoa > Chordata > Amphibia > Anura > Bufonidae > Bufotes > Bufotes viridis. The sequence continues at coordinate 152,439,232 of CM065597.1, forward strand.
GTGCAGCTCTGGAGTATAATACAGGATGTAACTCCAGGATCAGTACAGGATAAGTAATGTATGTACACAGTGACTGCACCAGCAGAATAGTGAGTGCAGCTCTGGAGTATAATACAGGATGTAACTCAGGATCAGTACAGGATAAGTAATGTATGTACACAGTGACTGCACCAGCAGAATAGTGAGTGCAGCTCTGGAGTATAATACAGGATGTAACTCAGGATCAGTACAGGATAAGTAATGTATGTACACAGTGACTGCACCAGCAGAATAGTGAGTGCAGCTCTGGAGTATAATACAGGATGTAACTCAGGATCAGTACAGGATAAGTAATGTATGTACACAGTGACTGCACCAGCAGAATAGTGAGTGCAGCTCTGGAGTATAATACAGGATGTAACTCAGGATCAGTACAGGATAAGTAATGTATGTACACAGTGACTGCACCAGCAGAATAGTGAGTGCAGCTCTGGAGTATAATACAGGATGTAACTCAGGATCAGTACAGGATAAGTAATGTATGTACACAGTGACTGCACCAGCAGAATAGTGAGTGCAGCTCTGGAGTATAATACAGGATGTAACTCAGGATCAGTACAGGATAAGTAATGTATGTACACAGTGACTGCACCAGCAGAATAGTGAGTGCAGCTCTGGAGTATAATACAGGATGTAACTCAGGATCAGTACAGGATAAGTAATGTATGTACACAGTGACTGCACCAGCAGAATAGTGAGTGCAGCTCTGGAGTATAATACAGGATGTAACTCAGGATCAGTACAGGATAAGTAATGTATGTACACAGTGACTGCACCAGCAGAATAGTGAGTGCAGCTCTGGAGTATAATACAGGATGTAACTCAGGATCAGTACAGGATAAGTAATGTATGTACACAGTGACTGCACCAGCAGAATAGTGAGTGCAGCTCTGGGTATAATACAGGATGTAACTCAGGATCAGTACAGGATAAGTAATGTATGTACACAGTGACTGCACCAGCAGAATAGTGAGTGCAGCTCTGGAGTATAATACAGGATGTAACTCAGGATCAGTACAGGATAAGTAATGTATGTACACAGTGACTGCACCAGCAGAATAGTGAGTGCAGCTCTGGAGTATAATACAGGATGTAACTCAGGATCAGTACAGGATAAGTAATGTACACAGTGACTCTGTGACTTATATCTGTACATATACAGTAAGTCTCTCTCTCTCTCTCTCTCTATATATATATATATATACTCCCGTCCCTCCTCACAGTATATACTGATGTGTGGCAGCTCTATATTTCTGTGACCTCCACACTGTCCCTGTAGCGGGCAGGATTATCAGGGACAGGACGGTGATGGCTGTGGGTCTGCCTGGCAGTGTCATCTCCTGTCACCCAGAATTAAGTGTCTGTGCCAGCGCTGACGTCTGATCAGAGGATGGAGGCAGAGGCCACCAGGTCCCCCTCCAGGGCCGTCCTTCCAACCCTTAGGAGTCTCATCTGTCTCTTCTGATCTTCTTCTCGCTCCCGTCCTGTGATATCATCCTGTTATACATTTCCATCAACGTCCTTTAATCTTCTGATTGTTGAGCCCGAGGATATTCTGAAAACAGCCATTGACAACCAACATGGCTGCCATCACAGCTGTCTCTGCTGTTGTCATTAGAAAACGTGGTGCGGTGTTTAACAAGCAGGATATGCTCAACCCATATGCAGTTGTGCATGTATATAGGGGCGCACATCCTGCACTTGTAGTCCGTTGCTAGGGGCAATAAACAGCAAAAAATGCATACAATGGAGGATGCCAGCAACGGACTACAAGTACCACAATAACCATCCTACATACGATAACGATAATGTGGAGAACAATCAAAAACATAACCATAGCAAAGGCAGGTGCACTCTGCGGCAATGCTAAACCCTCACACGGATGTTAAAATTGAGAAGTTAGTTCGACACATCCTACTAGAAGGACATGTCTTAAGCACGGACACCACGCCAAGGTCTCTCAAGTAGCCCGAGGCCCTACCACTCAACCTACCTGTGCTGTATGGCCGATACCAGGGGCCGTTGGGCATTACGGGAGCGTAAGGCCTGACTCGCAAACAGCTCACCAGTGACCTCCAGCATGTAACCATGCTTGCAATGGGAGGTGGGAGGTTCCTCGGGCTACTTGAGAGACCTTGGCGTGGTGTCCGAGCTTAAGACATGTCCTCCTAGTAGGATATGTCCAACTAACCTCTCAATTTTAACGTCCGTGTGAGGGTTTAGTATTGCCGCAGAGTGCACCTGCCTTTGCTATGGTTATGTTTTTCTCTGGTGTTGTCACCCTGCTTTTTTACAGTCAGAATGTAAGCACATCTGTTATTACCGGGGATCTGTGGATGACACTGTTATGGGGGATCTGTGGATGACACTGTTATGGGGGATCTGTGGATGACACTGTTATGGGGGATCTGTGAATGACACTGTTATGGGGGATCTGTGGATGTCACTGTTATGGGGGATCTGTGGATGACACTGTTATGGGGGATCTGTGGATGTCACTGTTATGGGGGGATCTGTGGATGATACTGTTATGGGGGATCTGTGGATGACACTGTTATGGGGATCTGTGGATGATGCACTGTTATGGGGATCTGTGGATGACACTGTTATGGGGGTCTGTGGATGACACTGTTATGGGGATATCTGTGGATGACACTGTTATGGGGGATCTGTGGATGACACTGTTATGGGGGATCTGTGGATGACACTGTTATGGGGGATCTGTGGATGACACACTGTTATGGGGGATCTGTGGATGACACACTGTTATGGGGGATCTGTGGATGACACTGTTATGGGGGATCTGTGGATGACACTGTTATGGGGGATCTGTGGATGACACTGTTATGGGGGATCTGTGGATGACACTGTTATGGGGATCTGTGGATGACACTGTTATGGAGGATCTGTGGATGACACTGTTATGGGGATCTGTGGATGACACTGTTATGGGGGATCTGTGGATGACACACTGTTATGGGGGATCTGTGGATGACACTGTTATGGGGGATCTGTGGATGACACTGTTATGGGGGATCTGTGGATGACACTGTTATGGGGGATCTGTGGATGACACTGTTATGGGGGATCTGTGGATGACACTGTTATGGGGGATCTGTAGATGACACTGTTATGGGGGATCTGTGGATGACACTGTTATGGGGGATCTGTGGATGACACTGTTATGGGGGATCTGTGGATGACACTGTTATGGGGGATCTGTGGATGACACTGTTATGGGGGATCTGTGGATGACACTGTTATGGGGGATCTGTGGATGACACTGTTATGGGGATCTGTGGATGACACTGTTATGGGGGATCTGTGGATGACACACTGTTATGGGGGATCTGTGGATGACACTGTTATGGGGGATCTGTGGATGACACTGTTATGGGGGATCTGTGGATGACACTGTTATGGGGGATCTGTGGATGACACTGTTATGGGGGATCTGTGGATGACACTGTTATGGGGGATCTGTGGATGACACTGTTATGGGGGATCTGTGGATGACACTGTTATGGGGGATCTGTGGATGACACTGTTATGGGGGATCTGTGGATGACACTGTTATGGGGATCTGTGGATGACACTGTTATGGGGGATCTGTGGATGACACTGTTATGGGGGATCTGTGGATGACACTGTTATGGGGGATCTGTGGATGACACTGTTATGGGGGATCTGTGGATGACACTGTTATGGGGGATCTGTGGATGACACTGTTATGGGGGATCTGTGGATGACACTGTTATGGGGGATCTGTGGATGACACTGTTATGGGGGATCTGTGGATGACACTGTTATGGGGGATCTGTGGATGACACTGTTATGGGGGATCTGTGGATGACACTGTTATGGGGATCTGTGGATGACACTGTTATGGGGGATCTGTGGATGACACTGTTATGGGGGATCTGTGGATGACACTGTTATGGGGGATCTGTGGATGACACTGTTATGGGGGATCTGTGGATGACACTGTTATGGGGGATCTGTGGATGACACTGTTATGGGGATCTGTGGATGACACTGTTATGGGGGATCTGTGGATGACACTGTTATGGGGGATCTGTGGATGACACTGTTATGGGGGATCTGTGGATGACACTGTTATGGGGATCTGTGGATGACACTGTTATGGGGGATCTGTGGATGACACTGTTATGGGGGATCTGTGGATGACACTGTTATGGGGGATCTGTGGATGACACTGTTATGGGGGATCTGTGGATGACACTGTTATGGGGGATCTGTGGATGACACTGTTATGGGGGATCTGTGGATGACACTGTTATGGGGATCTGTGGATGACACTGTTATGGGGGATCTGTGGATGACACTGTTATGGGGGATCTGTGGATGACACTGTTATGGGGGATCTGTGGATGACACTGTTATGGGGGATCTGTGGATGACACTGTTATGGGGGATCTGTGGATGACACTGTTATGGGGGATCTGTGGATGACACTGTTATGGAGGATCTGTGGATGACACTGTTATGGGGGATCTGTGGATGACACTGTTATGGGGGATCTGTGGATGACACTGTTATGGGGGATCTGTGGATGACACTGTTATGGGGGATCTGTGGATGACACTGTTATGGGGGATCTGTGGATGACACTGTTATGGGGGATCTGTGGATGACACTGTTATGGGGGATCTGTGGATGACACACTGTTATGGGGGATCTGTGGATGACACACTGTTATGGGGGATCTGTGGATGACACTGTTATGGGGGATCTGTGGATGACACTGTTATGGGGATCTGTGGATGACACTGTTATGGGGGATCTGTGGATGACACTGTTATGGGGGATCTGTGGGTGACACTGTTATGGGGGATCTGTGGATGACACTGTTATGGGGGATCTGTGGATGACACTGTTATGGGGGATCTGTGGATGTCACTGTTATGGGGGATCTGTGGATGGTACTGTTATGGTGGATCTGTGGATGACACTGTTATGCGGGATCTGTGGATGACACTGTTATGGGGGATCTGTGGATGTCACTGTTATGGGGGATCTGTGGATGATACTGTTATGGTGGATCTGTGGATGACACTGTTATGGGGGATCTGTGGATGACACTGTTATGGGGGATCTGTGGAGGACACTGTTATGGGGGATCTGTGGAGGACACTGTTATGGGGGATCTGTGGATGGCACTGTTATGGGGGATCTCTGGCTGACACACTGTTATGGGAAATGTGTGGAATTTGTGGTGAAGCTTCCCCTTTTAAGGCTGAGAATCCTCTTTCGGTCGACTTGCAGTGCCTCGGGGCAGAAGAAGTCAGTCCCTGGTGTTCTCATACGACCTTCACAGTGGTCCTGGCTGCCCGCGCGCCGGCAGGGTTTGATTGGAGGGCAGTGCGGTATTGCTGAGAGCGGTACTGCTGGCAGAGTGTTGCCGGCGGCTGTGTTAGTATTCCTGGGAAGATGCAGTGAAGCAGGTAACCGGCTGCTGGGGCAGAGAGAGGCTATAATGAGAGTTGGCGCAGTGCCCTGAGCTGGCACGCTGGTGGAGAGGAGTGGAAGGGGCGCTGATTTTCCTGTGCTTCTGTCAGGCGCAATCCAAATCCTGCAACCTCAACTCAACAACCTGAGAAACACCATCCTGTGCCGCCTGCCAGTAACAGGAGAACAGAACCAGGCGGGCACCAAACCAGTGCCAGGGGCATGTCATCCCAGCAGTCACTTATCATACTGGAAGCAAAGGAGCTGAAAACATCAACTCACAACGCCCAACTATATTCTTGTACATAGAGCAGTATTATAGTAGTTATATTCTTGTACATAGAAGCAGTATTATAGTAGTTATATTCTTGTACATAGGAGCAGTATTATAGTAGTTATATTCTTGTACATAGGAGCAGTATTATAGTAGTTATATTCTTGTACATAGGTGCAGTATTATAGTAGTTATATTCTTGTATATAGGAGCAGTATTATAGTAGTTATATTCTTGTACATAGCAGCAGTATTATAGTAGTTATATTCTTGTACAGAGGAGCAGTATTATAGTAGTTATATCCCTGTACATATGAGGCAGTATTATAGTAGTTATATTCTTGTACATAGGAGCAGTATTATAGTAGTTATATTCTTGTACATAGGAGCAGTATTATAGTAGTTATATTCTTGTACATAGGAGGCAGTAATATAGTGGTTATATTCTTGAACATAGGAGCAGTATTATAGGAGTTATATTCTTTTACATAGGAGCAGTATTATAGTAGTTATATTCTTGTACATAGGAGGCAGTATTATAGTAGTTATATTCTTGTACATAGGAGCAGTATTATAGTAGTTATATCTCTGTACATAGGAGCAGTATTATAGTAGTTATATTCTTGTACATAGGAGCAGTATTATAGTAGTTATATTCCTGTACATAGGAGGCAGTATTATAGTAGTTATATTCCTGTACATAAGAGGCAGTATTATAGTAGTTATATTATTGTACATAGGAGCAGTATTATAGTAGTTATATTCTTGTACATAGGAGGCAGTATTATAGTAGTTATATTCTTGTACATAGGAGGCAGTATTATAGTAGTTATATTCTTGTACATAGGAGCAGTATTATAGTAGTTATATTCTTGTACATAGGAGCAGTATTATAGTAGTTATATTATTGTACATAGGAGCAGTATTATAATAGTAATATTTATGTTTATAGAGGGTCACATTACAGTATTTATCATCTGGATGTAGTGCACTCCCCCTAGTGGTGGCTGCAGACAGAGGGAATTTTATTTTGCAACTGATACAGAGAATTCCACTTCAGATATTGGAGCACTAATTGCTCTAAATACTGTATGTAACATTTTATTAATTAGCATTATATTTTCACTATGTTTTGATAAAAAAAACAAAACAGTAGAATTCACATTAAATTGTTCCAGACATCTAGCTCCCGCTCAGTTCTGTGTGTACATAGAAGGTAGAAGGAATACAATCCTGCAATATCCTACCGAGGTGTAATCTCGTCCAGAGGATACCGATCATTATCAGAAACAGACAGTTATGGCTGATATCTGCAGGAGACGCGCTCAGGTGTGATGTAACATATGTGATGATGATCCATCTCCATGCAGTGAAGCTGAGCAGAGAAAGAGCAATCATAGCTACATCCCTTCATTAACAAGACTTCTTATGTCGTTGGTTCTAATGAAGTCCTGATCTTATAGCCAGAAGTGTTTTAAACAGAAGCATACAGTCTATTGCTCCCTGTTATCATACATTTCAGGGGAGAGGATGACTGTAGGACAGGAGAATACAGTCTATTGCTCCCTGTTATCAGCCATTTCAGGGGAGAGGATGACTGTAGGACAGGAGAATACAGTCTATTGCCCCCTGTTATCAGCCATTTCAGGGGAGAGGATGACTGTAGGACAGGAGAATACAGTCTATTGCCCCTGTTATCAGCCATTTCAGGGGAGAGGATGACTGTAGGACAGGAGAATACAGTCTATTGCCCCCTGTTATCAGCCATTTCAGGGGAGAGGATGACTGTAGGACAGGAGAATACAGTCTATTGCTCCCTGTTATCAGCCATTTCAGGGGAGAGGATGACTGTAGGACAGGAGAATACAGTCTATTGCCCCCTGTTATCAGCCATTTCAGGGGAGAGGATGACTGTAGGACAGGAGAATACAGTCTATTGCCCCTGTTATCAGCCATTTCAGGGGAGAGGATGACTGTAGGACAGGAGAATACAGTCTATTGCCCCCTGTTATCAGCCATTTCAGGGGAGAGGATGACTGTAGGACAGAGAATACAATCTATTGTCCCCTGTTATCAGCCATTCAGGAGAGGATGACTGTAGGACAGGAGAATACAGTCTATTGCTCCTGTTATCAGCCATTTCAGGGGAGAGGATGACTGTAGGACAGGAGAATACAGTCTATTGCCCCCTGTTATCAGCCATTTCAGGGGAGAGGATGACTGTAGGACAGGAGAATACAGTCTTATTGCCCCTGTTATCAGCTATTTCAGGGGAGAGGATGACTGTAGGACAGGAGAATACAGTCTATTGCCCCTGTTATCAGCCATTTCAGGTGAGAGGATGACTGTAGGACAGGAGAATACAGTCTATTGCTCCTGTTATCAGCCATTTCAGGGGAGGGATGACTGTAGGACAGGAGAATATAGCCTATTGCCCCTGTTGTCAGCCATTTCAGGGGAGAGGATGACTGTAGGACAGGAGAATACAGTCTATTGCTCCCTGTTATCAGCCATTTCAGGGGAGAGGATGACTGTAGGACAGGAGAATACAGTCTGATTGCTCCTGTTATCAGCCATTTCAGGGGAGAGGATGACTGCAGGACAGGAGAATACAGTCTATTGCTCCTGTTATCAGCCATTTCAGGGGAGAGGATGACTGTAGGACAGGAGAATACAGTCTATTGCTCCCTGTTATCAGCCATTTCAGGGGAGAGGATGACTGTAGGACAGGAGAATACAACCTATTGCCCCTGTTATCAGCCATTTCAGGGGAGAGGATGACTGTAGGACAGGAGAATCACAGTCTATTGCCCCCTGTTATCAGCCATTTCAGGGGGAGGATGACTGTAGGACAGGAGAATACAGTCTATTGCCCCTGTTATCAGCCATTTCAGGGGAGAGGATGACTGTAGGACAGGAGAATACAGTCTATTGCCCCCTGTTATCAGCCATTTTAGGGAGAGGATGACTGTAGGACAGGAGAATACAGTCTATTGCCCCTGTTATCAGCCATTTCAGGGGAGAGGATGACTGTAGGACAGGAGAATACAGTCTATTGCTCCCTGTTATCAGCCATTTCAGGGGAGAGGATGACTGTAGGACAGGAGAATACAGTCTATTGCTCCCTGTTATCAGCCATTTCAGGGGAGAGGATGACTGTAGGACAGGAGAATACAGTCTATTGCCCCCTGTTATCAGCCATTTCAGGGGAGAGGATGACTGTAGGACAGGAGAATACAGTCTATTGCCCCTGTTATCAGCCATTTCAGGGGAGAGGATGACTGTAGGACAGGAGAATACAGTCTATTGCCCCTGTTATCAGCCATTTCAGGGGAGAGGATGACTGTAGGACAGGAGAATACAGTCTATTGCTCCCTGTTATCAGCCATTTCAGGGGAGAGGATGACTGTAGGACAGGAGAATACAGTCTATTGCCCCCTGTTATCAGCCATTTCAGGGGAGAGGATGACTGTAGGACAGGAGAATACAGTCTATTGCCCCCTGTTATCAGCCATTTCAGGGGAGAGGATGACTGTAGGACAGGAGAATACAGTCTATTGCCCCCTGTTATCAGCCATTTCAGGGGAGAGGATGACTGTAGGACAGGAGAATACAGTCTATTGCCCCCTGTTATCAGCCATTTCAGGGGAGAGGATGACTGTAGGACAGGAGAATACAGTCTATTGCCCCCTGTTATCAGCCATTTCAGGGGAGAGGATGACTGTAGGACAGGAGAATACAGTCTATTGCCCCTGTTATCAGCCATTTCAGGGGAGAGGATGACTGTAGGACAGGAGAATACAGTCTATTGCCCCTGTTATCAGCCATTTCAGGGGAGAGGATGACTGTAGGACAGGAGAATACAGTCTATTGCTCCCTGTTATCAGCCATTTCAGGGGAGAGGATGACTGTAGGACAGGAGAATACAGTCTATTGCCCCCTGTTATCAGCCATTTCAGGGGAGAGGATGACTGTAGGACAGGAGAATACAGTCTATTGCCCCTGTTATCAGCCATTTCAGGGGAGAGGATGACTGTAGGACAGGAGAATACAGTCTATTGCCCCCTGTTATCAGCCATTTCAGGGGAGAGGATGACTGTAGGACAGGAGAATACAGTCTATTGCTCCCTGTTATCAGCCATTTCAGGGGAGAGGATGACTGTAGGACAGGAGAATACAGTCTATTGCCCCTGTTATCAGCCATTTCAGGGGAGAGGATGACTGTAGGACAGGAGAATACAGTCTATTGCTCCCTGTTATCAGCCATTTCAGGGGAGAGGATGACTGTAGGACAGGAGAATACAGTCTATTGCCCCTGTTATCAGCCATTTCAGGGGAGAGGATGACTGTAGGACAGGAGAATACAGCCTATTGCTCCCTGTTATCAGCCATTTCAGGGGAGAGGATGACTGTAGGACAGGAGAATACAGTCTATTGCCCCTGTTATCAGCCATTTCAGGGGAGAGGATGACTGTAGGACAGGAGAATACAGTCTATTGCCCCCTGTTATCAGCCATTTCAGGGAGAGGATGACTGTAGGACAGGAGAATACAGTCTATTGCCCCCTGTTATCAGCCATTTCAGGGGAGAGGATGACTGTAGGACAGGAGAATACAGTCTATTGCCCCCTGTTATCAGCCATTTCAGGGGAGAGGATGACTGTAGGACAGGAGAATACAGTCTATTGCCCCTGTTATCAGCCATTTCAGGGGAGAGGATGACTGTAGGACAGGAGAATACAGTCTATTGCCCCCTGTTATCAGCCATTTCAGGGGAGAGGATGACTGTAGGACAGGAGAATACAGTCTATTGCCCCTGTTATCAGCCATTTCAGGGGAGAGGATGACTGTAGGACAGGAGAATACAGTCTATTGCTCCCTGTTATCAGCCATTTCAGGGGAGAGGATGACTGTAGGACAGGAGAATACAGTCTATTGCCCCCTGTTATCAGCCATTTCAGGGGAGAGGATGACTGTAGGACAGGAGAATACAGTCTATTGCCCCCTGTTATCAGCCATTTCAGGGAGAGGATGACTGTAGGACAGGAGAATACAGTCTATTGCCCCCTGTTATCAGCCATTTCAGGGGAGAGGATGACTGTAGGACAGGAGAATACAGTCTATTGCCCCTGTTATCAGCCATTTCAGGGGAGAGGATGACTGTAGGACAGGAGAATACAGTCTATTGCCCCCTGTTATCAGCCATTTCAGGGGAGAGGATGACTGTAGGACAGGAGAATACAGTCTATTGCTCCCTGTTATCAGCCATTTCAGGGGAGAGGATGACTGTAGGACAGGAGAATACAGTCTATTGCCCCCTGTTATCAGCCATTTCAGGGGAGAGGATGACTGTAGGACAGGAGAATACAGTCTATTGCCCCCTGTTATCAGCCATTTCAGGGAGAGGATGACTGTAGGACAGGAGAATACAGTCTATTGCTCCTGTTATCAGCCATTTCAGGGGAGAGGATGACTGTAGGACAGGAGAATACAGTCTATTGCTCCCTGTTATCAGCCATTTCAGGGGAGAGGATGACTGTAGGACAGGAGAATACAGTCTATTGCCCCTGTTATCAGCCATTTCAGGGGAGAGGATGACTGTAGGACAGGAGAATACAGTCTATTGCCCCTGTTATCAGCCATTTCAGGGGAGAGGATGACTGTAGGACAGGAGAATACAGTCTATTGCCCCTGTTATCAGCCATTTCAGGGGAGAGGATGACTGTAGGACAGGAGAATACAGTCTATTGCCCCCTGTTATCAGCCATTTCAGGGGAGAGGATGACTGTAGGACAGGAGAATACAGTCTATTGCTCCCTGTTATCAGCCATTTCAGGGGAGAGGATGACTGTAGGACAGGAGAATACAGTCTATTGCCCCCTGTTATCAGCCATTTCAGGGGAGAGGATGACTGTAGGACAGGAGAATACAGTCTATTGCTCCCTGTTATCAGCCATTTCAGGGGAGAGGATGACTGTAGGACAGGAGAATACAGTCTATTGCTCCCTGTTATCAGCCATTTCAGGGGAGAGGATGACTGTAGGACAGGAGAATACAGTCTATTGCCCCCTGTTATCAGCCATTTCAGGGGAGAGGATGACTGTAGGACAGGAGAATACAGTCTATTGCCCCCTGTTATCAGCCATTTCAGGGGAGAGGATGACTGTAGGACAGGAGAATACAGTCTATTGCCCCCTGTTATCAGCCATTTCAGGGGAGAGGATGACTGTAGGACAGGAGAATACAGTCTATTGCCCCCTGTTATCAGCCATTTCAGGGGAGAGGATGACTGTAGGACAGGAGAATACAGTCTATTGCCCCTGTTATCAGCCATTTCAGGGGAGAGGATGACTGTAGGACAGGAGAATACAGTCTATTGCTCCCTGTTATCAGCCATTTCAGGGGAGAGGATGACTGTAGGACAGGAGAATACAGTCTATTGCCCCTGTTATCAGCCATTTCAGGGGAGAGGATGACTGTAGGACAGGAGAATACAGTCTATTGCCCCTGTTATCAGCCATTTCAGGGAGAGGATGACTGTAGGACAGGAGAATACAGTCTATTGCCCCCTGTTATCAGCCATTTCAGGGGAGAGGATGACTGTAGGACAGGAGAATACAGTCTATTGCCCCCTGTTATCAGCCATTTCAGGGGAGAGGATGACTGTAGGACAGGAGAATACAGTCTATTGCCCCCTGTTATCAGCCATTTCAGGGGAGAGGATGACTGTAGGACAGGAGAATACAGTCTATTGCCCCTGTTATCAGCCATTTCAGGGGAGAGGATGACTGTAGGACAGGAGAATACAGTCTATTGCCCCTGTTATCAGCCATTTCAGGGGAGAGGATGACTGTAGGACAGGAGAATACAGTCTATTGCCCCTGTTATCAGCCATTTCAGGGGAGAGGATGACTGTAGGACAGGAGAATACAGTCTATTGCCCCTGTTATCAGCCATTTCAGGGGAGAGGATGACTGTAGGACAGGAGAATACAGTCTATTGCCCCTGTTATCAGCCATTTCAGGGGAGAGGATGACTGTAGGACAGGAGAATACAGTCTATTGCCCCTGTTATCAGCCATTTCAGGGGAGAGGATGACTGTAGGACAGGAGAATACAGTCTATTGCCCCTGTTATCAGCCATTTCAGGGGAGAGGATGACTGTAGGACAGGAGAATACAGTCTATTGCTCCCTGTTATCAGCCATTTCAGGGGAGAGGATGACTGTAGGACAGGAGAATACAGTCTATTGCCCCTGTTATCAGCCATTTCAGGGGAGAGGATGACTGTAGGACAGGAGAATACAGTCTATTGCCCCCTGTTATCAGCCATTTCAGGGAGAGGATGACTGTAGGACAGGAGAATACAGTCTATTGCCCCCTGTTATCAGCCATTTCAGGGAGAGGATGACTGTAGGACAGGAGAATACAGTCTATTGCTCCCTGTTATCAGCCATGGAGACCCAAGACATGAAGCTCCCGTCCCAGCAATTTTTGTACTGATGTCAGTGGCAGAAGAGGCCTGGACTCTGCAACTATGGTTCTAGCGGGACACTGGGGATTTTTCTGCACTTGTTCCACAGCACTCGTCTAACCCACTTTGTAACTTTGCGTGGTCTCCACCTCATCGGTGAGGTACTCTGGTTTCTTTTACTTTGCAAAAATACCACCAACAGTTGATGGCATAATATTTTGAAGGGAAGACTTATCAGACAGTGACTTAAGGCAGGGATATTTGCAACCAGTCATTCTGTCACCAATGTCTGTAAAAGCAACTGCATGGCCAGGGCAGGATGTTACAAACTGTGGTAATACAAGACTGCATGGGTAGAGGCTGGATGTTATACACTGTGGTAATGGTAGACTGCATGGCTAGAGGCTGGATGTTATACACCTGTGGTAATGGTAGACTGCATGGATAGAGGCTGGATGTTATACACCTGTGGTAATGGTAGACTGTATGGCTAGAGGCTGGATGTTATACACTGTGGTAATGGTAGACTGCATGGCTATAGGCTGGATGTTATACACCTGTGGCAATGGAAGACTGCATGGGTAGAGGTTGGACGTTATACACCTGTGGTAATGATAGAATGTATGGCTAGAGGCTGGATGTTATACACTGTGGTAATGGCAGACTGTATGGCTAGAGGCTGGATGTTATACACTGTGGTAATGGCAGACTGCATGGCTAGAGGCTGGATGTTATACACTGTGGTAATGGCAGACTGCATGGCTAGAGGCTGGATGTTATACACTGTGGTAATGGCAGACTGCATGGCTAGAGGCTTGATGTTATACACTGTGGTAATGGTAGACTGCATGGCTAGAGGCTGGATGTTATACACTGTGGTAATGGCAGACTGCATGGCTAGAGGCTTGATGTTATACACTGTGGTAATGGTAGACTGCATGGCTAGAGGCTGAATGTTATACACTGTGGTAATGGTAGACTGTATGGCTAGAGGCTGAATGTTATACACTGTGGTAATGGTAGACTGCATGGCTAGAGGCTGGATGTTATACACTGTGGTAATGGTAGACTGCATGGCTAGAGGCTGGATGTTATACACTGTGGTAATGGTAGACTGTATGGCTAGAGGCTGGATGTTATACACTGTGGTAATGGTAGACTGCATGGCTAGAGGCTGGATGTTATACACTGTGGTAATGGTAGACTGCATGGCTAGAGGCTGGATGTTATACACTGTGGTAATGGTAGACTGCATGGCTAGAGGCTGGATGTTATACACTGTGGTAATGGTAGACTGCATGGCTAGAGGCTGGATGTTATACACTGTGGTAATGGTAGACTGTATGGCTAGAGGCTGGATGTTATACACTGTGGTAATGGTAGACTGCATGGCTAGAGGCTGGATGTTATACACTGTGGTAATGGTAGACTGCATGGCTAGAGGCTGGATGTTATACACTGTGGTAATGGTAGACTGCATGGCTAGAGGCTGGATGTTATACACTGTGGTAATGGTAGACTGCATGGCTAGAGGCTGGATGTTATACACTGTGGTAATGGTAGACTGCATGGCTAGAGGCTGGATGTTATACACTGTGGTAATGGTAGACTGCATGGCTAGAGGCTGGATGTTATACACTGTGGTAATGGTAGACTGCATGGCTAGAGGCTGGATGTTATACACTGTGGTAATGGTAGACTGCATGGCTAGAGGCTGGATGTTATACACTGTGGTAATGGTAGACTGCATGGCTAGAGGCTGGATGTTATACACTGTGGTAATGGTAGACTGCATGGCTAGAGGCTGGATGTTATACACTGTGGTAATGGTAGACTGCATGGCTAGAGGCTGGATGTTATACACTGTGGTAATGGTAGACTGCATGGCTAGAGGCTGGATGTTATACACTGTGGTAATGGTAGACTGCATGGCTAGAGGCTGGATGTTATACACTGTGGTAATGGTAGACTGCATGGCTAGAGGCTGGATGTTATACACTGTGGTAATGGTAGACTGCATGGCTAGAGGCTGGATGTTATACACTGTGGTAATGGTAGACTGCATGGCTAGAGGCTGGATGTTATACACTGTGGTAATGGTAGACTGCATGGCTAGAGGCTGGATGTTATACACTGTGGTAATGGTAGACTGCATGGCTAGAGGCTGGATGTTATACACTGTGGTAATGGTAGACTGCATGGCTAGAGGCTGGATGTTATACACTGTGGTAATGGTAGACTGCATGGCTAGAGGCTGGATGTTATACACTGTGGTAATGGTAGACTGCATGGCTAGAGGCTGGATGTTATACACTGTGGTAATGGTAGACTGCATGGCTAGAGGCTGGATGTTATACACTGTGGTAATGGTAGACTGCATGGCTAGAGGCTGGATGTTATACACTGTGGTAATGGTAGACTGCATGGCTAGAGGCTGGATGTTATACACTGTGGTAATGGTAGACTGCATGGCTAGAGGCTGGATGTTATACACTGTGGTAATGGTAGACTGCATGGCTAGAGGCTGGATGTTATACACTGTGGTAATGGTAGACTGCATGGCTAGAGGCTGGATGTTATACACTGTGGTAATGGTAGACTGCATGGCTAGAGGCTGGATGTTATACACTGTGGTAATGGTAGACTGCATGGCTAGAGGCTGGATGTTATACACTGTGGTAATGGTAGACTGCATGGCTAGAGGCTGGATGTTATACACTGTGGTAATGGTAGACTGCATGGCTAGAGGCTGGATGTTATACACTGTGGTAATGGTAGACTGCATGGCTAGAGGCTGGATGTTATACACTGTGGTAATGGTAGACTGCATGGCTAGAGGCTGGATGTTATACACTGTGGTAATGGTAGACTGCATGGCTAGAGGCTGGATGTTATACACCTGTGGTAATGGTAGACTGCATGGCTAGAGGCTGGATGTTATACACTGTGGTAATGGTAGACTGCATGGCTAGAGGCTGGATGTTATACACTGTGGTAATGGTAGACTGCATGGCTAGAGGCTGGATGTTATACACTGTGGTAATGGTAGACTGCATGGCTAGAGGCTGGATGTTATACACCTGTGGTAATGGTAGACTGCATGGCTAGAGGCTGGATGTTATACACTGTGGTAATGGTAGACTGCATGGCTAGAGGCTGGATGTTATACACTGTGGTAATGGTAGACTGCATGGCTAGAGGCTGGATGTTATACACTGTGGTAATGGTAGACTGCATGGCTAGAGGCTGGATGTTATACACTGTGGTAATGGTAGACTGCATGGCTAGAGGCTGGATGTTATACACTGTGGTAATGGTAGACTGCATGGCTAGAGGCTGGATGTTATACACTGTGGTAATGGTAGACTGCATGGCTAGAGGCTGGATGTTATACACTGTGGTAATGGTAGACTGCATGGCTAGAGGCTGGATGTTATACACTGTGGTAATGGTAGACTGCATGGCTAGAGGCTGGATGTTATACACCTGTGGTAATGGTAGACTGCATGGCTAGAGGCTGGATGTTATACACTGTGGTAATGGTAGACTGCATGGCTAGAGGCTGGATGTTATACACTGTGGTAATGGTAGACTGCATGGCTAGAGGCTGGATGTTATACACTGTGGTAATGGTAGACTGCATGGCTAGAGGCTGGATGTTATACACTGTGGTAATGGTAGACTGCATGGCTAGAGGCTGGATGTTATACACTGTGGTAATGGTAGACTGCATGGCTAGAGGCTGGATGTTATACACTGTGGTAATGGTAGACTGCATGGCTAGAGGCTGGATGTTATACACTGTGGTAATGGTAGACTGCATGGCTAGAGGCTGGATGTTATACACTGTGGTAATGGTAGACTGCATGGCTAGAGGCTGGATGTTATACACTGTGGTAATGGTAGACTGCATGGCTAGAGGCTGGATGTTATACACTGTGGTAATGGTAGACTGCATGGCTAGAGGCTGGATGTTATACACTGTGGTAATGGTAGACTGCATGGCTAGAGGCTGGATGTTATACACTGTGGTAATGGTAGACTGCATGGCTAGAGGCTGGATGTTATACACTGTGGTAATGGCAGACTGCATGGCTAGAGGCTGGATGTTATACACTGTGGTAATGGCAGACTGCATGGCTAGAGGCTGGATGTTATACACTGTGGTAATGGTAGACTGCATGGCTAGAGGCTGGATGTTATACACTGTGGTAATGGTAGACTGCATGGCTAGAGGCTGGATGTTATACACTGTGGTAATGGTAGACTGCATGGCTAGAGGCTGGATGTTATACACTGTGGTAATGGTAGACTGCATGGCTAGAGGCTGGATGTTATACACTGTGGTAATGGTAGACTGCATGGCTAGAGGCTGGATGTTATACACTGTGGTAATGGTAGACTGCATGGCTAGAGGCTGGATGTTATACACTGTGGTAATGGTAGACTGCATGGCTAGAGGCTGGATGTTATACACTGTGGTAATGGTAGACTGCATGGCTAGAGGCTGGATGTTATACACTGTGGTAATGGTAGACTGCATGGCTAGAGGCTGGATGTTATACACTGTGGTAATGGTAGACTGCATGGCTAGAGGCTGGATGTTATACACTGTGGTAATGGTAGACTGCATGGCTAGAGGCTGGATGTTATACACTGTGGTAATGGTAGACTGCATGGCTAGAGGCTGGATGTTATACACTGTGGTAATGGTAGACTGCATGGCTAGAGGCTGGATGTTATACACTGTGGTAATGGTAGACTGCATGGCTAGAGGCTGGATGTTATACACTGTGGTAATGGTAGACTGCATGGCTAGAGGCTGGATGTTATACACTGTGGTAATGGTAGACTGCATGGCTAGAGGCTGGATGTTATACACTGTGGTAATGGTAGACTGCATGGCTAGAGGCTGGATGTTATACACTGTGGTAATGGTAGACTGCATGGCTAGAGGCTGGATGTTATACACTGTGGTAATGGTAGACTGCATGGCTAGAGGCTGGATGTTATACACCTGTGGTAATGGTAGACTGCATGGCTAGAGGCTGGATGTTATACACTGTGGTAATGGTAGACTGCATGGCTAGAGGCTGGATGTTATACACTGTGGTAATGGTAGACTGCATGGCTAGAGGCTGGATGTTATACACTGTGGTAATGGTAGACTGCATGGCTAGAGGCTGGATGTTATACACCTGTGGTAATGGTAGACTGCATGGCTAGAGGCTGGATGTTATACACCTGTGGTAATGGTAGACTGCATGGCTAGAGGCTGGATGTTATACACTGTGGTAATGGTAGACTGCATGGCTAGAGGCTGGATGTTATACACCTGTGGTAATGGTAGACTGCATGGCTAGAGGCTGGATGTTATACACTGTGGTAATGGTAGACTGCATGGCTAGAGGCTGGATGTTATACACTGTGGTAATGGTAGACTGCATGGCTAGAGGCTGGATGTTATACACTGTGGTAATGGTAGACTGCATGGCTAGAGGCTGGATGTTATACACTGTGGTAATGGTAGACTGCATGGCTAGAGGCTGGATGTTATACACCTGTGGTAATGGTAGACTGCATGGCTAGAGGCTGGATGTTATACACTGTGGTAATGGTAGACTGCATGGCTAGAGGCTGGATGTTATACACTGTGGTAATGGTAGACTGCATGGCTAGAGGCTGGATGTTATACATCTGTGGTAATGGTAGACTGCATGGCTAGAGGCTGGATGTTATACACTGTGGTAATGGTAGACTGCATGGCTAGAGGCTGGATGTTATACACTGTGGTAATGGTAGACTGCATGGCTAGAGGCTGGATGTTATACACTGTGGTAATGGTAGACTGCATGGCTAGAGGCTGGATGTTATACACCTGTGGTAATGGTAGACTGCATGGCTAGAGGCTGGATGTTATACACCTGTGGTAATGGTAGACTGCATGGCTAGAGGCTGGATGTTATACACCTGTGGCAATGGAATTGACTGAAACACCTGAAGTCAATGATTAAGACGTGGAGCCCGATACTCCTCTCTATGTAATGTATGTGACTGGTATCAGCCGCTCCTCTTATTACGCCATAAGCTGCAGATTTTGGATTCCTGCATCCGTTTAAACCTCCAGGCTCTTCCTAATTTCGCATTTCTGTGTGCAGCTGCCTCCAGAGATGATATGAAGTGTGCGGTGAGATTTCCATAAGACGTCTGCGGCGATGCGGGGGGATTACGTCCATTTCATCAGAAAACATTAGGTGAGGAGGGCATTTAATAAAACTGAGACAAGCGGGGACAGCACCTTTAATATCGCGCCGCTGACGATCATCTCCCTACATCCTGCAGTGCGCCGCTCCCTCCCTACCTGCCTGTAGTATCACATTAACCCTTTCCCTGCACCTGAAATCTGAATGTGACATCTGAAATCCCTCGCCGCCAGTTCTGGCGCTGAAAGGGTTAATGCTGCACATGGCGGTTGTGGCGAGATATCAATCTTTATTTTTTTTTCTCCTTCTCCCGGCAGGTGTAAGGTGGCGTTCCATCCTCTGGGGGTAATGGTCTGTGGCGAGAACAGGGGAAATAAATATCCAGATATATAAGGGGCCTCCGGCCGAAAACAGCCGGGTGCAGGGTGTACGACAGCGCATGTACGTGATACTGCTGCGGCCTCCGCCTGGATCCATATGGATGTCATATAGCGCCACTTTAGCGTCATTCTGCACATACAACCAGCCCACGTTTCTACAGGGCCAGCTTTTGGTCACCATAATGTTCAATGCGGAGTGCAGCTCCGTAAAACCATTTGCGGTCCAGGTCTCGCAATATGGCCCCTACAACACGGGCATACAAAAAACCTGACCTTAAACTTTATTTTCTATATATTTTTTCAATTTTTCTCTGTTTTATGACTGATTTTTTTTTTTTACAATTTAGTTCAATTTTTTTTTAATAACTTTTTAATTTATTTTTTTATGTATTTAGATTTCATTTAATTTTTTTGTTCTTTTCCTTGATTTTTATTATGCAGTTATTGGCTTTTTTTTCAGTTACAGATTTGTCTCTTATTTATATTTTTTTTTCCTTTTTTGCTCACTGATGTATATTTCATTTTATATCTTTCTTTCGTTCTGTATTATATAGTTATTAGGTTATTTATTCTATTACATTTTTCAATTTATTACTTTTTTATGTTAATTATTTTTTTTTCTTAATTTGTGTCTATTTCATTTTACTTTTTTTTTATTATAGTTCGATTATTTACTCTATTCTATTTTTTCCCCAATGTTTTATGCGCATTGAACTGTACGTTTTTCTTTCTTTTTTGTCCTAGAGGTTTTGATTATTTATTTTCGATCGTGTTTCTTGTTAATTCATTTGATTTATTTATTTAAATGTTTACCTTGATGTATCTTTTTTTTTAGGATGAATTGTTTTATTTTTATGATATTAGTTTTTTTTTTAGCTCATTATAGATTGCGCTGTGATCAGCCTCCCTGTCCGCCATTACTCAAAGCGGCTGGCGCCTTATGCAGATGAGGAGGCAGCGACCATGTGTCTAAATAAAAATGAATGTGCCGCTTCCACATTAAATAAATTGAGTATCAATGGAGCTTGAAGAATTTCGGTGGAGAGCGGCGGTGGTGGCGGTGGCGGCGGCGGCTTCTCCGTCATCATCAGGCTCTCCTCAATGAGGCAGCGACAGACAGACATTAGCCTTTGGCTTTCATCATATATGCACTATGGGGATAATAAGCCACGGTTGGGATGGGGTTAAAAAAAAAAATGGAGCAAAACAATAAAAAATGTCCCCAGAGTGCAAGTCTGTTTTCTACTTTAAATCCGTAGTTCTGCACAATTTTGAATCATTTTCGCTTTTTCTCCAGTCACATCCAAAGCTGCTTTCGGAATTCCTCACGATAACCGCCTTAGCTCCTCCCCCTGGTAGATGTGACCTGATAACTCAGCTCTGACTGGGTCTCTGTCCTCTCTCTCACGGATACCCGAGATCAGTGGTATTGTGGTGCAGCTTTGGATGTGACTGGAGATTAGAATCGGGAATATTAGGCCGTATTTCCCAGCTGATGTCCAGGCCCCAGGTCTGCGGTGCACGCCGAGTCACTGATGAATCGCCCACTCCGTTACGTTCCGCTCCGACATAATGAAATTAAATTTGCGCTAGTCAGTAATTAGCTGGCAGGGTCTTTGTGTTGCATGCTAATTAGATTACCTCCCATTGGACAATTACCTGTCTCCGGAGCCCGTGGTCCGCGTGTAGCTTGAAAAGACGTCGTAAATTGCTATTTTCGGCTCGCAACATTGTTCTGTGTACACAGCGAATAATTACTCCAACCGCAAATCCGCAGAATCCCCCTCCCCCCACCGGCAGACCGCCGTCCCCAGAGATAGTGGCGCTAATACAACTTTATAAGAGTGATCATGATCATCCGCTCTGCATTCCTCCGTTATATCTGCTTCCCAGAAAGCTGGGTGACGACCAAACTGGCCGCCATTATCACTCCCCGGGTCCACATCCCTGCTCCTGTATTGCTACAGATCGGGGGGGGGGGGGGACTCTAGGAAAGCTGGGTGGGAGCTGCGGCCTTATCGGTGGGCAGCATGTGTAGCTGCACAGGGGCCCGGTATAACGGGGGCCACTGGCACCTATAAAGCAGCTGCTTCCATTAGATTACATGTACGGACTGAAGAGTTGTTAGAGACATAAGGGGGCGCTCTACCCTGAGCCCAAAGCTGTCCGTGTCCCCCCAACCATCTCCCCTGGCTCCTCCATAGCTACTCACCTCCCAGGAGGATTCTGGGTAATAGTCTACTCCCCCCTTGCTGACTGTACCAAATTCCGCCGGTAATTAGATTGCGTGCAGCGCCCCCTCCCCCTGTATCCAGTTATACCGCCAGCGCCGGTCCAGAGTAATATCTCCAGGAATATAAGGACCCCGGGGATGATACGATTATACGCAGATTACGCCGCACTATTGGCTCTGGGCACCGTTTATTTGACAGGGTAAAGGAGGGGGAGGGGGGAGAGGCAGGCGACGGTGACTGGGACTGTACCTGGGTCTCCGGGGAGCCGCATGCTAACTGTACATCTCTATTTTAGGAAAATTAACCCTTGTGCCGCCACAGTGGTACATGGATCCTGTCGCAGCCCCTGGTGACGCGGTCCTAATTTGGTGGAGCGTTGGGATTTGAAAGCAGGAAGCCGTCTGCAGACAAGGCTGCAAAACCATTGCTCCCCCAAGACTGCACTGTCCCCCAAGACTGCACCGTCCCCCAAGACTGCACCGTCCCTCTAAGACCGCACCGTCCCGCTAAGACCGCACCGTCCCCCAGGACTGCACCGTCCCTCTAAGACTGCACCGCCCCCCCAAGACTGCACCGTCCCGCTAAGACCACACCGTCCCCCAAGACCGCACCGTCCCCCCAAGACTGCACTGTCCCCCAAGACTGCACCGTCCCCCAAGACTGCACCGTCCCCCAAGACTGCACCGTCCCCCAAGACTGCACCGTCCCGCTAAGACTGCACTGTCCCCCAAGACTGCACCGTCCCCCAAGACTGCACCGTCCCTCTAAGACCGCACCGTCCCCCAGGACTGCACCGTCCCTCTAAGACTGCACCGCCCGCTAAGACCACACCGTCCCCCAAGACCGCACCGTCCCCCAAGACCGCACCGTCCCCCAAGACCGCACCGTCCCCCAAGACCGCACCGTCCCCCAAGACTGCACCGTCCCCCAAGACTGCACCGCCCCCCAAGACCGCACCGTCCCGCTAAGACTGCACCGTCCCGCTAAGACCGCACCGTCCCGCTAAGACCGCACCGTCCCGCTAAGACCGCACCGTCCCGCTAAGACCGCACCGTCCCCTAAGACCGCACCGTCCCCTAAGACTGCACCGTCCCCCTAAGACCGCACCGTCCCCCCAAGGCCGCACCGTCCCCCAAGGCCGCACCGTCCCCCAAGGCCGCACCGTCCCCCTAAGACTGCACCGTCCCCCCAAGACTGCACCGTCCCCCCAAGACTGCACCGTCCCCCCAAGACTGCACCGTCCCCCTAAGATCGCACTGTCCCCCAGGGGTAGAGTCATCTCAAACTGGGAGCCGCAAATAAGACCGATAATAGATAGTGACCCCCAGACCCCGAAAACTTCTGCAGCTTTCTAATACGTTCTGTATATAAACTGCTCACCGCTTCAAGGTCTCTGCTTGCTGTCAGCGAAATGGAACCTTCTTGTTTACATTCCAGAGGCTGAAAACCATCCTGACCTGATTCTTCTCACAGCTGAGGGTTTGTTACAATTGTATCCAGTCCTGATGATCCTCCATAAGCACACAAGCATCGCGCGGCCTTCTCCTGTCCTGATTGGTTGTTACAATGTATCGGCCTGGAGTACCCAAAGGATTGTCTCGACTAGGTGCAGCTGTAACGAACCCTGAGCTGTGGAAGATATGGTGTGAGGATGGAGTTGAGATGTAAAACAAAAAATGTTTCCCGTTACTGAAAGCAAGCAGAGATCTTGGAAAAATGTGAAGACTTTGGTCAACAGTGTGACGGATATCTTTCATTATGCTGCGATTAAGGTTTATTTAACCCTTGTGGCGCCAGAGAAGAAAAACGTGTAATTACACGTGCCGTATTTGCGTGGGGAGGGGGAGGTGGGGTTCGCCATGATTTGGGAGGCCACACACGAGGCTTCATTTCGGGTGGGACAACCCCTTTAAACTGCTCCCCGACATCTGGGATGATCACATGTAGCAGAGGTATATGTGCTGCATGCAGTAAAATTCTGTTTATTCTGGATCGCGCCAGAATCGGTCTGAAGTTCAAGCCCCACCCACATTCTGTTTCGGGACCCCCAATCCTCCATAGAAACGCGCTTTTTATTCACATGTGCTTGGTCCCTACCGCGTTGCGATCCCTCCCGGAGGCACAGGGCGCAGTTTGCATTGCTTGAGCCCGATCGCTGCAGCTCCGAAAAAAGAAGGCAGCGCAGGAAGGAAAATATCAGCACTTAGTACAATCTGCCGTGACATTCGCGACTCCCCCACAGTCACTTAGACTTCTCTTTACCTTTCCTATAACTTTTGACTGGGAGTTGAATTCAGGGCGCCATTACTTATGCAATCACATCTGAACATACTGCATCAGAGCACGGGGGCCCCTCTGTGAGGTAGACAAGCTCACGCTGATACATTGTAACAAACCTGCAGTTATAAGATCAGGACCAGGTCAGGAGGGGGATTTGCTCTCTGGGTGTTAAAAAAAAAAAATAAAAAATCCCATTCACTGACAGCAATCAGAGATGTTGACGATGGCAAGGAACTAAAAGGCAGAGTCTGTTATAAAGGTACAGGACTTTTCATCAGAAATTACATTTGGACACATTGTGCTGCAGGTGAGCTCATTTAGAGTGCAAGCTCTGCAGGCGAGGAGCGTTCCTTCTGCTCTCTGGATGGCAGCTCTTTTCGGCCTCATGCACGCGGCTTTTGTGCGCCCATGGCCGCATTGTGGCCCGCATACAGCGGGTCTGCAATACACAGGGCACCGGCCGTGTGCACCCCGCCTCACGGATGTGGATCCGTTCCTTGAATGTGTCCGCAATCGCGGAGATGCGGTGTGAAACGGAAGCATTGCGGAGTGCTTCCGTGGTGTTTCTGTCCGTGCCTTGTTCTATTTTTTGGCGGAGCGGACGGATCACGGACGCATTCAAGTTGAATAGGTCTCAATCCGTCCCGGCCGCCGCATGGGCGTTACCTGTGCCGATCCCCAATGCACGGAACGGACGCACAACGGCCGTGTACATGAGGCCTTCATGATATTTCCCCGTCTGCGTGTGATGCGGAGGACGCGGCGGATCCCGGGGGAAACATCAGGTTTTATTTCCATAGTAACAAAGATATACAAGTCAGCGAGATCAATATTCAGCAGAGACAGCGAGAGAAGAGGAGGCAGTATCACCGCTTAGATACCTGGTGGGGGGGGCAGCTTTATCTAGAAAACGGGAAGAAAAGAAAAATAGCTATATATATATATAGGAAGTATCCAGGGTTAGTGTATCTAATCCTATCGTGTGATACTGTCTGCTGAGCTGTGTATCTAATCCTATCATGTGTGATACTGTCTGCTGAGCTGTGTATCTAATCCTGTACTGTGTGATACTGTCTGCTGAGCTGTGTATCTAATCCTATCCTTTGTGATACAGCCTGCTGAGCTGTGTATCTAATCCCATCCTGTGTGATACTGTCTGCTGAGCTGTGTATCTAATCCTATCCTGTGTGATACTGTCTGCTGAGCCCCTGTATCTAATCCTATCCTGTGTGATACTGCCTGCTGAGCTTTGTATCTAATCCTATCCTGTGTGATACTGTCTGCTGAGCTGTGTATCTAATCCTATCCTGTGTGATACTGCCTGCTGAGCTGTGTATCTAATCCTATCGTGTGATACTGTCTGCTGAGCTGTGTATCTAATCCTATCATGTGTGATACTGTCTGCTGAGCTGTGTATCTAATCCTGTACTGTGTGATACTGTCTGCTGAGCTGTGTATCTAATCCTATCCTTTGTGATACAGCCTGCTGAGCTGTGTATCTAATCCCATCCTGTGTGATACTGTCTGCTGAGCTGTGTATCTAATCCTATCCTGTGTGATACTGTCTGCTGAGCCCCTGTATCTAATCCTATCCTGTGTGATACTGCCTGCTGAGCTTTGTATCTAATCCTATCCTGTGTGATACTGTCTGCTGAGCTGTGTATCTAATCCTATCCTGTGTGATACTGCCTGCTGAGCTGTGTATGTAATCCTATCCTGTGTGATACCGTCTGCAGAGCTGTGTATCTAATCCTATCCTGTGTGATACTGTCTGCTGAGCTGTGTATCTAATCCTATCCTGTGTGATACTGTCTGCTGAGCTGTGTATCTAATCCTATCCTGTGTGATACTGTCTGCTGAGCTGTGTATCTAATCCTATCCTGTGTGATACTGCCTGCTGAGCTGTGTATCTAATCCTATCCTGTGTGATACCGTCTGCAGAGCTGTGTACCTAATCCTATACTGTGTGATACTGTCTGCTCAGCTGTGTATCTAATCCTATCCTTTGTGATACTGTCTGCTGAGCTGTGTATCTAATCCTATCCTTTGTGATACTGTCTGCTGAGCTGTGTATCTAATCCTATCCTGTGTGATACTGCCTGCTGAGCTGTGTATCTAATCCTATCCTGTGTGATACCGTCTGCAGAGCTGTGTATCTAATCCTATCCTGTGATACTGTCTTCTGAGCTGTGTATCTAATCCTATCATGTGTGATACTGTCTCCTGAGCGGTGTATCTAATCCTATCCTGTGTGATACTGTCTGCTGAGCTGTGTATCTAATCCTATCCTGTGTGATACTGTCTGCTGAGCCGTGTATCTAATCCTATCCTGTGTGATATTGCCTGCTGAGCTGTGTATCTAATCCTATCCTGTGTGATACTATCTGCTGAGCTGTGTATCTAATCCTATCCTGTGTGATACTGCCTGCTGAGCTGTGTATCAAAACCTATCCTGTGTGATACCGTCTGCAGAGCTGTGTACCTAATCCTATCCTGTGTGATACAGTCTGCTGAGCTGTGTATCTAACCCTATCCTGTGTGATACAGTCTGCTGAGCTAGTGTATCTAAATTCTAGGGATGTAGATGCAGCTTTGGATGTGACTGGAGTATAAACCTATTACTGTAGAAGTTCCTGGCGGTGGAGGAAAGAACATTATACGGATGACATTGGAGGGGGAAACAAATGGGGGGCGCACGGCGTGGGGGCGACTTATAGACAACAAAGGGAACTAAAGCAAAGCTTTACAGGGACAAAGACAGAGCATAAAAGAGCGAGAGACGTCCGTGGCCCGCACCGCCGCGCAGCGCTATAAATATACATGGCGGCATGGCAGAAGCGTCTAATGTCATTACCGGGGTCACAGGGCAAAGCCGGGCGAGGGCAGCCGCCGCCAGAAGTATCCCACAGACACCAAGCAAAGAGCAGAATACCGGAAGAGCTTTAGGATTAGATACACAGCTCAGCAGACAGTATCACACAGGATAGGATTAGATACACAGCTCAGCAGACAGTATCACACAGGATAGGATTAGATACACAGCTCAGCAGACAGTATCACACAGGATAGGATTAGATACACAGCTCAGCAGACAGTATCACACATAATAGTATTAGATACACAGCTCAGCAGACAGTATCACACATAATAGTATTAGATACACAGCTCAGCAGACAGTATCACACAGGATAGGATTAGATACACAGCTCAGCAGACAGTATCACACAGGATAGGATTAGATACACAGCTCAGCAGACAGTATCACACAGGATAGGATTAGATACACAGCTCAACAGACAGTATCACACAGGATAGGATGAGATACACAGCTCAGCAGGCAGTATCACACATGATGGGATTAGATACACAGCTCAGCAGACAGTATCACACATAATAGTATTAGATACACAGCTCAGCAGACAGTATCACACACGGTAGGATTAGATACACAGCTCAGCAGACAGTATCACACAGGATAGGATTAGATACACAGCTCAGCAGACAGTATCACACATAATAGTATTAGATACACAGCTCAGCAGACAGTATCACACACGGTAGGATTAGATACACAGCTCAGCAGACAGTATCACACAGGATAGGATTAGATACACAGCTCAGCAGACAGTCCTCGCTCCTCATGGTTTCCTTCATTCGCCTCATCTTAACATTTCATCTCATGTGACTCTGGAGGCAGTAACCAGGGGTGCAGAGCACAGCGGGGGCGGGCACCAAAGAGGGACAGCCCCTGAGCAGCATCAACACCTCCCAGCACTGCTGGCCCTTGACCACCTGCACTCACATCTGCCAGGTAATCGGCTGGTAACTGTTCACATTGGACTGTTGCTATATTGATATCCCCTTCCCCACTTTTTCTATTTAAAGGGGACATTACACAGGTTGGTGGCTCAGTGGTTATGGGCCGCCCCCGGGGGTTAGCACGCTCCGTGTAAACCCTGCATTTTTCAGCCTCTCACTTTATGCCCCCCTTCCTTCTTACGTCTCCAGACTTCGATGCTTCCCCTGAATGGCGGGCGGTGATTAGAGCGCAGGACGCCAGACGAGACGTGACAGAGAATAAAACTACCAGATAAAAATAAACCCGATCCGTGGTGCTTCTCCTCCCGCCGCCTGCAGAACAGACTTTTTTGCATTCTGGGCTTTTACCGGCAGTGAAGCTTAAAGGTCTCAGATCTTTCCACGCACGCGGCGCTCATTATTCATACAATTAGCATGTGCCGTGTGCGCCGGGACCATAGAGAAACAATGGGCACTGCCGAGATTAACCCTTTGCCCGTCCACCACTGCCGCCGAGCGCTAATGAGAGGCGCTAATAGCTTTCCGGGGCTCATGCGGGGCGTTACGGCGATGGTGAAGTCTGGTTGGTGATTTGCCATTACACATATACCATCTCCCTCCAGGCCATACAGAGGGTCCTAGGGGGCGGAGCATGACACAGGGATCCTCTTGGATTTGTGTCATGCTCCTCCCCTTCAGGCCCTGAGCCAGGCATAACACGCTTGTTGTCTGTACCAACCAATCACAGCCCAGCTTTTATATTTCCATTGCCGGTCTAGTAATGAAAGCTGCGCTGGGATTGGTTGCTATGGCAGTGATTCATTGCATCAGTTTATTTTTTCTGAAGTGTCCCTTTAAGACGTGAAATAGCGGACAGAAATCCGTTCTATACCTACACCCGCTAGTTATATTATGGCGGGTGAAGGGGGCGGGGTTACAGCGCCTAAAAGCAACGCCGCCAAAAGTACTAGGAGTCAGCCCGCGGGGGATGGCTCTGCTAAATACTGGCATGGAAGGTGTTAATCGTTATGCCGTTTTGTTTAGTAATTGCATGCGTGAGGTTGCTATAGGGTTTGCAAAAGTTATCACACCCGGGCGCTAAGGACCCAAGCGGGTCTACAAATATAGCTTTTGGGACCGATGGCGCCTCCAGTACAGGAGGTCCTCGGATTGTAACGATTGCGTAACTATTCACCCCCTTGGTTATGTCCTTAAACATGTGGGGAGTGAATACTTTTTAAAGGCCTGGTACATGGGCTCCGCTCCAGCTCTCATTGCCAGACTTTATGTCTGTCGTTGGCGCAGCGATATATGGCGCTTTTGTCACACCCCATGGGCCCTGATGATGTCACAGCTCCTGTCGGTTGGGGGGCGTCAGAACCTCGCCCCGTCTTCCTCTCTGCAAAATTCCGTGGATGGGGAATCAGCAGCGCAATAAAATCCCATAAAGGGGAGATATCATTTTACATGACGCGGCGCAGTCTGCGGCGGTACGTGAAATACGTTAGCGGCGCGGCTGCTGCTCCCAGGCGATATCCTGAGTCTCAGAGCGCAGATATACTGACAAGATGGCGACGAGATGTACAACATACAGATGTCTAGTCTGTACGTGGCCACAGGAAGCTCCTGGGCCCCAGTAGGGCCCCACCTAGCACGTGCCACTTATAATACTGGCAGAGGGGACAGTGGGCCCCAGTGGAGGTTTACAATATGGCGGTTTGGGCCCCAATACTTTTTTTTAGAAGTTGAGGCAAAAACGCTACCAAGCTGCTCCGTGCAACGTCTGAAGGACCCGCACCTGGTCACATGACCTCTGCAGGTCCTCAAGACAAGGGGCGTGCCTACAGTAGGGTCGGGTTGGGGGTCTGTTCTAGGGTTTGTATCGGGGGGGTCTGAGATTACTTTATTTAGGGAATTAATTTTAAATGTAAAACATATTTTTTTTTTTAAACAGATAGGAAACCATAATAGGGCGGTATAACTGCCGGCTGGTCGGACGCGCTGCGTTCGCCTGTGTTCTTGGATTAGTGCGCTGCGGGCGGTCCTGCAGATGATGGGGATCCGGCAGGGTCATTAGTGCTGTCTCCTCGGCGTTCATCACACATCTATTAGTTAATTGGCCGGAAGCTTGTGGCGGTGGCGGTTTTCCTGAGTCGGGATGGTTGATGATCGCGCTCCGTGCAGCGTCAGCGGCCTCGCCAGTCAGGACGATCATTACATCCAGTATAACAGGCCGGAGAGGACGGTCATTACCAGCTGGAGAGCGCGACATCCCGGCCTAATTACACTGCATTATGTGAGGACGGGCGCTGCTCTGTGTATAGCACCATTGTACGGGCTGCTCTGTGTATAGCACCATTGTACGGGCTGCTCTGTGTATAGCACCATTGTACGGGCTGCTCTGTGTATAGCACCATTGTACGGGCTGCTCTGTGTATAGCACCATTGTACGGGCGCTGCTCTGTGTATAGCACCATTGTACGGGCTGCTCTGTGTATAGCACCAGTGTACGGGCGCTGCTCTGTGTATAGCACCATTGTACGGGCTGCTCTGTGTATAGCACCATTATACAGGCTGCTCTGTGTATAGCACCATTGTACGGGCGCTGCTCTGTGTATAGCACCATTGTACGGGCTGCTCTGTGTATAGCACCATTGTACGGGCTGCTCTGTGTATAGCACCATTGTACGGGCTGCTCTGTGTATAGCACCATTGTACGGGCTGCTCTGTGTATAGCACCAGTGTACGGGCGCTGCTCTGTGTATAGCACCATTGTACGGGCGCTGCTCTGTGTATAGCACCATTGTACGGGCTGCTCTGTGTATAGCACCAGTGTACGGGCTGCTCTGTGTATAGCACCATTGTACGGGCTGCTCTGTGTATAGCACCATTGTTCGGGCCCTGCTCTGTGTATAGCACCATTGTACGGGCTGCTCTGTGTATAGCACCATTGTACGGGCTGCTCTGTGTATAGCACCAGTGTACGGGCGCTGCTCTGTGTATAGCACCATTGTACAGGCGCTGCTCTGTGTATAGCACCATTGTACGGGCTGCTCTGTGTATAGCACCATTGTACGGGCGCTGCTCTGTGTATAGCACCAGTGTACGGGCGCTGCTCTGTGTATAGTACCATTGTACGGGTGCTGCTCTGTGTATAGCACCAGTGTACGGGCGCTGCTCTGTGTATAGCACCATTGTACGGGCTGCTCTGTGTATAGTACCATTGTACGGGCTGCTCTGTGTATAGCACCATTGTACGGGCTGCTCTGTGTATAGCACCATTGTACGGGCTGCTCTGTGTATAGCACCATTGTACGGGCGCTGCTCTGTGTATAGCACCAGTGTACGGGCGCTGCTCTGTGTATAGCACCATTGTACGGGCTGCTCTGTGTATAGCACCATTGTACGGGCTGCTCTGTGTATAGCACCATTGTACGGGCTGCTCTGTGTATAGCACCAGTGTACGGGCTGCTCTGTGTATAGCACCATTGTACAGGCGCTCTCTCTGGCGGCGCTGTATTTACGGTTACGCTGTTGGACGCCGCCCATGTGACTTAGACCAAATTCTCTATCATTTTTGTGCTCGGAAATAAAAATAACCACATGAGACGAGCGGCGATATTCTGGTAACTGTCTCTGCCGCTCGTCTCCATTGTGTAAAGAGACATCTGAGGGAAAAATTACAGTTTGGGATAAAACTGTAAATGTAACGGAATGACAGCTCCGCGGTGTCTTGCTGACAGGTCCACCTTCCTGCGGCGGGGGAGGGGTGGACAGGAAGCGCTGCAGCCGCTTCGCACTGGTCAGGTATCGATACAATGTATCTTCCGTGCTGTAGAGGTCGTTACAAAGTTTCATAAAATGAGGTTAACGGCAACAAATCTTTCAAATATCGCAACGTAGCCCAATAGTGGGAGGAGCTTGTGACCCGTCTGCTTCTCAGCATCGCAGGTTGATACATCTGCTGCAACATTGTAACCAAATAGGCCCCAAAAATTACCCAAATACGGAGCTTCAGCCACCAGTTCTACATCTGAAGCCGGAGGGCGCCGCGTTCAGTCATCTATCGGGGCAAGGGAAGGGTTAATGATGAAAATTGTTGTAAAATATATAAACCCGACTTGGCAGCCAGCTGTCTGCTCTGCGAGAGTTCTCAGCAGGGAACGCCCCCAGAGAGACACATGTCACTATCGCTATTCCTGGTCGCTTTTAGATAGCAGCAGCCAAAATGGCGAACTCCATCGTGCCAACCGGCGCACCTGTATTATAAGGAGGGGGAGGGGGGAGACCGGACATTGCTGCACTGCACACTCACCTCCTGTACATAGGAGCAGTATTATAGTAGTTATATTCCTGTACATAGGAGCAGTATTATAGTAGTTATATTCCTGTACATAGGAGCAGTATTATAGTAGTTATATTCCTGTACATAGGAGCAGTATTATAGTAGTTATATTCTTGTACATAGGAGGCAGTATTATAGTAGTTATATTCTTGTACATAGGAGCAGTATTATAGCAGTTATATTCTTGTACATAGGAGCAGTATTATAGTAGTTATATTCTTGTACATAGGAGCAGTATTATAGTAGTTATATTCTTGTACATAGGAGGCAGTATTATAGTAGTTATATTCCTGTACATAGGAGCAGTATTATAGTAGTTATATTCTTGTACATAGGAGCAGTATTATAGCAGTTATATTCTTGTACATAGGAGCAGTATTATAGTAGTTATATTCTTGTACATAGGAGCAGTATTATAGCAGTTATATTCTTGTACATAGGAGCAGTATTATAGTAGTTATATTCTTGTACATAGGAGCAGTATTATAGTAGTTATATTCTTGTACATAGGAGGCAGTATTATAGTAGTTATATTCCTGTACATAGGAGCAGTATTATAGTAGTTATATTCCTGTACATAGGAGCAGTATTATAGTAGTTATATTCTTATACATAGGGGCAGTATTATAGTAGTTATATTCTTATACATAGGGGCAGTATTATAGTAGTTATATTCTTGTACATAGGAGCAGTATTATAGTAGTTATATTCCTGTACATAGGAGCAGTATTATAGTAGTTATATTCTTGTACATAGGAGCAGTATTATAGTAGTTATATTCCTGTACATAGGAGGCAGTATTATAGTAGTTATATTCTTGTACATAGGAGCAGTATTATAGTAGTTATATTCCTGTACATAGGAGCAGTATTATAGTAGTTATATTCCTGTACATAGGAGCAGTATTATAGTAGTTATATTCCTGTACATAGGAGCAGTATTATAGTAGTTATATTCTTGTACACAGGAGCAGTATTATAGTAGTTATATTCTTATACATAGGGGGCAGTATTATAGTAGTTATATTCCTGTACATAGGAGCAGTATTATAGTAGTTATATTCCTGTACATAGGAGCAGTATTATAGTAGTTATATTCTTGTACATAGGAGCAGTATTATAGTAGTTATATTCTTGTACATAGGAGCAGTATTATAGTAGTTATATTCTTGTACACAGGGAGCAGTATTATAGTAGTTATATTCTTGTACATAGGAGCAGTATTATAGTAGTTATATTCTTGTACATAGGATTCTAGAAGAGGAGTCATTTACAATAAAGCACCTACTATAAGTCTCATCTGTCCTCCATCTTTGTGCCTTCCGGACGCAGTAGACAGAACCATTTCTCTTAATCCTTGAACATTAATCCGCAATCACTGAGGGAACCTCTTTCTCCGCTGTGTGTGCGTCGGCCGCTCGTCCTCCCTGTGATAAGCGGCTTGGGTGCCGGTATCTCTGAGCCTTGGGTGCGCAGGACGGGGAGGGCTGATAAGCAGGCGGTCGGCATCAGATACAGAATAAGTTGCCGTTTTCTGCGCTTGTAACTAAACTTTCCTTCATGTGGCGGTCTTCCCCCATTGATCAGATTAATGGCTTTAATGAACGGGAATCTATCGAGCGGCTTAAATAAATGATAAGGTGGATGTTACTGCCCTGACAAATGTGGAATTACCGTAGACGCTCGGGGCCCTCGGGGGGTAATGGTCGGGTTTTTTTTTTTATTCACGTCCTTTCCTGGACGTTTTCTAGTTTACCGTCCCGGTGCGGCTGTAACCTCTACTTCGCCTATAGCTCAGCCCCAGCTCTTCTCCGCCTTTCCATTCATCTTATATGGAGAAGAAATAACCGTCATGGTCAACCTGTAAAAAACAGTAATGGCGGCCTCTTGACCGATGGTTGTCACTCAGCTTTCTATAGATCCTGATATCCGGTATCTATCTGCACTGTGTTTTCCATCTTGCATTGTCTATCTTTGCCCTGTGTCAGTATTTACTGTAGTTCTGGCATTCTATTTATCAATGTATGAAGCCTTGCCGTTTCTCCCTTTGGGATTCTGGATAGAAACTTCATTTTTAGATAGAAGATAACTTTATTTACAGTCTGCTGTCACACATCATACAGTGTGCACTGCGCCGCAGCCCCGGCCAAGAAGCGATTTGCCATAAATCCCTCATTCGCTATTCACAGCACGGCGGAATAATAAACCGCGCAGGGATCTCTCCTCTGTACATTACACACGGCGCTACACTAACAGTCACGCAATAAACCTGACATCAATCAACACCGCGTTCAAGACAAGGAGATGAAAAATCACAGGCCCTTACACCAGATGGTTTAGACCAAGCTCCCCCTTTCCTCAGGGCAATGGTCTAGGCGGAATTTAAAGTAACATTTTCTGCTGTTGCAATTCCTTATATGGCGCTGGAAAATGGGCGGAGCTTTACACTGCTGGACCCTCCCAGGCTTGGAAGATGTTTGAATTCAGCTGCAAAGCATCATGGAACTATAAAAATTCTATATCTTAAAAATTACAATTTTTTTTTTAAATTATCCTAATCATGTACGTCTATATAAAATCTGAATGTGTCTATATATACATATGTACCAGGTGGAACTACCCTTTAAGTTTTTTTTAGTCTTAGTGAAGAATGTGCTTGGAACGGGGCCCCACGGGTCATATGATTCCAGGTGAAAGCCAGCAAGTGGGCTCTCCATAAGCTTCACTGCAGCTCTTATGACATCACAGCCAGGATTATTTATCCCCCTCCCAGTTATGATGACATCACAGAATAATCTACTTCTCACTATTTAGTTTTCCATTTTTTGCAGGTGAAACAAGAATTCGGAGAGAAGTTTTCTCGCCGGCCGTAATAAATTGAGCTGAAATTCTATTATTTCGGTTCAATAAAGAGATTGATTTTATGACAGTCGCCCCCGTCCATAAATATTTGTTTCCCCCCCTCAGTCATGATACGGCGAGCAGAATATTAGATTTCCTTCACCAGACTTAGGAAATATGGAGTTTTTACCAGGATTATAGGAGGAGCAATAGAGAAACTGCCCCCGGGGTTTCCCCCATCTAGGGGTCTCCATCTGGACATCCAGATTCAGCTGTGTCGCTGTGGTGGGACGTCCGAGGAGTGTAAGTCGGGCACTATTATTTGTAGGGTGCCGTTATTTACATTATGGTACTGTTACTATGGCGCTGTTGTCATGGTGCTGTTGTTAAGGTGCTGTTGTTATTGGACTGTTGTTTTGGTGCTGTTGTTTTGGTGCTGTTGTTATGGTGCTGTTGTTATGGCGCTGTTGTCATGGCGCTGTTGTTATGGTGCTGTTGTTATGGTGCTGTTGTTATGGTGCTGTTGTTATGGTGCTGTTGTTATGGCGCTGTTGTTATGGTGCTGTTGTTATGGTGCTGTTGTTATGGCGCTGTTGTTATGGCGCTGTTGTTATGGTGCTGTTGTTATGGTGCTGTTGTTATGGCGCTGTTGTCATGGCGCTGTTGTTATGGTGCTGTTGTTATGGTGCTGTTGTTATGGTGCTGTTGTTATGGTGCTGTTGTTATGGCGCTGTTGTTATGGCGCTGTTGTTATGGCGCTGTTGTTATTGGACTGTTGGGGCAGACTGCAGGTGGTCTCGTGCCCCGGGTGCCAAGCGTATTTAGTTACAGGGCTAGGCCAGCAATGAATCTTTGCCGGGGGTGAAGGAGCACCTCACCACTCCTCCCTGCGGCACTGCATTGTATTGTAGCATTTTTGGCTCTTACATTATGAGTTATGGCGCTGTATGCCCGCATTATTTATCCATGTATGCGACTGTATGGCAGTGTTACATTTTGCATAGGTTTTACATGCAGCTTGCCAAATACCAACCTTCCCTTTCATTTTGCAAACACTATGGCTGCCGCCCTGGTAATCCCCCGCTATACAGCATCCTGAGAGACCCCAGAGATCCGGATATCTTTGTGTAAAGCCCGGGTGAGATTAGACGGAGGCGCCTGACGCTCCCCGTGCATTAGCGCCTGATTTGGTGAAGTTCTGAAGACGGGTTATTTGCCTCAATAAAGTAAATGGATGCGTTGGATTGTGGAGCTGTCACTTTGTCTCCTCACATTGTGTCGGAGAAACAAACTGTGACAACTGTGCGGTAAACAGCCGCCATCATCGCTGTCACTCTCGCACTTAACTTCGCCGCTGCCTCCATTTACAGGGGGCTTCGAGGTGACGGAACGTTCTGGATGCTCTCCTGACAGCCCCTCCTTCCAGTAGCTGCTGGAGACGCCACCTTTCCACTGGGAGCGCCGATAATCTGCTCTAATCCTCGCTCTGAAGATGCCTGCACACCGGAGACTGCAAAATGGCCGCGCGCGACTCCCTGAAAGGGGGATCATAGCGGAAAATCGGAGACATTCCCTCGAAAATACAAAAGTTCTCTTCTCAAGATGTCACCAGTTCCATTCTTAGTGATATCTGCTCCTGGAAAAGCTGGGTGACACGTCTTCAGTCCTGAATGGCAATAAGGGTCTACTTATACCGTGAGTGAACGCCCCAGTGCCAGCCGAGTCCGTGGACTGGTGGGCACTCAGCTTTCTGGAGTCCTGAATGGCAAACCTTCCTTGTTATGTACTGATAGGGGAACAACTCATTATAATACTGTAGATTTAGGACTTTTGGGCAAATTTCTTCAGCCATTCAGGAGTCGGGGAAAGTTGGGTGACAATGATTGTAAGGAGTCTCCCGTAGTGCTGCTCTACATTAGGGCTGGGATGTCACAGGGGGCGCTGTTCTATTGATGGTCATGGTGAGAATACGCTGCTGTCGGTGGTGAACGGCGGTACTGCAAGTGAAAAAACAATATTGGGAATTGCGAAGAAATCATCTCCAAATGAAGGTTTGGACCCACAATTCACGGGTGCAGCTACAGGGGGCGCCGTGTCTGGGTGGCGGGTGAAGAACCTGATGGCCACACAGAACCCTACATCGCTCACCTCATAATCCCAGGCAGTGCATGGGAATTTATACAAATCAGACTAGCCGAAGGAATATCTATTGTAACCAGTCCTCCCAGTTCTCCCCAGTCCCTATGTTATGGTCCTGACCTGCATCTTGGAGATGGGACCAGTCTCTCAGATTAGAGGATAGTTGATGGAAGGTCTATACCAGAGCCTTCTTGTGCTCCTTACACTGAGCGGACGAGGAGCTTTTCCTTAAAGGACACCTTCATCTCTATGGAGATATGTTCCTATGGTCGGCTGTGGTCAATGGCCCCCGCTGTCTGTAAGCCGGTCACTTTGCAGAATTAAAAGGCAAAAACTGTGACTTGCTTCTCCCAAATGTACAAAACGTGCAGAAGATGTGGCCCATAAGAGAAGGGCCCCATAAACCAAACCCCAGCCCCCGAGCCAGAAGTAAAAGGTGCCCATCCCAGTCCGGCTCCAGCTTCCAACCCGTGATGCGGGGAGACCCTGATGATGTCACACGTTTTCTAACTGCCCCATTCAGCCAGGCACCTATCACACCTAAGGAGAGTGGAAGGCAGTGCATTATGGGAAATTATGCAAATCAGAAAGGGAAACGTCCATTCTGGAGAGGGGGGGGGGGGCGGATGAGGCCCATTTATCACTGACAATGAAAGGGTTAATTACACGGCTATTAGATCCACACTCCCAGTGACAGCCTTTGTATCATAGAAATGAATGAGTTGTCACAGCCCCGCCCCTTTCCCCCAGATCCCCGGAGAGTATTAGGATTGGGTGCGGTTCTCTATGAATACACACCCTATGGCCACAAGTCTGTGCCCCTCCGTATCCCGTTCTATCAGTAATGAGAACTAATGGGACTTCCTCTCGGCGGTGCGGCGGCGGCGGTTCATTTCACCGATGTGTTAACCCTTTAATTAACCGGTGCCCCCTCATTTGCACATTTCATAGGGTTCACCTGGTATCATCTGCAGCGGGCCGGATGCCAGGACTCTCAGATCGGTATCTGCTGCGGAGATTATTCTGCCGTTTTCTGTTTTAGGCCTCTTGCACACGGGCGTCATGTTTGACGCCCGGATAAGATGCGGGTGCGTTGCGGGAATCGCCGTGATTTTTTCGCGCGTGTGCTAACGTTTGTAGTGCGTTGAGCACGCGCGTGAAAAAATCCGCATGCTTGGTACCCAGACCCGAAGTCAGACTTCATCACTGAAGTCCGGTTTCGGGATGAGTATTCTGTGTGTGTAATTATTTTCCTTTATAACATAGTTATAAGGGAAAATAATCGCATTCTAATTACAGAATGCAATGTGCCCCGGGCTTTAAAGGGTTAAAAATAATAAAGAGTGAACTTACCTTCTCCCATTGTACGCGCAGAGCCCCAGAATGTCTTCTCTCTTGATGATTGGGATGCTTCAGGACCTGTGGTGACGTCACAGGGTCACATGGGTCACATGGTCCACTCAAATGCTTCTATGATTGGACCATGTGACCCTGTGACGTCACCACAGGTCCTGAAGCATCCCAATCATCAAGAGAGAAGACGTTCTGGGGCTCTGCGCGTACAATGGGAGAAGGTAAGTTCACTCTTTATTATTTTTAACCCTTTAAAGCCCGGGGCACATTGCATTCTGTAATTTGAATGCGATTATTTTCCCTTATAACTATGTTATAAAGGAAAATAATAACGATCGGGTCCCCATCCCGATCGTATCTCTAGCAACCATGCGGGAAAATGCAACGCATCCGCACATGATTGCGGATGCTTGCGATTTTCCCGCAGCCCCATTCACTTCTATGGGGCCTGCGTTGCGTGGAAAACGCAGAAACTGGAGCATGCTGCGATTTTCACGCAACGCAGAAGTGATGCGTGAAAATCACCGCTCATGTGCACAGCCCCATAGAAATGAATGGGTCCGGATTCAGTGCGGGTGCAATGCGTCCTCCTCACGCATTGCACCCGCGCGGAAAACTCGCCCGTGTGAAAGGGGCCTTACAGGTGAAGGACGGTCATGTACCAAATATCAGTAACATGAAGTATATGTGTGTGGCCCTGAGCTGCTTGGGGCCCCTAAGCTGCGGCAATTGGTTACTAGGTGTTACTCTCTAGAAAGGGGTTGTTGCCATGGGGATGGTTACATTACTTTCTGAACTAGTGCATACCTACATAATAGGGGTACTTTCCCTTTAAGTGACTGTAAGAAACAATGTAACTAGTGCCCAGGATAACATAGCCCCTCTTAAATGGAAAGACTGCCAAAGTGCAGAACATCTCAGTCACGTGTGATACTGTCTGCTGAGCCATGTATCTAATCCTATCCTGTGTGATACTGTCTGCTGAGACATGTATCTAATCCTATCCTGTGTGATACTGTCTGCTGAGCCATGTATCTAATCCTATCCTGTGTGATACTGTCTGCTGAGCTGTGTATCTAATCCTACCCTGTGTGATACAGTCTGCTGAGCCATGTATCTAATCCTATCCTGTGTGATACTGTCTGCTGAGCTGTGTATCTAATCCTATCCTGTGTGATACTGTCTGCTGAGCCATGTATCTCATCCTATCCTGTGTGATACTGTCTGCTGAGCTGTGTATCTAATCCTATCCTGTGTGATACTGTCTGCTGAACTGTGTATCTAATCCTATCCTGTGTGATACTGTCTGCTGAGCTGTGTATCTAATCCTGTGATGTTTTATACTGTCCGCTGAGCTGTGTATCTAATCCTACCCTGTGTGATACTGTCTGCTGAGCTCTGTATCTAATCCTATCCTGTGTGATACTGTCTGCTGAGCTCTGTATCTAATCCTACCCTGTGTGATACCGTCTGCTGAGCTGTGTATCTAATCCTATCCTGTGTGATACTGCCTGCTGAGCTGTGTATCTAATCCTATCCTGAGTGATACTGTCTGCTGAACTGTGTATCTAATCCTATCCTGTGTGATACCGTCTGCTGAGCTGTGTATCTAATCCTATCCTGTGTGATACCGTCTGCTGAGCTGTGTATCTAATCCTATCCTGTGTGATACTGTCTGCTGAGCTTTGTATCTAATCCTATCCTGTGTGATACTGTCTGCTGAGCTGATGTATCTAATCCTATCCTGTGTGATACTGCCTGCTGAGCTGATGTATCTAATCCTACCCTGTGTGATACAGTCTGCTGAGCTGTGTATCTAATCCTATCCTATGTGATACTGTCTGCTGAGCTGTGTATCTAATCCTATCCTGTGTGATACTGTCTGCTGAGCTGTGTATCTAATCCTATCCTGTGTGATACTGTCTGCTGAGCTGTGTATCTAATCCTATCCTGTGTGATACTGTCTGCTGAGCTGTGTATCTAATCCCATCATGTGTGATACTGTCTGCTGAGCTGTGTATCTAATCCTATCCTGTGTGATACTGTCTGCTGAGCTGTGTATCTAATCCTATCATGTGTGATACTGTCTGCTGAGCTGTGTATCTAATCCTATCCTGTGTGATACTGTCTGCTGAGCTGTGTATCTAATCCTATCCTGTGTGATACTGTCTGCTGAGCTGTGTATCTAATCCTACCCTGTGTGATACTGTCTGCTGAGCTGTGTATCTAATCCTATCCTGTGTGATACTGTCTGCTGAGCTGTGTATCTAATCCTATCCTGTGTGATACTGTCTGCTGAGCTGTGTATCTAATCCTATCCTGTGTGATACTGTCTGCTGAGCTGTGTATCTAATCCTATCCTGTGTGATACTGTCTGCTGAGCTGTGTATCTAATCCTATCCTGTGTGATACTGTCTGCTGAGCTGTGTATCTAATCCTATCCTGTGTGATACTGCCTCCTGAGCTGTGTATCTAATCCTATCCTGTGTGATACTGCCTCCTGAGCTGTGTATCTAATCCTACCCTGTGTAATACTGTCTGATGAGCTGTGTATCTAATCCTATCCTGTGTGATACTGTCTGCTGAGCTGTGTATCTAATCCTATCCTGTGTGATACTGTCTGCTGAGCTGTGTATCTAATCCTATCCTGTGTCATACTGTCTGCTGAGCTGTGTATCTAATCCTATCCTGTGTGATACTGTCTGCTGAGCTTTGTATATAATCCTACCCTGTGTAATACTGTCTGCTGAGCTGTGTATCTAA
Organism: Bufotes viridis; assembly: GCA_033119425.1. Classification (NCBI taxonomy): domain Eukaryota; kingdom Metazoa; phylum Chordata; class Amphibia; order Anura; family Bufonidae; genus Bufotes; species Bufotes viridis. The sequence goes on from CM065597.1 coordinate 152,480,819, forward strand.
TCCTATCCTGTGTGATACTGTCTGCTGAGCTGTGTATCTAATCCTATCCTGTGTGATACAGTCCGCTGAGCTGTGTATCTAATCCTGTCCTGCGTGATACCGTCTGCTGAGCTGTGTATCTAATCCCATCATGCGTGATACTGTCTGCTGAGCTGTGTATCTAATCCTATCCTGTGTGATACTGTCTGCTGAGCTGTGTATCTAATCATATCCTGTGTGATACTGTCTGCTCAGCTAGTGTATCTAATCCTATCCTGTGTGATACTGTCTGCTGAGCTGTGTATCTAATCCCATCATGCGTGATACCGTCTGCTGAGCTGTGTATCTAATCCCATCATGCGTGATACTGTCTGCTGAGCTGTGTATCTAATCCTACCCTGTGCGATACTGTCTGCTGAGCTGTGTATCTAATCCTATCCTGTGTGATACTGTCTGCTGAGCTGTGTATCTCATCCTACCCTGTGTGATACAGTCCGCTGAGCTGTGTATCTAATCCTGTCAGTACCTCTGTAATGAGAATTGTTACTTTGTGATTCTTGGTTTGAGACCAAAAACGGCAAAAAAAAAAAGGGAAATAAATCCTCTGTGCTGCTGTGAGGAGCGGTGTATATAATTATAGGTGGTAATGATATATTTATCGTCTTGCTGTATAAAACGCCGCACTGTGATTTCGCCTCGGCTTACGCTCACCGCCTTCTTTCCGATGCGGAGCGATCGGACCCTCCTGTGACTGAGTGACGGGTACAAGAACTCCGCTGCACCCGCGCAATCAAGGCGTTAACCCTTCCCTGCCCAGGTAAACGAGCGCCCGTCGCAGTCACCAAACCTCCAATTTCACGCCAATTTCCTCTTGCTCTTCAAATAAAATATAAAATCGCTGTTTGTCGTATAATCAGGAAAAATCCCAAAGAATCGCTAGAAATTGAATTCTCTGCTCCGCTGAGCGGCTAACGAGCGCGGATTATTGTCTGAGCTATTAGCAGGAGCGGCTCACGGATTTAGGTGTCGTTTGTTCGGAGGACACGCTCCATCATCCACGACGTAACAGTATATAAGAGTCCATCATCTGGACCCTCCCCCAAATCTCACCTCATAAAAACTTCCCGCCAGGGACCCAAGACCCCCCAAAAATCTAGTATTCGGGCTCAGATCCAGGGCCCCCCCCCCCTCCTCCAGGAACCTAGATGTCTATTCTAATAAATCCTTAAAGGCAGAATCTGTATAAGCCCCGCCTCTAAATGCAGGCCACGCCTCATAACGGAGTCAGAGTGCCCCCATAACATCGGCATCATGACACCGAGTACACAGAACGCCTCATAACAGAGTCAGAGTGCCCCCATAACATTGGCATCATGACACTGAGTACACAGAACGCATCATAACAGAGTCAGAGTGCCCCCATAACATTGGCATCATGACACCGAGTACACAGAACGCAGCATAACAGAGTCAGAGTGCCCCCATAACATTGGCATCATGACACCGAGTACACAGAACGCCTCATGCAGTCCTGGGGTGGGGAGAACACCTCACTGTATGTATTAGGCCTCATGCACACGACTGGATGTGTTTTGCGGTCGGCAAAATGCGGATCCGCAAAAAAAATGGATGACGTCCGTATGGCATTCGTTTTTTTTGCAGATCCGTTATTTTTGTGAAACCATTGTTATAATGCCTATCCTTATCCGCAAACTTTTTTGCGGAGCTACGGAACGGACATACTGATGCGGACAGCAAATTTTTTGCGGACCCATTGAAATGAATGGGTCTGCATCCTATCAGCAAAAAAACGGAACGGACAAGGAAACAAAATACGGCGGTGTGCATGAGCCCTTATATATAAATTCTGGCCTGACACGCCCCCTTTTTAACAAACCACGTCCCTTCTAAGAATGCCTTTTTACATGACGTCACCCCCTTACTGTGTGTTTGGGTGTTGGGGTTATGTTTGGCGGCACCTGGGAGGACCCCCTGGTATCGGTAACTTTTTATTGGGAGTCTAAAAGCCCCCCCCCCCCATAGACGCTGCGCCGCCCGTTATCAAACACCTGCAGCAACACTTTTGGCGTCACCCTATTGCTAGAAGTCGCTCACGGCAGTTGCATCTCCTGTACGTTTTTACTATCCCGGCGTCCTCCATGAGGCTCTTCTGCAGAAAAGGCCCTTGCCGTTTTTCGGTCCGGCGTCACACAGTTCAGACGTTCGCCGTATATTTCAATTTATTGTAGATCCGTGCATCATCCCGGATCTGGCAGCCGTCCAGGAATGGATCACTTTCCCCCAAACTTAAAGCGTGCACGCCTGCCCAGGCCGCTGATGGACGTATTGGTGGTTTGTTGCTGCGTTCTCTGACATCACTCACATCACTGCTTGGAATAGCGCCACGGTTATCTGTACTTTGTACATTGGGCAATATCTTCGGATAATTATCAGCGCCGACAGCTCTGCTAACAATACGCATAAACATCCCCGCACCAAACAGCGAGATTAACAGCAGCGCCAACCCCCACGTATGGATTAAACCATAATTGTAATCCCCGGGCCTTTAATTCATGACTTATTTAGCAGACCGCCGTGTTACCGTTACTCATCCTTCTAATCAAAGTGTTGCCGATAAAGTTTTACTACAGGGAGGAAGAAGATGGAGGGAGAAAGATATCTGGATATATTATACTGTAATGGAAATACTGACAGCAACCAATCAGATCGCTGCTAACATTTCTATCCTGACCTGGAGAAGATGACACCTGGAATCTGATTGGTTGCTGTGAGCATTCTCCCTCTGAATTAAGAAGATGACCCTAGCAACCAATCAGATCACTGCTAACATTTCTGTCGTGCCCTGAAGATGACACCTGGAATCTGATTGGTTGCTGTGAGCATTCTCCCTGTGAGTTAAGGAGATGACCTTAGCAACCAACCAGATAGGGTTGCCACCCGGCCGGGATCTCACTGTCAAGTCCCGGTATTTTAGTGGCCCTGCCGGTAATTTTTTTTTCCACCAGCAATATTAATTGCCAGTATTTTTCTACAAGGCCTGTTCATAATGAGCGCTTCCATTGCGCAGCGCTCATTAGTACAGCCTTTACCTCCCCACACTTGTGTTGAAAAAACAGCTCACCTCTTCCATTTGATGGTGCCGCGGTGAACGCCCCCTACTGACTGGAGTACAGGACCTGCGAGACGTCATCATGCTGGAGCCCCGGGCCCTGTCCTGAGCTTCCAGTCAGCAGCGAGTGTTTACAGCGGAGCGAGAGCAAATGGAGGAGGGGAGGGCTTTTTTGTTTTTGCAGAAGCAGAGAAGGGGGCGCTAATGGGGGCATTATTCTTACTGGGGGCGCTAATGGGGGCATTATTCTTACTGGGGGCACTAATGGGGCATTATTCTTACTGGGGGCGCTAATGGGGGCATTATTCTTACTGGGGGCACTAATGGGGGCATTATTCTTACTGGGAGGCATTAATGGGGGCATTATTCTTACTGGGGGCACTAATGGGGGCATTATTCTTACTGGGGGCATTAATGGGGGCATTATTCTTACTGGGGCATTAATGGGGGCATTATTCTTACTGGGGGCACTAATGGGGCATTATTCTTACTGGGGGCACTAATGGGGGCATTATTCTTACTGGGAGGCATTAATGGGGGCATTATTCTTACTGGGGGCACTAATGGGGGCATTATTCTTACTGGGGGCATTAATGGGGGCATTATTCTTACTGGGAGGCATTAATGGGGGCATTATTCTTACTGGGGGCACTAATGGGGGCATTATTCTTACTGGGGGCATTAATGGGGGCATTATTCTTACTGGGGGCACTAATGGGGGCATTATTCTTACTGGGGGGCACTAATGGGGGCATTATTCTTACTGGGGGGCATTAATGGCGGCATTATTCTTCCGGTGAACACTAATGGGGCATTATTCTTACTGGGGGGCACTAATGGGGGCATTATTATTACTGGGGGGCATTAATGGTGGCATTATTCTTCCGGTGAACACTAATGGGGCATTATTCTTACTGGGGGGCACTGATGGGAATATTACTATTACTGGGGGGCATTAATTCTGGGATGCACTAATGGGGGCATTGCTATTACTGGGGGGCATTATTGATGATGGAGGGCACTAATGGGGGCATTACTATTACGGAGGGGCATTAACTCTGGGGTGCACTAATGGGGACATTACTATTACTGGGGGGCAATATTGATGCTGGGGGGCACTAATGGGGGCATTATTGATGCTGGGGGGCATTAATGGGGCAATATTGATGCTGGGGGCACTAAAGGGGGCATTACTAGTGATCAGCGGCAGGGACAATATTTGAATTTGCAATATTTTGCGAATATTTGGGCGAATATTCGTCATTATTTTCTTGATTGCGAAAATCAGCAATGTAGTATGCCTGTAATCCGTGCGCAGTACAGGCGGGGGTCACTTTGGGTACATTTTTCAAGCTGCTAGAAGTTTCCTGAGACTGGAGATAATGGTTGGGGCGGCAGAAAATTACAATAGCTTTATAGCAGATAGAGTGCTCCAATATATTTCCGATTGCGAAATCGGCAATTAATGATTCGAATATTTTGGCGCAATACCTGCAACTTCACATTTTAGCTCTGACTACATATTAGTGATTGGTGCAGTAAGTATTGCTGTGAACTTGTGACATCACAGCACTATGTCTGTAGCATGTATGTATGGACAGCAGAACCTATCACACTACCTAACACCCTGCACTGGAACCTGTCAGCTACACTATATCACTATCTAACCTACACTGACTATCTCCCACTAACTATCTGTATTATATATATAAGATAACTAACTATCTAATGTAATGTGACATCACAGCACTGTGTCTGTAGCCTGTATGTATGGACAGCAGAACCTATCACACTACCTAACACCCTGCACTGGAACCTATCAGCTACACTGTATCACTACCTAACCTACACTGACTATCTCCCACTAACTATCTGTATTATATATATAAGATTACTAACTATCTAATGTAATGTGACATCACAGCGCTATGTCTGTAGCATGTATGTATGGACAGCAGAACCTATCACACTACCTAACACCCTGCACTGGAACCTATCAGCTACACTATCACCACTACTACTAACCTACCAGCTGGAACCTATAGCTCACTACTGACTATATCCCAATACACTGACTATCTCCCACTAACTATCTGTATTATATATAGAAGATAACTAACTAACTAACTATCTAATGTAATGTGACATCACAGCACTATGTCTGTAGCCTGTATGTATGGACAGCAGAACCTATCACACTACCTAACACCCTGCACTGGAACCTATCAGCTACACTGTATCACTACCTAACCTACACTGACTATCTCCCACTAACTATCTGTATTATATATAGAAGATAACTAACTATCTAATGTAATGTGACATCACAGCACTATGTCTGTAGCATGTATGTATGGACAGCAGAACCTATCACACTACCTAACACCCTGCACTGGAAGCTATCAGCTACACTATATCACTATCTAACCTACACTGACTATCTCCCACTAACTATCTGTATTATATATATATAACTAACTATCTAATGTAATGTGACATCACAGCACTGTGTCTGTAGCATGTATGTATGGACAGCAGAACCTATCACACTACCTAACACCCTGCACTGGAACCTATCAGCTCCACAATATCACTATCTAACCTACACTGACTATCTCCACTAACTATCTGTATTATATATAGAAGATAACTAACTAACTAATGTAATGTGACATCACAGCGCTATGTCTGTAGCATGTATGTATGGACAGCAGAACCTATCACACTACCTAACACCCTGCACTGGACCCTATCAGCTCCACAATATCACTATCTAACCTACACTGACTATCTCCCACTAACTATCTGTATTATATATATATAACTAACTACCTAATGTAATGTGACATCACAGCACTATGTCTGCAGCCTGTATGTATGGACAGCAGAACCTATCACACTACCTAACACCCTGCACTGGGGCCTATCAGCTACACTATATCACTATCTAACCTACACTGCACAATGTACCCGGGACGCATCCGGAGCAAATCCAGGACGCCCATGTGAAAGAGGCCTAAGGACTCCTGCACACGACCGGCCATGGTCATATTGCGGCTCACATACAGTGGGTCCGCAATACACGGGCACCGGACGCGTGCATCCCGCATCACAGATCACAGACCCATTCACTTGAAGTGATAGCCTAAAGCCGGACACTCTGGCCACGCCCCCGACTCCGCTAAGCCACACCCCCGCTGCAGAGGGGTCCTCAGATAGCACAATGCTACAGTCTGAGTGTGAGCTACGGAAAAAGTAGACATCCCTGCGTCCGTCCAGGCCCTGCACCAGACGGAGGACAGGGACTGTCCGGCCTAAAAGCGAGCATCTGACCACCCTGACCATGCCTGATCATCTCCTCTGGGCGGACATTTTCTAGCGCCGAGGTGTCCCTGTCATCTCTCTCAGACGCATCAAACTGAAAATAAAATCTATAAAGAAAAACCGCCAAATCCGCTATGAAGAAACGCTTCTGGGACATGGCGGTCAAGTCAGGAGAAAATTCAATCCTTCAAACATGAGGGCATCAGCGTGAGGCCTCCGCGCAGGAAAATTGTGAAAGTCTGATGAAACACCATCCTCGCGTTAATCCGTCCGGACTCTCCCGCGGTCACGTCCATGTCTTAAATAATGAGAAGTAAACGCGCCGGGCGTCCCCTCCTGATACCGCGCGGATCACACCAATTATTAGTTGCATCGAAACGTTATTTAAGAGGAAGATTACTGCGCCGCTGTCATTTCGTAACAATGTGTCAGTCTTAAGGGGAAGGCCCCCGAAATGTATCGCCTATCAGCGTGTGTAGATTCCACGCAATGGCTTCTTAGTTGCTGACGTTCTGTTACAGTGTATCAGGGCAGGAAGAAAAAAAAAACATCAGTTTGAAATCCTGACTTTTCACAGAGGATTGCCTAGACTGGATGCAACTGTAACAAACCCTCAGCTGTGAGAAGTATTAGATCGCGGTGCGTTTTCGGCCTCTGAATGTAAAGAAGAATGTTCCCATTCACTGACAGCAAGCAGAAAATGACACGAAACTGAATTGAGTGCTCTGGATCAGGATCAGGCCTCGAAACAAATTTGGCGTCTCTACTGGCCGCACTCTGAGTGCCGAAAAAGCAAATGGTGTAAATTTACGCCATAATTTACGTTAATTTCCAGAATAAATTATACTAAATCTGACCATTGGTGACCCCGCCCTCCTGCTAAGCCCCGCCCACTTTAAAAAGAAGCCACAGAAAATTCAAAAAGTCACGATTTTTTAGTGCAGAATTCCGTTTCCTTTGCGTAAAATCTCCGCCATGACAGTTCTTTCTCCATTTTTCGTCCAGGTTTAATATAAAGTCTGCGGTGACGATGGGGGAGGGGTACAGGCGCGGGCAGCACCCCCCACACACCGCTGGTAAATAATTTTTACCGTTAAATGCCAAAATGAGTGACCATGTGGCGGCCTGAAGAGTCGTGTTTCCATGGCGACATCGCTGTGACAGATAGCGAGTGGCAGGTAGTAAGTGCGAGCAGCCGCTCCGCCGTACGCTTTATTAACATATTAACCTTCACCTCCTCGTTCTCGATGTCGGGTATAATGAGGGGATCATGGCGGCCGGCTCACTTTAAAGCTTAAAGGGCCATACCAGGAATTCACTGAGTGACAACCACAGATCTTCATAGCCCTGTGTATTTTACTGTTGTCACCGAATCTCCTCCAGGCGGATCCTGCAGATGATTTCATCCTGTAAGCAGGCAATGAACTTCGCCCTACCCTGCAGGGGGTGGAGGTGACGCCCCGCCTGTGACACGCTGCGTGCTGCTGCACAGGGCACAGTCTGCCGCCTCTCCTGGGACCGGGAATCAGCAGAGTCTGATAGGTGGGATCTGGCCACGCCTCCTCTGTGATGTCACACATATAGAATGGGATACACAGCTCAGCAGGCAGTATCACATAGGATAGGATTAGATACACGGCACAGCAGACAGTATTTCACAGGATAGGATTAGATACACAGCTCAGCAGGCAGTATCACACAGGGTAGGATTAGATACACAGCTCAGCAGACAGTATCACACAGAATAGGGTTAGATATACAGCTCAGCAGGCAGTATCACACAGGGTAGGATTAGATACACAGCTCAGCAGACGGTATCACACAGGGTAGGATGAGATACACAGCTCAGCAGACAGTATCACAGAGGATAGGATTAGATACACAGCTCCCCAGACAGTATCACACAGGATAGGATTAGATACAGCGGCTCAGCAGGCAGTATCACACAGGGTAGGATGAGATACACAGCTCAGCAGACAGTATCACACAGGATAAGATTAGATACGCAGCTCAGCAGACAGTATCACACAGGATAGGATTAGATACACAGCTCAGCAGACAGTATCACACAGGATAGGATTAGATACACAGCTCAGCAGACAGTATCACACAGGATAGGATTAGATACACAGCTCAGCAGACAGTATCACACAGTATAGGATTAGATACACAGCTCAGCAGACAGTATCACACAGGATGGGATTAGATACACAGCTCAGCAGACAGTATCACACAGGATGGTATTAGATACACAGCTCAGCAGACGTATCACACAGGATAGGATTAGATACACAGCTCAGCAGACCGTATCGCACAGGGTAGGATTAGATACACGGCTCAGCAGAGGGTTTTGCACATGATAGGATTAGATACACAGCTCAGCAGACAGTATCACACAGGATAGGATTAGATACACAGCTCAGCAGACAGTATCACACAGGATAGGATTAGATACACAGCTCAGCAGACAGTATCACGCAGGGTAGGATTAGATACACAGATCAGCAGACAGTATCACACAGGATAGGATTAGATACACAGCTCAGCAGACAGTATCACAGAGGATAGGATTAGATACACAGCTCAGCAGACAGTATCACACAGGGTAGGATTAGATACTCAGCTCAGCAGACAGTATCACACATGATGGAATTAGATACACAGCTCAGCAGACAGTATCACAGAGGATAGGATTAGATACACAGCTCAGCAGATAGTATCACACAGGGTAGGATTAGATACTCAGCTCAGCAGACAGTATCACACATGATGGAATTAGATACACAGCACAGCAGACAGTATCACACAGGATAGGATTAGATACACAGCTCAGCAGGCAGTATCGCACAGGATAGGATTAGATACACAGCTCAGCAGACAGTATCACACAGGATAGGATTAGATACACAGCTAAGCAGACAGTATCACACATTATGAAATTAGATACACAGCTCCGCAGGCAGTATCACTCATTATATGATTAGATACACAGCTCAGCACGCAGTATCACATGATAGAATTAGATACACAGCTCGGCACGCAGTATCACATGATAGAATTAGATACACAGCTTAGCACGCAGTATCACATGATAGAATTAGATACACAGCTCAGCACGCAGTATCACATGATAGAATTAGATACACAGCTCAGCAGACAGTATCACACATGATAGAATTAGATACACTGCTCAGCACGCAGTATCACATGATAGAATTAGATACAGTGGTACCGCATTATTAATCTTTATTTATTTGGCGCCATTATACTCCGTATCGCTGTAGTAATAATAATAAACAAACAATAGAGCTGAGAAATGGGGATCATTCTAAAGTGGTATTATTCCTACTATAAATGGAAAAATAGAAGCTCTTTGGATCAAACCTGTGTCGGGCCCATCTACCAGGCATCAAGGTGGCTTCCGCAGATGGGTCCCTGACTACATACCGCCTCTCGTGGACTTACCTAAGCCGACAATGTTCAGGGCGGTGGAGGAACCTGCTACATTTATACTCTGCTCAGAAGCCCCGGGCCGATCGGCGTTGCTCAGTCTAAGGCCTTATTCACACATCCGCAATGTAGTCCGCATGTATTCCGCAATTTTGCGGAATACATGCGGACCCATTGACTGTGAATGGGGCCGGGAAAGATGCGGAGAGCACACACTGTGCTCTCCGCATCCGATTTTGCGGAGCGCGCCGCCGATTTTCCGGTCCGCGGCTCCGCAAAAAAAGTAGAGCATGTCCTATTCTTGTCCGCATTTGCGGACAAGAAGAGGCATTTTCTATGGAGTCCGGGCAATGTGCGGTCCGCAAAAATGCGGAATGCACATTGCCGGTGTGTCCGTGTTTTGCGGATCCGCGGCTCCGTGGATCCGCAAAACACAACGGATGTGTGAATAGGGCCTAAAAGAGGCGCTACCCTCAATATATACTACAAGAAAATGTTGTCATCAACCATGTTTGCTTGATGGATATGCACCTGTGATTATGTATATGAATGGGCTAGTCTAATCTTTCTTGTAGTAATAATAATAAAGTGAGGGCGCTGATCCCAAGAGCTGACAATCTATAGATGTGCAGGGTTATAACTCGGCACTGCTACATCTGGACGGTGCAGTGTTGTTTCCTCCTTCAGCAGTGACAATAACATTTCTTCCTCTGGTGGTGCGATGTGCTGCGGCAGATCTTCCCCGTGGCGGGGGCTCTATGCTCTCAGACTCTATCTATTGTCTCCCCCTCCCTGCTGTGGCAGCCCCTGCCCCTCATGGCCTGAGGACCCCCCAATGATGGCGTCCACCCCCGATCTCGGCCGTCAGCAGCTGTCCACAGTGAAGAAAATCAGATCTGTCGCCTGTGCTGCCCCCCATGGCGGCTGCTGCCCCTCACCCGCCACCCCCCTGGCCCCGTGGAGCACACCGCCATCGGACCGGCTCCAGTTGTTTGTATCAGCGTTTAACCCCACACCTGCCAGACACCTTGACTACGATAAGCAGATCGGACGTTCCACAGGTGTCATTTCCAGCGCACGCCGGTGATAAGACGGCGGCCATGATAGCGGGGGCGGTAATTATGGGGGGGTGTAAAGACTTTTGAAAAGATGATCGGAACATCAAGAAATTATCGCTCCATCCGCCGCCATTGATCTTAAATTGAAGCTGCTGGAACCGAGACTAAAATCCCTTCAGGAGCGAGGTGCTGACCCCCCCACCGGGCGAGAAAATGCGCCAAAGCAGGATTATCGGGGGCGGCCCATCGGGTCGGTAATTGGGGGCCGCAGGTAGAAAATATCAAGGAGAGGAATTTCATGTCATTTACGGAAAATGAGTCACAGATAAGATGAGGACGGGGTGGCGGCAAGGAGGATGGGAGTACTACTCCGGAATAGAGCACACAGAACGTGCCCCCGCCACCAGACGGCCCAATACCCTACATCCCCCTCACCGGCCATGACGATGTACCGTACGCATTACAAACCCTGGGAGCAGCGTTCATCCTGAGCTTCCTGGTTCTTGAATAGAATGCCAGAGTGACAGTAAAGACTGACACGTGCCTAGATAAGGAAGGCGGCAGGAATGATCTCCACTCAGGGCCTGTGGACAGCTGAGTGACCTCCCCTTGGGACACCTCGGGAGGAATGTTAACGTTTTCATGTTCTGCGCCTTTAAGGAATCACCTGCCAGGGACGAGCGGACGGATTCGCAGGGGAATTGCGCCTCCGAGGAGAGATTGAGTTGACCCAATCACAAGATTGATGTCAGCGAAACCGGAGCGTAATAAAGTCGTCTGCCGAGCGATCTCCTGAATATAAAGTACAGACAGGCGTGACGCTGCGGGGGAATAGGCGGCAAGACGCCACCGTATGGGGGGGGAGACGATAGCGCTGACGCCGGGAGACCTCCCCCTCAAACATGGCGGGTGCGTGGCACAGGTTTAACATCTTGAGCAGCGCCTGGGACCATACGATAGGGACACGCCCCTTTGGTGCAATACGTCGATACATACGGCGCACGTTTTGACCTCCATGTTTTCCCATGTGCTTGTCATCCATGAACTCCTCCATGTCTGTTAATCCAGAGCTGCCTGGTGCATGAACAGAACATCCAGAAGTGAAGCGGAGACTGACACAGGCGATCCTGGTTTGTGAACGGTATGAAAAAGTACAGTGGAGACCGACACACGAGTGGTACTGAACAAAATGTCAAAGCCACAGTAAAGACTGAAACATACAGCGTTCATGGTTCCTGAACGGAATGCAAGAAGTAAGGCAAAGACTGACGCACATGTAGTAATGGTCCATGAACAGAATGAAAGAAGTGCAGTGGAGACTGACACTGACACAGGCTGTCCTGGTTTAAGAATCGAATGCAAGAAGTACAGTGGAGACTGACAGAGGCAATCCTGGCTCCTGAAAGGAATGCATGCAGTACAGTAACTACTGACACCCTAGCAGTCCTGGTTCATGAATGAAATGCAAGAAGTATGGCAAAGACTGACACTTGTGGTAATGGTCCATGAACAGAATGAAAACAGTATAGCGGAGTCTGACACCAAATGCAAAAAGTACAGTAAAGACTGACATACTGGCAGTCCTGTTTAATGAGTAGAATGCAAGAAATCCAGTAAAGACTGACACACGCAGTCCAGCTTCATAAACAGAATGCAAGAAGTGCAGTGGAGACTGACAGGTACACAGGCAGGCCTTGCTCACGTACAGAATGCAAGAAGTGCAGTGGAGACTGACACAGGCAGCACAGAAAGAGAAGTGGAATGATATCACGCTGCAGACTACTATGGGTGACGCCCTCTTTATTTTGCCAAAAAAAGGTTTAAAAAAATCCCCAAATTCCAGAATTTCTCCCTCCCTGTAGCCGAATGCGGCCTCGTCAAGTGTGGCAGGACTGGCGCGGCATCAGCAGCCATTTATCGCGGGGGACGCCATTCTGGATGTGATTGCGCGCGGCGGGAGCGCACGCTCTAAAGATTGCAGCCGCCGGATGTCTCATGATTCAGCTTTTTTGTCTTCGGCAATCTCCATTTAGTTGTAGGATGGCGCGGGGCGGCGAGGGTCGCACAGCTGGGGGGGGGGGGGCTCTGCCGTCCATTCATCTAATCAGCGCGGGAGCAGGGCCTGCGATCTGGATGATACGACCCGACCTTTAACCCTCGCCTTGTCAGCGGTTTTTTCGTCCCCAGATCTGGTGTCCCGGGGGCCGCGCCTTTAACTGAAATATTCATAGGCCGCGTGCAGTATAAAATCTGCATCCTATCTCATGGATAGGCCCGGGGCGTGAAGACATTTGCAACGGACAAAGCGAAGCTGCCGCCGTCAGTAAAGGAGCGCTTACACTTTAAGGTTAAAGAAATAAAAATTTTAAAAAAACTGGAAAAATTCTGTTTGATTCTTAGTTCTGTCTGACTCTGGGAAAGCTGGGTGACAACCTGGCCCTGATAGGGTTAATCCTCCCACGGCTGCGTGCAGAGATGCTTTACAGGGCAGCAGAACAACATTCATATAGGTGAGCCGCAGGTTTTACGTGTCTGCGGTTTTGTCACAGTGTGCCGGAGCACTTTTCACTCACCCGGTCTTCCCTGTATATGATCACATGATCAGAAAAAAACGTGAAAAATCCATCAGACGTGAAAAAACGCCAACAACACAACGATGAACAGTTCTGCAGCTTTACGTTTCCGTCCAAGTTCTCTGCTTGCTGTCAGTGAATGGAAACCTTATTTGTTTACACCCACAGCCTAATATTTCTTACAGCTGAGGGTTTGCTGCAATTGTCTTTGAGCTACACACACCGGACCACAAACTGATACATTGTAGCGGAGCTGGAGCACAGGACTGAATGTCCAGCCTGGATACAACTGTAACAAAGCCTCAGCTGCGAGATAAATATATCTGCACACATGATTCTCCTGCCCTGATCATTTGTTACAATGTATAAGCCTGGATACAACTGTAACGAACCCTCTGCTGTGAGGACAGGACAGGTTGTCAGCATCTAGCCTTCAAAATATGACCCCCATCATCTGCACTGCTACCTTATGATGGCATTGTACAACAGGCACAGGATGACAACAACCATCATCCCACATACTAAGTTATGATGGGAGTGATACATTGTGTGTGAGGTAGGGAGACTAGACTGTGAGATCCGGGAACCAGGGATGATGGGAGTGATACATTGTGTGTGAGGTAGGGAGATTAGACTGTCAGCTCCTGGGGTCAGGGATGATGGGAGTGGAGACATCCTGCCTGCAGTGCGCTTTATAAATGGCGGTCACCTCCTCGTCCGGTCGCGGTGACACCAGGAATATCCGGATTTCCTCACGATCGATAAAACAAATATTTGCTTTGACACCGACCGGACAGAACCGGACACTGCGTCCTCTCCACTGCGCGACGCAACCGCCCCCTGTCCGTCCTTGATGAGGGAGGAGGACACTACACCGGTCCAAATGACGTGAGTGACGCTGCAGCCTGAGGAAGCCTGGAAACAATGGATAACAACTCAAATCAGGCCATTTACATAGGACTGCAGGTGACATCTACTACATTATCTGTACTCAGAGAGTTATCACTGTGTTATCTGTGGTGTTACATAGGACTGCAGGTGACATCTACTACAGTACTGTACTCAGAGAGCTATCACTGTGTCATCTGTGGTGTTACATAGGACTGCAGGTGACATCTACTGCATTATCTGTACTCAGGGAGTTATCGCTGTGTTATCTGTGGTGTTACATAGGACTGCAGGTGACATCTACTACATTATCTGTACTCAGGGAGTTATCACTGTGTTATCTGAGGTGTTACATAGGACTGCAGGTGACATCTACTACATTATCTGTACTCAGAGAGTCATCACTGTGTTATCTGCGGTGTTACATAGGACTGCAGGTGACATCTACTACATTATCTGTACTCAGAGAGTTATCACTGTGTTATCTGTGGTGTTACATAGGACTGCAGGTAACATCTACTACATTATCTGTACTCAGAGAGTTATCACTGTGTTATCTGTGGTGTTACATAGGACTGCAGGTGACATCTACTACATTATCTGTACTCAGAGCGTTATCACTGTGTTATCTGTAGCGTTACATGGGACTGCAGGTGTCATCTACTACAGTATCTGTATTCAGAGAGTTATCACTGTGTTATCTGTGGTGTTACATAGGACTGCAGGTGACATCTACTACATTATCTGTACTCAGAGAGTTATCACTGTGTTATCTGTGGTGTTACATAGGACTGCAGGTGACATCTACTACATTATCTGTACTCAGAGCGTTATCACTGTGTTATCTGTAGCGTTACATGGGACTGCAGGTGTCATCTACTACAGTATCTGTATTCAGAGAGTTATCACTGTGTTATCTGTGGTGTTACATAGGACTGCAGGTGACATCTACTACATTATCTGTACTCAGAGAGTTATCACTGTGTTATCTGTGGTGTTACATAGGACTGCAGGTGACATCTACTACATTATCTGTACTCAGAGAGTTATCACTGTGTTATCTGTGGTGTTACATAGGACTGCAGGTGACATCTACTACATTATCTGTACTCAGATAGTTATCACTGTGTTATCTGTGGTGTTACATAGGACTGCAGGTGACATCTACTACATTATCTGTACTCAGAGAGTTATCACTGTGTCATCTGTGGTGTTACATAGGACTGCAGGTGACATCTACTACATTATCTGTACTCAGAGAGTTATCACTGTGTTATCTGTGGTGTTACATAGGACTGCAGGTGATATCTACTACATTATCTGTACTCAGAGAGTTATCACAGTGTTATCTGTGGTGTTACATAGGACTGCAGGTGACATCT
Organism: Bufotes viridis; assembly: GCA_033119425.1. NCBI lineage: Eukaryota > Metazoa > Chordata > Amphibia > Anura > Bufonidae > Bufotes > Bufotes viridis. The sequence continues at coordinate 152,496,603 of CM065597.1, forward strand.
ACTACATTATCTGTACTCAGAGAGTTATCACAGTGTTACCTGTGGTGTTACATAGGACTGCAGGTGACATCTACTACATTATCTGTACTCAGAGTTATCCCTGTGTTATCTGTGGTGTTACATAGGACTGCAGGTGACATCTACTACATTATCTGTACTCAGAGAGATATACCTGTGTTATCTGTGGTGTTACATAGGACTGCAGGTGATATCTACTACATTATCTGTACTCAGAGACTTATCACTGTGTTATCTGTGGTGTTACATAGGACTGCAGGTGACATCTACTACATTATCTGTACTCAGAGAGTTGTCACTGTGTTATCTGTGGTGTTACATAGGACTGCAGGTGACATCTACTACATTATCTGTACTCAGAGAGTTGTCACTGTGTTATCTGTGGTGTTACATAGGACTGCAGGTGACATCTACTACATTATCTGTACTCAGAGAGCTATCACTGTGTTATCTGTGGTGTTACATAGGACTGCAGGTGACATCTACTACATTATCTGTACTCAGAGAGTTATCACTGTGTTATCTGTGGTGTTACATAGGACTGCAGGTGACATCTACTACATTATCTATACTCAGAGAGTTATCACTGTGTTATCTGTGGTGTTACATAGGACTGCAGGTGACATCTACTACATTACCTGTACTCAGAGAGTTATCACTGTGTTATCTGTGGTGTTACATAGGACTGCAGGTGACATCTACTACATTATCTGTACTCAGAGAGTTATCACTGTGTTATCTGTGGTGTTACATAGGACTGCAGGTGACATCTACTACATTATCTGTACTCAGAGAGTTATCACTGTGTTATCTGAGGTGTTACATAGGACTGCAGGTGACATCTACTACATTATCTGTACTCAGAGAGTTATCACTGTGTTATCTGTGGTGTTACATAGGACTGCAGGTGACATCTACTACATTATCTGTACTCAGAGAGTTATCACTGTGTTATCTGAGGTGTTACATAGGACTGCAGGTGACATCTACTACATTATCTGTACTCAGAGAGTTATCACTGTGTTATCTGTGGTGTTACATAGGACTGCAGGTGACATCTACTACAGTACTGTACTCAGAGAGCTATCACTGTGTCATCTGTGGTGTTACATAGGACTGCAGGTGACATCTACTACATTATCTGTACTCAGAGTGTTATCACTGTGTTATCTGTGGTGTTACATAGGACTGCAGGTGATATCTACTACATTATCTGTACTCAGAGAGTTATCACAGTGTTATCTGTGGTGTTACATAGGACTGCAGGTGACATCTACTACATTATCTGTACTCAGAGAGTTATCACAGTGTTATCTGTGGTGTTACATAGGACTGCAGGTGATATCTACTACATTATCTGTACTCAGAGACTTATCACTGTGTTATCTGTGGTGTTACATAGGACTGCAGGTGACATCTACTACATTATCTGTACTCAGAGAGTTGTCACTGTGTTATCTGTGGTGTTACATAGGACTGCAGGTGACATCTACTACATTATCTGTACTCAGAGAGATATCACTGTGTTATCTGTGGTGTTACATAGGACTGCAGGTGACATCTACTACATTATCTGTACTCCGAGAGTTGTCACTGTGTTATCTGTGGTGTTACATAGGACTGCAGGTGACATCTACTACATTATCTGTACTCAGAGCGTTATTACTGTGTTATCTGTGGTGTTACATAGGACTGCAGGTGACATCTACTACATTATCTATACTCAGAGAGTTATCACTGTGTTATCTGTGGTGTTACATAGGACTGCAGGTGACATCTACTACATTATCTGTACTCATGGAGTTATCACTGTGTTATCTGTGGTGTTACATAGGACTGCAGGTGATATCTACTACATTATCTGTACTCAGAGAGTTATCACTGTGTTATCTGAGGTGTTACATAGGACTGCAGGTGACATCTACTACATTATCTGTACTCAGAGAGTTATCACTGTGTTATCTGAGGTGTTACATAGGACTGCAGGTGACATCTACTACATTATCTGTACTCAGAGAGTTATCACTGTGTTATCTGTGGTGTTACATAGGACTGCAGGTGACATCTACTACATTATCTGTACTCAGAGAGATATCACTCTGTTATCTGAGGTGTTACATAGGACTGCAGGTGACATCTACTACATTATCTGTACTCAGAGAGTCATCACTGTGTTATCTGTGGTGTTACATAGGACTGCAGGTGACATCTACTACATTATCTGTACTCAGAGAGTTATCACTGTGTTATCTGTGGTGTTACATAGGACTGCAGGTGACATCTACTACAGTATCTGTACTCAGAGAGTTATCACTGTGTTATCTGTGGTGTTACATAGGACTGCATGTGACATCTACTACATTATCTGTACTCAGAGAGATATCACTGTGTTATCTGCGGTGTTACATAGGACTGCAGGTGACATCTACTACATTATCTGTACTCAGAGGGATATCACTGTGTTATCTGTGGTGTTACATAGGACTGCAGGAGACATCTACTACATTATCTGTACTCAGAGAGATATCACTGTGTTATCTGTGGTGTTACATAGGACTGCAGGTGACATCTCCTACATTATCTGTACTCAGAGAGCTATCACTGTGTTATCTGTGGTGTTACATAGGACTGCAGGTGACATCTACTGCATTATCTGTACTCAGAGAGTTATCACTGTGTTATCTGTGGTGTTACATAGGACTGCAGGTGACATCTACTACATTATCTGTACTCAGAGAGTTATCACTGTGTTATCTGTGGTGTTACATAGGACTGCAGGTGACATCTACTACATTATCTGTACTCAGAGAGTTATCACTGTGTTATCTGTGGTGTTACATAGGACTGCAGGTGACATCTACTACATTATCTGTACTCAGAGAGTTATCACTGTGTTATCTGTGGTGTTACATGGGACTGCAGGTGACATCTACTACATTATCTGTACTCAGAGTTATCACTGTGTTATCTGTAGTGTTACATAGGACTGCAGGTGACATCTACTACATTATCTGTACTCAGAGAGTTATCACTGTGTTATCTGTGGTGTTACATAGGACTGCAGGTGACATCTACTACATTATCTGTACTCAGAGAGTTATCACTGTGTTATCTGTGGTGTTACATAGGACTGCAGGTGACATCTACTACATTATCTGTACTCAGAGAGTTATCACTGTGTTATCTGTGGTGTTACATAGGACTGCAGGTGACATCTACTACATTATCTGTACTCAGAGTTATCACTGTGTTATCTGTGGTGTTACATAGGACTGCAGGTGACATCTACTACATTATCTGTACTCAGAGCGTTATCACTGTGTTATCTGTGGTGTTACATAGGACTGCAGGTGACATCTACTACATTATCTGTACTCAGAGAGTTATCACTGTGTTATCTGTGGTGTTACATAGGACTGCAGGTGACATCTACTACATCATCTGTACTCAGAGAGTATCACTGTGTTATCTGTGGTGTTACATAGGACTGCAGGTGACATCTACTACATTATCTGTACTCAGAGAGTTATCACTGTGTTATCTGTGGTGTTACATAGGACTGCAGGTGACATCTACTACATTATCTGTACTCAGAGAGTTATCACTGTGTTATCTGTGGTGTTACATAGGACTGCAGGTGACATCTACTACATTATCTGTACTCAGAGAGCTATCACTGTGTTATCTGTGGTGTTACATAGGACTGCAGGTGACATCTACTACATTATCTGTACTCAGAGAGTTATCACTGTGTTATCTGTGGTGTTACATAGGACTGCAGGTGACATCTACTACATTATCTGTACTCAGAGAGTTATCACTGTGTTATCTGTGGTGTTACATAGGACTGCAGGTGACATCTACTACATTATCTGTACTCAGAGAGTTATCACTGTGTTATCTGTGGTGTTACATAGGACTGCAGGTGACATCTACTACATTATCTGTACTCAGAGAGTTATCACTGTGTTATCTGTGGTGTTACATAGGACTGCAGGTGACATCTACTACATTATCTGTACTCAGAGAGTTATCACTGTGTTATCTGTGGTGTTACATAGGACTGCAGGTGACATCTACTACATTATCTGTACTCAGAGAGTTATCACTGTGTTATCTGTGGTGTTACATAGGACTGCAGGTGACATCTACTACATTATCTGTACTCAGAGAGTTATCACTGTGTTATCTGTGGTGTTACATAGGACTGCAGGTGACATCTACTACATTATCTGTACTCAGAGAGTTATCACTGTGTTATCTGTGGTGTTACATAGGACTGCAGGTGACATCTACTACATTATCTGTACTCAGAGAGCTATCACTGTGTTATCTGTGGTGTTACATAGGACTGCAGGTGACATCTACTACATTATCTGTACTCAGAGAGTTATCACTGTGTTATCTGTGGTGTTACATAGGACTGCAGGTGACATCTACTACATTATCTGTACTCAGAGAGTTATCACTGTGTTATCTGTGGTGTTACATAGGACTGCAGGTGACATCTACTACATTATCTGTACTCAGAGAGTTATCACTGTGTTATCTGTGGTGTTACATAGGACTGCAGGTGACATCTACTACATTATCTGTACTCAGAGAGTTATCACTGTGTTATCTGTGGTGTTACATAGGACTGCAGGTGACATCTACTACATTATCTGTACTCAGAGAGCTATCACTGTGTTATCTGTGGTGTTACATAGGACTGCAGGTGACATCTACTACATTATCTGTACTCAGAGATATCACTGTGTTATCTGTGGTGTTACATAGGACTGCATGTGACCTCTACTACATTATCTGTACTCAGAGAGTTATCACTGTGTTATCTGAGGTGTTACATAGGACTGCAGGTGACATCTACTACATTATCTGTACTCAGAGAGTTATCACTGTGTTATCTGTGGTGTTACATAGGACTGCAGGTGACATCTACTACATTATCTGTACTCAGAGAGATATCACTGTGTTATCTGTGGTGTTACATAGGACTGCAGGTGACATCTACTACATTATCTGTACTCAGAGAGCTATCACTGTGTTATCTGTGGTGTTACATAGGACTGCAGGTGACATCTACTACATTATCTGTACTCAGAGAGTTATCACTGTGTTATCTGTGGTGTTACATAGGACTGCAGGTGACATCTACTACATTATCTGTACTCAGAGAGTTATCACTGTGTTATCTGTGGTGTTACATAGGACTGCAGGTGACATCTACTACATTATCTGTACTCAGAGAGCTATCACTGTGTTATCTGTGGTGTTACATAGGACTGCAGGTGACATCTACTACATTATCTGTACTCAGAGAGTTATCACTGTGTTATCTGTGGTGTTACATAGGACTGCAGGTGACATCTACTACATTATCTGTACTCAGAGAGTTATCACTGTGTTATCTGTGGTGTTACATAGGACTGCAGGTGACATCTCCTACATTATCTGTACTCAGAGAGTTATCACTGTGTTATCTGTGGTGTTACATAGGACTGCAGGTGACATCTACTACATTATCTGTACTCAGAGAGTTATCACTGTGTTATCTGTGGTGTTACATAGGACTGCAGGTGACATCTACTACATTATCTGTACTCAGAGAGTTATCACTGTGTTATCTGTGGTGTTACATAGGACTGCAGGTGACATCTACTACATTATCTGTACTCAGAGAGTTATCACTGTGTTATCTGTGGTGTTACATAGGACTGCAGGTGACATCTACTACATTATCTGTACTCAGAGAGTTATCACTGTGTTATCTGTGGTGTTACATAGGACTGCAGGTGACATCTACTACATTATCTGTACTCAGAGAGTTATCACTGTGTTATCTGTAGTGTTACATAGGACTGCAGGTGACATCTACTACATTATCTGTACTCAGAGAGCTATCACTGTGTTATCTGTGGTGTTACATAGGACTGCAGGTGACATCTACTACATTATCTGTACTCAGAGAGTTATCACTGTGTTATCTGTGGTGTTACATAGGACTGCAGGTGACATCTACTACATTATCTGTACTCAGAGAGTTATCACTGTGTTATCTGTGGTGTTACATAGGACTGCAGGTGACATCTACTACATTATCTGTACTCAGAGAGTTATCACTGTGTTATCTGTGGTGTTACATAGGACTGCAGGTGACATCTACTACATTATCTGTACTCAGAGCGTTATCACTGTGTTATCTGTGGTGTTACATAGGACTGCAGGTGACATCTACTACATTATCTGTACTCAGAGAGTTATCACTGTGTTATCTGTGGTGTTACATAGGACTGCAGGTGACATCTACTACATCATCTGTACTCAGAGAGATATCACTGTGTTATCTGTGGTGTTACATAGGACTGCAGGTAACATCTACTACATTATCTGTACTCAGAGAGTTATCACTGTGTTATCTGTGGTGTTACATAGGACTGCAGGTGACATCTACTACATTATCTGTACTCAGAGAGTTATCACTGTGTTATCTGTGGTGTTACATAGGACTGCAGGTGACATCTACTACATTATCTGTACTCAGAGAGCTATCACTGTGTTATCTGTGGTGTTACATAGGACTGCAGGTGACATCTACTACATTATCTGTACTTAGAGAGTTATCACTGTGTTATCTGTGGTGTTACATAGGACTGCAGGTGACATCTACTACATTATCTGTACTCAGAGAGCTATCACTGTGTTATCTGTGGTGTTACATAGGACTGCAGGTGACATCTACTACATTACCTGTACTCAGAGAGTTATCACTGTGTTATATGTGGTGTTACATAGGACTGCAGGTGACATTTACTACATTATCTGTACTCAGAGAGTTATCACTGTGTTATCTGTGGTGTTACATAGGACTGCAGGTGACATCTACTACATTATCTGTACTCAGAGAGTTATCACTGTGTTATCTGTGGTGTTACATAGGACTGCAGGTGACATCTACTACATTATCTGTACTCAGTGAGTTATCACTGTGTTATCTGTGGTGTTACATAGGACTGCAGGTGACATCTACTACATTATCTGTACTCAGAGAGTTATCACTGTGTTATCTGTGGTGTTACATAGGACTGCAGGTGACATCTACTACATTATCTGTACTCAGAGAGTTATCACTGTGTTATCTGTGGTGTTACATAGGACTGCAGGTGACATCTACTACATTATCTGTACTCAGAGAGCTATCACTGTGTTATCTGTGGTGTTACATAGGACTGCAGGTGACATCTCCTACATTATCTGTACTCAGAGAGTTATCACTGTGTTATCTGTGGTGTTACATAGGACTGCAGGTGACATCTACTACATTATCTATACTCAGAGCGTTATCACTGTGTTATCTGTGGTGTTACATAGGACTGCAGGTGACATCTACTACATTATCTGTACTCAGAGAGTTATCACTGTGTTATCTGTGGTGTTACATAGGACTGCAGGTGACATCTACTACAGTATCTGTACTCAGAGAGTTATCACTGTGTTATCTGTGGTGTTACATAGGACTGCATGTGACATCTACTACATTATCTGTACTCAGAGAGATATCACTGTGTTATCTGCGGTGTTACATAGGACTGCAGGTGACATCTACTACATTATCTGTACTCAGAGAGATATCACTGTGTTATCTGTGGTGTTACATAGGACTGCAGGTGACATCTACTACATTATCACTGTGTTATCTGTGGTGTTACATAGGACTGCAGGTGACATCTACTACATTATCTGTACTCAGAGCGTTATCACTGTGTTATCGGTGGTGTTACATAGGACTGCAGGTGACATCTACTACATTATCTGTACTCAGGGAGTTATCACTGTGTTATCTGTGGTGTTACATAGGACTGCAGGTGACATCTACTACATCATCTGTACTCAGAGAGATATCACTGTGTTATCTGTGGTGTTACATAGGACTGCAGGTAACATCTACTACATTATCTGTACTCAGAGAGATATCACTGTGTTATCTGTGGTGTTACATAGGACTGCAGGTGACATCTACTACATTATCTGTACTCAGAGAGTTATCACTGTGTTATCTGTGGTGTTACATAGGACTGCAGGTGACATCTACTACATTATCTGTACTCAGAGAGCTATCACTGTGTTATCTGTGGTGTTACATAGGACTGCAGGTGACATCTACTACATTATCTGTACTTAGAGAGTTATCACTGTGTTATCTGTGGTGTTACATAGGACTGCAGGTGACATCTACTACATTATCTGTACTCAGAGAGTTATCACTGTGTTATCTGTGGTGTTACATAGGACTGCAGGTGAAATCTACTACATTATCTGTACTCAGAGAGTTATCACTGTGTTATCTGTGGTGTTACATAGGACTGCAGGTGACATCTACTATATTATCTGTACTCAGAGAGTTATCACTGTGTTACCTGTGGTGTTACATAGGACTGCAGGTGACATCTACTACATTATCTGTACTCAGAGACTTATCACTGTGTCATCTGTGGTGTTACATAGGACTGCAGGTGACATCTACTACATTATCTGTCCTCAGAGTTATGACTGTGTTATCTGTGGTGTTACATAGGACTGCAGGTGACATCTCCTACATTATCTGTACTCAGAGAGATATCACTGTGTTATCTGTGGTGTTACATAGGACTGCAGGTGACATCTACTACATTATCTGTACTCAGAGACTTATCACTGTGTTATCTGTGGTGTTACATAGGACTGCAGGTGACATCTACTACATTATCTGTACTCAGAGAGCTATCACTGTGTTATCTGTGGTGTTACATAGGACTGCGGGTGACATCTACTACATTATCTGTACTCAGAGAGCTATCACTGTGTTATCTGTGGTGTTACATAGGACTGCAGGTGACATCTACTACATTATCTGTACTCAGAGAGTTATCACTGTGTTATCTGTGGTGTTACATAGGACTGCAGGTGACATCTACTACATTATCTGTACTCAGAGAGTTATCACTGTGTTATCTGTGGTGTTACATAGGACTGCAGGTGACATCTACTACATTATCTGTACTCAGAGAGCTATCACTGTGTTATCTGTGGTGTTACATAGGACTGCAGGTGACATCTACTACATTATCTGTACTCAGAGAGTTATCCCTGTGTCATCTGTGGTGTTACATAGGACTGCAGGTGACATCTACTACATTATCACTGTGTCATCTGTGGTGTTACATAGGACTGCAGGTGACATTTACATTATTGATTAGATCAGTATTTGTGTTATTACCTAGGACTGCATGTCGTGCTCTTGGCCTGTGAGGGGTTAATCGCCGCCGGCTCTGCTACATCTGCGGGCTGTGCTGACCGCCTCTCCGTCTCAGTGCTGCCCCCTGCCGGTGAGCGCCGCCCGTGTGACGGGACAGAGGCGGCTGCGCTGATGGAGGACGGAGCTCCCGTGTGCTGGATGCGCTGAGGTGAGTCCTGCGCCCGGTCCCCCCGAGTCCACCGGCTCCCGGGATCGGGCGGAGCGTCGCTCAGCAGAGGGGTGCGGGGGGCAGGCTGCTGCACCAGAGGATCAGTGGGGTGAGGAGCCGGCGGAGCCCCGAGATCTGGATGTCCCGGGCCCCCCTGTACCCGGCTGTGCCCCCTCACCCGCCGGCTCCCCCCGGTCCCCTCTCCGGTCCCGGCTCGTTATATTCCTGAGGCAAGAAGATTAGAGGAAAACCGCTGAGGCGGCAGAGATTACCGGGCAAGTTCTGTGAGGAGGGGGGACATGGGGCAGAGGGTGAGACAGAGGGGGACAGGGGGAGAGAGGGGGGGCAGGGGGGATAGATTACCGGGCAAGTTCTGTGAGGAGGGGGAGAGGGGGACATGGGACAGAGGGTGAGACAGAGGGGACAGGGGAGAGAGGGGGGGCAGGGGGATAGATTACCGGGCAAGTTCTGTGAGGAGGGGGAGAGGGGGGACATGGGGCAGAGGGTGAGACAGAGGGGACAGGGGGAGAGAGGGGGGCAGGGGGATAGATTACGGGCAAGTTCTGAGAGGAGGGGGAGAGGGGGACATGGGGCAGAGGGTGAGACAGAGGGGGACAGGGGAGAGAGAGGGGGGCAGGGGGATAGATTACCAGGCAAGTTCTGTGAGGAGGGGGAGAGGGGGACATGGGGCAGAGGGTGAGACAGAGGGGGACAGGGGGAGAGAGGGGGGCAGGGGGGATAGATTACCGGGCAAGTTCTGTGAGGAGGGGGAGAGGGGGACATGGGACAGAGGGGTGAGACAGAGGGGACAGGGGAGAGAGGGGGGGCAGGGGGATAGATTACCGGGCAAGTTCTGTGAGGAGGGGGAGAGGGGGACATGAGACAGAGGGGGAACTGGGGGAGAGAGGGAGGGGAGAGATTACCTGGCAAGTTCTGTGAGGAGGGGGCAGGGGGACATGGGGCAGAGGGTGAGACAGAGGGGAACAGGAGGAGAGATGAGGGGGCAGGGGAAAGCCAGATGGGGGCAGGGGGAGAGGGGGCAGGGGAATTAGACAGAGGGGTCAGGTGGAAGAGGGAGGGTTACAGGGGGCAGAGGGACAGGGGGGACATGGGGCAGAGGGTGAGACAGAGGGGGGCAAGGGAAAGCCAGAGGGGTCAGGTGGAAGATAGAGGGGGATGGGGGCAGGGGGAGGGGGGCAGGGGAGAGATTACTGGGCAAGTTCTGTGAGGGGGGCAGGGGGACATGGGGCAGAGGGGGAGACGGGGGAAGCGCAGGGGAAAGACAGAGGGGTCAGGTGAAAGAGAGAGGGTTACGGGGGGGCAGAGAGGGACAGGGGTGAAGAGAGGGGGACATGGGGCAGAGGGGAGGGGGAAAGAGAGAGTCAGGGGGAGAGATGGGGGGACATGGGGAGAGATTACCGGGCAAGTTCTGTGAGGGGGGACAGGGGAGAGAGGGGGGCAGGGAAAGCCAGAGGGTCAGGTGGAAGAGAGAGGTTACAGGGGGGACATGGGGAGAGGGGAGAAATTACCGGGCAAGTTCGGTTAGGGAGGGGACATGGGGCAGGGGTGAGACAGAGGGGGACAGGGAGAGAGAGGGGCAGCGGAAAGCCAGAGGGGTCATGGAAGAGAGAGGGGGACATAGGGCAGGGGGGAGACAGAAGGGACAGGGGAGAGAGAGGGTTACAGGGAGGGGAAGAGAGAGGAGGTCGGGGGAGAGGGACAAGGGGGAGACAGAGGGGTCAGGTGGAAGAGAGAGGGGGACATAGGGCAGGAGGGAAGACAGAAGGGACAGGGGAGAGAGAGGGTTACAGGCGGGGGGCAGTGAGGGGCAGAGGGGAGGGGGAAGAGAGGGACAGGGGGGAAGAGAGGGACAGGGGGGAAGACAGAGGGAGAGAGAGGGTTACAGGGGGGAGGGGGGAACAGAGTGGGTCAGCAAAAGAGAGGGGGGGACATGGGGCAGAGGGGGGACATGGGGAGAGAGAGGGGGGAGACATGGGGCAGGGGAAAGACAGAGGGAGGGGGGTCAGGTAGAGAGAGAGATGGGGGGCAGGGGAAAGCCAGAGGGGTCAGGTGGAAGAGAGAGGGGGGACGGGGCGAGAGAGAGAGGGGTCAGGGTGAGAGAGGGGGGACAGGAGGACATGGATGGAGGATAAGGGAGACAAGAAGAGAGAGAAGAAGCAGGGGACGGGGAGAGGGGGGATCCGGAGAGGACGCTGCACCGTCCTGCTGAAAGGTCCCAGCGACCACCGGACCGAGCAACGGGGACAACTGAGGTCACAGAGCCTGAGAACCGCACCGCGGGGTAGTGAGGAGCCGGGCGAGATTATCTATCTATCTCTCTGTTTCTATCTATCCATCTTCTGTCCATCTCTCTTTCTCTCTTTCTATCTCTATCCATCTCTCTCTCTTTATCCATCTTCTATCTATCTCTCTTTCTCTCTATCCATCTCTCTCTCCATCTCTATCTCCATCTCTCTATCCATCTCTCTCTCTCTCTCTATCTCTCTCTCTCTCTCTCTCTCTCTCTCTCTCTCTCTCTCTCTATCGCTCTCTCTCTATCTCCATCTCTCTATCCATCTCTCTCTCTCTCTCTCTCTCTCTCTCTCTATCTCCATCTCTCTCTTTCTCTCTAACCATCTCTCTCTCTCTCTCTCTCTATCTATCTCCATCTCTCTCTCTCTCTCTTTCTCTCTCTTTCTCTCTCACCATCTCTCTTTCTTTCTTTCTTTCTTTCCTTCTTTCCTTTCTTTCTCTCCCCCTATCAGTTAGATATACGTAGTGTGTTGTAGCAGAGTGCACAGTGTGTGATCACCGATGGTGTAGCGGCGGGGCCCCTTGGTGCTCGGTGCGGCGGGGCCCGCTATCTGCTGCCGCTTCACTCATTTCTATTGATTGCTTTATGTCAAGTGCTGGTGAAGTGATAATGTGCTGCTCCGAGGCTGAAGTGCCGGGGAAGAGCTGACTGCAGATGTAGCAGAGCTGACAGTGTTCTTAGCCTCAGATCTAAGTACCGACAACATTGTATAAAAGAGCTGTATCCAGCAACAAACCCAACTGAACTCTGCTGCATGAGAGGATTTCGGCTCTGCTGCATCTGTTGGATTTGTTTTGTAAGTTTGCCACATTCAAAAGAATACTGAGCTCTGCTGCATTCCGCTGATGCCTGAGTAGCAGAGCTGTCTCTGTCCTTGGTCCTGAATCACATGGTGACGTTACTGTTAAAAACATGTTGGTTGTAAAAGCGGATGATGGGTGTAGTGATCACTAATGTGGACTCTCTGCTCTTATAGCCGACCATGGGAAGTGACCGGTGGAAAAATATCGGAGGCTCCTCGCAAATGGAAGACGCGGTTCAGGAGAAATCCCAGGTAAGAGAATGTAATCCGTGCCTAGACTGAGACGTACAGTGTGGCTGCATTGTGTGGTGTTACATGGGACTGCAGGTGATATCCACTACATTATCTGTACTCAGAGTTATCACTGTGTTATCTGTGGTGTTACATAGGACTGCAGGTGACATCTACTACATTATCACTGTGTTATCTGTGGTGTTACATAGGACTGCAGGTGACATCTACTACATTATCTGTACTCAGAGAGATATCACTGTGTTATCTGTGCTGTTACATAGGACTGCAGGTGACATCTACTACATTATCTGTACTCAGGGAGTTATCACTGTGTTATCTGTGCTGTTACATAGGACTGCAGGTGACATCTACTACATTATCTGTACTCAGAGAAATATCACTGTGTTATCTGTGGTGTTACATAGGACTGCAGGTGACATCTACTACATTATCTGTACTCAGAGAGCTATCACTGTGTTATCTGTGGTGTTACATAGGACTGCAGGTGACATCTACTACATTATCTGTACTCAGAGAGTTATCACTGTGTTATCTGTGGTGTTACATAGGACTGCAAGTGACATCTACTACATTATCTGTACTCAGAGAGTTATCACTGTGTTATCTGTGGTGTTACATAGGACTGCAGGTGACATCTACTACATTATCTGTACTCAGAGAGTTATCACTGTGTTATCTGTGGTGTTACATAGGACTGCAAGTGACATCTACTACATTATCTGTACTCAGAGAGTTATCACTGTGTTATCTGTGGTGTTACATAGGACTGCAGGTGAAATCTACTACATTATCTGTACTCAGAGAGTCATCATTGTGTTATCTGTGGTGTTACATAGGACTGCAGGTGACATCTACTACATTATCTGTACTCAGAGAGTCATCATTGTGTTATCTGTGGTGTTACATAGGACTGCAGGTGACATCTACTACATTATCTGTACTCAGAGAGTTATCACTGTGTTATCTGTGGTGTTACATAGGACTGCAGGTGACATCTACTACATTATCTGTACTCAGAGAGCTATCACTGTGTTATCTGTGGTGTTACATAGGACTGCAGGTGACATCTACTACATTATCTGTACTCAGAGAGTTATCACTGTGTTATCTGTGGTGTTACATAGGACTGCAAGTGACATCTACTACATTATCTGTACTCAGAGAGTTATCACTGTGTTATCTGTGGTGTTACATAGGACTGCAGGTGACATCTACTACATTATCTGTACTCAGAGAGTTATCACTGTGTTATCTGTGGCGTTACATAGGACTGCAAGTGACATCTACTACATTATCTGTACTCAGAGAGTTATCACTGTGTTATCTGTGGTGTTACATAGGACTGCAGGTGAAATCTACTACATTATCTGTACTCAGAGAGTCATCATTGTGTTATCTGTGGTGTTACATAGGACTGCAGGTGACATCTACTACAATATCTGTACTCAGAGAGTTATCACTGTGTTATCTGTGGTGTTACATAGGACTGCAGGTGACATCTACTACATTATCTGTACTCAGAGAGCTATCACTGTGTTATCTGTGGTGTTACATAGGACTGCAGGTGACATCTACTACATTATCTGTACTCAGAGAGTTATCACTGTGTTATCTGTGGTGTTACATAGGACTGCAGGTGACATCTACTACATTATCTGTACTCAGAGACTTATCACTGTGTTATCTGTGGTGTTACATAGGACTGCAGGTGACATCTACTACATTATCTGTACTCAGAGAGCTATCACTGTGTTATCTGTGGTGTTACATAGGACTGCAGGTGACATCTACTACATTATCTGTACTCAGAGAATTATCACTGTGTTATCTGTGGTGTTACATAGGACTGCAGGTGACACTCATATGTTACCTTTACATATATATAAATGCAGCTTGAGCTCTGCTACATCAGCACAGGATATGTTGCTGCTGGGAAGGGTTAAGTGTGCGCTCGCCGTAGATGACTGACAGCCGCCATGTTTGTACATCGCACAGAACTATTAATACGCGCGTCTTTCATCCATTAAAGAACAGGGTAGAAATCATTCTGTTCCCATAAGAAGAGACAACTCCTCCAGGAGACCCCCGCACAAGGGGAGACCCCGCAGGAAATACACCGACTCACCTATATGCTGGCTCTACTACCGCCATACATGCACCCCGCCATCTGCCCATGGATTGTCCCCTCCAGAATTCTCGTACATAGGGTCTATAAAGGGGTCTTCCACTTCCGGGTACTTCTACGGGGGGGGGCTCTGTGCAGGGAGTCCGGGTACTACTACCGGGGGGCTCTGTGCATGGAGTCCGGGTACTACCACCGGGGGGCTCTGTGCGTGGAGTCTGGGTACTACCACCGGGGGGCTCTGTGCGTGGAGTCTGGGTACTACCACCGGGGGGCTCTGTGCGTGGAGTCTGGGTACTACCACCGGGGGGCTCTGTGCGTGGAGTCTGGGTACTACCACCGGGGGGCTCTGTGCGTGGAGTCCGGGTACTACCACCGGGGGCTCTGTGCGTGGAGTCCGGGTACTACCACCGGGGCTCTGTGCGTGGAGTCCGGGTACTACCACCGGGGCTCTGTGCGTGGAGTCCGGGTACTACCACCGGGGGGCTCTGTGCGTGGAGTCCGGGTACTACCACCGGGGGGCTCTGTGCGTGGAGTCCGGGTACTACCACCGGGGGGCTCTGTTCAGGGAGTCTGGGTATTACTATCGGGGGACTCTGTACAGGGAGTCCGGGTACTACCACCGGGGTGCTCTGCAGGGAGTCCGGGTACTACCACCGGGGGGCTCTGTGCGGGGAGTCGGGTACTACCACCGGGGGGCTCTGTGCGGGAAGTCCGGGTACTACCACCGGGGGGCTCTGTGTGTGGAGTCCGGGTACTACCACCGGGGGGCTCTGTTCAGGGAGTCCGGGTACTACTATCGGGGGGCTCTGTGCGGGGAGTCCGGGTACTACTACCGGGGCTCTGTGCGGGAGTCCGGGTACTACCACCGGGGCTCTGTGCGAGGAGTCCGTGTACTACCACCGGGGGCTTTGTGCGGGAGTCCGGGTACTACCACCGGGGGGCTCTGTGCGGGGAGTCCGGGTACTACTACCGGGGGGCTCTGTGTGGGGAGTCCGGGTACTACCACCGGGGGCTCTGTTCAGGGAGTCCGGGTACTACCACCGGGGGCTCTGTTCAGGGAGTCCGGGTACTACCACCGGGGGCTCTGCGGGGAGTCCGGTACTACCACCGGGGGCTCTGTGCGGGAGTCGGGTACTACCACCGGGGGGCTCTGTGCGGGGAGTCCGGGTACTACCACCGGGGGGCTCTGTGCGGGGAGTCCGGGTACTACCACCGGGGGGCTCTGTGCGGGGAGTCCGGGTACTACCACCGGGGGGCTCTGTGCGGGGAGTCCGGGTTCTACCACCGGGGGGCTCTGTTCAGGGAGTCCGGGTACTACTATCGGGGGGCTCTGTGCGGGGAGTCCGGGTACTACTACCGGGGGGCTCTGTGTGGGGAGTCTGGGTACTACCACCGGGGTACTGTGCTGAAGGTTCTAGATCAGGGGTAGGCAACCTCTGGCACTCCAACTGTTGTAAAACTACAACTCCCAGCATGCGTACTTGCTCTGCTCTTCTAAGAAATATCATGTAATGAATGGAGCATGCTGGGAGTTGTAGTTTCACAACAGCTGGAGTGCCGGAGGCTGCTGACCCCAGTTCTAGATACTTCTGTGGTGGACTGCTGTATGATCTGTGTGTTCTGTACAGAAAGTTCTAGCTTCTTCCATGGTGAAGTTCTGAGCAGATCTGAGGAGCGCTTCGCTGAGGGTTCTAGGTAACCCACCACCATATGATTTGTAGGTGTTAGAGCTTCTTCTGTTGTGGAGCTCTGTGCAGAACGTGCGCTAGCGTCCTCCATGCTGATGGGCTCCATGGGGCCTGAGGATTTGGCCTTTCATCTAGTTGCAGAGTACGTGGAGAGTCTTCCAGTTTGAGCTGCGGGGAACCGTCTATCGATCTGCACCAGAGGTCAATCCTTTTTTCGATAGGTTGTGAGGACGAGGCGGAGGAGGGAGCGCGCTGTCCGTCCTCCATTATGATCACCGTCTGATGGAATCTGCCCATCCCAGATACCGGGGAGGGGCTGAATGTGGAATCGAATTAGGGGGGGTCTGTCCAGATTCTGCAGGTAACAGTGGGGGGTCCTGCTTACATGTCCCCTCCCCACCGCCGGCATCCGCGTGAGTCACCGTTATTCGTCATCGTTACCTGCTGAACATGGGAGTAATAATGACACTACAACCACAATCATGTCCTTTCATTGCCACCTCTGGCAGCAAAGAGATTTACAGGGTTAATTGACTGACAGCAGCATTCATAACGTGAAGCAACTGTGTACATTAACCCCTCCCTGTATCCGTAAAAACCTCTGCCGCCACGTCCCCTCCACCGCCATCCCGTCCTCCTCTGCCAGGAGTAACTTTCTGGGGGATTTGCTCCGGCTTATAGGAAAATACTGTTTGTTCTCTTCTGTGGCATCCAACGCATTTCAGGATCTGGTGATGAGGCAGGAAATTCACATGGGTTGAAGCAAAATGGAAATGTTCTCTGTCACTGACACTCGGGGTACAGGATAATGACGCTGACACTCGGGGTACAGGATAATGACACTGACACTCGGGGTACAGGATAATGACGCTGACACTCGGGGTACAGGATAATGACGCTGACACTCGGGGTACAGGATAATGACGCTGACACTCGGGGTACAGGATAATGACGCTGACACTCGGGGTACAGGATAATGACGCTGACACTCGGGGTACAGGATAATGACACTGACACTCGGGGTACAGGATAATGACACTGACACTCGGGGTACAGGATAATGACACTGACACTCGGGGTACAGGATAATGATACCGACACTCGGGGTACAGGACAATGACACCGACACTCGGGGTACAGGATAATGACACTGACACTCGGGGTACAGGATAATGACACTGACACTCGGGGTACAGGATGATGACACTGACACTCGGGGTACAGGATAATGACACTGACACTCGGGGTACAGGTTAGTGACACTGACACTCGGGGTACAGGTTAATGACACTGACACTCGGGGTACAGGTTAATGACACTGACACTCGGGGTACAGGATAATGACACTGACACTCGGGGTACAGGATAATGACGCTGACACTCGGGGTACAGGATAATGACGCTGACACTCGGGGTACAGGATAATGACGCTGACACTCGGGGTACAGGATAATGACACTGACACTCGGGGTACAGGATAGTGACACTGACACTCGGGGTACAGGTTAATGACACTGACACTCGGGGTACAGGTTAATGACGCTGACACTCGGGGTACAGGATAATGACGCTGACACTCGGGGTACAGGATAATGACACTGACACTCGGGGTACAGGTTAATGACACTGACACTCGGGGTACAGGTTAATGACACTGACACTCGGGGTACAGGATAATGACACTGACACTCGGGGTACAGGATAATGACACTGACACTCGGGGTACAGGATAATGACACTGACACTCGGGGTACAGGATAATGACGCTGACACTCGGGGTACAGGATAATGACGCTGACACTCGGGGTACAGGATAATGACGCTGTCACTCGGGGTACAGGATAATGACGCTGACACTCGGGGTACAGGATAATGACGCTGACACTCGGGGTACAGGATAATGACGCTGACACTCGGGGTACAGGATAATGACACTCGGGGTACAGAGTGCCCCCCGGAGATAGTACACGGACTCCCTGCACATAGCACCCTGGTGGTAGTGATCAGCCATATCAGGGGGGAGGATGACTGTAGGACAGGAGAATACAATCTATTACCCCCTGTTATCAGCCATTTCAGGGGAGAGGATGACTGTAGGACAGGAGAATACAATCTATTGCTCCCTGTTATCAGCCATTTCAGGGGGGAGGATGACTGTAGGACAGGAGAATACAGTCTATTGCCCCCTGTTATCAGCCATTTCAGGGGAGAGGATGACTGTAGGACAGGAGAATACAGTCTATTGCCCCCCTGTTATCAGCCATTTCAGAGGAGAGGATGACTGTAGGACAGGAGAATACAGTCTATTGCCCCCTGTTATTAACCATTTCAGGGGAGAGGATGACTGTAGGGCAGGAGAATACAGTCTATTGCCCCCTGTTATCAGCCATTTCAGGGGAGAGGATGACTGTAGGACAGGAGAATACAGTCTATTGCCCCCTGTTATCAGCCATTTCAGGGTGGAGAGGATGACTGTAGGACAGGAGAATACAGTCTATTGCTCCCCGTTATCAGCCATTTCAGGGGAGAGGATGACTGTAGGACAGGAGAATACAGTCTATTGCCCCCTGTTATCAGCCATTTCAGTGGAGAGGATGACTGTAGGACAGGAGAATACAGTCTATTGCTCCCCGTTATCAGCCATTTCAGGGGAGAGGATGACTGTATGACAGGAGAATACAGTCTATTGCTCCCTGTTATCAGCCATTTCAGGGGAGAGGATGACTGTAGGACAGGAGAATACAGTCTATTGCCCCTGTTATCAGCCATTTCAGGGGAGAGGATGACTGTAGGACAGGAGAATACAGTCTATTGCCCCTGTTATCAGCCATTTCAGGGGAGAGGATGACTGTAGGACAGGAGAATACAGTCTATTGCTCCCTGTTATCAGCCATTTCAGGGGAGAGGATGACTGTAGGACAGGAGAATACAGTCTATTGCCCCCTGTTATCAGCCATTTCAGGGGAGAGGATGACTGTAGGACAGGAGAATACAGTCTATTGCCCCTGTTATCAGACATTTCAGGGGAGAGGATGACTGTAGGACAGGAGAATACAGTCTATTGCTCCCCGCTATCAGCCATTTCAGGGGGAGGATGACTGTAGGACAGGAGAATACAATCTATTGCCCCCTGTTATCAGCCATTTCAGGGGAGAGGATGACTGTAGGACAGGAGAATGCAATCTATTGCTCCCTGTTATCAGCCATTTCAGGGGAGAGGATGACTGTAGGACAGGAGAATACAATCTATTGCTCCTTGTTATCAGCCATTTCAGGAGAGAGGATGACTGTAGGACAGGAGAATACAATCTATTGCCCCCTGTTATCAGCCATTTCAGGGGAGAGGATGACTGTAGGACAGGAGAATACAGTCTATTGCCCCCTGTTATCAGCCATTTCAGGGGAGAGGATGACTGTAGGACAGGAGAATTCAGTCTATTGCCCCCTGTTATCAGCCATTTCAGGGGAGAGGATGACTGTAGGACAGGAGAATACAATCTATTGCTCCCTGTTATCAGCCATTTCAGGGGAGAGGATGACTGTAGGACAGGAGAATACAGTCTATTGCCCCCTGTTATCAGCCATTTCAGGGGAGAGGATGACTGTAGGACAGGAGACTACAATCTATTGCCCCCTGTTATCAGCCATTTCAGGGGAGAGGATGACTGTAGGACAGGAGAATACAATCTATTGCTCCCTGTTATCAGCCATTTCAGGGGAGAGGATGACTGTAGGACAGGAGAATACAGTATATTGCCCCCTGTTATCAGCCATTTCAGGAGAGAGGATGACTGTAGGACAGGAGACTACAATCTATTGCCCCCTGTTATCAGCCATTTCAGGGGAGAGGATGACTGTAGGACAGGAGAATACAGTCTATTGCCCCCTGTTATCAGCCATTTCAGTGGAGAGGATGACTGTAGGACAGGAGAATACAGTCTATTGCCCCCTGTTATCAGCCATTTCAGGGGAGAGGATGACTGTAGGACAGGAGAATACAGTCTATTGCCCCCTGTTATCAGCCATTTCAGGGGAGAGGATGACTGTAGGACAGGAGAATACAGTCTATTGCCCCTGTTATCAGCCATTTCAGGGGAGAGGATGACTGTAGGACAGGAGAATACAGTCTATTGCCCCCTGTTATCAGCCATTTCAGGGGAGAGGATGACTGTAGGACAGGAGAATACAATCTATTGCTCCCTGTTATCAGCCATTTCAGGGAGAGGATGACTGTAGGACAGGAGAATACAGTATATTGCCCCCTGTTATCAGCCATTTCAGGAGAGAGGATGACTGTAGGACAGGAGACTACAATCTATTGCCCCCTGTTATCCAGCCATTTCAGGGAGAGGATGACTGTAGGACAGGAGAATACAGTCTATTGCCCCCTGTTATCAGCCATTTCAGGGGAGAGGATGACTGTAGGTCAGGAGAATACAGTCTATTGCTCCCTGTTATCAGCCATTTCAGGGAGAGGATGACTGTAGGACAGGAGAATACAGTCTATTGCTCCCTGTTATCAGCCATTTCAGGGGAGAGGATGACTGTAGGACAGGAGAATACAGTCTATTGCTCCCTGTTATCAGCCATTTCAGGGGACAGGATGACTGTAGGACAGGAGAATACAGTCTATTACCCTCTGTTATCAGCCATTTCAGGGGAGAGGATGACTGTAGGACAGGAGAATACAGTCTATTGCCCCCTGTTATCAGCCATTTCAGGGGAGAGGATGACTGTAGGACAGGAGAATACAATCTATTGCCCCCTGTTATCAGCCATTTCAGGGGGGAGGATGACTGTAGGACAGGAGAATACAATCTATTGCCATCTGTTATCAGCCATTTCAGGGGGGAGGATGACTGTAGGACAGGAGAATACAATCTATTGCTCCCTGTTATCAGCCATTTCAGGGGAGAGGATGACTGTAGGACAGGAGAATACAGTCTATTGCCCCTGTTATCAGCCATTTCAGGGGAGAGGATGACTGTAGGACAGGAGAATACAATCTATTGCCCCCTGTTATCAGCCATGTCAGGGGAGAGGATGACTGTAGGACAGGAGAATACAGTCTATTGCTCCCTGTTATCAGCCATTTCAGGGGAGAGGATGACTGTAGGACAGGAGAATACAGTCTATTGCTCCCTGTTATCAGCCATTTCAGGGGAGAGGATGACTGTAGGACAGGAGAATACAGTATATTGCCCCCTGTTATCAGCCATTTCAGGAGAGAGGATGACTGTAGGACAGGAGACTACAATCTATTGCCCCCTGTTATCAGCCATTTCAGGGGAGAGGATGACTGTAGGACAGGAGAATACAGTCTATTGCCCCTGTTATCAGCCATTTCAGGGGAGAGGATGACTGTAGGACAGGAGAATACAGTCTATTGCCCCCTGTTATCAGCCATTTCAGGGGAGAGGATGACTGTAGGTCAGGAGAATACAGTCTATTGCTCCCTGTTATCAGCCATTTCAGGGGAGAGGATGACTGTAGGACAGGAGAATACAGTCTATTGCTCCCTGTTATCAGCCATTTCAGGGGAGAGGATGACTGTAGGACAGGAGAATACAGTCTATTGCTCCCTGTTATCAGCCATTTCAGGGGACAGGATGACTGTAGGACAGGAGAATACAGTCTATTACCCTCTGTTATCAGCCATTTCAGGGGAGAGGATGACTGTAGGACAGGAGAATACAGTCTATTGCCCCCTGTTATCAGCCATTTCAGGGGAGAGGATGACTGTAGGACAGGAGAATACAATCTATTGCCCCCTGTTATCAGCCATTTCAGGGGGGAGGATGACTGTAGGACAGGAGAATACAATCTATTGCCCCCTGTTATCAGCCATGTCAGGGGAGAGGATGACTGTAGGACAGGAGAATACAGTCTATTGCTCCCTGTTATCAGCCATTTCAGGGGAGAGGATGACTGTAGGACAGGAGAATACAGTCTATTGCTCCCTGTTATCAGCCATTTCAGGGGAGAGGATGACTGTAGGACAGGAGAATACAGTATATTGCTTAAGGGTTTATTAGGACCAGGGTCTAAAACGACGGTCTTAATAAATGTGCCCCGATATGGCTGTTTTATATAAGTAGTGTGTGGCGGTATCATGTGAGCACTATATGACTGTGCTATGTCAGTATTGTATGCCTCCTTTATGACACGGTTATTTGGACAGTACTGATATCTATTTTAGTTCCGTTTCTCACAAGGCTCCAAAATCCTTGATTCGGCAAGAGAAAAACTACCATGAAAGTAAATCCACCTTAAAGTGACGGTGCGCACACGAGCCCTGCATCCTCCATGCACATAATTACTCTCCTGTATCTTTTCACATCTATTTGATGTCACGGGTAGGACAAAGATGTGTCAGTACTGACTGTACATAGTAATGAGGCGTGAGGCATAAAGTGCCTCGATTTTGTGGTATGGTTCTGCCCACCAGAGATAATACATGATGCTCCTGCTGTGCAGGAATTGTCAGTTTTTGGTTGGAGTTCTTCCTTATAAACATTAAAGACCGATATGGCTGAGGCTTGAGGCACGAGATGCCTCCGCTGTAAGAATTTTATTTCCAGTCGCTTTGGCCTGGAAGTGCGGTGTGAGTGTGGAGATGAAGGTGAGCTTCTTCTTAACGGTGCAGCGCACACAAGCGCTGTCTGGCGTCCTCCCCCGCCGCTGACAGGCGCCTTGTCAGCTTCTCCGTCTATTATTCCGTCACTTGGGCGCTTGATGACTTTCCTGTTGCTTGGCTGATCGTCCGGCTCCTGTAATAACAGCTTTGCCCAGCATGTGCCGCCTAATAGTCTCAGGGAGTGGCAAGATGGCGGTGTCAGGGCGCAGCGGGGGGCCGCCTTAACCCCCTCACTGCCACCCCTCTCCTGCAGCGTTAAAAGCTTCTGTCACAAGACAACCATTTACGGAAAACAACAATCACCACCGTGCTGTGTCCAGCAAGGTGGGGGGGGGGGGGCTGTAGGTGACGGCGGACGCACGCCATGACCGATTTACATCATTTACATACTTTATGATAGAAAATTAATCACAGCCAACAGACAAACGCCACCGCAACGAGGCTGATCGCACAGCCACTGCCGGTGACTACCAAAAACGGCCAAATATGTGTACTGTATGGCAGTATTATATATGTGTACTGTATGGCAGTGTTATATGTGTGTACTGTATGGCAGTGTTATATATGTGTACTGTATGGCAGTGTTATATATGTGTACTGTATGGCAGTGTTATATATGTGTACTGTATGGCAGTATTATATATGTGTACTGTATGGCAGTGTTATATGTGTGTACTGTATGGCAGTGTTATATATGTGTACTGTATGGCAGTGTTATATATGTGTACTGTATGGCAGTGTTATATATGTGTACTGTATGGCAGTGTTATATGTGTGTACTGTATGGCAGTGTTATATGTGTGTACTGTATGGCAGTGTTATATATGTGTACTGTATGGCAGTGTTATATGTGTGTACTGTATGGCAGTGTTATATATGTGTACTGTATGGCAGTGTTATATATGTGTACTGTATGGCAGTGTTATATATGTGTACTGTATGGCAGTATTATATATGTGTACTGTATGGCTGTATTATATATGTGTACTGTATGGCAGTATTATATATGTGTACTGTATGGTAGTGTTATATGTGTACTGTATGGCAGTATTATATATGTGTACTATATGGCAGTATTATATATGTGTACTGTATGGTAGTGTTATATATGTGTACTGTATGGCAGTGTTATATATGTGTACTGTATGGCAGTGTTATATATGTGTACTATATGGCAGTATTATATATGTGTACTGTATGGCAGTATTATATATGTGTACTGTATGGCAGTGTTATATATGTGTACTGTATGGCAGTGTTATATATGTGTACTGTATGGCAGTGTTATATATGTGTACTGTATGGTAGTATTATATGTGTACTGTATGGCAGTATTATATATGTGTACTGTATGGCAGTATTATATATGTGTACTGTATGGCTGTATTATATATGTGTACTGTATGGCAGTGTTATGTATTCTCTATATGGCAGCATTTTATATGTATTATATGGTAGTGTAATGTGTGTACACTGTATGGCAGTATTATATGTATTATATGGCAGTATATTGTGTACACTGTATGGCTGTATTATATATGTATTGTATGGCAGTATATTGTGTACACTGTATGGCTGTATTATACTGTGTATTATATGGCAGTATAATGTATACACTGTATGGCTGTATTATATATGTATTGTATGGCAGTATAATGTATACACTGTATGGCTGTATTATATATGTATTGTATGGCAGTATAATGTGTACACTGTATGGCTGTATTATATATGTATTGTATGGCAGTATAATGTGTACACTGTATGGCAGTATTATATATGTATTGTATGGCAGTATAATGTGTACACTGTATGGCAGTATTATGTTTGTATCACATGAACTCTATTACTGGCATGGTATGTCACCACAATTTGGGACACTTGGTCCTTCGCCCTCAGGGCCCCACATCAGGGAGGTTCACAGGATACAGCAAACCGTCCTGGGGCCATATGTGCCAGTATGGAGACCGCTGGCACAATGCGCCTCAGGCTGGCAAGATGTATGACAAGGAACCAGGTGCCACCCTCAAGAAATATTTAACCCTTAGCGTCCCAGGGTACTAGGGGGGGGGCACATGACGACTGCCACGGGGATGGGTCAATATACCTAGCAGTCATGGATCCTTCCAGCAGACAGATGGATTGCACTCACTGACAATGCGCCATCCCCTCTCTCCACGCTCCAGTGCGCCACATATCACCCGCGCCGCACTCCATATGGCACTAACTGCAAAACAATTAAAAAGTCAGAGTGTGCGAGATACAATGCAACGGAATATGAAATGATCCGCAGATGTAGCAGAGCTCAGCGAACACCCCAGGGCTACAGTATGTGTGATGTTACATGGGACTGCGGGAGACATCGACGCCATTATCTGTGTTTCGGGCAGAGGACATCTTTGGCGCAGCCCTGACCAAACTTTTGGGGTGTGCACCTCAGACCCCCTCCATATAATCCGTAGAGTGTCCACTGCTATCTAAGTGCCTGGGGCAGAGGTAATAATAATACCGCCCACATAATGGCGCCACGTCATGTCTCAGCAGTCGCCTCCATAAATACCGCCACACCGTGCACCTGTAGTATGTAGTGGTAACTCTACCCCGCACATACTAATGAGCTAATGGTGGAGGTCAGTGTTGAGGATGGCGTTCTCCTTTAAGGGTTAAGTAACATTTTTGCATCTCATTACGCAGAGGAGACGGTCGGCGCGTTCGCACGTCACCCGCGTTTGGCGCTTTGATTAATACTTACCAGCTCAACTGATTTGAAACTTGCTGACGCTGGGAGACTATGGTGGGTCTATACAATCCGGCCCCCCAACGCCTCTGACGTACGACTCCGCTGTCAGGGCCCCGGCACGCTATTCCCACTGCAGTACTAAATGGCACCGACTGACTACAACCCCCAGCATCCACTGAGCATGTTGTTCTCTTCTGCTCTTAGTTATATCTGTTCCTGGGAAAGCTGGGTGCAGCGTTGCCACCCAGCTTTCCAAAGCCCCTGAAGGTCACAGTACACAGTGGAGGAAAGTGGGGATTGTAGTACTGCATGCGGGGTTTTTGGAAAGTTGGGTGCAGTGGTGGTATGGGTGGTCACCCAGCTTTCCCAGGTGCAGATGTAGGCAGGATCCACCCATGATCTTCAGTCTTCATGGAGATAGGCGACGTTAGAGATGACGGACAGCCACTGACCGCCCTCCCTGGACATGGCGCTCGGCTGAGGATGATGAGTGCATTATGTCGGCGGACGATATGTCGGACATATTGATTGCGCCCATGTATATTTATAAGTGCGCAGTGCTGCCTCAGCATGGCGGCCGGGAGTCAATATGTAGCAATATCCGCTCTGCTCTGATACGATGTATCCTTCCATTGGGGGAAATAGGCGCCTGTCCCTTTAAGTGTAATGTAAGTAAATGGATGCAGGTTGTTAGGACGCAGTGATTTGCACAAGGTCACTTATCCCCCCGGTAGGTGTTCTCCTCTCCCCCGTGCGGCGCGGTCATTTCCTTGTGTATCCGTCCATAATAATCTGCTATATTATATCGCGCGCTGTCAGTCAACAACTCAACAACATCAGCACCGGGCAACATTAATATTCCCGCCGGACGGTGAGAGCCTCACAATGGCTGCCGGCCCTTTAAAGAGCCTCTGACCGCAAGCGTCCTCTGGTATCAGTCACCAGGACGTGAGCAGCAGACGCCGTGAGGATCGGCCTCCATGTTTATCCGCCACATGCCGCAGATGAGAAACGGATTGAGATCTGGTATTTTGATGTAACCAGACCCCCTTCTTCCCATAGTGCACCTGGTGCCATCTCTTCTCCAGGTAAGTGACGCACACCCGGCCGTCCACATGATGTAACCTGATTCCTCAGACCAGGCCATCTTCTTCCCATAGTGCACCTGGTGCCATCTCTTCTCCAGGTAAGTGACGCACACACCCGGCCGTCCACATGATGTAATGTGATTCCTCAGACCAGGCCGCCTTCTTCCCATAGTGCACCTGGTGCCATCTTTTCTCCAGGTAAGTGACGCACACCCGGCCGTCCACATGATGTAATGTGATTCCTCAGACCAGGCCACCCCCTTCCCATAGTGCACCTGGTGCCATCTCTTCTCCAGGTAAGTGACGCGCACACACCTGGCCGTCCACATGATGTAACCTGATTCCTCAGACCAGGCCGCCTTCTTCTCATAGTGCGCCTGGTGCCATCTCTTAATTAGCGTTTAAGTTTTCCGGTATTGAGATCGTCACAGGGGCTCAATACCAGCAAAAAACGCTTCAGTTTTGTCCCGATTCATTATTAATGGGGACAAAATGTAACTGAACAGAACGGAGTGCTCCGAAATGCATTCCGTTCCGTTTAGTTGTGTTCCCATACCGGAGAGCAAACCGCAGCATGGTGTAGTTTGCTTTCCGTCCTGGGATGCGGAGGAAGACGGATCCGGCCTGACCCCCAATGCAAGTCAATGGGGACCGATCCATTTTCTCTGATGCAATCTGCCACAATAGAAAAAACGGATCCGTCCCCATTGACTTTCAATGGAGTTCAGGCCGTCTTGGCAATGTTAAAGATAAAACAACCGGATCAGTTCATAATGGATGCAGATGGTTGTATTATCAGAACGGAAGCGTTTTTTTTTTTGCTGATCCAGCAAGAACGCTAGTGTGAAAGTAACCTAAGTGACGCACACACCTGGCCGTCCACATGATGTATTGTGATTCCTCAGACCAGGCCTCCTTCGTCCCATAGTGCACCTGGTGCCATGTCTTCTCCAGGTAAGTGACACACACACACCCGGCCGTCCACATGATGTAACCTGATTCATCAGACCAGGCCGCCTTCTTCCCATAGTGCACCTAGTGCCATCTCTTCTCCAGGTAAGTGACGCACACACCTGGCCACTTACCATAGTGCACCTGGTGCCATCTCTTCTCCAGGTAAGTGACGCACACACACCCGGCCGTCCACATGATGTAATGTGATTCCTCAGACCAGGCCGCCACCTTCTCATAGTGCACCTGGTGCCATCTCTTCTCCAGGTAAGTGACGCACACACCCGGCCGTCCACATGATGTAACCCGATTCCTCAGACCAGGCCGCTTCTATTGCTCCAGCTCTTATGCCCACTTTCGGCAGTGGACACGTGCGCTCTGACCGCTCAGCAGGTACACCGCCATATACAGCATACTGTGCTGTCCTGACACCTATCCTCAGCAGCAGGATCCTTTTCTGCGGAACAGTTCTATCTCGCCGCCATATACCCATCATAGTGACGCTGTCGTACTTCCTGACGGATTAGTGGTGAGTGGTGAAAAACAAACCACACGGAACAGTAAATCCTTCATTACAGTAATTACATCTCTGCAGCTGAGTGAGGAGGAAGCGGGGCGGCATCGCTGCGCCCCAATATAGAGGCAAGAGGGGGAAGATGGCGGCTCGTGCAGAAGGCAGGAAGAAACTGCATGTATGATGGGGGACAGGAACTGCGAAAACTCCTGCGGCATCGTTCATCATTTGTGTTGGGGGCTCGCCTGCGGAGATTTAGATGATGGGAGGGATTGTGCAGAGACATCGATGGCCGCATGGGGAGGGGGGTCAGGCGGAGACATTGGCGGCTTCATGTGGGGGGGGGGGGTCATGGAGACATTGGCGGCTGCATGTGGGGGGGACAGGCAGAGATATTGGTGGCTGCATGTCCGGAATGGGGGGGGGGGGGGCGTCACACAGAGACATCGGCAGCTGCATGTGGGGGGGGGAGGTTATGCAGAGACATCGGCAGCTGCATGTCGGGGGGAGGTTATGCAGAGACATCGGCGGCTGCATGTGGGGGGGGGGTTCACCGTCGGGGAGAGGTTATGCAGAGACATCGGCGGCTGCATGTTGGGGGGGAGTTCACACAGAGACATCGGCGACTGCATGTCGGGGGGAGGTTATGCAGAGACATCGGCGGCAGCATGTTGGGGGAGGTTATGCAGAGACATCGGCGGCTGTATGTTGGGGGTTATACAGAGACATCGGCAGCTGCATTTGGGGAGGGAGGTTATGCAGAGACATCGGCGGCTGCAGGTGGGGGAGTTATACAGAGAAATCGGCGGCTGCATGTGTGGGGGTTATACAGAGACATCGGCGGCTGCATGGGGGAGGAGGTTATGCAGAGACATCGGCAGCTGCATGTGGGGGTTATGCAGAGACATCGGCGGCTGCATGTGGGAGGTTATGCAGAGACATCGGCGGCTGCATGTGGGGGTTATACAGAGACATCGGCGGCTGCATGTGGGGGGTTATACAGAGACATCGGCGGCTGCATGTGGGGGAGGGGGGTTATACAGGGACATCGGCGGCTGCATGTGGGGGGGGGGTTATGCAGAGACATCGGCGGCTGCATGTGGGGGGGGGGGTGTTATGCAGAGACATTGGCGGCTGCATGTGGGGGGTTATACAGAGACATCGGCGGCTGCATGTAGAGTTGTTGATGTAGAGATAAGGAAGAGGCGGCAGACATGACAGCTCCGTGCCGACAACTCCTCGACTAATGAAACATGTCACAGAGACACATGGCGGCCGCACCGCCCGAATGCCATCCGTGTTCTTTGGAAATGAGCCCCCACTGTCCTGTCTGACAACTCCAACTGCTCCAAGAGACCCCCACTGGGACTGCTCCCCCAATTCTGCATCAAGGAGTTATTCTTCCCTAGACTAGAGATTAGACGGTTAGAGCTGCAGGGGGTGGGGCTGTGACAACCTGTCAGATCCATGGTTGTCAGGAATTCCGGTAAATTCCGCAACGATGTTCTAATCGGTCAGAATTCCAGTTTTTCAGTAGCAGCCCTCATTATAGAGGGAAAAAATGGCGCAAGTGATGGACGCCATATTTATGAAACCCGTACGTCAGACAGACCTTCAACAAACAGATGCAAAGGGGCGTGGCCAAACAGCGGCAGATTTATCACAGACCAGTGCCGTTGTGTAGCACAACATTTTGGCTCACATTTATAAAAAATGGCGCAGAAATATTGGAACTGCGATTTACCGATCATCCCCTCGCCTGTTTTATAAAACCAATATTATTGGAATTTCTGCGCTGAGACCCCCCCCTCAATAGAGAGTGACTGGCGGCTCGGGATAGAAGAATAGCGGAGATCGCTATTGTTACGTTCCAGGATGTCGTCTGATGCGGCCTCCCCGGTGAGTCCCTGCAGATCGCATTATCTTCCCGCGGTACAGAGAACAACCCCTGACTCTGTATCATACTCACACGAAACACTGAGCCAGAGGAGAGCGCCCCCCACTGACGCTGACCGCGTATGTACGGCCACTGCCTTCCCAACATTGGGGTCGCACATGAACATGGCGAAAGGGCCCATCAAGACGCCAACTTTTTGCTGTATTCTGCCGCCCTGCTTTCACAGCCAATGACATCTTTTGGAAACAATGTAACAAGCAGGACAAGCTATAGAATGGTCAGATGAACACAATGTAACAGGATCCGCACCCATTGTCTAGGCAGGGGCGGGCATTCACCAAACAGGGACTGCCCCCGACTAACATGCCAAACCGTTGGCACCACCCCTAGTATTCACCATCCATCCCCCTCCATAGGGGTTGGGGCAGATACATTTGCAGGTCTTGCAGTTGCTATGGGAAGGGCATGGTTTGGCCCCGGGCCCTTCACCTGAAACCCAGGCTGTATGTCTTCCTGCAGGTCGTGCACATGGTGAACTGTGGGAAGTGTAGTGATGATTATGGGAGGTTGTCTAAGGACTGGATTCCCAGTAGCAACCAGCAGGATTGTGAATGCGGCTTTGGATGTGACTGGAGTATGCTTTGTCTTGCAGAGGACGAGCTGTGGTTACATCCTGTGCACCGTGCTGTTGTCCGTGGCCGTTCTGCTGGCGGTCACAGTCACCGGAGCCGTCCTGTTCATGAATCACTACCACGCCCCATCCACCGAACCCCCGCCAGTCATCACCACCAACATGGACGACCCCAACGCACTGGTCACCATCGAGAGGGCAGACAGCTCCCACATCAATATATTCATCGACCCCAACTGCCCGGACCCGCTGCCGCGCCTGGACGGGTTACAGTCCTCCCTGATGTCCGCGCTGGCCGACCATGACTTGGAGATGAAAGCGGCGGTGGGCAAAGAGCGGGCACTGCTGGCGGGCCTGGCCGACCAGGTGTCACAGATGGTATCACAGGTGTCCCGGCAGCGGGCGGACTGGGAGAGCCTGCGGAAAGGCCAGAATGGACTGGTGTCTGAACTGGGGGCGCTGCAGAGCGAGCAGGGGAGACTCATACAGGTAACACCCCCTCTCCACCCATGGCCGCCCTCAGCTCTGTTACGGGTTGTCACCCGGCTTTTCATATACGCGATGTGAATGAAAATAAAGTGGGTGGAGCCTTTATGAAGGTAGGCAGGGTCCGAAGGGGTCTGGGGGCGGGTTGTCAGGACAGGAGGAAGATACCATCCCCCACAGTCAAGCTTTATCACTAATGGCTTTAGTTCGGATGAACCCAAAAAAGGTTTTATTTGCAAATTTGTGAATAATTTGAGCAGCAAAATCATGTAAGTCAAATTGTGTCCCGGTTGTCAATGTCCCTTTAAGAGATAAGAAGCGGCAGGATCCGCTCACTGGCGCCGCTTCATGCAGAACACATGGCTAAGCTGGCACGCTGCACACAGTCATGCCAACCAGTGTCTGGCACAAGCTCTTAGTACAGTCTTCAGGACCAATGCCAAGTAAGGGCTTATCATTAAAGATTTTCAATTAGACCTTGGGCAGCCAAGGACAAGGCTGACACCCAGAGGGGCCGGGGGCCCCCCATACAGGTTGCTGAAGTCTTTGCAGGCGTGATGCTAGTGTCAGCTGCAGCAGGAATGTGGGTTAAAAAAGTTAAAATGTTGTTAGACACCAACCTGTACCCTGACGTTCATTGCGTGGATGGAGCTACTCAGGGGTGGAGTTTGGCACTCAAATTGTGTGTGGGCGGGACTATTCACTGGCATCAGTCATGAAGGCGGAGTCACAGGACAGGCAGTAGATGAGAAGGGGAAATTGCAGAATTGCTCACGCCCTCATGTCTTTTCTGTTCCGTTCCTCCTCAAGCTTCTGTCTGAAGGTCACAGTCACGTGGCGCAGCTGGTCAATTCCGTGAGTGAAGTCCTAGACTCCGTCCATGGAAAATCCCGTGGGAAAGGAGATCTCGTCCGGTCGCCAGCGAAGAGCTCCAGATCCCGTGGCTGCACCAATGGTGAGACCTCCTTTATGCTTCCATACTCCGGGGTCTACAGACTCCAGCACAGACAGGGACCTATAGCGCCGTTCATCCTGCGCATCCTGGTGCATGAACAGATCTGCAGTGAGGACAGTGTAGCAATAGCGAGATGACGGCAAGGATGCAGCGACTCCCTTATCGTGTAAGCTGTGGTCGTGCGGTGTGCGCCCGGTTGGATCCTTCCGTGGCTCAAATTGTAGATGAGAGCGCAGCTCCCCCTCCCGAGTGTAACGCCAGAAACTGCGACTCCGGGTGGTTCGGCCATCTTGACAGCATCATAAATCTTGGTGGGAGTCCTGCGCAGCACTGTAGTTTTCCCCGGGGACTTTTTTTTTATGAGTTAATCTACGCATTTGACCAGGCAGAGAATTATCCGGCGCTGGCCTTTGAGATGATGAAATCACTCTCTGCCTGGCACGGTATAACGCCGCCCCTTTACCCGCAGGTTCCAAGCCGCGCGACTGCTATGACATCTTCATGAGCGGGCAGCAGGAGGACGGCGTCTATTCCATCTTCCCCATTCACTATCCCACCGGATTCCAGGTCTACTGCGACATGACGACGGACGGAGGGGGCTGGACGGTGAGTTCTTAAACATTTATTTTAGGGGGCGAGTTATGTAATATCTTTTACTCCAGTCACACCCAAAGCTGCAGTCACAGTTCTGCTGTACTCCAGGTATATCCTGAGCTGCATTTATAATCACAACTAAGCTGCTAGAACAAATGTGTAACTGCACAGAATGCCAGGGTTAACCAGCACGATTTCACTGCAGCTCTGGGTGTGACTGGAGTAGAAGGCATATCATGTAAATCAAGATCAGTAAGTAAAGAATCCACAAAAGTCATTCAATGTGATATGTATACACAAAACACAGTATATAATATTCTTATACTGACCACAATCAAGTGCGCTTCCTCAAGGCTGAACTAGGGGGCGCTGTTATGGGCCAAACAGGAGGTAAGTAGTCTTCAGCTAAACAGCTTCAACCAGGACTCAAGATTCTTCCAGTCTCTAAACAAAAAGGGCTGCTACAAGTGTTATATGACCTATTTTAGCTGTATAGATCAGCTCAAAGGATCCTCATGGGAGGGGCAAGTTATTTTCCAGCCTACTAATTGGGTGCCATCTTTAGTAGGGTAATCGGTAGACCCCCTTAATGTGCAGGCGCCAATAGTGATGGCAGATTTTCGGATCCTGTAGTGATGATGATTCCTTATAACTAGCAGTTAATGATAAGCCCCGCCCCCGAGTAAATCTTCCCCACCCCAGCATAACTCTTCATGGCTTCTGGACAAGTCTCCTGTTCCTCTATGGCTGAAACCCATCTGTTTACACAACGTGGGGCCTAATCCGGCACCATCTTAGAGTTTACAGGACTCCATCTTAACCGCTCGCCGTTTCGTTTACTCCCCCACTGAACGCACCGCCACTCCAAACCGTATGATTGACATATATTATCCTAATGGTGAAAAACAGGTCATAGTCATCGCCCCTGATGTGAGATCCGTGCAGACTGCGCCAGTCTTCAAAATGTTGACAAATTCCAAGAGTCCGGCCAGCAGAGCTGTAAATCCAGCTTTGGATGTGACTACAGTAGACTGCGGGATGTAGCTCCTGATGAGTGGAACGCAGATAGAACAAAGCCAGTGGGAAGTCGAGAGCGGGGATGGGCCCTACTGCAGGTATAACACGGGGCCTGACGGGCCTGCTTGCAAACTCCCAAAAGTTTTTTCGTACCCTGTAACTTTTCCCTTACGAGGGGTAACGTTCGGCGGGGGCTGAAAATCCACAGGTAGAAGATATGCATTGTGCTGCACTTTGGTGCAGGAAGGGTTAAGTCCCTGGGACATTGAGGCCAGGTTCATGTCCGCTGGCGGCTCAGAAGCGTATTAATATTTTAGCGCCGCGGCCCTTGGACCATCTTATTTTGCTGTAGGGGCCGATTCATATTTAATGAGGAGCACACAGACAAGCGTGACCCTGCGCCGTCCCCTCGCCCGCCACGACCGATCACATCAAACGCCTACCTGAGTCAACTCCCTGCCGGCCCCACGCAGTGCCTTCATCTCAACCTCTGACTTCTGCAGGAGTAGTTCCCAGGGGCGCCTATAGAGGGCATGAACAGCCCCGATGATGTCATCAGACTTTTCTAATCTCATATAGGTGCACAGATCCGCAAATACAAATCAGGGCGGAGCCTACAATGTGTCTAATTAGCGGTTGGAGTTGCCCTTTAAGTGCCGCGCTTGCCCCGCCCCCGCTTATCTGCCGTTCTCACCTTTGTCTTCCCTGTTACGCACCCTCAGCGCGCCCTACTTCAGCCGCACAAGGTCGGATCAGATTAAGCAGGGCTTTCCTCCCGCCGCCTCCAGCCTCGGACACCTGTGCGATTGATCGCCTCCCACCCGCCCGTACAAAGCCGCGACAGTCTTCAGGGACGCGGCGAGTGCCGATGTCAGACACATTAAAGTGCCATAAACCTTTAACCCTTTCAGCTCCCGACACGTAATCTCCATGGTCCCCGGTGCTAAACACATAGCACAGCTTCTGATAAATCAAAAGAACGACCCTGTTCGCCGCCGCCGCCGCCGCCACCAGATTGCTTTTTCTGACGGATGGAAGAGTCTCTTTGCTTCCAGAAATCTTTGATACATAATTCCCTGCGTACTTTTTATAGATTGATCCAGCAGAGTGCGGCGCCCGGGGGAGCGGGGACGATGCATGACAAATACAGACCGCTCGTAACCAGCCGCCGCGCGACGCTTATCCCGTCATGTGATCTATTATTCGCTATGTCTTCGCCGTCACCGTCCATCCTTCTGAGGTCTTATTAAAGTCACCCAGGACCGCAGCTGCAGTTAGATACCAGGTGGCAGCTACTGTTCTATGTTATCAGCCAGGGGAGTACAACCCCCATCCTTCACCTTTATCGTGACGTATTTAATAAACTAATGACTACACAGCTCAGTAGTCCCCCCTGGGGAGGTGGAGCGTGCCTCTTGTTACATGCGACTGTCTCTTTCCTTCCAGGTGTTCCAGAGACGAGAGGACGGATCCGTGAATTTCTTCCGTGGGTGGGAGCAGTACAGGGATGGATTTGGAAAGCTAACGGGAGAACATTGGCTCGGTAAGGATTGGCGATGCATCACATCCAACTCTCACCTCTGACCATCGGCAATAGTTAAAGGGACGGGAATACTAAAGAACTTATAATGGCGTGGAGCGGTCGATACCAGTCACATATCTGGATGGGCATGGCTGATAACAGGGGACAATAGACTGTATTCTCCAGTCCTACAGTCATCCTCTCCTGAAATGGCTGATAACAGGGAGCAATAGACTGTATTCTCCTGTCCTACAGTCATCCTCTCCCCTGAAATGTCTGATAACAGGGAGCAATAGACTGTATTCTCCTGTCCTACAGTCATCCTCTCCCCTGAAATGTCTGATAACAGGAGGCAATAGACTGTATTCTCCTGTCCTACAGTCATCCTCTCCCCTGAAATGGCTGATAACAGGGGGCAATAGACTGTATTCTCCTGTCCTACAGTCATCCTCTCCCCTGAAATGGCTGATAACAGGGGCAATAGACTGTATTCTCCTGTCCTACAGTCATCCTCTCCCCTGAAATGGCTGATAACAGGGGGCAATAGATTGTATTCTCCTGTCCTACAGTCATCCTCTCCCCTGAAATGGCTGATAACAGGGAGCAATAGACTGTATTCTCCTGTCCTACAGTCATTCTCTCCCCTGAAATGGCTGATAACAGGGGGCAATAGATTGTATTCTCCTGTCCTACAGTCATCCTCTCCCCTGAAATGGCTGATAACAGGGGGCAATAGATTGTATTCTCCTGTCCTACAGTCATCCTCTCCCCTGAAATGGCTGATAACAGGGGGCAATAGACTGTATTCTCCTGTCCTACAGTCATCCTCTCTCCTGAAATGGCTGATAACATGGAGCAATAGACTGTATTCTCCTGTCCTACAGTCATCCTCTCCCCTGAAATGGCTGATAACAGGGAGCAATAGACTGTATTCTCCTGTCCTACAGTCATCCTCTCCCCTGAAATGGCTGATAACAGGAGGCAATAGACTGTATTCTCCTGTCCTACAGTCATCCTCTCCCCTGAAATGGCTGATAACAGGGGCAATAGACTGTATTCTCCTGTCCTACAGTCATCCTCTCCCCTGACATGGCTGATAACAGGGGGCAATAGACTGTATTCTCCTGTCCTACAGTCATCCTCTCCCCTGAAATGGCTGATAACAGGGGGCAATAGACTGTATTCTCCTGTCCTACAGTCATCCTCTCCCCTGAAATGGCTGATAACAGGGGGCAATAGACTGTATTCTCCTGTCCTACAGTCATCCTCTCCCCTGAAATGGCTGATAACAGGGGCAATAGACTGTATTCTCCTGTCCTACAGTCATCCTCTCCCCTGAAATGGCTGATAACAGGGGCAATAGACTGTATTCTCCTGTCCTACAGTCATCCTCTCCCCTGAAATGGCTGATAACAGGGGCAATAGACTGTATTCTCCTGTCCTACAGTCATCCTCTCCTCTGAAATGGCTGATAACAGGAGGCAATAGACTGTATTCTCCTGTCCTACAGTCATCCTCTCCCCTGAAATGGCTGATAACAGGGGGCAATAGATTGTATTCTCCTGTCCTACAGTCATCCTCTCCCCTGAAATGGCTGATAACAGGGGGCAATAGATTGTATTCTCCTGTCCTACAGTCATCCTCTCCCCTGAAATGGCTGATAACAGGGGGCAATAGACTGTATTCTCCTGTCCTACAGTCATCCTCTCCCCTGAAATGGCTGATAACAGGGGGCAATAGATTGTATTCTCCTGTCCTACAGTCATCCTCTCCCCTGAAATGGCTGATATCAGGGGCAATAGATTGTATTCTCCTGTCCTACAGTCATCCTCTCCCCTGAAATGGCTGATAACAGGGAGCAATAGACTGTATTCTCCTGTCCTACAGTCATCCTCTCCCCTGAAATGGCTGATAACAGGGGGCAATAGACTGTATTCTCCTGTCCTACAGTCATCCTCTCCCCTGAAATGGCTGATAACAGGGAGCAATAGATTGTATTCTCCTGTCCTACAGTCATCCTCCCCCCTGAAATGGCTGATAACAGGGACAATAGACTGTATTCTCCTGTCCTACAGTCATCCTCTCCCCTGAAATGGCTGATAACAGGGGGCAATAGATTGTATTCTCCTGTCCTACAGTCATCCTCTCCCCTGAAATGGGTAATAACAGTGGGCAATAGACCGTATTCTCCTGTCCTACAGTCATCCTCTCCCCTGAAATGGCTGATAACAGGGGGCAATAGACTGTATTCTCCTGTCCTACAGTCATCCTCTCCCCTGAAATGGCTGATAACAGGGAGCAATAGATTGTATTCTCCTGTCCTACAGTCATCCTCTCCCCTGAAATGGCTGATAACAGGGAGCAATAGATTGTATTCTCCTGTCCTACAGTCATCCTCTCCCCTGAAATGGCTGATAACAGGGGGCAATAGATTGTATTCTCCTGTCCTACAGTCATCCTCTCCCCTGAAATGGCTGATAACAGGGGGCAATAGATTGTATTCTCCTGTCCTACAGTCATCCTCCCCCCTGAAATGGCTGATAACAGGGGGCAATATACTGTATTCCCCTGTCCTACAGTCATCCTCTCCCCTGAAATGGCTGATAACAGGGGTAATAGACTGTATTCTCCTGTCCTACAGTCATCCTCTCCCCTGAAATGGCTGATACCAGGGGCAATAGACTGTATTCTCCTGTCCTACAGTCATCCTCTCCCCTGAAATGGCTGATAACAGGGGGCAATAGACTGTATTCTCCTGTCCTACAGTCATCCTCTCCCCTGAAATGGCTGATAACAGGAGGCAATAGACTGTATTCTCCTGTCCTACAGTCATCCTCTCCCCTGAAATGGCTGATAACAGGGGGCAATAGATTGTATTCTCCTGTCCTACAGTCATCCTCTCCCTGCCCATTACCATGCCCCCTGTGCTCCCAATAATCTCTTCTCACCCTCCACCATCCATAGTGACAGGAGACGAGCGGCTGTTTCAGGGCGGCACCATTGTTGGCCGCTGATCTGCCAGCGCTGGGATTTCTCCGCTAACCTCTCTGGACCCTATAAAAGAATCTTAATTGAAATCGGTAACAGGGGGATGGGGGCCGTGGGCGGGAGGGCACCGCCATTTACATTCCGCGTTCACCTGATGTCCTCATTAAGATGGGGAAAATGGAGTCCGACCCTCGCACTGGGACTGTGCAGACAGCGACGGCCGCAGAATGAGAACATCTTCCAGCAACCTGCAGAACTTGCACAGAGAGGAAGCTTCCAGAAGAGAGAAAACCCATTGCACTGGTTCCTGAGTCAGGAATAGAATGCCAGAGCTTCAGTGTAGACTGATGTGAGAGCAGGGAAATGTAAATGTACTGAAATACTCCTTTCAGTAGTATGAACCCTATCTCAGGTGGACTTATAGCCCTTTTACTCTTTGGCTTGTGAACCGAATTCCAAAATTTCAATGTAGACTGACACACATGCAGGGCAATAGATGAGGGAGTAAATATACTGGAATACTCCTTTAGTATCTCTAACTGGGATGGATTTATAGTTATAATTTACTCTCTGATTCATGAATAGAATGCCAGAACTTTAGTGTAGACTGACACACAGGCAATGCAGTTGAATAGAGAGTAGGGGGATATAAAGCTAATCTCATTTTGGGTCTATGGGCCCTCCATGGGCGGTGTAATGGTTTTGCCATTGACTAACGCATTGCTCCTTCCACCCTAGGTCTCCAGCGGCTCCACCTGTTGACCATGCAGACACATTACCAGCTCCGCATTGACTTGATGGACTTTGAGAATGCCACGGCCTATGCCCAGTACAACACATTTGGCATTGGCCTGTACTCCGTGAACCCAGAAGACGACGGCTACCCGCTTACGGTGTCAGACTACTCTGGAACGGCAGGTGAGTTTTCCATAAGTGGTCAGACCACCCCCCAATGGACCTTCCTCCATTGACTCCATGCTTATTGTCTTCTCAGGAGATTCCTTGGGTAAACACACGGGAATGAAATTCACCACCAAGGACTTGGACAACGACCACTCTGAGAACAACTGCGCAAGCTTCTACCATGGGGCCTGGTGGTACCGCAATTGCCACACCTCCAACCTGAACGGGCAGTACCTCCGTGGGCATCACGCCTCCTACGCCGACGGTATCGAGTGGTCGTCTTGGACTGGCTGGCAGTATTCCCTCAAGTTCACAGAGATGAAGATCCGTCCTCACCGAGAAGACAAGTGATGGCCTCTTCTTTGGACTTGGTATACGAGGACTTTTGTTCCATTTTTTACCGGGGGTTATGGACTTATCCAATTTTTTTGGGTGGGGGGCACTTTTTTTGGGCAGCCAGAACTTTCCAACACTGGCCTCCATTTCCTTTCCAAAGAGTTGTGGTTGGAGGTTCTCTTTGGCCATCTCCTTAGGATGGACTTTCTGCCATGAGAGACCTTCAAGGCTTCTTCCATGTTGAATACTGTTGACCCAACTTGACTCCTACGTGCACAAACCACTCCCTTCAATGTCCTAGGTGCAATGTTTTTTGATATTGTTAGTAGTCTTGATGACTCTTCGTGTGTGGTTCTGGCATCTCCTCCGACTGTGGATCCTTCGATAAACATCTCCTTTGACTTTGTGGATCCTTCGATAAACATCTCCTTTGACTTTGTGGATCCTTTGATGGACATCTCCTCTAGCGTTGACCTTGGTGATAACCCCTGTTTCATCACCGCTGCACTATCAATATCTCCTTACGTTGTCTTTGCCTCCAACACTTGCACAAGATAACTTTTTGAATCTGAAATAGAGATGTTGGAACGGGTCCAACTAGGACATCCAAAGAACTGAAAATTGGGATTGGTTGGGTAGAGACCAGGAAGCCATTGGGGCCGAAGCATACAGTTAAACATTTTCCAAGTTTACAAAGTTGACTGACACTTTTCAATACTGTCCCTGTTGGTGAGGAACTGGGCGGCTTGACGTGGTACTCATCAATATAAGAAGGCTACAAGGACAATTGAGAATCTTTGTCGAGTTCTCTTCAAAACTTGGAGACCAGCCCTTAATTGAAATGGACGGTAGACCTTCCTGAGCCCGAGAATCCTCGTCCCCTCGGCTTTGGCCTGTCAGCAGCACTGACAGAGACCAGTCACTTCCCATCATCATCATCAGGGCTTTGAGATGTTTTTGCTTCTTCAGACATCTCCTACGAGGACATTAGGAAGTCGATGCCTGCAGCTGGACCAGCACAGGCTCAGTTACCAAAGACAGGACACAATTTACATTGCTAAACCTTCGCCGCCTTCCCCTCCGCTACGTTCATTCGCCAGATGATGAGTTGGACGTGTAGACAAAAAAACATCACATAAAGCAACCCTGGTGTCTCGGCGTCAGATAGCTGCTTCTTTGGGAAAAAGCTGTTATACTTTTGGGACTTCAGTAAAGCCATGGATGTCTCACTGTCCTCACAATCGCACCGCAGGTAACGAGCAGGATCCGCGCCGCCGTCCTTCACGTCTTCTAATCGGTGGCGGCCGATATTGTAAACAAGTGTTGTGTAAATTAGAGGAACCCGGGCAGATTTCACCTGGGGCTTAATGGAGCGCAATCTCCTCCGGT
Organism: Bufotes viridis; assembly: GCA_033119425.1. Taxonomy (NCBI): domain Eukaryota; kingdom Metazoa; phylum Chordata; class Amphibia; order Anura; family Bufonidae; genus Bufotes; species Bufotes viridis. The sequence continues at coordinate 152,537,896 of CM065597.1, forward strand.
TGGTTAAGCCCAAAGAGTCGCATTAACCACTTCTCATTAAGACCCTCCCCCACACTCTGGCGTCGGAGAACGCCCCCTAAATCCTGACAAGGAAAGTAATTAGATTTCAATGTCTTGGTTAAATGAGCGTGAAGATGTACGAGGCGCCAAAACAGCGCGAGCGCCTAAATGAGAGTCCACTGCTACGCATGGCAGGTCGGGGGCTACGACGAGGATGGGGGCTATAGATGAGAGTGAGGGGATGAGGATTAGAGTAAAGGGCTACGGATGAGAGTGAGGGGCTGCGGATAAGTGTGAGGGGCTACGGATAAGAATTTGGGGCTATGGATGAGTGTGAGGGGCTGCAGATGAGAGTGAGGCACTACGAATGAGAGTGGGGGGTCTGCGGCTGAGAGTGGGGGGTCTGCGGATTAGAACGTGGTGCTACAATTGGGGTTGGGGTGCTTGGATGACAGTGGGGTGCTACGCATGGCATTTATGGGTCATAGAGACAATGAGGGGCCACAAATGAAACTGAGGGGCTATGAATGAGGTCAGGAAGACTTCAAATAAAGTTGTGGGACTAAAAATGAGGTCAGGGGGCTGCAAATCAGATTGGGGGGGCTAAAGATGAGTATACAGCTACAGAGGGACTATAAATAAGGTCAAAGGGGCTACAGATGAGAATGGGGGCTACAAATCATAGTGGGGGTTTATGAATGAGGTCAGTGGGTTACAGATGAGAGTTGGGGGGCTACATAATTCTGGAGAGGGTGGGTTTATGGTACAGGGGGTTGAGAGAGAATTAAGATGCAGATGGAAGGAGGGAGACAGATGGAGCAGAGAGACCAAGGCGAGACGTATGGGGGAAGAGACGCAGATGGGGGAGGATGAGAGCGATAATGAACAGAGTCAGAGCTGGAGAGACAGCGACCGAGGAGGACACGCCGACCGCCACTGTCTTCACTGCATGTGCTGGGGCTCGAGCTGCAGGTGGAGCAGCAAGTAAACGATGGCAAAGCCTAGCATGGTGCATGTAATGCCAGCGAAGATGGGGCCAAGGTCTAGAGATGGGAGCGCAGGTGGGGTGGAATTTGGTTTCTAAATTAAACTTGTTTACCAGTCAGCACTACTGGAGGGGGTGCAGTGTGTCCTGGGAAAACCAGCGGCCTGGCCTAGGGGTGGAGGCACGGATGAATCTGCTATAGGGCTGGGAGAGATTGGGAAAGTCAGTGGTCAGGCCTGGAGATTGAGGTGCAGTTGGAGCAGAATTTAGTTTCTAGAATGGCCAGAGAGCAGACTGTGGTCAGGGAGGTGACGGTGCAGTTGGAGCAGAACTTTGTGCTTTCTGAATTGGACCCATTTGTTAGAGTTCGGGGAGGTGCAATGAATTGTAGGAAATCCATTTGGCAGAAGAGAAATTTCTGCTTATTTTTTTTTTTTTTTTATCGACGCCGTTTCAATGTTTCGAGAATTTCTGAAATTAGATGAAAAGAATATGCTTTTGTGCAAATTAAAGGTATGTTGACAGAAAATCCATCCGTGGAGTCCTGTGTGCTCTGTGTCCCTCGGCCCAGTGTTTACAGTGCGGAGCAGCAGCGTCAGTGACAGCGTCCTCTGTGGGGGTCTCTGCACACAGCCATGTATTTCAGGACATGCGGGAGGTTAGTCGCAGACACTACCAGTATTCATGTCAGCCCGCGGAATGGTGGTCGCAGCTTTGGTGGTGAATGGAGATTAAGATGTGACAGACTTTTACAAGGTGGCTGGATATAGTCTGTTAAGGGCATGCGAGACAGGTAAATGAGCAGAGCCGAGGCTTTCCCAATTTACAGTAACAGTCGTTCCCATCAGCGAATGAGGGCGTCAGCCAGCGTGGCAGAAGCACCGTGGTAAAACCGTGGGACATCACCCACCTACCATCTGGAGTGAATTAGCTGCCAACTCCAAGAATCCTCTTCAGAGAAACTTATGAGGCAAACAAAGGGCTCGGAGAGTCTCATTGTGGAAGAGAGGCGTTCAAGGAGCCACTTATACAAGAATCCAGCCTCCAAAGAAATACTGACAGCACCATGAAAAGAACCAACACACGAATAAAAGCCGCAAAATAGGAGTGAGGTCACTATAATACTGCCCCCCAATGTACAGGAATATAACTACTATAATACTGCCCCCCAATGTACAAGAATATAACTACTATAATACTGCTCCTATGTACAAGAATATAACTACTATAATACTGCCTCCTATGTACAAGAATATAACTACTATAACACTGCTCCTATGTACAGGGATATAACTGCTATAATACTGCCCCCCAATGTGCAAGAATATAACTACTATAATACTGCCCCCTATGTACAGGAATATAACTACTATAATACTGCTCCTATATACAAGAATATAACTACTATAATACTGCCCCCTATGTACAGGAATATAACTACTATAATACTGCTCCTATGTACAGGAATATAACTACTATAATACTGCCTCCTATGTACAGGAATATAACTACTATAATACTGCTCCTATATACAAGAATATAACTACTATAATACTGCCTCCTATGTACAGGAATATAACTACTATAATACTGCTCCTATATACAAGAATATAACTACTATAATACTGCCCCCTATGTACAGGAATATAACTACTATAATACTGCCCCCCAATGTACAAGAATAGAACTACTATAATACTGCCTCCTATGTACAAGAATATAAATACTATAATACTGCTCTTATGTACAAGAATATAACTACTATAATACTGCCTCCTATGTACATGAATATAACTACTATAATACCGTTCCTATGTACAAGAATATACTATAATACTGCCCCCTATGTACAAGAATATAACTACTATAATACTGCTCCTATGTACAAGAATATAACTACTATAATACTGCCTCCTATGTACAAGAATATAACTACTATAATACTGCTCCTATGTACAAGAATATAACTACTATAATACTGCCCCCTATGTACAAGAATATAACTACTATAATACTGCTCCTATGTACAAGAATATAACTACTATAATACCGCTCCTATGTACAAGAATATAACTACTATAATACCGCTCCTATGTACAAGAATATAACTACTATAATACTGTCCCCTGTGGATGACAATATAGATGTAATGTAGGAGAACTTTCTTACCTGGAATCGCCGCAGTTTCCTTCTTCTAGTTTGTTGCCGTCTCTCGGTCCTGTGGTCGGTGATGCAGCAGAGATGAATCAGTGGAAGGTTTGAATGTTGCCGGATCAATGTAAGAGCTAGAACTGTCTTGAATTACTAATATCGGACGCAGCGTCGCGCTCCAAATCGAATCAATACCGCGGCCTCCGAGTTAATATAGAAGCTGCTGAGACGACTGAAAGGGAAAAGCATTATACTGGAGTGGAGTATGCACAATCATGTGGCGTCACATGGGGTCCTCTCTGCTGCTCTGCACATTATTGAGAATTGCATGTCTAACAATCGCAGGACTTGGAATAGCTGACAGATAATCGACAGCTGTTTCCCGTCATACACTCGGTGCGGATCCGTTCACCACCAGAGCTCACACGTACCCCAGGCTGGATGTAGACAGTGATGTGGATGGTGATGCAGGTCAGGTGAGGTCAATCACCAAGGTCATTGCTCTTCTCAGTGGTCCACCAAAGACTAGATGGGCCTCAGCTCTGTATGATGGTGGTCTAGGGCAGTAAGGGGTTAAAAGGGTTTTCAGAGATTTTTTTCCAAAATTGACACCGAGAAGAGGATAGTATAAAATAAAAAACCTTCCTCACCTTCTAAATGTCCCGCCTCTCCCGTCCCTGCAGCGATGACACGTCCATTGTTCCTGAGACACGTGCCGCGTGCGTTATCTGACGAGACCGCCGAGGTCAGTGATCAGCAGTGAAAATAATGTCAGTACACTGGTGATCTAAGCAATCAGGGGGTGCCTACTGTTAGTTAAAGAAGAACTCCCACATAATGATGTAATATGTGGCGAATGTAATCTTACCGGTGTCTGTATTTGTGAGTTATAACCTCCCTTCTGATCCTCAGCGGTGTCATGTGACCAGCACTATGACTATCCAAATAAAACAGCATCTTATGTCTGGAAAGGAAGTCAGTCTCTGTATGTATTCCTATGGGAGCCTCAATGTCAGTCTCATGGGAACACATAGAGAAGTAACTGACTTCCTGTCCTGTGTCAGGTGGAGATTAGAGAGTTGGTCACATGACACAGTAGAGGATCAGAAGGGAGGTTGTAACTCACAAATACAGATATAGTAACATAGTATATAAGGCCGGAAAAAGACATCTGTCCATCAAGTTCGGCCTGTCATCCTGCTAGTTGATCCAGAGGAAGGCAAAAAAAAAAACCTGTGAGACTGGTAAGAAGATTACCTTCACTACAGATCACATCATCTACCTTTCTAACAGGTCAGAGAATAACATTTTTGCTGGGGTTCTACTTTAAGGTAAAAAAGAAGGTGCATCACCAATGGTAGAACCCCAGAAAGTACACCTAGCAAAAGATAATAATATAAAGACATCTTTATTAATACAACCGACACCTAACGTAAAGAACACATGAAATGCACCCGTAAATGTGCCTGGAGTTGTGTGGCACTCATCACCCGGTTCTGCAGGGCATTGTTCACAATGAAGCGGTCATCAGTGTGCGATGTGGCCAAAGGACTTCCACTTCTCTGCCTCTCTGTGACTCTTCCAGTCTCTGTATCTCTGATACAACCTGCTGATGATGCTCTAAGCTCAGGGGCCACTTCCATCTGAGAACATCCTGCTCGAAGCCTCACGATGATGAGGTACTGTTCATCAATTGTAAGGTCTCGTCTTGGTCTCATGATGTCAAAATGTTAGCAGCATGATGAGGAGGACTGTTTAAATACCAATTCTAACTGAACCAGAAAATTTATTGGGGCGATTCATGGATAAAACACCTGTGAGGAGGTTAGTCGTCAGTATATATGGTGGTCTAGGGCAGTGAAGGGGTTAATGCCAGTATAACTGGTGGTGTTTAGCAGGTAAGGGGTTAATTACATTTTTTCTGGTGGTCTAGGCTATTAGGGGGGTTAATGTAAGATTCCCTGGGGCAGTCAAGCAATAATGTCCGTATATATTGTGATATAGGACAGTGAGGAGAGTAATGTCAGCATTTATAGGGGTGTAGGGCAGTGAAAGGGCAAATGTGAGTATATATGGTGGTCTAGACCAGGGATGCTCAACCTGCGGCCCTCCACCTGTTGCAAAACTACAACTCACAAATAGCTTAAGGCTCTCCAGGCATGCTGGGAGTTGTAGTTTTGCAACAGCTGGAGGGCCGCAGGTTGAGCATCCCTGGTCTAGGCCATGCAAACAGAAATGTTAAAATTCCTGATAGAGGACAATGAAGAGTTAAAACTGTAAACCTGGGGCGTAGAGAACGGAGCAGCTGTAATCGGAAGGGCACACAGTTTTCGCAGGGGTCTGGCAGAGTGACTCAGGAGCGCTGTGCCTGATCATTAAAGGGACAGCTCAGGGAGTTTGTGTGAGAGGAGACGTCTCACTGGGCAACTTCTGAGCCACAATCGTGCATGCTCAGCAGCACAGAGTATTTTAGGAAACGAGTCTGATCATGCTAAAATACAAATATATAGGAGGTTTGCACGGGGGATACAGCAGTTGAGCCCCTTACGTACGCACGTGATCACTACATACGACCAGGCAGTGTTGCAGATATAACAGGTGGGCGGTCACCTAAGGGTTAAGGCTGTTGTGCAGATTATGACCCCTCAAGCAATGACGATGATGATGGAGGTAATAAGCCGCTCTATTATCTACAACTATTAATCTTCACATTATAACAAATCAGCGGCGCAGTGTGCATGGTGGCGACTGTAACCATCCTGACCGGCAATGGGATCCAAGCCTTAGGAATGTCCGCCTCTCATGCCCCCATTAAGGCTCTGCCGCGTGACGTCTCGGGACCCTTATATATGAGGTAGAATGAGAGGAACGGTCAGACGCAGCGGCCGAACCCTGCACAACGGTCACGAGGCCTCCCGACAAATACAAGGTAAGTGCTTGCTCCCTGACTTGTTACATTGCTGCAAGCTCCATCTTCACTCATCACATTGTTCACCGCAAATTTCAAAGGAAATGAAAAAATGTTTCCAAAAATAGTGAAAGTCATGGTCGTCTTGCGGGTAGGTTGGCGGCATACCTGCAGCTCCAAACCCTGTCACCAGAAGAGCTTACAATCTAGACCCCCCAGTACAAGCACATTCACAACTAGGAAATTTACTGAATGGGGGTGGCCCTTATATGGCCATGTATCCCATGTGGAGGAGCCAGCCTACACCTAAGCAGCAAACACCAAGGGGTCATCTTTACTTAGCAAGGGGTCCCCACCTCTTCTTAACCCTTGCAGGTCCTCTGGTTTAAAGGGTTGGATACAGAGGCCACAGGGTAGAGGGGCTCTAATTGTGTCTTATCAATGAGACACGGGATGGATTCTGAGATCACAAGGAAAGATCTTACAAGATTCTTGGTCTGATCCCGGATACTCTGGAAAGAAGAGCTGCAACCAATAAGCCGATGAGATCCATAAATCACAGCCCCCTGCAGCCATTCTCATATTCTTCTAGTTGATGGAAGATAGAGCTTACTACATACAGGTTATACAGCTACCACTAAGAGGGAGCTCACAACATACAGGTTATACAGCCACCACTAGGGGGAGCTCACTACATACAGATTATACAGCCACCACTAGGGGGAGCTCACTACATACAGGTTATACAGCTACCACTAGAGGGAGCTCACTACATACAGATTATACAGCCACCACTAGAGGGAGCTCAATACATACAGATTATACAGCCACCACTAGAGGGAGCTCAATACATACAGATTATACAGCCACCACTAGAGGAAGCTCACTACATACAGATTATACAGCCACCACTAGAGGGAGCTCACTACATACAGATTATACAGCCACCACTAGGGGGAGCTCACTACATACAGATATATCCAGTCACCACTAGAGGGAGCTCACAACATACAGATTATACAGCCACCACTAGAGGGAGCTCACTACATACAGATTATACAGCCATCACTAGAGGGAGCTCACTACATTCAGATTATACAGCCACCACTAGAGGGAGCTCAATACATACAGATTATACAGCCACCACTAGAGGAAGCTCACTACATACAGATTATACAGCCACCACTAGGGGAGCTCACTACATACAGATTATACAGCCATCACTAGAGGGAGCTCACTACATACAGATATATACAGTCACCACTAGAGGGAGCTCACTACATACAGATTATACAGTCACCACTAGAGGAAGCTCACTAAATACAGATTATACAGCCACCACTAGAGGGAGCTCACTACATACAGATTATACAGCCACCACTAGAGGAAGCTCACTACATACAGATTATATAGCCACCACTAGAGGAAGCTCCCTACATACAGATTATACAGCTACCACTAGAGGGAGCTCACTACATTCAGATTATACAGCCACCACTAGGGGGAGCTCAGGAGATTACTACATACAGATATATACAGTCACCACTAGAGGAAGCTCACTAAATACAGATTATACAGCCATCACTAAAGGGAGCTCAATACATACAGATTATACAGCCACCACTAGAGGAAGCTCACTACATACAGATTATACAGCCACCACTAGGGGGAGCTCACTACATACAGATTATACAGCCACCACTAGAGGGAGCTCAGGAGATTACTACATACAGATATAAACAGTCACTACTAGAGGAAGCTCACTAAATACAGATTATACATCCACCACTAGAGGGAGCTCAATACATACAGATTATACAGCCACCACTAGAGGGAGCTCACTACATACAGATTATACAGTCACCACTAGAGGAAGCTCACTAAATACAGATTATACAGCCACCACTAGAGGGAGCTCACTACATACAGATTATACAGCCACCACTAGAGGGAGCTCATTACATACAGATTATACAGCCACCACTAGAGGGAGCTCACTAAATACAGATTATACATCCACCACTAGAGGGAGCTCAATACATACAGATTATACAGCCACCACTAGGGGGAGCTCACTACATACAGATTATACAGCCACCACTAGGGGGAGCTCACTACATACAGGTTATACAGCCACCACTAGAGGGAGCTAAATACATACAGATTATACAGCCACCACTAGAGGGAGCTCAACTACATACAGATTATACAGTCACCACTAGAGGAAGCTCACTAAATACAGATTATACAGCCACCACTAGAGGGAGCTCAATACATACAGATTATACAGCCACCACTAGAGGAAGCTCACTACATACAGATTATACAGCCACCACTAGGGGGAGCTCACTACATACAGATTATACAGCCATCACTAGAGGGAGCTCACTACATACAGATATATACAGCCACCACTAGAGGAAGCTCACTAACATACAGATTATACAGTCCACCACTAGAGGGAGCTCACTACATACAGATTATACAGCCACCACTAGAGGAAGCTCACTACATACAGATTATACAGCCACCACTAGAGGAAGCTCACTACATACAGATTATACAGCCACCACTAGGGGGAGCTCACTACATACAGATTATACAGCCACCACTAGAGGGAGCTCAGGAGATTACTACATACAGATATAAACAGTCACTACTAGAGGAAGCTCACTAAATACAGATTATACATCCACCACTAGAGGGAGCTCAATACATACAGATTATACAGCCACCACTAGAGGAAGCTCACTACATACAGATTATACAGCCACCACTAGGGGGAGCTCACTACATACAGGTTATACAGCCACCACTAGAGGGAGCTCACTACATTCAGATTATACAGCCACCACTAGAGGAGCTCAATACATACAGATTATACAGCCACCACTAGAGGAAGCTCACTACATACAGATTATACAGCCACCACTAGGGGGAGCTCACTACATACAGATTATACAGCCACCACTAGAGGGAGCTCAGGAGATTACTACATACAGATATATACAGTCACCACTAGAGGGAGCTCACTACATACAGATTATACAGTCACCACTAGAGGAAGCTCACTAAATACAGATTATACATCCACCACTAGAGGGAGCTCAATACATACAGATTATACAGCCACCACTAGAGGAAGCTCACTACATACAGATTATACAGCCACCACTAGGGGAGCTCACTACATACAGATTATAAAGCCTCCAATAGAGGGAGCTCACTACATACAGATTATACAGCCACCACTAGAGGGAGCTCACTAAATACAGATTATACAGCTACACTAGAGGGAGCTCACTACATACAGATTATACAGCCACCACTAGAGGGAGCTCACTACATACAGATTATACAGCCACCACTAGAGGGAGCTCACTACATACAGATTATACAGCCACCACTAGAGGGAGCTCACTACATACAGATTATACAGCCACCACTAGAGGGAGCTCACTACATACAGATATATACAGCCACCACTAGAGGAAGCTCACTACATACAGATTATACAGCCACCACTAGAGGGAGCTCACTACATACAGATTATACAGCCACCACTAGAGGAAGCTCACTACATACAGATTATACAGCCACCACTAGAGGAGCTCAATACATACAGATTATACAGCCACCACTAGAGGGAGCTCACTACATACAGATTATACAGCCACCACTAGGGAGCTCACTACATACAGATTATACAGCCACCACTAGAGGGAGCTCAGCTACATACAGATTATACAGCCACCACTAGAGGAGCTCACTACATACAGATTATACAGCCACCACTAGAGGGAGCTCACTACATACAGATTATACAGTCACCACTAGAGGAAGCTCACTACATACAGATTATACAGCCACCACTAGAGGAGCTCACTACATACAGATTATACAGCCACCACTAGAGGAGCTCACTACATACAGATTATACAGCCACCACTAGAGGGAGCTCACTACATACAGATTATACAGCCACCACTAGAGGAAGCTCACTACATACAGATTATACAGCCACCACTAGAGGGAGCTCACTACATACAGATTATACAGCCACCACTAGAGGGAGCTCACTACATACAGATTATACAGCCACCACTAGAGGAAGCTCACTACATACAGATTATACAGCCACCACTAGAGGAAGCTCACTACATACAGATTATACAGCCACCACTAGAGGAAGCTCACTACATACAGATTATACAGCCACCACTAGAGGGAGCTCACTACATACAGATTATACAGCCACCACTAGAGGGAGCTCACTACATACAGATTATACAGCCACCACTAGAGGGAGCTCACTACATACAGATTATACAGCCACCACTAGAGGAGCTCACTACATACAGATTATACAGCCACCACTAGAGGAGCTCACTACATACAGATTATACAGCCACCACTAGAGGGAGCTCACTACATACAGATTATACAGCCACCACTAGAGGAGCTCACTACATACAGATTATACAGCCACCACTAGAGGAAGCTCACTACATACAGATTATACAGCCACCACTAGAGGGAGCTCACTACATACAGATTATACAGCCACCACTAGAGGGAGCTCACTACATACAGATATATACAGCCACCACTAGAGGAGCTCACTACATACAGATTATACAGTCACCACTAGAGGGAGCTCACTACATACAGATTATACAGCCACCACTAGAGGGAGCTCACTACATACAGATTATACAGCCACCACTAGAGGAAGCTCACTACATACAGATTATACAGCCACCACTAGGGGGAGCTCACTACATACAGATTATACAGCCACCACTAGAGGGAGCTCACTACATACAGATTATACAGCCACCACTAGAGGGAGCTCACTAAATACAGATTATACAGCCACCACTAGAGGGAGCTCACTACATACAGATTATACAGCCACCACTAGAGGGAGCTCACAACATACAGATTATACAGCCACCACTAGAGGGAGCTCACTACATACAGATTATATAGCCACCACTAGAGGAAGCTCACTACATACAAATTATATAGCCACCACTAGAGGAAGCTCCCTACATACAGATTATACAGCTACCACTAGAGGGAGCTCACTACATTTAGATTATACAGCCACCACTAGGGGGAGCTCAGGAGATTACTACATACAGATATATACAGTCACCACTAGAGGAAGCTCACTAAATACAGATTATACAGCCATCACTAGAGGGAGCTCAATACATACAGATTATACAGCCACCACTAGAGGAAGCTCACTACATACAGATTATACAGCCACCACTAGGGGGAGCTCACTACATACAGATTATACAGCCACCACTAGAGGGAGCTCAGGAGATTACTACATACAGATTATACAGTCACCACTAGAGGAAGCTCACTAAATACAGATTATACATCCACCACTAGAGGGAGCTCAATACATACAGATTATACAGCCACCACTAGAGGAAGCTCACTACATACAGATTATACAGCCACCACTAGGGGGAGCTCACTACATACAGATTATACAGCCACCACTAGAGGGAGCTCACTACATACAGATTATACAGCCACCACTAGAGGGAGCTCACTACATACAGATTATACAGCCACCACTAGAGGAAGCTCACTACATACAGATTATACAGCCACCACTGGAGGGAGCTCACTACATACAGATTATATAGCCACCACTAGAGGAAGCTCCCTACATACAGATTATACAGCCACCACTAGAGGGAGCTCACTACATACAGATTATACAGCCACCACTAGAGGGAGCTCACTACATACAGATTATACAGCCATCACTAGAGGGAGCTCACTACATACAGATTATACAGCCACCACTAGAGGGAGCTCACTACATACAGATTATACAGCCACCACTGGAGGGAGCTCACTACATACAGATTATATAGCCACCACTAGAGGAAGCTCCCTACATACAGATTATACAGCTACCACTAGAGGGAGCTCACTACATACAGATTATACAGTCACCACTAGAGGGAGCTCACTACATTCAGATTATACAGCCACCACTAGGGGGAGCTCGGGAGATTAGTACATACAGATATATACAGTCACCACTAGAGGAAGCTCACTAAATACAGATTATACAGCCACCACTAGAGGGAGCTCACTACATACAGGTTATATAGCTAACACTAGAGGGAGCTCACTACATTCAGATTATACAGCCACCACTAGAGGGGAGCTCACTACATTCACATTATACAGCCACCACTAGAGGGAGCTCAATACATACAGATTATACAGCCACCACTAGAGGGAGCTCACTACATACAGATTATACAGCCACCACTAGAGGGAGCTCACTACATACAGATTACACAGCCACCACTAGAGGGAGATCACTAAATACAGATTATACATCCACCACTAGAGGGAGCTCACTACATACAGATGATACAGCTACCACTAGAGGGAGCTCACTACATACAGATTATACAGCCACCACTAGGGAGAGCTCACTACATACAGATTATACAGCCACCACTAGAGGGAGCTCACTACATACAGATTATACTACCACCACTAGGGGGAGCTCAATACATACAGATTAAACAGTCACCCCTAGAGGGAGCTAACTACCTACAGATTATACATCCACCACTAGAGGGAGCTCACTGCATACAGATTATACAGCCACCACTAGAGGGAGCTCACTACATACAGATTATACAGCCACCACTAGGGGGAGCTCAGGAGATTACTACATACAGATATATACAGTCACCACTAGAGGAAGCTCCCTACATACAGATTATACAGTTACCACTAGAGGGAGCTCACTACATTCAGATTATACAGCCACCACTAGGGGGAGCTCAGGAGATTACTACATACAGATATATACAGTCACCACTAGAGGAAGCTCACTAAATACAGATTATACAGCCATCACTAGAGGGAGCTCAATACATACAGATTATACAGCCACCACTAGAGGAAGCTCACTACATACAGATTATACAGCCACCACTAGGGGGAGCTCACTACATACAGATTACACAGCCACCACTAGAGGGAGCTCAGGAGATTACTACATACAGATATATACAGTCACCACTAGAGGAAGCTCACTAAATACAGATTATACATCCACCACTAGAGGGAGCTCAATACATACAGATTATACAGCCACCACTAGAGGAAGCTCACTACATACAGATTATACAGCCACCACTAGGGGGAGCTCACTACATACAGATTATACAGCCACCACTAGGGGGAGCTCACTACATACAGATTATACAGCCACCACTAGAGGGAGCTCACTACATACAGATTATACAGCCACCACTAGAGGAAGCTCACTACATACAGATTATACAGCCACCACTGGAGGGAGCTCACTAACTACAGATTATATAGCCACCACTAGAGGAAGCTCCCTACATACAGATTATACAGCTACCACTAGAGGGAGCTCACTACATACAGATTATACAGCCACCACTAGAGGGAGCTCACTACATACAGAATATACAGCCACCACTAGAGGGAGCTCACTACATACAGATTATAAAGCCACCACTAGAGGGAGCTCACTACATACAGATTATACAGCCACCATTGGAGGGAGCTCACTACATACAGATTATATAGCCACCACTAGAGGAAGCTCCCTACATACAGATTATACAGCTACCACTAGAGGGAGCTCACTACATACAGATTATACAGTCACCACTAGAGGGAGCTCACTACATTCAGATTATACAGCCACCACTAGGGGGAGCTCGGGAGATTAGTACATACAGATATATACAGTCACCACTAGAGGAAGCTCACTAAATACAGATTATACAGCCACCACTAGAGGGAGCTCACTACATACCGGTTATATAGCTAACACTAGAGGGAGCTCACTACATTCAGATTATACAGCCACCACTAGAGGGGAGCTCACTACATTCACATTATACAGCCACCACTAGAGGGAGCTCAATACATACAGATTATACAGCCACCACTAGAGGGAGCTCACTACATACAGATTATACAGCCACCACTAGAGGGAGCTCACTACATACAGATTACAGAGCCACCACTAGAGGGAGATCACTAAATACAGATTATACATCCACCACTAGAGGGAGCTCACTACATACAGATGATACAGCTACCACTAGAGGGAGCTCACTACATACAGATTATACAGCCACCACTAGGGAGAGCTCACTACATACAGATTATACAGCCACCACTAGAGGGAGCTCACTACATACAGATTATACTACCACCACTAGGGGGAGCTCAATACATACAGATTAAACAGTCACCCCTAGAGGGAGCTAACTACCTACAGATTATACATCCACCACTAGAGGGAGCTCACTAAATACAGATTATACAGCCACCACTAGAGGGAGCTCACTACATACAGATTATACAGCCACCACTAGAGGGAGCTCACTACATACAGATTATACAGCCACCACTAGGGGAGCTCACTACATACAGATTATACAGCCACCACTAGAGGGAGCGCCCTACATACAGATTATACAGCCACCACTAGAGGGAGCTCACTACATACAGATTATACAGCCACCACTAGAGGGAGCTCACTACATACAGATTATACAGCCACCACTAGAGGGAGCTCACTACAGATTATACAGCCACCACAATCTGTATATAGTGAGCTTCCTCTAGTGATGGCTGTATAATCTGCATGTAGTGAGCGCCCTCTAGTAGTGACTGTATATATTTGTATGCAGTAATTTCCTGAGCTCCCTCTAGTGGTGGCTGTATATATCTGTATGCAGTAATCTCCTTAGCTCCCTCTAGTGGTGGCTGTTTATATCTGTATGTAATAATCTCCTGAGCTCCCTCTAGTGGTGGCGATATATATCTGTATGTAGTAATCTCCTGAGCTCCCTATAATGGTGGCTGTATATATCTGTATGTAGTATTCTCCTGAGCTCCCTCTAGTGGTGGCTGTATATATCTGTATGTAGTAATCTCCTGAGCTCCCTCTAGTGGTGGCTGTATATATCTGTATGTAGTAATCTCCTGAGCTCCCCCTAGTGGTGGCTGTATATATCTGTATGTAGTAATCTCCTGAGCTCCCTCTAGTGGTGGCTGTATATATCTGTATGTAGTAATCTCCTGAGCTCCCTCTAGTGGTGGCTGTATATATCTGTATGCAGTAATCTCCTGAGCTCCCTCTAGTGGTGGCTGTATATATCTGTATGTAATAATCTCCTGAGCTCCCTCTAGTGGTGGCTGTATATATTTGTATGCAATAATCTCCTGAGCTCCCTCTAGTGGTGGCTGTATATATCTGTATGTAGTAATCTCCTGAGCTCCCTCTAGTGGTGGTTGTATATATCTGTATGTAGTAATCTCCTGAGCTCCCATCGCCTATCGAAGGCTGTATGATGTATATGTAGTGAGCCCCCTAGTGGTGGCTGCTGGCAGTAGAAATTTTACCATTTAACTATACATATACAGTAATGATAATTCACCCCTTCTAGATATTAGGTGTTTTTTTACCTGTCATTGAACTAATTAGTGACCGCTTAGTATTACTTTACCAAATTCTTAGGGAATGCTGGGGGCTACATGCAGCCATGTCTATAGAGGTTCAACATGCGCAGGTGTGAGGGTCAGTAGTGCAGCCGCTTCTCCTCCCCCGCACTCCAGCACCAATTAATATGATAATGTAAATCTAATATTGCGGCTCGGCCTGTATCTTCCAGAGAATATCGTTACTCTGTTCCTTTATCTAAAATCAATACCCTAATGAAGTGAACCCGGCGCGCTCCAGGCCAAGCGCTCAGTCCCCACTGCTGCGCCAGCTCCCTGGGAATCCTTCTTCTGCAATCTAATGCATTAAACAGATCCATTACCAACGAGCCAGGAAAATGCGCTTTACCTGTTTACTCTCCCACAATCCTGCAGGAAAAGGCGCCGGAGACAATATTCACTTCCCGTTTATACATCTGCAATTATTTTCCGTTATTTTTAGGATTTTATTTTAGTGCATATTTTTAAATTTTTCATTATGTTATTTATTACTTTTCTTTTTACTGGATTATGTTTTTTTTTGCATTTTGTATATTTTTCTTGTATTTTTTTTTACTATTATTTTTTAAAGTTTTTTACATTTACCTGATTTTTTTAGTTGCTATATTTTTACATTTTTGATCTCTTTATTGGATTTTTTTAGCATGTAATTTTTCTTTTTAAATAATGGATTATTTCAGTATATCTTAAAATTTTTATTTCCTTTCTGTAGAATCACCCCCGTTTTTCAACAACATAAGAACACACAGCAAAGCTCAAAAATATTTTCTAGTTTTGCTATTTTTTTCATTTTTCCATTATATTAAGGTAATTATGTAATGGATTATATTTATTGATTTTAAACATTTTTATTTTTACTAGATTTTACCAGCTTTTTTAACTTTTATTTTTACCAAACTTTTATTTTAGTGAATTATTATCATTGCTGGATTATTTTACTATATTTTTAGATTTTCTTTATGTTGAGCACATTTTTATTTTACACATTCACTTATTGTATTGTCTCTTGTATTTGTGTAACTTATTATGTTTTTATTGTATAATTATTAATATTTTTTTGCTGGACTTTTTATTTAGAATATTATTTAACTTCTTTTTATAGCATTTCCTTAGCAAACTGCCGGCTCATTTACTTTAAATCTAAATTCCTTTATTTTGATTTTTTTTTAAAATGTTCATTTTTAAAATAGATTGTTTTTTGTTGTTTTTTTTCCAGAATTTACTTATTAGTATATACAATATAAAGATAGAGGGGCACACTGAGTATCTGTATGAATTAGTAGTATTAATAAAATATGTATGTATATAAATATATAAAATATATAGAATAACCTTGTGATATGGGGTTAAGTTTATTTAACAGAGAAATTTCATGAAAAGAAAACTAAAAATTGTGTACCTTACTAAAAGCAATATACAATATAATATATATATATTTATATTATATAATTATATATATATATATATATATATATATTATATATATTAAATCGTGTGGTTCTCTAAAACATAATATGTATAAAAGTTCGATATAAAAAGCGACCCTAATATTCGTATGAGAATGTCCGTTTTAAAAAAGTAATTGCCACCTATATCATAAGATCGAGAGTCTATATGTCTATATCCAGTCTCTGTATGGAATAGGCCGGTACGAGCGGCGTCCCGCTCCCAGCGTATGTTGTAGCGGCGTCCCGCTCCCAGCATATGTTGTAGCGGCGTCCCGCTCCCAGCGTATGTTGTAGCGGCGTCCCGCTCCCAGCGTATGTTGTAGCGGCGTCTCGCTAAATAGTTACAGTTGGCGATCGCTTGATGTATTATTTTGAAAGGAATCGGAACAGTCTTACCAAATTCGATGGGGGCCTTCTCCGTGGTCTCTCTCCTGCAATTTCGGCGGAACGACCCGGTATCGAAGGCTCTTTCTCCAGCACGCGCCCGGCGGTGCACGTGTCTCCTCCTGGAGTGTACAGTTTTCGCGCGATAACGGGAGAAGTGCACAAATCTGTGGTCGATGTGGTAGAGTCTCATTCCATCTATTGGTTCCTTGGCTTACAATGTTCTCATGGGGATCAGGATACCAGACGCGTTTCGGGGTTGATTTATGACCCCTTCTTCAGCTTCTTCATACCACTGAAGAAGGCATATTATCTTTTAGAGAAGCACACGATTTAATATATATTGTATATTGCTTTTAGTAAGGGACGCAATTTTTATTTTATTTTTTGATGAAATTTCTCTGTTAAATAAACGTAACCCCATATCGCGAGGTTATTCTATATATTTTATATATTTATATACATACATATTTTATTAATACTACTAATTCCTACAGATCCTCAGAGTGCGCCCCTCTATCTTTATATTGTTTAGACCAGGGATGCTCAACCTGCGGCCCTTCAGCTGTTGTAAAACTACAACTCCCAACATGCCCTTATGTAGGTTGCTAGCTGTAGGCTGTCCAGGAATGGCGGACGTTGTAGTTTTGCAACAGCTGGAGGGCCGCAGGTTGAGCATGCCTGGTTTAGACTAATTTAAGACTTGGTAAATCTTATTAGGGGTGTGCACCTCCACAGTTTTCCATTTTGATCAGCTTATTAGTATACATTTATAATTTCTCAAATTAATTTTTTTTTTGTATTTTCCCTGCATTATTTCTATTTCCTGTACTATCTGCAGCATTATTTTATGTATAGCATTTTTTATTTTATTTTATAATGTTACACTAATATTTAAATCTGCGTCTTCTCGTGATTGACCTCGCTTTAATTGCCCGGACCCTCGTGTCTCTGGATGTAGGTGGAGATGCTAAGATGTAAGAGCTTGGAGCGGGTGAAGCAGAGCGTTTCCGCAGGGATTTATTGATAAGCGGTTCGCAGATTTGCGCTAACATCATGGCGGAGCAGGAAGAGAGAGCAGTAGGTGCAAATAGCAGGAATTCTCATTTAAAGGGTAACTCCACCCAGGGTAGATATTTACACTGTTCACATCTCAGTTTATCCCCGGTGTTACCGTATAGATGTGAAGTCCCTGCGCCTGATACAGGAGACGAAGTTGTTCAGTTTAACGTCATCTCTCGCAGTTTGTCAAGGACACGCCCCCTTCCTATGAGCCAATGGTTTTTGAATATTTGTGTCTCCAACTATTGTTTCTCCTGAAACGTGAAGTTTTATTCCATACACCCCCTGGCTGACCTGAGCTGATCCGCCATGGCGCCGCATCTGTGGCGACATTACTACGGCTTCATGGCGAGGAGTCGGGAACCGTAATTTAAGCACAGACCCACCGAGACATTAAACTTCCTTCAAGGCGCAGATCACAATTAATACGGAATTAATCGAAAGCTGAAACTGATGCGGTAACCTCGCGGTGCGGCAGGCGATTTAAATCATGGCGTCCACTGGAAGGTTACCATGACGAGGGAGTTGCGCTCGCCCTACGGTTTACTCGCTGAGCGTCTGAAGGTGAAAGCAGAGGCTGAGGGGGTCACATTGGCACCAGGAGCCGCGGAAGTCGGGGGTAAGGGGTCACATCACACACTGGGGTATCCCGACCCCCCATAGGCTCAAACAACCAGATTTTTCAGATCCTCAACCCACAATCATTGGTGGAACCTCCGGTCAGTACTGGTGGCCCCGTCATTAGGGGCCCACCCATTCGTATAATAGTGCGGCAATGGGTAAGTCACTTGTGTGAGCAGCACTAGGTTATGATGGGATCCCAGCCTCTGGATGTCAACAGTTTTTCCATTCACTGACAGAAAGCAGAGATCTTGAAACATTGACAAAGTCTGTTAGAAATTAGCAGAACTTTTCATGTGACAATCATCAAGCTTTATTGACACACAAGCGCTGAGGGGGCGGGGCATGGGGATTGTCTAATGCAGGGATGCTCAACCTGCGGCGCTCCAGCTGTTGCAAAACTACAACTCCCAGCATGGCCGGACAGTCTACAGCTATCAGCCTACAGCAGGGCATGGTGGGAGTTGCAGTTTTACAACGGCTGGAGAGCCGCAGGTATCAGTTCTGCCCCTTTAAATCCTGCGGAATCCTTTTGCATTATTTGTAGCGCTTTGTGCTGAGTTGCAGAGACGGAGGACACAATGTATCACTGTCCCGAGTCACAGATAACCGCGCTCATCCTGCCCGCCATTAGCATAGCGCATAATCATCCGCTGCCAATTCTGATTTATCAGCATCCTGGAAGGGCCAGGGGTCAGCGGGGGCCACATTACACAGTCCAAGGATGAGCGGCTGACATGTACTGTGCCTTTAAGGAAGAGCTCTGCTTGTGAACATCAGAGTACAGGATGAATCTCCTGATAAGGGCCAACCTTGCCTTACATTATGTTTTATACTCCAGTCACATCCAAAGCTGCATTTAAAATGCAACTTCTGCAGTCTTCCTGTTAAGCTGCGGGGCCCGATATCGTTGTACGGCCCTCTGCCGGGCATAGTGCTCCATCCCTTTAGGTGCAGACTCCCAGTGGAGAGGTGAATGCAGCTCTGGATGTGACCGGAGTATAAAAACGCAATTTAATTCAAGAGGAAAAGATTTGCAAAATTATTTAACCTCTTATGAAGATTTATAGTCTGGAAAAAAAAAAATCGATGTTCAGCGCGGAGTCGGAGGCCTCTGGGGTTGCGGTGTGAACAGAGGAGTCTGATTTGAATTCCCATCGCGCTGCCGCTATGTGAACCGTCTTTGAGATGTTGTCCTCCGCACTGCGGCCTCAGACACCCTGGGGGGAGAGCGCAGATTAAGGAGGACCTCCGGGGTCCGCTGCCTGCACACTGCTGAAGCTCCGACCCTCCCAGTTCTTCATATTTTGGGGCTTATTATAAATTCTGCGGCTTTGTATAAAAGCCAAAGGGTTCACCTTTATCTTCTAAAGCAGCGCGGCCCCCACTCAGGGCTTCAGGGGCCACAACATTCTTCTGAAACTGAGAACAATATTAATAAAGCTCTGGAACACAACAACGAGCAGAGATCCCCCGACACGGGATGAGCAAAGATCTACTGGATCCCTGGAAAATCCTCCAGTCACCTCCAGAGCTGCACACACAATTCTGCTCACTGATACTTGTCAAGAAATCCAAAAGCTTATCCATAAATAGGAAAGTCACTACAGCTCCACAATACACTGCCAAGAAAGAAGAATTCTGAATGCAGCTCAGGATGTAACTGGAGAATAAGCCTAACCTATGATACTGTCTGCTGAGCCGTGTATCTAATCCTATCCTGTGTGATACTGTCTGCTGAGCTGTGTATCTAATCCTGTGTGATACTGTCTGCTGAGCTGTGTATCTAATCCTATCATCATGTGTGACACTGTCTGCTGAGCCGTGTATCTAATCCTATCCTGTGTGATACTGTCTGCTGAGCTGTGTATCTAATCCTGTGTGATACTGCCTGCTGAGCCGTGTATCTAATCCTATCCTGTGTGATACTGTCTGCTGAGCTGTGTATCTAATCCTATCCTGTGTGATACTGTCTGCTGAGCCGTGTATCTAATCCTATCCTGTGTGATACTGTCTGCTGAGCTGTGTATCTAATCCTGTGTGATACTGTCTGCTGAGCTGTGTATCTAATCCTATCATCATGTGTGACACTGTCTGCTGAGCCGTGTATCTAATCCTATCCTGTGTGATACTGTCTGCTGAGCTGTGTATCTAATCCTGTGTGATACTGCCTGCTGAGCCGTGTATCTAATCCTATCCTGTGTGATACTGTCTGCTGAGCTGTGTATCTAATCCTATCCTGTGTGATACTGTCTGCTGTGCCGTGTATCTCATCCTATCCTGTGTGATACTGTCTGCTGAGCTGTGTATCTAATCCCATCATGAGTGATACTGTCTGCTGTGCTGTGTATCTCATCCTATCATGAGTGATACTGTCTGCTGAGCTGTGTATCTAATCCTATCATGTGTAATACTGTCTGCTGAGCTGTGTATCTAAACCTATCCTGTGTGATACAGTCTGCTGAGCTGTGTATCTAAACCTATCAGGTGTGATACTGTCTGCTGAGCTGTGTATCTAAACCTGTCCTGTGTGATACAGTCTGCTGAGCTGTGTATCTAATCCTATCCTGTGTGATACTGTCTGCTGAGCTGTGTATCTAATCCTATCCTGTGTGATACTGTCTGCTGAGCTGTGTATCTAATCCTATCCTGTGTGATACTGTCTGCTGAGCCGTGTATCTAATCCTATCCTGTGTGATACTGTCTGCTGAGCTGTGTATCTAATCCTGTGTGATACTGTCTGCTGAGCTGTGTATCTAATCCTATCATCATGTGTGACACTGTCTGCTGAGCCGTGTATCTAATCCTATCCTGTGTGATACTGTCTGCTGAGCTGTGTATCTAATCCTGTGTGATACTGTCTGCTGAGCTGTGTATCTAATCCTATCCTGTGTGATACTGTCTGCTGTGCCGTGTATCTCATCCTATCCTGTGTGATACTGTCTGCTGAGCTGTGTATCTAATCCCATCATGAGTGATACTGTCTGCTGTGCTGTGTATCTCATCCTATCATGAGTGATACTGTCTGCTGAGCTGTGTATCTAATCCTATCATGTGTAATACTGTCTGCTGAGCTGTGTATCTAAACCTATCCTGTGTGATACAGTCTGCTGAGCTGTGTATCTAAACCTATCAGGTGTGATACTGTCTGCTGAGCTGTGTATCTAATCCTATCATGTGTGATACTGTCTGCTGAGCTGTGTATCTAAACCTGTCCTGTGTGATACAGTCTGCTGAGCTGTGTATCTAAACCTATCAGGTGTGATACTGTCTGCAGTGTATCTCATGCTCTTATGCAGTGTCGGACTGGGGTACTTGGGGCCCACCAGTGTAACTGGTTCTGGGGGCCCACCTTAGGGCTCCTGCACACAAACTTAGTTTTTTTCCATGTCTGTACCGTTCACTTCACTTCAATGGGGCGGACGGTTCTATCAGAGGCCGGCACATAATCTGGATGCACGCCCCCGGTATCCATGTTTTGCGGATCCGCAGACTGCAGAACATCCAGCGGTCGTGTTCCTGAGCCCTTACAGCGATAACAGAGATATATAAGATGAAGGATGATGGCGACACGCACAGCACAATCATACACGTGGCAGAATTTACACATATGGATATCCTGCACTTAAAGGGGTTGTCCGGGTTGAGAGCCGACCCCGGACAAACCTCCATTTTCACCCAGGCAGCCCCCCTGACTTGAGCATCGGTGCAGGTCTTGCTCTGACGCTCTCCTTTGCCCTGCACTAAATTGCGCAGGACAAAGGAATTCAGTAAATGCCATTTACTGAAGTGAGAGGACCCCTTTATGCAGAAATGTTCGGCATGAAATTTACCAAATCTTATCTCAGATTGTACATAATCTACAGTATAATTAATGGGTTGTCCGACCATAATGACCTACGGCCTGTCTACAGGATCGGTGATAAATATCAGATTGCTGGGGTCTGACTG
Source organism: Bufotes viridis (assembly GCA_033119425.1). Classification (NCBI taxonomy): domain Eukaryota; kingdom Metazoa; phylum Chordata; class Amphibia; order Anura; family Bufonidae; genus Bufotes; species Bufotes viridis. The sequence goes on from CM065597.1 coordinate 152,560,955, forward strand.
CTGGAACACCCCCTGATCATGAAGGGTCCTGAGACATTCAGTTACATTACCGCCAACCTACGTACACAAGGGTCTTAAGACCACGTTCCCTTGATCATGGGGGTCCCAGCAGTCAGACCCCCACCAATCAGACACTTATCACCTGTCGTGTCAGAGCCGTTTCACCTTTTCACATTCCCTATCCTTAAAGGTTTAATTTGGGTGTAAAAATAAATAAATAAAATAAAAATTTAAAATTTGGCCCAAAATAGGTGTCAAACTAAAATAGAAATGCTCGCCTGTTAAAGGGCCGGTGTCCACTTTTCTAGTTATCCTCTATCCACAGGATCGGGGATAACTCAGTGATCTGTGGGGTCTGAACGCTGGAGCCCCCACTGATCCCCCTTCCTGACTGAGTCGCAGGTGGAGCATATCCCCGGCCTCTCCATCCATTCTCTATGGGGTCGCCGGAGATGGCGGAGTACAGCGCTGGCTAGAATAAATGGAGCAGCAGGACGTATGTGTGGCCACACCATAAAAAAGGGGGAACAGGACCCGTTCCTGGGATCAGTTGGGGGCGCAGAATCGGACCCCACTAATCATATAGTTACGCCCTATGGTGTGGGGAGGATAACATGAAAACCTGCACAACCCCTTTAAATCCTCCACCACCAGGATCTCTTTACATGGCAGCAGTGATGCCTGTGAATACGGAATATCATCACTGCCGCCATGTAAACCGTACGTGTCAGTACTGGAGAATGGGACGCACTGGGCAGAATTTTTCGGGACAAGGTCCAACCCCCTTTGCAGGTCATAACCTTTAACAAAGCCGAAGCAAAGGCGCTAGAGGAGCAAAGGGCGGACGGTCATAACTGAAGCAGCGGCATTAGGGTCACCTGAGGCAGGGTAATAGTGGGGACCCCGGAGCAGGGGTAACTGGAGAGGAGGCAATATTAGTGGTGCATTTAGAGTGGGGGCATCTGGAGCTGGGGCACTAATGGGGGTGCACCTAAAGCAGAGGCATTGGGGGGATCTAGGGCAGAGTCCTCCTGATGCCACTCTGAGCTCTGCAGAGAGCAGCACACATACACAGATCTGAATCTGCTATAAACAAACCCCCTATTTCCCCCTTACAGTCTCCTACAGCTCACTACTGTCACACACCTGAGAGCCCAGCACCGCAGAGGAGTCCTTCTCTCCAGCAGACAGTTTTCTGATAGCAGGGAGGGCAGGAGGATGGCCAGACATGTTCTCTCCTCCTTCACAGCCAGCAGCCGAGAAGTCTAGAAGATACTGCGAGGCCTCCTGTACAATATACACCAGTAGAAGGCTGCATCACTGTGCGATACTGCAACAATAGAAATAAATACTCCCCCGCGTAGGAGACTGGGGGCCCACCGAGGAATCCCCCGCCTCCCCGGTGGGCCAGTCCGAGCCTGCTATCATGTGTGATACAGTCTGCGGTGTATCTCATCCTATCATGTGTGATACAGTCTTCTGTGTAACTCATCCTATCGTGTGTGATACTGTCTGCTGTGTATCTCATCCTATCATGTGTGATACAGTCTTCTGTGTAACTCATCCTATCATGTGTGATACAGTCTTCTGTGTATCTCATCCTATCATGTGTGATACAGTCTTCTGTGTATCTCATCCTATCATGTGTGATACTGTCTGCTGTGTATCTCATCCTATCATGTGTGATACTGTCTGCTGAGCTGTGTATCTAATCCTACCCTGTGTGATACTGTCTGCTGAGCTGTGTATCTTATCCTATCATGTGTGATACTGTCTTCTGTGTATCTCATCCTATCATGTGTGATACTGTCTGCTGTGTATCTCATCCTATCATGTGTGATACTGTCTGCTGTGTATCTCACCCTATCATGTGTGATACTGTCTGCTGTGTATCTCACCCTATCATGTGTGATACTGTCTGCTGTGTATCTCATCCTATCATGTGTGATACCTCCCCTACAGTGACACTTGCCATCCTGTCTCCTAGATGCGGGGTGCACAGGGCGTTTCCCTCCTGCTCTTCCTAGTTTTGGGGTTCAGCTGGAGCCTGCAGGATGTCATGGAGGACCAGGTCCCTCTGGAGAGAATCCGCTTCTGGCAGCTACTTCCTGACAGGGATGCAGATCTTTCGGGGCCCCTCCTACAGCTCGGGGGCCCCAGAGATAAGAAATCCACAGACCCGACATCACTGTTCAGCGTGGCCAAGGAGCTTCAAGGCTTCGGGAAGGAGCGGGCCGGATTCCGCTTCAGGTTCGGAAGGAGAGAGGAGGAGAACGAGATGGAAAAATCGGAGCCAGGACTGGAGGAGCGCAGCGCCACCGCCCTGGGGTCACTGGCCGAGGAACTGAACGGGTACAACCGAAAGAAAGGCGGCTTCAGCTTCCGATTCGGGAGGCGATAGGTAAGCGCCCTGCGCCCCCACCTCCACTCCCTGCGGGAACCCTCCTAATCAGTTTTCGATCTCCTCTTCATCCCCTCTGAGCCTCCAGTGTAAAAGTCACCAGCGCCGTCCTGCAACCTCAACATCTCAGCAAACAGCGGCGGAATCCAAACTCAAACAATCGATAACGTCTTCTGCAGCAAAGACAACAGGGCGACAAATCCAAGACAAGCTCTCGTCTGACCAAACAAAGTGCACATTTAAAGGGGAAGTCCACTTTTTTTTTTTTTAATCCCCTTTTCCCAAATTATAAAAATGCCTCCCGAAACTGACGGCGATTACTAAAGAAAACTCCAGTCAAGGAGAAAACCTCACATCGACCAGTTCCTTTCTATGTGACAACTGTTTTCCTGATTCAGGCTCCACCCCCTTAGCGATGCCTCATGCCAGCCCATTGGTGGTGGGGTCATCAGCGGAAAATGATAAGACTGGAGTCTCCCTTTAATATCACGCCGCTCTGGTCACAGCGTGGTTGGGAATTTTGGAGAAAATGCAACAATGTATCATCGGATGTTACTTATTTTATAGAAATTTCTTTTGTATCTTGTATTTACATGTAAATACATGGTAATGTCTGTCTCAGCAGCGTGGTGTCACGTGACTTTTATCCTGCGGCCGGGGTGGAGTAGTCAAAGTCTCTATGATCTACCAATACTGGTGCCCCTCGCACCCCTCTCATCCCGGTACCGGATAGCATTGCAATGCAGTCCAACCCCCGACCTCGTCCCTCCACTCACACCTCATCGTTCAGCTGATCACCTGATCCAGTGCACAAGGGTGAAAGAACCCCCCGCCAACGCTCAGGGTGACCAGTCTGTGGGTCTAAGATCTGCCTAGATCAGCCTAGTGTCAGTGTAGACGGTGGAAGGGGAATCACAAATACCTCAGCATCCGGGTCTGACAGGAGAAGCTAGCTTTCTCAGGTGGTAATACATGAGAGCTAGAGAAGAAAGCAGCATCCTGGACACACATCTCACATCCAACATGTATTACTGGGAGGAACACCCCCAGGAGAAAAGTCTGAGGGTATTAGCGGGTAATAAATTAAATGTCAGGGGGTCTGGAAATAAGAGGAAGAACAAAATCTGCATTTTTTTTCTTTTATCTCAAGATAACCCTAATAACAAACCTATATAACATTGTTTTTACATTTAACTAATAAGTAAGCATGTTACATACAAAACCAACATACAATGGAAACCTTGTATACAAACATTACTTATTCTGTACTGATCCCAAGTTACATCCTGTATTATACTCCAGAGCTGCACTCACTATTCTGCTGGTGCAGTCACTGTGTACATACATTACTTATCCTGTACTGATCCTGAGTTACATCCTGTATTATACTCCAGAGCTGCACTCACTATTCTGCTGGTGCAGTCACTGTGTACATACATTACTTATCCTGTACTGATCCTGAGTTACATCCTGTATTATACTCCAGAGCTGCACTCACTATTCTGCTGGTGCAGTCACGGTGTACATACATTACTCATCCTGTACTGATCCTGAGTTACATCCTGTATTATACTCCAGAGCTGCACTCACTATTCTGCTGGTGCAGTCACTGTGTACATACATTACTTATCCTGTACTGATCCCAAGTTACATCCTGCATTATACTCCAGAGCTGCACTGACTATTCTGCTGGTGCATACATTACATTACTTATCCTGTACTGATCCTGAGTTACAGCCTGCATTATACTCCAGAGCTGCACTCACTATTCTGCTGGTGCAGTCACTGTGTACATACATTACTTATCCTGTACTGATCCCAAGTTACATCCTGCATTATACTCCAGAGCTGCACTCACTATTCTGCTGGTGCATACATTACATTACTTATCCTGTACTGATCCTGAGTTACATCCTGCATTATACTCCAGAGCTGCACTCACTATTCTGCTGGTGCATACATTACATTACTTATCCTGTACTGATCCTGAGTTACAGCCTGCATTATACTCCAGAGCTGCACTCACTATTCTGCTGGTGCAGTCACTGTGTACATACATTACTTATCCTGTACTGATCCTGAGTTACATCCTGTATTATACTCCAGAGCTGCACTCAGTATTCTGCTCACTGTACATAGGGTTAGTACAGGATGTCATGATAAACACATAGGTCCCAGATGGGCGCTGGTCACGTAGATCTTAAGATTTGCAGTTTCTCAGGAGGTTAATGCGTCTCTAAGGTCTCCTATAAAATGTCACCATATGGCGGAGGAGAAGGAAGCTGTGCCCGGTGATAAACTATCCTTACACAGGAGGAGGGGGAGGGGAGAGTCTCTTACACTAAAGATTATACAGTTCTATCTGATCCCAGGAAAGCTGGGTGTCAGCAGTGTAGAAGCCATAAAAGTTGTCACCTAACTATCTTAGGACCCTGAAAGGAAGATCTGACGAGTCACATTCTTTTCTCCTGTAGAACTGCATATGTAGGCCGATGGGTCATTAGGATCCTGGGAAAGCTGGGTGAATACCTCTCTGGGGGGCCATAAAGGCTGCCATACTGCAGAACGCTCAGCTTTCCAGGAAGAGACCCGTAAAAACCGTCTGTGACACAGCAATGACTTATATAGATGAGCTTCTGCCATGAAAAGAATTCCAGAATGACAGTGAAGACTGACACAGTAACATGCTATTTTGCAATGTATAGGGGCCATTAGTGGTGGTCCCCCAGCGTCACTTACCTGCGTGGGAGACCGAGTACTCAGAAATGTCTTCACGAGACGACTCAGGGGCGGAGCCTCCATCTGAAATAAGGGGTTATATGAACAGCTGGATTGTAATCATATAATATAAGTGCATTAGTGGCGCCGACCGTCACCTTTGTGCAGCACTAATGTAAGATATGGATATGTCACCGTGTAAAGGATTCAAATGATTGAGCCGAATCACGTTATATACCTTTATTATCAAAGTAATGGGTATTGGTACAAAAAGTACCTTTTAGTTAAATACAAGTGATGTAATCCCCTAAGGGACTTAAAGGTACTTTTTGTACCAACACCCGTTACTTTGATAATAAAGGTATATTTTAAGTCACGTTATTTCTTGTTGATAAATTTAATTTATGGCTAATATAGCAAAGGAACCCCGCAGCCAGACGCCGGGCCCCAGCATTATGTAATTCCATCAAATGGGGCCATCCGCCGCAAAATAAAACCGCACTTTACCTACTGCAGGGTAATTAATAACGTCATAGCGGTCTCAGATCGTTAAAATAATACAGAAAGAAAACGGCACCAGTGTGAACAACACAAATATTACCGCTACCCTGAACATAATCTATTGCCCCCTGTTATCAGCCATTTCAGGGGATAGGATGACTGTAGGACAGGAGAATACAATCTATTGCCCCTGTTATCAGCCATTTCAGGGGATAGGATTACTGTAGGACAGGAGAATACGGTCTATTGCCCCCTGTTATCAGCCATTTCAGGGGAGAGGATGACTGTAGGACAGGAGAATACGGTCTATTGCCTCCTGTTATCAGCCATTTCAGGGGAGAGGATGACTGTAGGACAGGAGAATACAGTCTATTGCCCCCTGTTATCAGCCATTTCAGGGGAGAGGATGACTGTAGGACAGGAGAATACAGTCTATTGCCCCTGTTATCCAGCCATTTCAGGGGGAGGATGACTGTAGGACAGGAGAATACAGTCTATTGCCCCCTGTTATCAGCCATTTCAGGGGAGAGGATGACTGTAGGACAGGAGAATACAGTCTATTGCTCCCTGTTATCAGCCATTTCAGGCGAGGAGAGGATGACTGTAGGACAGGAGAATACAGTCTATTGCCCCCTGTTATCAGCCATTTCAGGGAGAGGATGACTGTAGGACAGGAGAATACAGTCTATTGCTCCCTGTTATCAGCCATTTCAGGCGAGGAGAGGATGACTGTAGGACAGGAGAATACAGTCTATTGCCCCCTGTTATCAGCCATTTCAGGGGAGAGGATGACTGTAGGACAGGAGAATACAATCTATTGCCCCCTGTTATCAGCCATTTCAGGGGAGAGGATGACTGTAGGACAGGAGAATACAATCTATTGCCTCCTGTTATCAGCCATTTCAGGGGAGAGAATGACTGTAGGACAGGAGAATACAGTCTATTGCCCCCTGTTATCAGCCATTTCAGGGGAGAGGATGACTGTAGGACAGGAGAATACAATCTATTGCTCGCTGTTATCAGCCATTTCAGGGGAGAGGATGACTGTAGGACAGGAGAATACAGTCTATTGCCCCCTGTTATCAGCCATGTCAGGGGAGAGGTGACTGTAGGACTGGAGAATACAGTCTATTGCCACCTGTTATCAGTCATTTCAGGGGGGAGGATGACTGTAGGACAGGAGAATACAGTCTATTGCCCCCTGTTATCAGCCATTTCAGGGGAGAGGATGACTGTAGGACAGGAGAATACAGTCTATTGTCCCTGTTATCAGCCATTTCAGGGGAGAGGATGACTGTAGGACAGGAGAATACAGTCTATTGCTCCCTGTTATCAGCCATTTCAGGGGAGAGGATGACTGTAGGACAGGAGAATACAGTCTATTGCCCCCCGTTATCAGCCATTTCAGAGGAGAGGATGACTGTAGGACAGGAGAATACAGTCTATTGCTCCTGTTATCAGCCATTTCAGGGGAGAGGATGACTGTAGGACAGGAGAATACAGTCTATTGCCTCCTGTTATCAGACATTTCAGGGCAGAGGATGACTGTAGGACAGGAGAATACAATCTATTGTCCCTGTTATCAGCCATTTCAGGGGAGAGGATGACTGTAGGACAGGAGAATACAGTCTATTGCTCCCTGTTATCAGCCATTTCAGGGGAGAGGATGACTGTAGGACAGGAGAATACAGTCTATTGTCCCTGTTATCAGCCATTTCAGGGGAGAGGATGACTGTAGGACAGGAGAATACAGTCTATTGCTCCCTGTTATCAGTCATATCAGGGGAGAGGATGACTGTAGGACAGGAGAATACAGTCTATTGCTCCCTGTTATCAGCCATTTCAGGGGAGAGGATGACTGTAGGACAGGAGAATACAGTCTATTGTCCCTGTTATCAGCCATTTCAGGGGAGAGGATGACTGTAGGACAGGAGAATACAGTCTATTGCTCCCTGTTATCAGCCATTTCAGGGGAGAGGATGACTGTAGGACAGGAGAATACAGTCTATTGCTCCCTGTTATCAGTCATATCAGGGGAGAGGATGACTGTAGGACAGGAGAATACAATCTATTGCCCCCTGTTATCAGCCATTTCAGGGGAGAGGATGACTGTAGGACAGGAGAATACAGTCTATTGCCCCTGTTATCAGCCATTTCAGGGGAGAGGATGACTGTAGGACAGGAAAATACAGTCTATTGCCCCCTGTTATCAGCCATTTCAGGGGAGAGGATGACTGTAGGACAGGAGAATACAGTCTATTGCTCCCTGTTATCAGCCATTTCAGGGGAGAGGATGACTGTAAGACAGGAGAATACAATCTATTGCCCCCTGTTATCAGTCATTTCAGGGGAGAGGATGACTGTAGGGCAGGAGAATACAGTCTATTGCGCCCTGTTATCAGCCATTTCAGGGGAGAGGATGACTGTAGGACAGGAGAATACAGTCTATTACCCCCTGTTATCAGCCATTTCAGGGGAGAGGATGACTGTAGGACAGGAGAATACAATCTATTGCCCCCTGTTATCAGCCATTTCAGGGGAGAGGATGACTGTAGGACAGGAGAATACAATCTATTGCCCCTGTTATCAGCCATTTCAGGGGAGAGGATGACTGTAGGACAGGAGAATACAATCTACTGCTCCCTGTTATCAGCCATTTCAGGGGAGAGGATGGCTGTAGGACAGGAGAATACAATCTATTGCCCCTGTTATCAGCCATTTCAGGGGAGAGGATGACTGTAGGACAGGAGAATACAGTCTATTGCTCCCTGTTATCAGCCATTTCAGGGGAGAGGATGACTGTAGGACAGGAGAATACAGTCTATTGCCCCCTGTTATCAGCCATTTCAGGGGAGAGGATGACTGTAGGACAGGAGAATACAGTCTATTGCCCCCTGTTATCAGCCATTTCAGGGGAGAGGATGACTGTAGGACAGGAGAATACAATCTATTGCTCCCTGTTATCAGTCATTTCAGGGGAGAGGATGACTGAAGGGCAGGAGAATACAGTCTATTGCGCCCTGTTATCAGCCATTTCAGGGGAGAGGATGACTGTAGGACAGGAGAATACAGTCTATTGCCCCCTGTTATCAGCCATTTCAGGGGAGAGGATGACTGTAGGACAGGAGAATACAATCTATTGCCCCGTTATCAACCATTTCGGGGAGAGGATGACTGTAGGACAGGATAATACAGTCTATTGCCCCCTGTTATCAGCCATTTCAGGGGAGAGGATGACTGTAGGACAGGAGAATACAATCTATTGCCCCCTGTTATCAACCATTTCGGGGAGAGGATGACTGTAGGACAGGATAATACAGTCTATTGCCCCCTGTTATCAGCCATTTCAGGGGAGAGGATGACTGTAGGACAGGAGAATACAATCTATTGCCCCCTGTTATCAGCCATTTCAGGGGAGAGGATGACTGTAGGACAGGAGGATACAGTCTATTGCTCCCTTTTATCAGCCATTTCAGGGGAGAGGATCACTGTAGGACAGGAGAATACAATCTATTGCTCCCTGTTATCAGCCATTTCAGGGGAGAGGATGACTGTAGGACAGGAGAATACAATCTATTACCCCCTGTTATCAGCCATTTCAGGGGGGAGGATGACTGTAGGACAGGAGAATACAGTCTATTGCTCCCTGTTATCAGCCATTTCAGGGGAGAGGATGACTGTAGGACAGGAGAATACAGTCTATTGCCCCCTGTTATCAGCCATTTCAGGGGAGAGGATGACTGTAGGACAGGAGAATACAGTCTATTGCCCCTGTTATCAGCCATTTCAGGGGAGAGGATGACTGTAGGACAGGAGAATACAGTCTATTGCCCCTGTTATCAGCCATTTCAGGGGAGAGGATGACTGTAGGACAGGAGAATACAGTCTATTGCCCCTGTTATCAGCCATTTCAGGGGAGAGGATGACTGTAGGACAGGAGAATACAGTCTATTGCCCCCTGTTATCAGCCATTTCAGGGGAGAGGATGACTGTAGGACAGGAGAATACAGTCTATTGCCCCTGTTATCAGCCATTTCAGGGGAGAGGATGACTGTAGGACAGGAGAATACAGTCTATTGCCCCCTGTTATCAGCCATTTCAGGGGAGAGGATGACTGTAGGACAGGAGAATACAGTCTATTGCTCCCTGTTATCAGCCATTTCAGGGGAGAGGATGACTGTAGGACAGGAGGATACAGTCTATTGCTTCCTGTTATCAGCCATTTCAGGGGAGAGGATGACTGTAGAACAGGAGAATACAGTCTATTGCCCCCTGTTATCAGCCATTTCAGGGGAGAGGATGACTGTAGGACAGGAGAATACAGTCTATTGCTTCCTGTTATCAGCCATTTCAGGGGAGAGGATGACTGTAGTTTTCTTCAATAAGATAAATGGTAGGAAGTGCAGAAACCTTCCTGCCTCCTTGACAACTACTACACGTTATATCTCCAATGCTGAGACCCTATTATAAGTGACTGCTATCAGCCGCTTCTCTTATAACGCTCCAGATATAAACTTTAGAGCCAATTGTCTGATATCAGAAACTTCTTATTACACTCCTGCACTATTATAAGCTGCTGATTTCAGGGTTACCGGCCCTTTAGATTCTCAGCATCCTTTGAGATGGATGAGCCATGACAGGTACTAACCACATCCACAGTGAAAGAGTTAATGTAATTATACCAGTTGTCAATCTTCCCCTCCCCCGCTCTCCGCAGACACGGAGGGTCTGGTTCTCTCATCATGGGAAAGTATAGATTTTGGAGGCTGATTAAGCTGTGAGAAATCGTGTGGAGCGAGCGCCTCATTTCTAATACCCTCACACCCTCCACCCAAAGTCAACAGGCGCCGGATCGATAGAGTACACAATACTCTGCTGCCATTCACTCATCTGTCCGTTTATCTGCAGACAAGGTTGGAGGGGGGCGGTATTATTTAATTACTGCGGCCTGTACCCCAGAATTACTGAGTGTAATCCCTCAGTACATGTGCAGGCAGTACTCCTCCCTGACTACAGGGGGCAGCATGCTCAGAATTAGAAGATCAGCAGGAAGGGGAACTCCTGATAGGCCGCTCCCCTGGAACGTCCTGACTCCTGGACCGGAAATACTGCAAACCTGACAATGTGGGCCCCGGGGTGCAGAACTATTACAAGGCTCGCTCCCATTTAGGGTACGGTGCACTTATACTACATTTTAAGGATCCACCATCTCCCAATTAAAACCTTGTTTCTCCATTTACTTATTTTCAGTTCGCTAGATGCAGCCTGCAGTATAAAGAATGGAGAATTTAAAGGGGTACTCCCATCACCATATATATCAGATAGATATTGCCCCCGAGATGCAGTAGCGAGAAGTCGTCAGGATTATGGAAGCAGCACAGCACCGGCCACTTAGCTGATCCCATAGTCCCGACCGCCTCATCCAAGCAGAAGGGGAAGGAAGTCCTTTTTTGTGATGGGAGTACCCCTTTAATTTTTAAAGGTAACCATGTCGAGCACCATTCTTTACACTGCAGGCTGCATCCACAAACCACTGCAGAATGGAAGCAAGTTTTTCATCACAAAATGACTTCTCTTATAGCATCACTTTAAATGAGACACGGGAGGCGGGACTATGTAAATGTCTTGTATTTTGACAAAATTTTAAAAGTGCCACAAAAGTGACATCACAGAAAGTAGAAGAAAAAGTTCTGTACAGGAAGTGACATCATCGAGAGACGTGAGAGGTGTAAGCGCAGGTGTACATTATACACTTATATTTATATACGCCGTACCTTGTGGCCCTTTATTGCAGAAGGGACGGGGCACCCACTTCACATATTGGACTCACTGCTGCCCCCGCTCTGAGTGTTAGGTCTGGAGAGGAGCAAATCGACTCGCCAGGTCTGAGTTGTGTCTTACGGAGCGGTGAAACGTCTCGCTGGTCCCCGGTAGAGCAGTGCTCTAGTAAATGGCTCCCGCGATGGTACCGGAGAAGCCGTCCTGGAACGACCCTCTGTTAGTGACACGCAGGACCGCCATAATTATTAACGATAGCGCTTTATTACACTGCGTTATCTCCTCGACTAACAGAGCCATACGGTAGGTCACATATAGAAATCATCTACACCATTCCCGATCCTACGTCACATCCTGTATTACACTGCAGAGCTGCATTCTGAAGCTTCGGAGCTGAAATCTCCCAGCATTCCCTGCTTGTTCAGTGTCTGCACAGACCTTACTCTGCCGATTGGCATTCCGGGAAGGGTCATGAGACTCGCATGAAAAACAAACCGCCCCCAATGACAGGGCAGGGTCTCTGACAACAAGCTTGCTGACTGTTTCCATTATAAGCTCCAGAACTAGGAGTGTGACGGTTAAAGGGGATCTGTCAGCAGTTCTGTCCCTCTGACCCCGGCTGACCTGTTACATGCGCTCGGCAGCTGAAGGCGTCTCTGTTGGTTCCATGTTCATATGTGTCCGCATTGCTGAGAAAAATGATGTTTTAATATATGCAAATCAGCCTCTAAGAGCAACGGGGGCGTTACCATTGCACCCAGAGGCTCTGCTCTCTCTGCAACTGCTGCCCCCTCTGCACTTTGATTGACAGGACCAGGTGTGATGACGTTTACATTGCCTGGTCCTGTCAAAGTGCAGAGGGGGCAGCAGTTGCAGAGAGAGCAGAGCCTCTAGGTGCAATGGTAACGCCACCGTTGCTCTTAGAGGCTCATTTACATATAATAAAACATCATTATTCTCAGCAATGCGGACACACATGAACATGGGATCAACACAGACGCCTTCGGCTGCCGAGCGCATGTAACAGGTCAGCCGGTGTCAGAGGGACAGATCTGCTGACAGAGGCCCCTTAAAGTATTTTTGTATATTTCCGCCGCTGTTTGTGCAGTTTTATTCTATATGTGAACTGTAAATGGCGGCCGGGACGCTCACACGGTCACGTTATCGGTTGTTGCACTCTAAAGGTGGACCGTACAGTGCGGCAATTACTAGACCGCTCGGTTTTACCAGTACGGGGATGCACATAGCGACTATCTAGGCACCGGCGGCGACTGAAAAGGCACTGGTTACCACGGCTGGCAGGACGCGGGCACGCTGTGCTCAAGGGGGCGTCACTTCTCGCTGAGTGACCAGCACAAGGCAGACCCGACCTCTGACACTGAAAGGCGATTAAAAAAAAAAGTAATAAATGGTGGCCGTATCCGCAGAACCAAGCTCAGCCGCCATTATTACAGGCACCTTAACCACTTCAGCGCCAGAGGGGAACCTTTTAACAAGGCATCTACGTGTGCGCGGAACATCTGTACATTTACACGTATAAAAATCGTACAAAAGGAGGAAAAAACATGAAATGTCAATGTATACAGAGATATCGAGCATGGAGGGGAACACAGCAAAGGCAGGGGAGGCGGGCAGGAGGGACACACAGGAGAGAGGAGGCGGGCAGGAGGGACACACAGGAGAGACACACAGGACAGAGGAGGCGGGCAGGAGGGACACACAGGACAGAGGAGGCGGGCAGGAGGGACACACAGGAGAGAGGAGGCGGGCAGGAGGGACACACAGGAGAGAGGAGGCGGGCAGGAGGGACACACAGGAGAGAGGAGGCGGGCAGGAGGGACACACAGGAGAGAGGAGGCGGGCAGGAGGGACACACAGGAGAGAGGAGGCGGGCAGGAGGGACACACAGGAGAGAGGAGGCGGGCAGGAGGGACACACAGGAGAGAGGAGGCGGGCAGGAGGGACACACAGGAGAGAGGAGGCGGGCAGGAGGGACACACAGGAGAGAGGAGGCGGGCAGGAGGGACACACAGGAGAGAGGAGGCGGGCAGGAGGGACACACAGGAGGGGGGAAGAGGGTGAGACAGACACAAAACAGAGAAGAGGGAGAGACGGACTCACAGGAGAGAGGAGGAGAGAGAGACGGACACACAGGAGAGAGGAGAAGAGCGAGACGGACGAACAGGAGAGCGAGACGGACACACAGGAGAGAGGAGGAGTGGGAGACGGACACACAGGAGAGAGGAGGAGTGGGAGACGGACACACAGAAGAGAGGAGGAGTGGGAGACGGACACACAGGAGCAGTGGGAGACGGACGCACAGGAGAGAGGAGGAGAGCGAGACGGACGCACAGGAGAGAGGAGGAGAGCGAGACAGACTTACTGGAGAGAGGAGGACGAGACAGACTTACCGGAGAAAGGAGGAGAAAGAGACGGACGCACAGGAGAGAGGAGGAGGACAAGACGGACGCACAGGAGAGAGGAAGAGGGCGATACAAACACCGCTGGCATGAGAGACAGTATAATACATGGTTTACTCAATGGGCACCATAGTGTTAAGGTAGGAGGCACTGCTGGTTCAGTCACTTGTGGGGGAGGGGCACTTGTGAGGTGCTTGGATTGCACATACTTGGGGCCCCTGATCGTTACGGACCCTGGCGGATGTGCCTATGGCAATACTGGGGAGCGTGGTCACCGTCACCTTGACACAGTCCACCTGTTTTTGGTTTTAAAAGAATAATACATAGGGAAAAGGGGAATTGCACTTAAAATCATCAAGTTCTCAGCGCCCCCTACAGACGGCCCGTCCACTGCGTCTCTGCATAGACACCACGCTATGGTACGCCGAAGTGGGCGGACGCCCCAGGAGCCGAGGGCAGTCTGGTCACTCGGGAAAGGTAGAGTTAACGGAATGCTACAGCGTAGCCGCTTATGTGCTGAGGGTCTGGTTGTCGGAATGTCTCAGGAGCCAGGCGCTCCTTGGCTCTTTACTATGTGCGGTGGGGGAAGGGAGACGCCACCCCCCCCCCCTCGATACCTGGTGCTGCGGCAGTGGCCGTTGGGATGTAGCAGTGTTAGACAAGGCAGAGGCTTATGGGGATCCCAGCGCCGTAGAGGGCTCATTCTGCCAGTTACGGGTGGAGAAAACCTGTAGACCTTGAAGGTCCGTGTCATGTATAAGGGGTGAAGATGTGCAGCCACCTCTGGATACCAGGCGGCACGGCGCAGGCCACCAATGTAGGATGCATAGCTTTAGTGTCAAGACACCGTCCATTACGTAGAGCAGAAACGTGGGTTGCGAGGCCCACCTGACGTCCGAGATGCTACCTCTGAACCACGTCGCTTATCTCTTTGACAGACGAGAGCAGCTTGGTAAAGTCCTGAGACGTGGCCGGTCCTCCTGCCGTGGCGGCGGCGGCGGGGCATATCTGAAGGTCCCGGAGGCTGTTCTCCAACTTGCTCATGGCTTCTCTGAAAGCAAACTTGTTCCTCATCTGTTGAATGGAGTCCACATAGCAGGTGCAGAAGGCGTGGAGGTTTTTGGCGGCCTCCAGCACGGCGCTGTGGCTGGCCATCTGTTCCGAGTTTCGGCTGATGGCGGCCCGTAGGCATTCAGTGCTTTCCAGCAACGTCTCCTTGGTGACTGCTCCGCTTAGCAGCTTCTCGGGAGGTTGGCGGGTTTTACGCAAGGAAACTCTAGAGGAGATGAGTGGAATGAAAGCGGTGGAGGAGGATGTGGGTGGCTGAGGTTGGTCGATCCCCGTCTGAACGGCGGCCCGCTTCTCCGTGGATAGGGGCTTGGCGGTGGACAGTGGCGTGGCTTTCTTGGCGGTATCAGTCACAGCTGGGCTTGTTCTCAAGTGGTCTTCACTCTGGTTTGCGGCCTTGTGCTTTGGCTCGTTTGTGCTGGCGTCGTGGCTAAGGCTTTGGGAGGATATCTTTGAAGGCTTCGTGTTGGTGGAAGACGGAGAGGTCTGGCTGGACAGTGGTAGAGGTGGGCTCGGTTTGACCTTCGCTGCTTTCATTTTGTCCTTGGCGGCAGACTCTGTTGCTTTGAGTCTCCGGAGACGGAGGTCTGTCTCGGTTCTGCCCGCGCCTGGGGCCACCTTAGCAGAGGAGACGGACTCTGAAGCAGTTCTTATGTTCCCGCTCTCCTCTTTTTGTAAGGGGGAGGAAGACGAGGGGCCGCCAGGTTTCCTACGTGGTAATTTTGGGGTCAGACTGGGAGGACTGGAGCCTGGACTTTGGTCGGCATCCTTAAAGACTTCGTCTGTGGGCTCCTCGGTTTTCTTGGGAAGGCGGGGAGGAGGTGTCACTGCCCCCCTAGAACTAGACAGGTCTGGTTTGACCTCATTGCCCCTTTTACGAGGCAGAGCTGGTCTGTCTGCTTTTTGGACCCCCCCAGACAGGTCCAGCATGTGCCTGGTGGAGGGCATTTCCCTGGGCAGAGTGACTGACTTCCACTCCATATCTTTGGACCCATGGGGCATGCATGAGGCAGAAGATGACCTCTGGAAGCGTTTGCTGGTGGTGCTGCTCCCATCCTCTTCTCCCGGTGGTGGTTGCCGCCCTACACTCGTGAAGGACTTTTTCCAGTGTGGGGTTAAAAAGAGCGTACCCCCCTGCACAGAGCCATTGGTCATGGTGGCCCCGTTACTCGGGAATTTCATGGAATCTATATCGCCTCCATTGCTGGCGTCTCTGCCATCTCCTTCTAGGCACCTTGGTTCCATCTCACGGAAGGAGCTGCTGCGCTTGGGTGGGGTGGGGGCAGTTTTCTTCTTCCTCTTGATCAGTGTGCTCAAGAGGTTGGCCTTTTTACTATTGGGTAACAGACGGTCATCCTCAGGCCCGACGTCTGCAGCGCCAGTCCGTTCCTTGCGAGGGAGGAGAGGAGACACAGCGGCCGACTCCAGATCCAGAACATCTGGAGGAGACAGAGGACACAATCACTGAGGACGGACATACATCTGAGCGTAAAGACGCCTCTATGTGTGTGATGCAGGAGAGAGCACCTCCTAAAGGGGGCTTGGCGCCAGCTGAGCAATGTCTGACAGTCTGGTAGCTATGCATACACTTCTATATGACCAGTCTGGAGGTGCGGACGTTTGGTCCTTCCCTACTTCTTACTGCTAAGGCCATAAATAAGATAGCAGAAGTCCATGTTTCTGCTCCGGGGACCTTCTAATGAGGGGGGTCATCCATGTTTGGCATCTGGAAAAACCCTGTGCAGGACTCCCCTCTCCGACAATTGGCCCAAGGGCCATACACCAGGCCCTTGTGTCCACGGAGGAAATTTAACACCATCATGGGGTCCCATTTGATTATTTTTTTGGACTGGGGCCCCTGCTTACTGCTACATTAACCCTTATGCAAGACGAATGTAGATCCTACAAGCTTGTGTCCCTTAAGTGGAGTAGAAGTGCTGGGTGCTTACCCTGATCAACGGCGCCCCTGCTCTGTGAGGTATCTGCGGTATCATCCTTGTTCTTGGTCCCTCTTCGGCTGGTCCTGGTCTTTGTCGGCAGCACGGGGGCCTGCAGAAGGCAGCTGACATTCACTCTTAAGCCTTTCTTCCCCAGCTCCTTCTCCACCTCTGAAATACACACACGACAAACAAAGAAGTCACTGCACAGCTGAAGAGCTTGTTACAATGTATCGGCGAAGACAATCTCTTAGTGAGAAGTACATGAGCAGCAGACGTCTCTTAGGGGCCCATAATCTGTTACCTCACGACATCGCCCAGAACCCCTTCAATAAGTCTGTGCGGTTACAACCGCCTTAGTTGTCACTGTAGTTCTGACATTCTAGTGATGAACCAGGAGGCTTAGGATGAGCAGAGCTATAGGTTCCTGCAGCGGCTGCATGTGCCCAGGGCATTCACTGCCTGTTACCTGGCAAAACTGGCAGTGGATTACCCCCCTGTAAGGGCAGCCATTAGTCAGATACATTTGTGCAGGATTGGCGACGTCTGTGAAGTGCCCGTTGTGAATAGCCATGGTTTTCTGCCCTCCCTGCGGCTCTGAACAAACACCGTCAATTATCCTTAGGGCAATCAGTCAACAATTACTGTATGAAAGGAACGGCTGGCATGAAGGTGGGCGCTGCTCTCCGGGTCCCGCAGCACAATGTTGGAAAGAGGCCTTTTATTGAAGCAATTATCAGTGCAAGCAAAGCGAATGCATTAGCAGAATCGTCACATAAAAAAACATATCGAAAAGAGAGATACCGGGAGTCCGCGCCATGCATAAACTATTGTGTGAAAGCTTTTGTACTGGAGACTGTGCGCCATTGTCTGCGAGCTCCTGAAGGCAAACCGTATGTCACTGCACGCAAGTCTCACCGCCGCTAGAACACTGCGCTCCTCCTTCCACCATTAATGCAAATCCGCTGACTGCAGAAGGCATCCTGCAATGCTTTATTTCCCCTGTGGAGGCGCTGTGCCCGGTGGATTAAAGCTCACCGCAGAGCATGCTGGCACGGTGATCAGCTTGAGGGTGTTCAGGTCGGACTACCCCTTTAAGACCTCTTCTGTGCAGAAGAGATGAAAGAGCGTTGTGAATAGCAATCCCTAAAACCATCCTAATAAAGGAACCTCTAGCAAGGCTGACGCAGGCCACCAGCTCTTCTGGATATAGCTAGGACTTGATTACGGAGTTGCTAGTGAGGCATTTCCCCTGATATATTTTGCGTATTGTGCGCAGCAGCTCCAGAGAGGAGGGACGAGGTGAGTGGGGATATAAAAAGGAACTGACAACTGAAGTGGAGAGATTCATGGCAGGACATCAAAGCGCCTGCGCTGCTGCTGTAGGAACGAACACCCCAGTAATGAACACTCCGCATCTTTGTAGCAACTTCAGATGGACCCACTTCTGAGATTTCTCATCTTGAAAGAGTCCGGAGAATATGGAGAGCTCATTATCTGCCGTCTCTCCATCTCCTCCTCGCACCTGCGAGTGACGCAGAAAGCGAAATCCTTACCGTCCGATATACTCGACTCCTGGAACATGGTCTCAAAGGCCTGGTGGATCTCCGCGAAGGACGGCCGGTCTAGAGGGTTCCACTGCCAGCCTGAAGGGAGAACGGGAAACCACATGAGTACGGGAAGCCAATGCCAGACGATCAGACGCAGGATTCCAACAGTCTGGAAGCAATAACTTGCAGGGCTTCATATAATTCCAGTTGTGGATTATCCGACCTTCGGGATTCCCGGATGTCCGATTAACAGACCTTCTGAATTAAAGTAATGTCACCATATTAGGGGATGGCTGCTTTAAGGGCTATCCTCTTGTTAGGCCTGTATTACACCAACAGATTATCTGACCAAATATTGGACAGATATTGGTGTGTAGAACAAAAGACGTGTGTGTAATAGGCCACCCGACCAATGATTGTCAGAAGATCTGTCAGATAATCTGTCGGTGTAATACAGGCCTAAGGGCGTATTAGACACTCTGATTTAACAAGCGATTGTCTGGACGGAAGTGCTCCTTCCGGGCAATCACCTGCTCGCTAGCGGAGGAGACTGCTGCTATTACATGCAGTGATCTCCTCTTCAGTATATCGTTATACCATCGCTCTCCCCTATGCCGGCAGCATATTGTAATTAGACATAATCTGCCGCCTGCAAACGATTTGGATTGCCCGATGAATGAGCATCGGCAATTGGCGGTAGTATTAGGGTACGTTCACACGACGACAATAAGTCGCACTATTGTCGCGCGACAATTTTTATAACAGGAGTCTATGGTGTCGCATTGCGACATACTGCGACTGCAACAGAAAAATCCATTCAAGATGGATTTTTCTGCGACTATCGCAGTCGCAGCATGTCGCAATGCGACACCATAGACTCCTGTTATAAAAATTGTCGCGCAACATTGGTGCGACAAAATGTCGCGCGACAAATGTGGCAGTGAAGTTGTGCCCTATTTGTCGCGCGACAAATGTCGTTGTGTGAACGTACCTTAGACTGCCAGAGGATTGCTAATGAGTATTACTGCGAACGCTCGTTAGCGATCATCTGTCAAAAAACTGGCCAGTGTAATACACCCTTTAAACATTTATAGCATGATCCTGCCTCTGGGTCCCACACCTATCTCCACAACAGGGGTCCCCCAACGCCCATCGGCTGTGGAGAGTCGGAGGAGCATGCCCGGCTCTTTCCAATACATCTGTGGAAGATCCCAAAAAAACGGCCAAGCAGGTTTCTGGAGTGAGCCGCACACCCCTCTAACTGGTGCGGGGCCCTGAGGGGGGATCCGGTGGATTGTGACATGTGGTCTACCTTAACCCCGCGTGTTGAGTGGGCACTTACATTCTCTCATGAGTTGGTACACTTTCTCTGGGCAGCCCTCGGGACGCTCCATGCGATAATCCTTTTCCAGCAGCTCGTACACCTGTGACAGGTCAATGCCGGGGTAGGGGGACATGCCGTAGGTGGCGATCTCCCAGAGTAATACGCCAAACGCTGTGGAATAAAAACCATTAGAGTGCTGGGATTGGTGAAGGAGGGTGATGGAATCTCTATCCTCTACTGCTATCCACAGGAGTGATCACAGAGATGCCCACCCTTCACTAGTACGAGGGTCCTGGGGCCCATAATGAGGAGCAGCGGCTGAATGAGGTCTAGGGAAACAGGCAAAAAAACTACAATTTGTAAAGAGGGTAAGTGACCATGTACTCACCCCAGACATCGGACTTGATGGAGAACTTGTTATAGGCCAGGCTTTCCGGGGCCGTCCACTTGATGGGGAATTTGGCCCCAGCGTGGGCGGTGTATGTATCGCCCGTCATCAGGCGGCTGAGCCCGAAATCAGCAACTTTTACCAAGTGGTTTTCGCCAACGAGGCAGTTTCTGGCTGCGAGGTCCCTGAAGGCGAGAGAAAAAAACGTCAATGTCCACGCAAATGTCAGCTTTTACCCTGTGCACTATGTATGTGTAAATGCTAAAATATTCACGCCGTGGCTACTACTATCACTAACGTCTCCATAGCAGAGCGGCGGCATGGCTTCTACAGCAGGGTCCTAGGTTCATCATACACTCTCCCCACTGAAGGGTTAACCGTCCTCCTCCTAGAGGCGGCCTGGTTAATAGCCCGGAGGGTGGTGCAGGGGAGTCACTGACCGGCTGCAATCCGGAGTGACCTTTAATTAATCCGTAATTAACCAATTAACTTTGTCTTCTGGATCAATTGGTTTAGTGCGGAAGTGATTTACTGTGAATAAATAGAGAACAGTCGGCTGCGGGGGGAGGCCTAGCGGGCACCGGCCATGCAGCAGTAAGCCGCACCACACGCCCGCTGCTTCACTCACAAAATCACTCGCCCACTGCAATCGGTGGGAAGTTTTTTGGGGTGAACGTGCTGTGACCCCTGACCCTGTAAAAGCTGTGATGACCAGAGGCCCAAGGACGGCTTCAACAGCGCTACAAACAGCTCCTTATATCGACACAGTCGAGGGGCGTATCGAGTGCAATCATAACCCCCCTGTAAATCGGTAAGGGGTTGTATTGGAATGCTTTCACCTGGAGGAGAAAAATGTTCAACTGCGCTGATTACCCCACAGCGCAGAGTAAGTGTCGGGGCGCGCGTCTGATCCGGGGAAAGAGATCACGTCCACAGCAGCCTCTGTGCAGACCTTCAGTGTACCACCCTCCCCTGCCAGGCAGAACCACGAGCCCTCCATGAATGAGTGACACTGAAGTGCTGGAGTGAACGGCCCGCACGCCCGGCGCACACATAATAACCTCCTCGGCACCGCTACTCCTCGTAATCAGATCTTTCGTGTTAAATACCCGCTGCTGGGTCTTTGTTTCTATGGCACTAGGAGTCAAGTGATTGCTTTAAATTTGCAGGTATTAGCAACACAGGCGCACACGCGAGGATGAAGGGCGGCCTTCTCGGACTCCCACTGGAATAAGTGTGGTCTCACCGGGCACGGGGGGAAAAGAAGGGGAGGGGTCATCCTCTCATTACATTGCCAGGAGCTGTAATCCGAATGCAAAGAATGTGCACGGGATGGCGGCTAATTGCCAGCCTGTTAAAGGTCACAAAGCGGAGCGCTTCACAGCGCACACGTGTACGGGGGACCGGGCGAGTGGCCGGGACAATGGACAATTAAAAATCTGTAACCAGGCACTGGCAGTAACGAGGATCGGTCTCAAGGAGCGGGGAATCATCAGCGGGGCACCCAGGGGATGCATACACGGCTGTGCTGGCCCCCAATAGCAGGAGGCGTGCCGCCATGCTCAAGGCGATAGGGAAAAGCCCTCGAAAGCAGGTCTTGTTCTGTGCTGTTGTCTTCTGGTATCAGCCACTGAGCCTCCTGATCCAAGAGGCGGCCATTGTGAGCCGCTATCAGAGTCACCCTGCCCTCTGTCAGCAGCACACGGTCTATGGCAATCATTGCAAAGCTGGGAGCGCATACGGCGCAACTGCGGAGCGGCTAAAATCCGTGTGGAAAAACCAGCATGCTGCCGATCCCTCGCACAGATTCGCCATGGATTTAGTCCCTCTGCAGGGGTGGATTTCGCCATGGATCCGATTAGAAGTTTTCCTTTAAGCAGCATCTCCCCAGTAAATAGACGCCTCACTGGTAAGTGGTTTCTTAGTTTTATCCCTTCCTGGGAAAGCTGGGTGACCACCACTATCCGCCCTTACAGGTGCAGTAACCCAGCTTTCCCACAGAGGCCGATAAGCAGCACTGGGAAAGCCAGAAGCTGGCGCCTAAAATGGCGAACGCAGCGGCAGTCACCCCGCTTTCCAGGAAATGCAGAGACAAGTGGCAGAAGCGGCTGCCCTCCGAGAGCAATATCTGATCATTGCTGTTCAGCCGTCCTTCATGATTAACCCCTCGTTAGCGGGTTAATTCCACCGAAATTTGCTCCGTTCTTGGTGTAAAAAAAAAAGCACAATGGAGAATTTTCGCGGTGGTGCTGACATTTAATAGACTTCAATTTCTCGGAGAAGAGACATGAAATGCCAGCTGCATCACGTGCTCGCGACCCCCACCCCCCTCTCAGGAGACGTTGCCCGCTGTGTGTCAGCTTTCAGCTATGCCCGCTCTCCGCATTGTTCGCACAAATCAACACGCCAAATTGTTTCAGCACTTAAGCTTATGAGCGGTAATAGCGAGGGGGGTTCATGTGCGGCGCGCTGACAATGTAATCACATCCCTTGAAGAAAAGAAAAAAAAAAAAAAAAGAAAAAACCCCCACAAAGCTGACATTAATCTCTATATTCCGGCTGCACGACTCACCCTAATGGAGTCCGGTGGAAGGGCAGCCTGCCATAAAATTGTTTATGCCCCACTGTGAGACCGAGGAGGCGGACGGCGTCCAACAAAATGAGAGCTAATCTCGAAAACTTCAAGCCTGTGAGTGGTTACCTAGGGGGAAGCTGGTAACAATCGACAGGACAGCTGGAACTACACTGTCCCCAAAAGACCGAAGATTAGAAGAGCGATAAATTAGGAAACCGCTAATCAAGCAACCTCCTAATATATCCCAAAGGACAAGATCGCCACCGTAACATGGGGGACAAATACGGTTCTGTGGCGGAACTTTATGGACTTGGGTATAACGCAAGGAGCTTCTAACGAACAGGCGACCGTTACCGTCAGGCGGACGGAGAATGAATGCATTTCCTGCAGAGCGGGTACGGACCTGTGAATGAAGTTCTTCTTCTCCAGGTACTCCATGGCTGACGAGATCTGAGTTGCCATGTGAAGAAGCACCACGGCCGTCACTTCTTCCCGGTTGCAGTCTCGCAGGTAGTCCAACAGGTTCCCGTACGTCATAAACTCGGTGATGATGTAGAACGGGGGCTCCCGAGTACACACCCCTAAGTAAGAAACACAAAGCAAAGCGTTTTGTGGAGGATATGCTGAGTTTGAGATAAAGATTGTTAACACTGTAATCCTAAATTACATCCTGTATTATACTCCAGAGCTGCACTCACTATTCTGCTGGTGCAGTCACTGTGTACATACATTACTTATCCTGTACTGATCCTGAGTTACATCCTGTATTATACTCCAGAGCTGCACTCACTATTCTGCTGGTGCAGTCACTGTGTACATACATTACTTATCCTGTACTGATCCTGAGTTACATCCTGTATTATACTCCAGAGCTGCACTCACTATTCTGCTGGTGCAGTCACTGTGTACATACATTACTTATCCTGTACTGATCCTGAGTTACATCCTGTATTATACTCCAGAGCTGCACTCACTATTCTGCTGGTGCAGTCACTGTGTACATACATTACTTATTCTGTACTGATCCTGAGTTACATCCTGTATTATACTCCAGAGCTGCACTCACTATTCTGCTGGTGCAGTCACTGTGTACATACATTACTTATCCTGTACTGATCCTGAGTTACATCCTGTATCATACTCCAGAGCTGCACTCACTATTCTGCTGGTGCAGTCACTGTGTACATACATTACTTATCCTGTACTGATCCTGAGTTACATCCTGTATTATACTCCAGAGCTGCACTCACTATTCTGCTGGTGCAGTCACTGTGTACATACATTACTTATCCTGTACTGATCCTGAGTTACATCCTGTATTATACTCCAGAGCTGCACTCACTATTCTGCTGGTGCAGTCACTGTGTACATACATTACATTACTTATCCTATACCGATCCTGAGTTACATCCTGTATTATACTCCAGAGCTGCACTCACTATTCTGCTGGTGCAGTCACTGTGTACATACATTACTTATCCTGTACTGATCCTGAGTTACATCCTGTATTATACTCCAGAGCTGCACTCACTATTCTGCTGGTGGAGTCACTGTGTACATACATTACATTACTTATCCTATACCGATCCTGAGTTACATCCTGTATTATACTCCAGAGCTGCACTCACTATTCTGCTGGTTTTGATTGGAAACCGTCAGAAAGCTTGTGGACAGACACCTTGCTAACATGTCAGCTGAGCAGGTACAATACAGGAGGCAGTTAGATTCTCCTATATCAGAATGTGAATCATCAGAGCATGCTTTGGGCAATGCTGGTAGAGTTTATCCCTGAAGACTCCAGAATTAGGATTGTAGCTCTGGAGTATAATACAGAATAAATCCGGGCAGTGAACATCAGGCTGGTTATATTCTGGATCGGTCACGTACCTAGCAGCTGCACCAGGTTGGGATGCTTCACCTCCTTCATCACAGCAGCTTCTTTCAAGAACTCCTCCACCTCCATGGTGTCTTCCTAGAAGCGAATCGGGAGAAATGAGATGAGAAACTTGGGGTCCGGAGAGGAACCGCTCATCACGGTGAGAGATGTGGCTCTTTGTGCATCAAATACATTTTTAAGATCTCTGCTTGCGGTCAGTTAATTAAAACCTTTACTGAGTGAGGTCTGGGACGTCGGGTCCGAAAGAGTCTAAATGAGTTTAGGGGTCTGGTCTGGAGTCAGGTCTGGTTTGGGCCTGTGTGAGTTTAGGGGTGTGGTCTGGAGTCAGGTCTGATTTGGACCTGTGAGAGTTTAGGGGTCTGGTCTGGAGTCAGGTCTGATTTGGGCCTGTGTGAGTTTAGGGGTCTGGTCTGGAGTCAGGTCTGATTTGGGCATGTGAGAGTTTAGGGGTCTGGTCTGGAGTCAGGTCTGATTTGGGCATGTGAGAGTTTAGGGGTCTGGTCTGGAGTCAGGTCTGATTTGGGCCTGTGAGAGTTTAGGGATCTGGTCTGGAGTCAGGTCTGATTTGGGCCTGTGAGAGTTTAGGGGTCTGGTCTGGAGTCAGGTCTGATTTGGGCCTGTGAGAGTTTAGGGGTCTGGTCTGGAGTCAGGTCTGATTTGGGCCTGTGTGAGTTTAGGGGTCTGGTCTGGAGTCAGGTCTGATTTGGGCATGTGAGAGTTTAGGGGTCTGGAGTCAGGTCTGATTTGGGCCTGTGTGAGTTTAGGGGTCTGGTCTGGAGTCAGGTCTGATTTGGGCATGTGAGAGTTTAGGGGTCTGGTCTGGAGTCAGGTCTGGTTTGGGCCTGTGAGAGTTTAGGGATCTGGTCTGGAGTCAGGTCTGGTTTGGGCCTGTGAGAGTTTAGGGATCTGGTCAAGTTCTGAATTAGTTTCAGGTCTGAGGATCTGGATGAACTTTAGGAAGCTGATCCCAGAACAGAGATGGGCATGAATACCGCACTACGTCGGCCCTTTTGCTGCCATAGTCCTGGTCCTGCGACTCACCTTCAGCGTCTTCACTGCCACGGTCAGATTATACTTCTTCCAGACGCCCTCATAGACCTCTCCGTACTGACCGCCGCCCAGTTTGTGCTTCATGGTGATGTCCGTCCTCTCGATCTCCCATTTGTCATAGTTGGGGGACACCCCATAGATGGTGGGCTTGTTGCGCTTTGGCGCTGGGTAGTGTAGCGTGGTGATCAGTCCATCGGATACCGTTGAGTGGTGGTGCACTAGCTCGGCCAGTGTATTAAAGCGGCTGTCTGAGGACACATAGAGCTGGAGACAGAAAAACGCAAGGATTAACAAAGTCACTAAAAAAAAACAACAACTAACTTCTCATACTCCAGTCACATCCAAAGCTGCATTAAAAACGTCCACCGGTTTCCATCCAGAATTTGCCAGCCCTGTGCTGACAGATGCAACCGCCGCAGCGGAGGCTCCATAATGCACTGCACGCTGCCGCATGGCATTGAGGTTCAGCAAATGCACCAAAGCAGGGCGTGCCGAACCAGCAGGGGGCAGCACTGATAATAGATGTGGCCCGAGTGGAAGACATGGAAACTCAAGAAAGTAACACCACGTGACAAGGGCCATTCTGATGAGTTCACTGTTGTCACCCCCCCCCCTCCTCTGAGGTCACCGCTCCTCGGGGACCAGTGTTTCCCGTCTCGCTGCCTCCTTCCCCCAGTCCCCAGGCTGTGACGTCGGACCCTCATTTGTTTATTTACCGCAGACTGCCCGGCATCATGGGCCGCAGTAATTAGATACGGGGGGAGGGAGGGAGGCTTGGCGCGGCCGCTGTGACCGCTGGTCGCTCCCCTCATTCAGAACGCAGCGGATGGCAGCTACTAGGCTTTATAAATCCGTAAGGATTAACCCAATTCCACTGGTTTTCCTCTAGTCCCTGCCAAGCGCAACAGCCCAGAGCCAAATGCCCACATACTGTACATATTTCACACCGGCAGTGCCAGGGGCTGAGCTTTAGGGAAGCCCCCATGTGCCCTGCAGCTGGAGAATATGATCCTATCATTAGGTCACTGCCAGGTCCTGGGGAACGCACTGTCCCGGGGAGCTAGAACATGGCTCCCCAGAGCGGCAGACGTCTGGACACAACCCCGGGCGTGTGGCTGTAGATCTGACAATGAGTAAGAAGTATGGATGGCGTCCCAGGCATGTCCTCCCCCCTCCCCGGCCTGTTCCTCCAATTGTAGAATGCCTGCCTGGTGCACAATGGCTTCTCACAGTGACAAATGGAGCGGTTATTCCCGTGGCGAGTGCTTTATAGGCCGGATATGTAAAGGGAGCTCCAGTCTGCAGACGCCGGGGACCCACGTACCTTGCCGTCAGACGCTGTGTTGATACGGTAGTGGTACACCCTGCCCTCGTATCGTAGGGATATGGACCTCTGCCCCGGGCTGCTCTCGCTCTCTCGGACCAGGAAGCTGCCATTGATGCCGCTGCTCAGGAGGTATTCAGCCGCGTTGCGGGACACCGGCCCGTGGTACCACGAGTGCTTCTCAGGACTGTTGACCGGGGTGATGTAGTTACTGGGCACCCAGCCCTGGCCATTCTTGGTCCGAGCCTCGCACCACTCTCCGTTGTGATTGTAGCCGAGAACTCGGAGCTTCTCACCTATTATACAGGAATCAAGATGGAGGCCCACGTCACAACAAGGCCGTCTTTCTACGACACATGGGATCTCCGCTGAGTCCTCACCAGGTCACAGTCTACATCCACATAAACCCTCAGTATCAGTATCCGTCGCAGTGTGTGATGTGCGCGGCGCAGTGTGTAATGTGCGCGGCGCAGTGTGTGATGTGCGCGGCGCAGAGTGCGATGTATTTGGCGCAGTGTGCGATGTATTTGGCACAGTGTGTGTGGTGCAGTGTGTGATGTATTTGGCGCAGTGTGTGATGGTATGCGGCACAGTGTGTGATGTGTGCGGAGCAGGGTGTGATGGTATGCGGCGCAGTGTGTGATGGTATGCGGCACAGTGTGTGATGCGCAGTGTGTGATGTGTGCGGAGCAGGGTGTGATGTATTTGGTGCAGTGTGTGAGGCGCAGTGTGTGATGTGTGCAGTGTGATGTATTTGGTGCAGTGTGTGAGGCGCAGTGTGTGATGTATTTGGCGCAGTGTGTGATGTGTGCAGCGCAGTGTGTGAGGCGCAGTGTGTGAGGCGCAGTGTGTGATGTATGCGGCACAGTGTGTGATGTATGCGGCGCAGTGTGTGATGTATGTGGTGCAGTATGCGGCACAGTGTGTGATGTATGCGGCGCAGTGTGTGATGTATGTGGCGCAGTATGTGGCGCAGTGTGTGATGTATGCGGCGCAGTGTGTGATGTGTGCAGTGTGTGATGTATGTGGTGCAGTGTGTGATGTATGCGGTGCAGTGTGTGATGTATTTGGCGCAGTGTGTGAGGCGCAGTGTGTGATGGTATGCGGCACAGTGTGTGATGCGCAGTGTGTGATGTGTGCGGAGCAGTGTGTGATGTATTTGGCGCAGTGTGTGAGGCGCAGTGTGTGATGTGTTCAGTGTGATGTATTTGGCGCAGTGTGTGAGGCGCAGTGTGTGATGGTATGCGGCGCAGTGTGTGATGTATTTGGCGCAGTGTGTGATGTGTGCGGCACAGTGTGTGAGGCGCAGCGTCTGATGTATGAGGTGCAGTATGCGGCGCAGTGTGCGATGTATGAGGCGCAGTGTGTGATGTATGTGACGCAGTATGTGGCGCAGTGTGTGATGTGTGCAGTGTGTGATGTATGTGGTGCAGTATGTGGTGCAGTGTGTGATGTATGTGGTGCAGTATGTGGCGCAGTGTGTGATGTATGTGGTGCAGTATGTGGCGCAGTGTGTGATGTGTGCAGTGTGTGATGTATGTGGTGCAGTATGTGGCGCAGTGTGTGATGTATGCGGCGCAGTGTGTGATGTGTGCAGTGTGTGATGTATGTGGTGCAGTATGTGGTGCAGTGTGTGATGTATGTGGTGCAGTATGTGGCGCAGTGTGTGATGTATGTGGTGCAGTATGTGGCGCAGTGTGTGATGTGTGCAGTGTGTGATGTATGTGGTGCAGTATGTGGCGCAGTGTGTGATGTATGCGGCGCAGTGTGTGATGTGTGCAGTGTGTGATGTATGTGGTGCAGTATGTGGTGCAGTGTGTGATATATGTGGCGCAGTATGCGGCGCAGTGTGTGATGTATTTGGCGCAGTGTGTGATGTATGTGGCGCAGTATGTGATGTATGTGGCGCAGTATGTGATGTATGTGGCGCAGTGTGTGATGTATGCATGTGCTGTCAACTTGATGTCCGGGGCTCTTCATCTCCTCCGCCGCCATGTTTCCCGGGGTCCTTGTGCAGACCTTCCATGCTCTCCTTAATGTAGAAACTCCCAGGAGCCGGCCCCTCCTCCTTTCAGCTCCCGCCGGCGGCCCACACCATCCAATAGCAAAGCTCCTTACTGTATGGAGCTTTGCTATTGGTGATTTCAGGCACAGGCAGCATTGCTGCGCTGCCTGTGCTGCTGAATATGGCGGAAAAGTCTTAGGCGTATTGGTAGAACTTAGACTTTTTCCAGGGAGTAAAATGGCCTGAACAAGCTTGAATGACGCTTGAACAGACGTTATCGCAACCTCAGGCAGGAATAATACAAGTCACTCTGCAGCAAAAAAAGAAGCAGCAGCAGAGGTAGCAACTGAAGAAGAAGCAGCAGCAGAGGTAGCAACTGAAGAAGAAGCAGCAGCAGAGGTAGCAACTGAAGAAGAAGCAGCAGCAGAGGTAGCAACTGAAGAAGAAGCAGCAGCAGAGGTAGCAACTGAAGAAGAAGCAGCAGAGGTAGCAACTGAAGAAGAAGCAGCAGAGGTAGCAACTGAAGAAGAAGCAGCAGAGGTAGCAACTGAAGAAGAAGCAGCAGAGGTAGCAACTGAAGAAGAAGCAGCAGAGGTAGCAACTGAAGAAGCAGCAGCAGAGGTAGCAACTGAAGAAGCAGCAGCAGAGGTAGCAACTGAAGAAGCAGCAGCAGAGGTAGCAACTGAAGAAGCAGCAGCAGAGGTAGCAACTGAAGAAGAAGCAGCAGAGGTAGCAACTGAAGAAGAAGCAGCAGAGGTAGCAACTGAAGAAGAAGCAGCAGAGGTAGCAACTGAAGAAGAAGCAGCAGAGGTAGCAACTGAAGAGGCAGCAGCAGAGGTAGCAACTGAAGAGGCAGCAGCAGAGGTAGCAACTGAAGAGGCAGCAGCAGAAGAAAAAGCAGAGGCTGCAGAAGAAGCTGAAAAAGAAGCAGAGGTAGCAACAGAAGCAAAAGCCCAAGAAGCAGCAGATGTAAAAGCAGATGAAGAAGCAGAGGCAGCAGAAGAAGCAGGAACATCAGAAAGAGAAGAACCAGAGGCAGCAGCGGAAGCAGAGCCAGCAGAAGAAGAACTAAAGGCGGCAGGAGCTGCAGAAGCAGTAATTCCTCCCAGAGGACACTAGTGATATCACAGACACAGAACCAGCAGGAGAGAGACAGTCAGAATTAAGTACAAACCAGAAGAACCGTGAGCGCAGCTCTGGATGTGTTGCATAAGAGGCTAGTAAAATGATGATCAGAGGTGGCATTTGCCTTTAACCCCTTGAAGTTCCCTGACAGAACATAAGAATTGAATGCATGCAGGATGAGGGGAGTAGTCCTCCACTTACCTTTAGTGATGCTCAGGGTATTATCTCCACTGGCCACAAAATCATAGAGAGCAACAAACAGGTTGGGGTCATTCTCACTGGGTCCGGACAGGAGGTTCTCCTTGGAGTTCCAGCGAGCGGCTTCACTCAGACCTTGAGGTTCAAAATCAGAAACGATGGGTCGCTGTAAGGCTTCTGGAGGAAGAGAAAGAGACATTAAGAAGGGGCCACAAACCACATCCACTGAGAAGAACACACGTTGCGCACAGACGAGGATATAAAGCACCACCAATGCAGGGTCTGATGGGGGTAACAACTACTTTACTACTGTCTCCTCATACAATGGAGGTCCCAGGCTCTGCAGCAGGTGAAGGACCAAACAGATCCTCATCAATGAGGAGGTTGGGAAGTGTCACAGCAGCACAGAGTATATCAGGAGACTCCTTTCCTGATATACTCGGTGCTGCTGGAAGGCTCACCTTCTACTGTGCAGCGCTCAGTCTGTCACCTTTTACCATATCAGTACAGTATTCTGTTTAAATACTCCAAGAACCAAGTGCCCACAGTATGACCCTGACCCAGGAGCCAAGTGCCCACAGTATGACCCTGACCCAGGAGCCAAGAGCCCACAGTATGACCCTGACCCAGGAGCCAAGAGCCCACAGTATGACCCTGACCCAGGAGCCAAGAGCCCACAGTATGACCCTGACCCAGGAGCCAAGAGCCCACAGTATGACCCTGACCCAGGAGCCAGAGCCCACAGTATGACCCTGACCCAGGAGCCAAGAGCCCACAGTATGACCCTGACCCAGGAGCCAAGAGCCCACAGTATGACCCTGACCCAGGGCCAAGAGCCCACAGTATGACCCTGACCCAGGAGCCAAGAGCCCACAGTATGACCCTGACCCAGGAGCCAAGAGCCCACAGTATGACCCTGACCCAGGAGCCAAGAGCCCACAGTATGACCCTGACCCAGGAGCCAAGAGCCCACAGTATGACCCTGACCCAGGAGCCCACAGTATGACCCTGACCCAGGAGCCCACAGTATGACCCTGACCCAGGAGCCCACAGTATAACCCTGACCCAGGAGCCCACTGTATGACCCTGACCCAGGAGCCCACAGTATGACCCTGACCCAGGAGCCCACAGTATGACCCTGACCCAGGAGCCCACAGTATGACCCTGACCCAGGAGCCCACAGTATAACCCTGACCCAGGAGCTCACAGTATGACCCTGACCCAGGAGCCCACAGTATGACCCCTGACCCAGGAGCCCACAGTATGACCCCTGACCCAGGAGCCCACAGTATGACCCTGACCCAGGAGCCCACAGTATGACCCTGACCCAGGAGCCCACAGTATGACCCTGACCCAGGAGCCCACAGTATGACCCTGACCCAGGAGCCCACAGTATGACCCTGACCCAGGAGCCCACAGTATGACCCTGACCCAGGAGCCCACAGTATGACCCTGACCCAGGAGCCCACAGTATGACCCTGACCCAGGAGCCCACAGTATGACCCTGACCCAGGAGCCCACAGTATGACCCTGACCCAGGAGCCCACAGTATGACCCTGACCCAGGAGCCCACAGTATGACCCTGACCCAGGAGCCCACAGTATGACCCTGACCCAGGAGCCCACAGTATGACCCTGACCCAGGAGCGAAGCACCCACAGTCTTCTCAACAGGGATTCTGGTGTCCTGGCAGTGTGGGGGGCGCCCAGTCGGACACTCTGCAGCTCACACATCTGTGTACCACGCCATGCCAGCTTTCTACTATACCAGAGAAGATGTGGAGGGGGAGGGGGCGGCTGGGATCACACGGCAGGATGTTGCTTGGGGGAGATCACATACTCAGGGCTGATTCAACAGGAAGAAAGGAAATCCACTTCTGCCGTCCACACATAAACCGCCAAGTATCTGTCACGATGCCAGGCAGCGAGGTGAGGGGTAGAGCAGTCTCTCTGGTGCCCGGGGGAAGGGCAGGCAGGGTATGAATGGCACCTTCTGCAGATTGTGTGGCAGGGGATGAGCGGGTCACGTCCTGCACTGCGGTGGACAGCTGCTCAAGGAGCCACAACTGGCGCTGTGCCAAAGCCTCTGACCAGCTGTTCTACTGCGACCAGGAAAGCTGGCTGACAACCAACATGGCCACCATCACAACATGCACTGGGTTGTCAGTTGTCACCCAGCTCTGGTCTAAACAATCCTCACTCCAGGCTGATACATTGTAACAAACCATCACTGTGCTGCTGTGTTCAGCTCACAATGTATGCTTCCGGTCACTGTGGCTGCTGTGAAACTACAACTCTCAGCATGCCTGCAGTTTTTCTACAGCTGTACAGCCACATACTGGTCCGGACTGATACACTGTAACGAGGCAATCCACCGGACAAAGCAGTAAATCGGGAGAGGATTCTGTAAGAATGGGCAAGAATGTGTTGCATTCACTGACAGCAAGCAGAGATGCTGAATAACTGAAACACAAAGGATATTTAAAAAGTCTCAGAACTTTACAAGCCCTTTAATAGAGCACCGCATCCCCCTCCGCCTGCAGCGGGCACCCTGTGAACTACACTGATCATGATGCACTGCGCCCGGACACGGATGCCGCATCCACTGAAGGCGACACGAGCGCTGCGGGCGGGAACTGCGCTCTGCAATCGCCAAGTAACGTCACGACGGCATTCTCCTCCAGAAGCGGGAAAACGCAGGGGCAAAGTGATTCTTCTCTTAAGGGGAACCCAGCAGGGGTCGTGACCCAGCTTTCCCAGACCCCTGGAAGACATTTACAGAGGCAGCTGCAGCATGCAGGGCTCTAGGAAAGCTGGGTGACTACTTTCCTCAGGTGCTGTGATGGTAAAAATATTCTCTGCAAGCAGGTTTTAAAAAAAAAACACATCAGCAGCTGGGAAAGCTGGATGGCACCCGATAATGCCACCATCAGTCCAGCATGTCACCCAGCTTTCCCATGGTTCTGTCTAGCTGCACCCTATTGCCAATCAGGACTGTGGGAAAGCTGGGTGACAACCTCTGAATAGGTGAGCAGCAACATTACAGCCATTTCTTGGTGATTTCCAATTCTGGGAAAGCTGGGTGACAACCAATATATCCCGCAGAGGTTGTCAGACAACTTTCTCAGTCCTGACCACTAAGTCTGTCCCTAGGAACAGGCGGGGGGACAAATCAGAACATGTCAGGATGCCAGAAAAGCTGGGTGCCCACCGTTATTAGGTGTGAGGGCGGCCATATTGGGCGTCTCCCAGCTTTCCCAGAATCAGATAAACATGTTACGGACTGTTTAAGTGCTCTTAAAGGGGCAGCAGCGTATCTGACAGCGACACAATAGCTGCGCGCGCCCTTGTTTACGAGATGCTGGCGATTTCCTTGCTGTTATCTTGTCACCTTACGTGTTTACATTGTGCCGCTATCTTGTGAAATAACCGGGCTCGGAGGAGTCTCGGCGCCCGATTCACCGAAGAGTTAAGCGCGATGGAAAGTTCTGGAGAGCCGAGCGCTTTTGGACCTGCGTTCTCGGGAGATGGCGTCAAACGAGACTTTACCATGTAAGGTGAGGTCAGCGGAGGACGGCACGCTAGGAAGTCACAGGAGTGAGCGCGGAGGCAGAGGACGCCCAGCGCAGGGATCAGCTGACAACCGATTTGTGAGCCCCTAACTAGTCTGCAACACTGCAACTCTGGGGTCTGGGCATGATGGGAGTTGTAGTGTCGCCACTGCCCTGGAGGGTGACATATAGTAGTGATCATATGGGGGGTCACTTCGGATAACAGCTCCTGTAGATATTCACCTTCGCAGAAAACCCATGCGAGGTTAGAGTTCCTTTAAATCACTGGAAATAAGGCCATAAAAACCGCATTCTAACGTTCTCCGTTATCAGGGAAACCTTCCTGCCCCTATGACAACTACTACTTGCACTTCAGCCATCCACACGGAGCTGATCTCAGCCGCTACTCTTATTACGCGCCAGAGCTATTATAAGTTTTAAACTTTCAGAGATACCGGCCCTTTAAAAATATAAGTAATCCCATCATGTCTCACTGTTTTGCCTGCGGATGAAGGGGGGGGGGGGGAGCAGCCGCCTTCTAATCTGCGCTGAGGCCTAGGAAAAGGGGAGCACAACTATGAAGCCTTTTGGGCCTCCCCACACCCACCCTTATCTCACCTTCCAGATAGCAGCTGGAGGATGATGAGAGTCCCTTCTTGGATTTGCACCCCACCAGCTTCAGGCAGATCTCCAGCATTTTGAGGTGCTGGACGCAGGACTTGCTGGCTCTTTTTTTTCCTCCGGGGGCCTTCGATGAGGATTTTCCGTCCCTCCAACATGCGAAAAAGTGCGTGGTGGGACAGGGACAGGTCGGGCAGGAGTCTCCCTGGCGCAGGACGCCTTCGTCCCGCGCTCCGAACGTAGAACAACTCGAAAACTCAGAGAAATCTCTGAACTTCATGGATCCAACGTCCAGAAAAGGAGCGGCTCCGAATCCCTGGAAAAAAGGGGGGAGGGGGGGGGAACAGGGGGAGGAGGGCTCCAGCGGGGGCACTAAGGGTCCATCACCCCCATTCCCAGTGGGATCTGCTATACCGGGGGGTAGGAAGTTGCGCACTTTTGGGGAGAAGTTCCTGGGAGCGCTGGAGTTGCTTCCTTCAGTCCATTAGGCAGGCAGCGCTGCTTACGTTAGACTGCCAACAAAGGGCCCCCTTCATCCTGGGGCTGCCTCCAGTGATGACAGAGGGCAGGGAACGCCCCCTCCTGCACTCAGCGCTGTTAACCCTCTACAGAGCTCTGCTGCCTGCCCCTCACTGTGCACACTGTAACGACACGACAGGGCCAGCATTAGCAGGGTATCCGTCCTGGAAGTCGCTCTGTGGGTCGCAGCGATTATCGGATTCTTTGTATGGTGGGGGTCTTTGTCGTCAGTCTTAAGGGGCCAGTGACCAGTTTTATGTAAATAAGGCGGGGGGGGGGGGGAAGCATCAATTTTGGCGCATGTCAGTTTTACACAAAAATGTGCAACTTTTTTTTGATTCTGTGCTGCGCTCACCACTTTTTTTTTTTTTTTGCTAGCAGGAGGAGAGACACGTTTTACTATAATTTACATGGCAAAAATTGTAGCGCAAATCTACGCCAGCTCGAATGAAACGCCAATCACAATCTTTAAGAACTCTGCCGGCTGCAGGTGAATGGGAAAACTCTGGTTTTGATACAGAGGCTGAAACCATAAGTTGCAGTACAGCTCACAAGGCTGCATTTTGTCACAATGTATCAAAGCTGTGACCTCTAACCTCTGCCAGGGAAAGTTGAGGGTTGTAGTTTCTCGTCACGTAGGTCACCTAGGAGTTAAACACCACAGCAGTAGTAGTACTTAGAGTTCTCTATATAGCTGCAAAAAGATTCCGCTGCTCTGGGCCGAGATGGTCATCACTCACATAAGTCCCTGGCCCCAGGAGCTCACAATCTAATGTTCCCACTCACCCACCCTGGACTCCAGGCTGACCACATTTACCTACATTGATCCATTGTAACAAACCCTCAACTGCGAGATCAACAATAATTACGGATGTAAGAGCCATATAAAGCCTAGAGAGGTTTTAGTTGAAATCTATACAGATAGTACTGCCTCCCTGTCTCTCCCTGTAAATGATGTAGGTACAGATAGTACTGCCTCCCTGTCTCTCCCTGTAAATGATGTAGGTACAGATAGTACTGCCTCCCTGTCTCTCCCTGTAAATGGTGGAGGTACAGATAGTACTGCCTCCCTGTCTCTCCCTGTAAATGATGTAGGTACAGATAGTACTGCCTCCCTGTCTCTCCCTGTATATGATGTAGGTACAGATAGTACTGCCTCCCTGTCTCTCCCTGTAAATGATGTAGGTACAGATAGTACTGTCTCCCTGTCTCTCCCTGTATATGATGTAGGTACAGATAGTACTGCCTCCCTGTATCCTCCTGTAAATGATGTAGGTACAGATAGTACTGCCTCCCTGTCTCTCCCTGTAAATGATGTAGGTACAGATAGTACTGTCTCCCTGTCTCTCCCTGTATATGATGTAGGTACAGATAGTACTGCCTCCCTGTATCCTCCTGTAAATGATGTAGGTACAGATAGTACTGCCTCCCTGTAAATGATGTAGGTACAGATAGTACTGCCTCCCTGTCTCTCCCTGTAAATGATGTAGGTACAGATAGTACTGCCTCCCTGTCTCTCCCTGTAAGTGATGTAGGTACAGATAGTACTGCCTCCCTGTCTCTCCCTGTAAATAATGTAGGTACAGATAGTACTGCCTCCCTGTCTCTCCCTGTAAGTGATGTAGGTACAGATAGTACTGCCTCCCTGTAAATGCTGGAGGTACAGATAATACTGCCTCCCTGTCTCTCCCTGTAAATGATGTAGGTACAGATAGTACTGCCTCCCTGTATCCTCCTGTAAATGATGTAGGTACAGATAGTACTGCCTCCCTGTCTCTCCCTGTATATGATGTAGGTACAGATAGTACTGCCTCCCTGTAAATGATGTAGGTACAGATAGTACTGCCTCCCTGTCTCTTCCTCTAAATGATGTAGGTACAGATAGTACTGCCTCCCTGTATCCTCCTGTAAATGATGTAGGTACAGATAGTACTGCCTCCCTGTCACTCCCTGTAAATGATGTAGGTACAGATAGTACTGCCTCCCTGTCTCTTCCTGTAAATGATGTAGGTACAGATAGTACTGCCTCCCTGTCTCTCCCTGTAAATGATGTAGGTACAGATAGTACTGCCTCCCTGTCTCTCCCTGTAAATGATGTAGGTACAGATAGTACTGCCTCCCTGTCTCCTCCTGTAAATGATGTAGGTACAGATAGTACTGCCTCCCTGTCTCCTCCTGTAAATGATGTAGGTACAGATAGTACTGCCTCCCTGTCTCCTCCTGTAAATGATGTAGGTACAGATAGTACTGCCTCCCTGTCTCTCACTGTAAATGATGTAGGTACAGTTAGAACTGCCTCCCTGTCTTTTCCTGTAAATGATGTAGGTACAGATAGTACTGCCTCCCTGTAAATAATGTAGGTACAGATAATACTGCCTCCCTGTCTCTTCCTGTAAATGATGTAGGTACAGATAGTACTGCCTCCCTGTCTCTCCCTATAAATTATGTAGGTACAGATAGTACTGCCTCCCTGTAAATGCTGGAGGTACAGATAGTACTGCCTCCCTGTCTTTCCCTGTAAATGATGTAGGTACAGATAGTACTATCTCCCTGTCTCCTCCTGTAAATGATGTAGCTACAGATAGTACTGCCTCCCTGTCTATTTATATAAATGATGTACGTACAGATAGTACTGCCTTCCTGTCTTTCCCTGAAAATGATGTAGGTACAGATAGTACTGCCTCCCTGTCTCTCCCTGTAAATAATATAGGTACAGATAGTACTGCCTCACTGTCTCTCCCTGTAAATGATGGAGGTACAGATAATACTGCTTCCCTGTCTCTCCCTGTAAATGATGTAGCTACAGATAGTACTGCCTCCGTCTCTCCATGTAAATGATGTAGCTACAGATAGTACTGCCTCCCTGTATCCTCCTGTAAATGATGTAGGTACAGATAGTACTGCCTCCGTCTCTCCCTGTAAATGATGTAGGTACAGATAGTACTGCCTCCCTGTATCCTCCTGTAAATGATGTAGGTACAGATAGTACTGCCTCCCTGTCTCTCCCTGTAAATGATGTAGGTACAGATAGTACTGCCTCCCTGTCTCTCCCTGTAAATGATGTAGGTACAGATAGTACTGCCTCCCTGTATCCTCCAGTAAATGATGTAGGTACAGATAGTACTGTCTCCCCGTCTCTCCCTGTAAATGATGTAGGTACAGATAGTACTGTCTCCCTGTCTCTCCCTGTAAATGATGTAGGTACAGATAGTACTGCCTCCCTGTAAATGATGTAGGTACAGATAGTACTGCCTCCCTGTCTCTTCCTGTAAATGATGGAGGTACAGATAGTACTGCCTCCCTGTCTCTCCCTGTAAATGATGTAGGTACAGATAGTACTGCCTCCCTGTCTCTCCCTGTAAATGATATAGGCACAGATAGTACTGCCTCCCTGTAAATGATGTAGGCACAGATAGTACTGCCTCCCTGTCTCTCCCTGTAAATGATGTAGGCACAGATAGTACTGCCTCCCTGTCTCTCCCTGTAAATGATGTAGGTACAGATAGTACTGTCTCCCTGTCTCTCCCTGTAAATGATGTAGGTACAGATAGTACTGTCTCCCCGTCTCTCCCTGTAAATGATGTAGGCACAGATAGTACTGCCTCCCTGTCTCTCCCTGTAAATGATGTAGGTACAGATAGTACTGCCTCCCTGTCTCTCCCTGTAAATGATGTAGGCACAGATAGTACTGCCTCCCTGTCTCTCCCTGTAAATGATGTAGGTACAGATAGTACTGCCTCCCTGTATCTCCCTGTAAATGATGTAGGCACAGATAGTACTGCCTCCCTGTCTCTCCCTGTAAATGATGTAGGTACAGATAGTACTGCCTCCCTGTCTCTCCCTGTAAATGATGTAGGCACAGATAGTACTGCCTCCCTGTAAATGATGTAGGTACAGATAGTACTGCCTCCCCATCTCTCTCTGTAAATGATGTAGGTATAGATAGTACTGCCTCCCTGTATCTCCCTGTAAATGATGTAGGTACAGACAGTACTGCCTCCCTGTCTCTCCCTGTAAATGATGTAGGTACAGATAGTAGTGTCTCCCTGTCTCTCCCTGTAAATGATGTAGGTACAGATAGCACTGTCACAGTTAGTCAGGGTACGGTACATGTCACATGGCAGCGCACACAGTCACATGCATACCCAGCCCTTCTCCATTACGGTACCATCCAGTCTCACTCTGGGGACATTGCAGGTGACAACCATTGAACATGTACACAGCCCATGGCCTTCCTCCGCACCATACTTTACTACAGACTCCTAGTGGATCCAGAGACTCCCCACCAGCGGCCGGCGGTGACAGATGGGGGGCGACCAGGTGAACCCGACCGCCGCGTCCCTGTTTAACGCCCTTATTTTCCATAAACAACTAGAGAATCGATCCCCCCCCCCCCCAGCCGCTACGAGAGCTG
This sequence comes from Bufotes viridis, assembly GCA_033119425.1. Lineage (NCBI taxonomy): Eukaryota > Metazoa > Chordata > Amphibia > Anura > Bufonidae > Bufotes > Bufotes viridis. Next base: position 152,600,317 of record CM065597.1, read on the forward strand.
ATGTTTTTATGGTAACAGCAATTTACTTTAAACTTTTAACCTCGTTTTCACTCGCGCCGGTCGATGGCAAAACTGCAGAATCCATGATTACGCTGTAAAAAACGGGAGATAGGAGATGAAAATGAAAGAGCGTCCCCGGATAAACCAAGGACATTCTTCGAAACTGGGTGTGGTCAAAACGTGCGCCATATTATTCACATGTGCCAATTCAATATTAAGGAGGCAGAAGGAAAATAAATTTGGGGCCACGAGATGCAGTTATTGTGCCATGTGAAGCTTGCCACGTTCTGCGCAATTTCTGCGATACCACTGAATAACCCGTTTAGGCGGGCGTATTCACGTGGCCAACCTGCGGCTCTCCATCTGTTGTGAAACTACAACTCCCACCATGCCCTGCTGTAGGATGACAGCTGTATGCAGTGGGGGCATGCTGGGAGTTGCGGTTTTTCTACAGCTCAGATTGGCCGCCCCTGGACTCTACGATATAAAAGGAAATCAATCTTGCCAATCTCTGTCCGTTTTGTGCCTGTAACTCCTAGGCAAAGCTATGTGTCTCCATGGTTACTGCTAATGTAGGAACCTGGGGGTAGAACACCACACGGCTACACGATCTGACTACACACTGGTAGTCTGTCACTATGGAGACGCTCCGTTAAGCGGCCGTATACGTGATTTTTAATTCAGACAATGTCCAGCGTTGCTTCATATTTTACTTTAACAAAAAACGGTTGCAAAAGTCTACACACCCTCCTATAGAGCCCCAGTAAGTTCTAAAATGAAGCGGCCGACAGTAATCCGATATTGGGCCGGTGACTGACAGACGCTTAGAAAAGGTTATCGCGGCCTCCGAGTAATTTAACGTGCTGCAAAAATTCTGATTGAGACGCGCCCGTCGCCTAATCGCGGAGAGAGAGGCCATTATTAGCGTGAAATTTCTCAACTTGAAAGGTCACCAAGGCTCCAGCGTCCCATTCATCCTCCGTTACTGTGTGTCGGCGCAGTCCTGATCGAATCTCCCCTCCCCCACACACCTGATCGGGAGCCACGTCCACCTGGTTCCAATACAGCGCACACAAAGCGGTGGCGGCGGCCAAGACCTGACATATGGAGGTTCAGCGTGAATTGTGTGTGATAGATGAGGCTTCCGGAGACGACGTGGGGAGAGGAAGAAGTCGGCTCAGGACATGGCGGGGGATTGGGGTATGGGTTCTGTTTATGGGAGCGGGAGCCCCCAGAAATACTGCACTATCTGCAAGGCTGAGCTTATTAACTCAGGAATAAAATTCCAAGGCTACAGTAAAGACTGGAACTTGTAAGGTGGCACATATAAGCTAGAGGATGGCTTACGCCTCAGTGACAGCGCCCCCTGGCTGCCTCGCGCCTCAACCAACTAGACAAGCCCCCCAAATCCACAGCAAGCAGTTACAGAAATAGGAGCCAATGCGAGGGGCGGGGGCCGTGTACGTTACCGCGGCCGGAACGCACCGCAGATACCGGAGCTGCTGCCAATTATTACAACTCCGCAAGAATTTTCATCTGAATTCCGAGCATAACGTCACTTGGAGCGGAGCCAGGAGCGAGACCTCCCCATCAGGGGTTAACGCCGACGTGTAGAGATCAGCATCATTTAAAAGTTGTGAAATCCTCCAATGAGTAAGATCTCCGCTTGATGTCAGTGAATATAACGATTCATGTCTGCACCCAGTGGCTGAACACCCGTCCTTGTCTAATACTGCTCACATCTGAGGGTTTGTTACAGTTGTATCCAAAAAGCATCGGTGGAACATCTCTCTGCTGGATCCTACTTTGTTACAATGTGTCAGTCTGGAGTCCACTGGATACAATTGTAACAGCTGTGAGTACTGAAGGGGGACTGACAGACTGGCTAGGGTATGCCGCCACTTTATGACAGGTAAGGGTCTGACCTCTGGGACCCCCACCGATCATGACAGCACCAGTTCAGTTTTTCTCATCTCCCATTCACTGACAGCAAGCAAATTTTGCAAAGCATTAGGAATTGGACCACCAAGTCTCGTGAAGAAGACCCCGTCCACTCTCTATTAGAAATATGGATGTCATGGGGAGGGGTCTCTGCCACTTAGGACACCCACCCTGAAGAAGTCAGAACAGGAGTCAGACCCAAGCTAACCACGTCAGGTCGGGGGTCAGCAACCTCCAGCACTCCAAACATTGGTAAACTACAACTCCCAGCATGTTGCAACAGCCAAGCACGTGTGCATGCTGGGAGTGCCGGAGGTTGCCCACTGCCGGCGCCTTACCATACCTGCTCATCTATATGGGGGGGGGGGGGGCGATTGTGTCTTGGCCTCCCTGTCACACCTGCACAAAACACGGAATCGCCTGCGTCACGTCGGGTTTTCGCAAATCACCCAGAGATTCTGGAGGCATCCACGCATTTCGGAGAAAGCTGCCCTTTAAAAGTCACCGCTCCTCCGCACTGCAGAGATAAAAACCCAATTTATTAAGTTTATAAATTTTGCGTGGCGCCTCTGCCGCTCCCCTGTGGCTGCGAACGTGGCACCGAATTCAACCTCCGCTGCAGGCGGGCGCCCCGCTCGGGTGCCTGCGCGGTTCAGGCGAGGGGAACCTTGCGGCCCGGCTTGGGATGAGGCAGCGTTCTGGTATTTGGGATGCAGGACGATGAGGTCACCCCTCTCCGAAGGGTTGGGGGGGGGAGGGGGATGCGGATGGTCTTCTGGAATGTCTAACTCATTCCATGACCACTCAGGGGCCAGGCAGATGTAGCCTGCAGTCCGACACCGTTAACCCCTCGCGCCCTGGCCTGTGTCGCATATTGCCTCCCGTTCTCTTCACATGGCGCCGCCGGTTTAGCGGTACAGGTTTCCGTAAGTGGTGGCGTCGTTTACCAGACAGCCGGATCATGACAAAGAAACGGTCCTCGAGACGCTCAAGTGCCCCCCCACCCACCTTCCTTGTGCGTTGTAATGCAATAATTGGGTGTCGCCGTGTGCACCCCATTATATATCTGGTAGTTAAAGGATTACAGGTGACATACAAGGAGAGGACGGAATGGCGTCTGCAGGACACCCGCAGGAATCCAGAGCGCTCCCAGCTGTGCGGAATTACCGGTAAATCAGTGAATAGCGCGGCCAGGAACAAGGTAATTCGCACTTTCCGTGCCCACGTGTAATGACTGGCACTGAAAGGAGGACAAGGAAGGGGGGTGGGGGGATGAATCGCCGGCTGAATGGCGAGATTATCCGATGTGCACCTAATGACAATACCAGGATCAGATCCCGACAACCACACAAAGCGGCGAAGACAAAGACGAAAGATTTCCCGGATGAGCGACAGTTCCAGTAGATAACGATCCGCGGCCGTGTCTCTGGGCAAATCTCACTGCGGATTTATAAAGATAATGGTGTCACTCCACCGAATCCCTGCAGAACCAGGCAAGTCTGCCCGTCCGGGGTCTGGGAAAGCTGGGTGACACCCATCAGAGCCCCCCACGCTGCGTCACTCAGCTTTCCCCATATCCCGAATATCAAATCTGTGCAGCGAGGCTCCTGTCCGCTCCGATAGTCCACCATAACTAGGCAGACTGTCCATTCAGGACCCCAGGACAGTGGTGTGCCGGGCAGATGCAGGTCCATGTACCCAGAGGAATGCAGATCAGTCGTACATGTTTCTGGGAAAGCTGGGTAAAGACACACGGCTGCTATTAGAGCACCCATGATATGGTGATGCACCCGGCTCCTGGGAAAGTGGGCACATCTGCCATTCAGGAGCCTAGGAAAGCTGGGTGCCATCACACACGGCTGCCATTAGAGCACCCATAGACACCGTGATGCACCCGGCTCCTGTACCCCTGCATAACTAGGCAAATCTGCCATTCAGGATCCTAGGAAAGCTGAGTGCCATCACACACGGCTGCCATTAGAGCACCCATAGACGCCGTGATGCACCCGGCTCCTGCACCTGGGAAAGTGCGCACATCTGCAATTCAGGAGCCTAGGAAAGCTGGGTGACATCACACACGGCTGCCATTAGAGCACCCATAGACACCGTGATGCACCCGGCTCCTGTACCTGGGAAAGTGGGCACATCTGCCATTCAGGAGCCTAGGAAAGCTGGGTGCCATCACACACGGCTGCCATTAGAGAACCCATAGACACCGTGATGCACCCGGCTCCTGCACCTGGGAAAGTGCGCACATCTGCAATTCAGGAGCCTAGGAAAGCTGGGTGCCATCACACACGGCTGCCATTAGAGCACCCATAGACACCGTGATGCACCTGGCTCCTGTACCTGGGAAAGTGGGCACATCTGCCATTCAGGAGCCTAGGAAAGCTGGGTGCCATCACACACGGCTGCCATTAGAGCACCCATAGACACCGTGATGCACCCGGCTCCTGTACCTGGGAAAGTGCGCACATCTGCAATTCAGGAGCCTAGGAAAGCTGGGTGACATCACACACGGCTGCCATTAGAGCACCCATAGACACCGTGATGCACCTGGCTCCTGTACCTGGGAAAGTGGGCACATCTGCCATTCAGGAGCCTAGGAAAGCTGGGTGCCATCACACACGGCTGCCATTAGAGCACCCATAGACACCGTGATGCACCCGGCTCCTGTACCTGGAAAAGTGCGCACATCTGCAATTCAGGAGCCTAGGAAAGCTGGGTGACATCACACACGGCTGCCATTAGAGCACCCATAGACACCGTGATGCACCCGGCTCCTGTACCTGGGAAAGTGGGCACATCTGCCATTCAGGAGCCTAGGAAAGCTGGGTGACATCACACACGGCTGCCATTGGAGCACCCATAGACACCGTGATGCACCCCACTCCGGTACCTGGGAAAGTGGGCACATCTGCCATTCAGGAGCCTAGGAAAGCTGGGTGACATCACACACGGCTGCCATTGGAGCACCCATAGACACCGTGATGCACCCCGCTCCTGCACATGGAAAAGCGGGCAGTCTAGGAAAGTTGGGTGACAACCTATACGGCTGCCATTCAGGTGTAAAGGAAAGCTGGACGCCAACTCATGCTTCTTGCCACCCAGCTTTTCCTGGCGCATGTAATGATGGATGCAGCGTCACCAGCCCCATCCGCAGCGGTAATGGAGGCGAACGCGAGCGCGGCGTCTCCGTGTACTCACTAAGGAATGGGCCAAGGAGCCTAGTAATTGAGAGAGAAGGACGCGGCGCGGAGCTCGGCACAGCGAGCGGGTTTATCTGCGTCACGCGCCATTAATAACCAGGCTGTCGCACTACACAGGGTAATCGCCCGTGCCGGCCGCAGCCTCCGCCGGATCGGGGTTTTATGGCTATTTGTTTCACGTCTCCGGATAAGAAATCTGCACTGAGTGGGGCGCCAAGTGCAAAGGCTTCTGGGAAGCGGATTACTGGAGAGAGGATGATTGACTCTTGAGAACGTGGCGGTGCGGGGGTCAATGTATCGGCCCCGCGGCCGGCAATGCTCCACACATATCCGAGGTCTTCTACTCCAGCCGCAGCCAGAGCCTCCGGGAGCCTCACATTCATCCAGGTCTATCCTCTGCTGCGTTGCGGGAGATGCGGAGCTCCGTGGTGAGCGGCTGCATCAACGCTTCTTTATGACCCGGTCGGCGACTAATTGAGACGCGGCTACAGGAAAACATGGCGACGTCTCCGCTAATTCCCGCCGCGCCTCCTGATCTTAATGTGCGCAGCGTCCTCTGTATATCAGCGAGCGGCCAAAAGACTCATCCTACACCGCAAGGTCTGCCTCTACACTGGGGCCAGAATGATGGGAGTGATACTATGTGGGAGATAGAGAGAAGAGATTGTGAGCTACTGGGGACAAGGATGATGGGAGTGATACTATGTGGGAGATAGAGAGGAGATTGTGAGCTCCTGGAGACAAGGATGATGGGAGTGATACTATGTGGGAGATAGAGAGAAGAGATTGTGAGCTACTGGGGACAAGGATGATGGGAGTGATACTATGTGGGAGATAGAGAGGAGATTGTGAGCTCCTGGAGACAAGGATGATGGGAGTGATACTATGTGGGAGATAGAGAGAAGAGATTGTGAGCTACTGGGGACAAGGATGATGGGAGTGATACTATGTGGGAGATAGAGAGAAGAGATTGTGAGCTACTGGGGACAAGGATGATGGGAGTGATATAACGTGTTAATAAGGAGATGAGATTATGAGCTCATGGCGACAAGGATGATGGGAGTGATACTATGTGGGAGATAGAGAGAAGAGATTGTGAGCTACTGGCGAAAAGGATGATGGGAGTGATACACTATGTATTAGGACCGATTAGATTGTGAGCTCCTGGCGACAAGGATGATGGGAGTGATATAATGTGTGAGATAAGGAGAGGAGATTATGAGCTACTGGGGACAAGGATGATGGGAGTGATACAATGTGGGAGATAGAGAGAAGAGATTGTGAGCTCCTGGGGACAAGAATGATGGGAGTGATACATTGTGTGAGATAAGGAGATGAGATTATGAGCTACTGGGGAAAAGGATGATGGGAGTGATACTATGTTGGAGATATAGAGAAGAGATTGTGAGCTACTAGGGACAAGGATGATGGGAGTGATACACTATGTGTGAGACAAAATAGATTGTGAGCTCCTGGTGACAAGGATGATGGGAGTGATACAACGTGTGAATAAGGAGAGGAGATTATGAGCTCCTGGTGACAAGGATGATGGGAGTGATACAACGTGTGAATAAGGAGAGGAGATTATGAGCTCCTGGTGACAAGGATGATGGGAGTGATAAAATGTTTGAGATTAGATTGTGAGCTCTTGAGGACAGGGATGATGGGAGTGATACACTGAGTGCGAGAGGAAGATTAGATTGTAATCTCTGGATATAGGTTGTGAGTGATACAATGTACCAGAGGATCAGATTGTGAGCTCCTTGGTGCGGGCTGATGGGAGTGATCTTCCCCCTGCAGACACCAGACTCCAGGACTCCTGTCTGACGGAGCGGCGCTCTGGACCAGTCTAGTGTACACAGCTCCTGTGCCTATCAATGCGGACAACAACCTTCCGCACGGCCTCCCATCTGTCCTCTGCTCCGATACAGTCCGGTGCTGCGGTATTTAGTGGGCGACTAAATTCAGTAACGTTCCTTTAATCTGGCATTAAAGAGGCGGGGTAGATGCCAGATGACGAAATATTCTGGACTATCAGCCTGTGATGTATAAAGCGTCAAAGACTTGGGCGGAGTAAAAAAAAACGCCGCCCTTCAGAAGGCCTTAAAGGGATTAGACAACAGGCCGCTGGATTAAAGGGACCCTCGTTACGCACTTCATAGATGCAGGAACCCTCCAGGTAAAATTGGTCCAGTGTGTAGCTCCCCTACAAGGGGAAGGAGGATGACGAGCGGATCCTCCGCGCCCCGACCCTGCGCTAGTCATAACACAGTGGGTAAGTTTTGACGGAGTGTCCCTTTAAGGAGAGAGGCCGCCCTCTTAATATTGCCTCTTCTCTATTCACTTTAATTTAGTGTTTCTCGCACAAGAAAACATAAATACGCGGCCTTTCCGTTAATGGACGCCTGAACGCTCACCGGGGGGCTCTAAAATTAGCCGCATAAACTGTAAGTGGTGGCGGAGCCCGGCCGATCCCGGGAACACGCGGATAATAAATGAAATGGTTGCTGCTCATTCTTATTTAATCCCGGACACGATGCAGCCGGCGGAGCTCCTAATCGGCCCTTCCATTCTTCAGCTTCATTTACGAGGAGAGCTCGCAGCCGTCACCGATGCAAATCATAAACATGCAGCCGGCGGTAATGAGGGGGACGCCATATTTATTGTGGCCTGGAAGCAGCGCGGCGACAGCAGGACGAGCGCATAATTGTATCCGCAAAATGAAGGTTAACAGAGGTCAAATGACAGTAATAACCCCTCCGTCCTCACAACGAACGCAGCCACCGGGGCGAGCCGTGCGCTTTATTTAGGGGGATCATTACTCCCTGCGTCCAACTAACTTCCTATTAACTAAGTAATGTATGTGCACAGTGACTGCACCAGCAGAATAGTGAGTGCAGCTCTGGAGTATAATACAGGATGTAACTCAGGATCAGTACAGGATAAGTAATGTATGTACACAGTGACTGCACCAGCAGAATAGTGAGTGCAGCTCCGGAGTGTAATACAGGATGTAACTCGGGATCAGTACAGGATAAGTAATGTAATGTATGTACACAGTGACTGCACCAGCAGAATAGTGAGTGCAGCTCCGGAGTGTAATACAGGATGTAACTCGGGATCAGTACAGGATAAGTAATGTATGTACACAGTGACTGCACCAGCAGAATAGTGAGTGCAGCTCTGGGGTATAATACAGGATATAACTCAGGATCAGTACAGGATAAGTAATGTATGTACACAGTGACTGCACCAGGAGAATAGTGAGTGCAGCTCTGGAGTATAATACAGGATGTAACTCAGGATCAGTACAGGAGAAGTAATGTATGTACACAGTGACTGCAGCAGCAGAATAGTGAGTGCAGCTCTGGAGTATAATACAAGATGTAACTCAGGATCAGTACAGGATAAGTAATGTATGCACACAGTGACTCCAGCAGCAGAATAGTGAGTGCAGCTCTGGGGTATAATACAGGATGTAACTCAGGATCAGTACAGGATAAGTAATGTAATGTATGTACACAGTGACTGCACCAGCAGAATAGTGAGCGCAGCTCTGGGGTATAATACAGGATGTAACTCAGGATCAGTACAGGATAAGTAATGTATGTACACAGTGACTGCACCAGGAGAATAGTGAGTGCAGCTCTGGAGTATAATACAGGATGTAACTCAGGATCAGTACAGGATAAGTAATGTATGTACACAGTGACTGCACCAGCAGAATAGTGAGTGCAGCTCTGGAGTATAATACAGGATGTAACTCAGGATCAGTACAGAATAGTAATGTATGTACACAGTGACTGCACCAGCAGAATAGTGAGTGCAGCTCTGGAGTATAATGCAGGATGTAACTCAGGATCAGTACAGGATAAGTAATGTATGTACACAGTGACTGCACCAGCAGAATAGTGGGTGCAGCTCTGGAGTATAATACAGGATGTAACTCAGGATCAGTACAGGATAAGTAATGTATGTACACAGTGACTGCACCAGCAGAATAGTGAGTGCAGCTCTGGAGTATAATGCAGGATGTAACTCTGGTTCAGTACAGTAACGTATTCATGTAGCGCCATCTTTCCATGTAGATACTTGCTGTATATAACTTGTATTACAGGTATAGGACGGCGTCTCCCGCTGACACTGTGGATTGGCACCGTTACTGGTGGACTGTGATACAGGAGGGAGATGTTCTATGACCTGTCAGTGGGTGGTTGGCCGCCATGCTGCTCACACCGGGACAGGTCCACCCCCGTATGCCCTACTGAACCATGGAAAGCCTGTGGTCCATGTGTGGAGGTACAAGAGCCGTCACCTCGGGGGGCCGCAGTGGAGGAAATCCCCCCTCACTGAGACTTTCCAGCAATCTGTGCCCCATCAGAGCCTTCACTGAATGGGCTCCCAGGGGGTTTAGGTCGCACGACATTGAGACGTAGGTGAAGGCTCTTCAGGACCAGTGGGGCTCTTCTTTAACATCTGGCTAAATAAGAAAAGTGAAAAAGAAAAAGGAGCTAAAAATTGTTATAAACACAAAAAATGGTGAATCCCCCCTTAAAGGTGCTCTGTGTATTAAGGTAAATGTTGTTGGGGTGGTGGGCATGGGTGCGGAGGATGGGCGCCCATCCTCTCCAGGCACAACAAGTGGGCGGCGCAGGCAGCTGTGGGGAGGTTCGGTTCAGTCCTGTACAGTAATGAATGCTGGACACCCCACCTTCCCCATGGTTACCCCGTGTACCCCCACCTTCCCCATGGTTACCCCGGGTATCCCCACCTTCCCCATGGTTACCCCGGGTACCCCCAGCTTCCCCATGGTTACCCCGTGTACCCCCATCTTCCCCATGGTTACCCCGTGTACCCCCAGCTTCCCCATGGTTACCCCGTGTACCCCCAGCTTCCCCATGGTTACCCCGTGTACCCCCAGCTTCCCCATGGTTACCCCGTGTACCCCCAGCTTCCCCATGGTTACCCCGTGTACCCCCAGCTTCCCCATGGTTACCCCGTGTACCCCCAGTTACCCGTGTACCCCCAGCTTCCCCATGGTTACCCCGTGTACCCCAGCTTCCCCATGGTTACCCCGTGTACCCCCAGCTTCCCCATGGTTACCCCGTGTACCCCCAGCTTCCCCATGGTTACCCCGTGTACCCCCATCTTCAGGTCTAGTATCACTGCAGACCTCAGCCCCGATTCCCTCTCCTGCGAGGTCGCTGACGCAGAGGCGGGAGAGGGACCGAATCTGCCATGACCCCCGCTGCCCTTTTATATGTTCGTGCTCTGCATTTAGCTGCGTGCAGAATACGGGAAATCTCTTTCCATTTCTCCTGCAGATCTGACGGGAGATCCTCAGACAGCTGCGGCCTCTGCCGGGGAACACATGGCACTAATAATCTGCGGCCACGCTGCCCCATATCAGAGAGGTGGCGGTACATCAAATACGAACCGGGAGACCCCATCACTGTGTCCGACTCATCACAGCCTCCTGTGCGTGGTCACAAGTGTCAGTGATGTCATCAGCCACAAGTAAAGCTGGACCACCTGGGAAAATCTCATCTGCGGCCTACTTAACGTCCAGGCTAGGCCTCCATTCACAACCAAAGCTGCAATCACAGCTCTATAACGCATCGGAGGGCAGCTAGACCAAAACCAAAAACAGGTATGAGGGACACACAGTATAGATCAGTAATAACTGTGCACACTCCCTGCTTCCTAGCTCTCCGACGGCTCTTATTCAGCTGTCCCTATACACATGCATGCTCGGCAGAGTATGTATGTATTTGACAAAGGAGAAGAAGGAAGAAAGCTGCGGTCAGACGTCTCCTGTAGCAGCTTAGCGCATCTGAGAACAAAACGAGAGGTCATGTTGAAATCTTACATGCTCAGCCCTCCCCACCTACTACCACCCCCAACATCTGTCATCACAGGAAAATCAGGACTCCACCATGTAGATGATTGTCTGGCTCTACCGACACCTGCATGTACGGCTGACAATCTCATGTCTAAAGCCATATTAAAAACAAAAAGAAAAGGGGAGGAGGGAGATGTAGCTGCAGCTTTCCTTGTTCTGTGAGTCTGAATGCTGTGAGAGGGGAGGAAGAGCTGAGACTTCTCAGAGTGCAAAGCACTATGGGAAAATGGGGGCAGCACTGATCAAAAAGTATGCAAGGAAAGGGAATGCATTTCCAGAAGTCAAAGATGACAGAAAGTCAAAGATGACAGAAAGACCCCAAAAATTGTAAGAAATACGAGAATGAAACACGAGAGCTGCGCCCCAGGGTCTCTGCTCTGAGGGCACGCACCGCTGACGGCTCCGAGGCGTCTGACAGCAGTGTTCTTCCTTCTGCTTAGCACATTCCTTTTCTTCTCTATGACTGTCGGTGTCATTAACATCGTCAGTGCATCCATTTCTCCTGTCCCCGACAAACCTCCAAAGAGAACTGCGGAGGAAGCGAGAAACACGATCTCCCGACGGCACGGATCTGCACGATCTACAATTATAAATTTTCTCTCAAATCGTGAAAGTAAGAAAAAAAAGACATTTCTTCTGTAAAAAGCAAAGTCTTCACATCAAAGCCTCAGAGGAGTCACCGGAAGAGAAAGATGAGCCCACAGAGCCAAAGGAAAACAGCGAAGCATTTGATCACAAGCTGACTGAAGCAACCAGCAGAATAGTGAGCGCAGCTCTGGAGTATAATACAGGATGTAACTCAGGATCAGTACAGGATAAGTAATGTATGTACACAGTGACTGCACCAGCAGAATAGTGAGTGCAGCTCTGGGGTATAATACAGGATGTAACTCAGGATCAGTACAGGATAAGTAATGTATGTACACAGTGACTGCACCAGCAGAATAGTGAGTGCAGCTCTGGAGTATAATAGAGGATGTAACTCAGGATCAGTACAGGATAAGTAATGTATGTACACAGTGACTGCACCAGCAGAATAGTGAGTGCAGCTCTGGAGTATAATACAGGATGTAACTCAGGATCAGTACAGGGTAAGTAATGTATATACACAGTGACTGCACCAGCAGAATAGTGAGTGCAGCTCTGGAGTATAATACAGGATGTAACTCAGGATCAGTACAGGATAACTAATGTATGTACACAGTGACTGCACCAGCAGAATAGTGAGTGCAGCTCTGGAGTATAATACAGGATGTAACTCAGGATCAGTACAGGATAAGTAATGTATGTACACAGTGACTGCACCAGCAGAATAGTGAGTGCAGCTCTGGAGTATAATACAGGATGTAACTCAGGATCAGTACAGGATAAGTAATGTATGTACACAGTGACTGCACCAGCAGAATAGTGAGTGCAGCTCTGGAGTATAATAGAGGATGTAACTCGGGATCAGTACAGGATAAGTAATGTATGTACACAGTGACTGCACCAGCAGAATAGTGAGTGCAGCTCTGGGGTATAATACAGGATGTAACTCAGGATCAGTACAGGATAACTAATGTATGTACACAGTGACTGCACCAGCAGAATAGTGAGTGCAGCTCTGGAGTGTAATACAGGATGTAACTCAGGATCGGTACAGGATAAGTAATGTATGTACACAGTGACTGCACCAGCAGAATAGTGAGTGCAGCTCTGGAGTATAATACAGGATGTAACTCAGGATCAGTACAGGATAAGTAATGTATGTACACAGTGACTGCACCAGCAGAATAGTGAGTGCAGCTCTGGAGTATAATACAGGATGTAACTCAGGATCAGTACAGGATAAGTAATGTATGTACACAGTGACTGCACCAGCAGAACAGTGAGTGCAGCTCTGGAGTGTAATACTGGATGTAACTCAGGATCAGTTCAGGAAACATTAATCACTAAATATCTCCATGGTGGCTCAGTGGAGATATTTCAGCGCTGGGGTCCTGGGTTCGAACCCCCCAAGGACAACATCTGCATGGAGTCTGTACGTTCTCCTCGTGTTTCCGTGGTTTTTCTCCGGTTTCCTCCCACCCTCCATACTGATAGGGACCTTATATTGTGAGCCCCACTGGGGACGGTGTGGTGCCAATGTCAGTAAAGCGCGGCAGAATATAACAGCGCCATATAAGAGCGTGAATCTTTTTTTTAAATACATGCGATTGATATCAGCCACCCGTCTTACTGCTCTATTATTCTCTATTATAAGCAGCTGCCCCTGAAGGTCATGGAGTCGGAGATCCTGCTGGAGACCACGCAGCGTTCCTGACAGCCGGGCCTCTATTAGCGCTCTCGCCGCACCGTCTGACTGCGCACTTCACACATTTAATAGTCCAAACCAATGACAATAAGTAGATTTTCTATTCGGAGAGCGCTATCTGCGGGGTCAGGAGCTGGAGCCGGGGGAGCGGGCGGTAAACAAATCAATTTATATGTAGACAGAATGGGGAGCTAATGTGCGCGGCAGGGCTCCCCGAGGCGTTTAATTTACTCTGACAACAGCAATGAGATTCTTGGTGTAATAGCATTACACAGCTAATCTATTCAGACGCTTCACAAAGACGGCGAGATCTGCAGAGACAATCGAGTTACTGGAGGGGGAAGCGGCCCGAAACCAGAAGGACGCGGAGGTGCCGCCGCCAGGTAAGGAGGGATCAAACCAATCCTAATCCAGCCCCCGGTCCTGCCACCTGCACACGGGCACTGGCCTGCGGAAGGGCGAGGGCTGCAAATAATGCTCCGCAACTAGAAAAAAGTCTGAGCCGTTCTCCAATTGGCTGCAGCCTGCAGTGTAAAGAAAGGTGGTTTTCATTGTGTTTTAATCCTTGGGGTGAGTTCACATATGTCAGAAGTTTTGCGGAGAAATCTGGGTGCAGTTGGATCAGACCCCAATCACATTTTTCCGTGCAGGCAGATTCTTTTTGATATTGTGGACGCGGTTACGAAAAAAACACAGTGATGGTCTCTTTAACAACTAGTATGTCGTGCAGCCGCGTCCCCCTCTTCCCCCACACACAGTGCAGGAGGATGGAGAAGAATAACTTCGCGATCTCCGTTTCCCACTTAAATTTAATTGCAGCAGAGAGGGCCGGGTGCAGGAGGGCAGCGGCGGAGACAGCGCCCCCAGAACAATGCCTTACGGATGTCTTTGGAAGTGCTGAAGATCTGCACCTCGGGGAGTCACTGCGCCTGAACTATCCTCCACCGCATCTTTAGCTTCTCCATCTGTACTATTTATAACGCGGCTCGCGCAGGAAGTGGCGCTGCGCAGCGTTTCATCCAGGTGACGGAAACGCACACGGCGATGGCATGTTAGCGTGGGGGCAATACGGAGAGCCGCAGCCCCCTTCTTGGTGGTGGTCCGAGCCCATCGACCCCTCGACGTGAGCCTAGCAATTCACAAGACTGGGCTGTGGTTCTAAACCTAATCGGATAAAAAGGGGTTAATAAGAAGCAGGGAGATTTCTACTCTGTTCTGATCATGTTAAGATCTCTGCTTGCTTTTGAGTAGAATCATTGGTCTTTAGATCCAGATGCTGAAACCCATCTTATACTTCTCACAGCTGAGAGTTTGATACACTGTATCAGTGCAGGTAATGCTGGGGGCCACTATGGGGGACATTATTACTGCTGGGGGCCACTATGGGGGACATTATTACTGCTGGGTGCCACTATGGGGGATATTATTACTGCTGGGGGCCACTATGGGGGTCATTATTACTGCTGGGGGCCACTATGGGGGACATTATTACTGCTGGGGGCCACTATGGGGGACATTATTACTGCTGGGGCCACTAAGGGGACATTATTACTGCTGGGACAGGGGACATTATTACTGCTGGGTACTATGGGGACATTATTACTGCTGGGGGCTACTATGGGGACATTATTACTGCTGGGGGCCACTATGGGGGCATTATTACTGCTGGGGGCCACTATGGGGGCATTATTACTGCTGGGGGCCACTATGGGGGCATTATTACTGCTGGGGGCCACTATGGGGGCATTATTACTGCTGGGGGTCACTATGAGGGACATTCATACTGCTAGGGGCCACTATGGGGGACATTATTACTGCTGGGGGCCACTATGGGGGACATTATTACTGCTGGGGGCCACTATGGGGGTCATTATTACTGCTGGGGGCCACTATGGGGGTCATTAATACTGCTGGGGGCCACTATGGGGGTCATTATTACTGCTGGGGGCCACTATGGGGGTCATTATTACTGCTGGGGGCCACTATGGGGGTCATTATTACTGCTGGGGGCCACTATGGGGGTCATTATTACTGCTGGGGGCCACTATGGGGGGCATTATTACTGCTGGGGGCCACTATGGGGGGCATTATTACTGCTGGGGGCCACTATGGGCGGCATTATGTATACTGCTAGGGGCCACTATGGGGGGCATTATTACTGCTGGGGGCCACTATGGGGGGCATTATGTATACTGCAGGGGTTGTGATTTTATTAAAAAAAGCCAACGGATACAAAATGACCGTTAAAAACGGACAGGCGGTCAGATAACGGATGCACAAATGGTTGAAAAACAGCCAAGAAAAACTTCCAACGTGTCCGTCTTTATCCGCCGGTCGTGCGTGTGGCCCTAGGCTCTGGTCACATCTGCATTATGAGCTCAGTTCTGGCTTCATTATCCGGGGACCCGCTGACTTATATAATGGCGACCATTGGGTAACGTCTTTTGTTTTGACTGGAAAAATGGGGCTTTTCTTCCCGTCAAAAATGAGAAACTATACACTGAATAAAGGGGCATCCAGAGGTCAGACATGTTCGAGTTGGACTCCATGACCCCTGCCCATCGTCTGTTAGAGGAGGCCTCCTCGCAGCTTACCGAGCACAGCGCCATACGTTGTATAGTGGCTGTGCTAGGTACTGCAGCTCAGGCCATGACTGTGACACCACTGGTCTAGGAAGAGACCGCCGAGCTCATTAAAGCGCCTAGGCCACGTGACCGATGACTGTGACACCACTAGTCTAGGAAGAGACCGCCGAGCTCACTGAAGAGCCTAGGCCATGTGACTGATGACTGTGATACCACTAGTCTAGGAAGAGACCGCCGAGCTCACTGAAGAGCCTAGGCCATGTGACCGATGACTGTGACACCACTAGTCTAGGAAGAGACCGCCGAGCTCACTGAAGAGCCTAGGCCATGTGACCGATGACTGACACCACTAGTCTAGGAAGAGACCGCCGAGCTCAGTGAAGAGCCTAGGCCACGTGACCGATGACTGTGACACCACTAGTCTAGGAAGAGACCGCCGAGCTCATTGAAGCGCCAAGGCCACGTGACCGATGACTGTGACACCACTAGTCTAGGAAGAGACCGCCGAGCTCATTGAAGCGCCAAGGCCACGTGACCGATGACTGTGACACCACTAGTCTAGGAAGAGACCGCCGAGCTCATTGAAGCGCCAAGGCCACGTGACCGATGACTGTGACACCACTAGTCTAGGAAGAGACCGCCGAGCTCACTGAAGAGCCTAGGCCATGTGACCGATGACTGACACCACTGGTCTAGGAAGAGACCGCCGAGCTCATTGAAGAGCCTAGGCCATGTGACCGATGACTGACACCACTAGTCTAGGAAGAGACCGCCGAGCTCATTGAAGAGCATAGGCCATGTGACCGATGACTGTGACACCACTGGTCTAGGAAGAGACCGCCGAGCTCATTGAAGAGCCTAGGCCATGTGACCGATGACTGTGACACCACTAGTCTAGGAAGAGACCGCCGAGCTCATTGAAGAGCCTAGGCCATGTGACCGATGACTGTGACACCACTAGTCTAGGAAGAGACCGCCGAGCTCACTGAAGAGCCTAGGCCATGTGACCGATGACTGACACCACTGGTCTAGGAAGAGACCGCCGAGCTCATTGAAGAGCCTAGGCCATGTGACCGATGACTGACACCACTGGTCTAGGAAGAGACCGCCGAGCTCATTGAAGAGCCTAGGCCATGTGACCGATGACTGACACCACTGGTCTAGGAAGAGACCGCCGAGCTCATTGAAGAGCCTAGGCCATGTGACCGATGACTGTGACACCACTAGTCTAGGAAGAGACCGCCGAGCTCATTGAAGAGCCTAGGCCATGTGACCGATGACTGTGACACCACTAGTCTAGGAAGAGACCGCCAAGCTCATTGAAGCACTGCAGTCTCTTCTAACAGCCGGTCAGTAATTGGACCCCCGCCGCCGATCTGATATTGCTGACCTGTCCTGAGATCTGAGGGCAGGACATCAAAATATTGGACAACCTCAGGTCTGAAGAATGCTCCCATTCGCTGACAGCAAGCAGAGAAGGTGACAATAGTGAGGAATTACCTTGGGTATGATATTTATGGCAAACAGACGGAAGCGTTCACACCTGGCAGATACGGTGCAGATTTTCTACTGAAATGCCCCTGTACTGGACAGCCTTCATGGACCTGTGCCCCCCGCGGCATCAGCTCTGCTGTGCGGACTACGCTTGTAGGACACCCCGAGCTCTCACTACACTTTTCAGCAGGCCGCTCCATGATCCCCCAGCACGCACCCCCCAGATATGACCTGCCTGATTATTGCAGATCATGTCATATCAATACATACAAGTCACCTGAGAAGGATTATCTCACGGATACCGTTCCCCTCCACTCCTCCGCGCTGTGTTCTGTCTTTGAATAGGCCTCGAAACGCATCAGCGCAGATCCCCATTAAGGAGCAGTGTGGAGGCTTCGCGTCTGACTCGTTTCTATAACGAACAGAGGCCTAGTTTGGCGGCTTATTTCACCTTGGGGATCGGTTAGGCGAGCGGCTTACGTTCGCGGCTCTATGTTTTGTTTTGTTTCCTGGCGCCTTCTAAATTATTTACCGTTTACCGATAACGCGGCTTTAACCCTCCGCCTCCTGGAGCGCACTGGAATGCCCAGGTTCTAGAGCATGCTTGTGGGCCACGGCGGACGCTGGCGGCGGAGGGGTTACAATCCCATCGTTCCCAAGGCCCCGGTAATGTTGACGCGCCTGAAGTCCTCTGTAAAGAACCCCTCAAGCCAAAGCAGAACTAACGCGGCTCGCGGGAGCAGAGCATAA
This sequence comes from Bufotes viridis, assembly GCA_033119425.1. Classification (NCBI taxonomy): domain Eukaryota; kingdom Metazoa; phylum Chordata; class Amphibia; order Anura; family Bufonidae; genus Bufotes; species Bufotes viridis. The sequence continues at coordinate 152,618,491 of CM065597.1, forward strand.
AAGCTGCACCAGAAATAACCGTTTTTAAGATTTCTGCTTACTGTCAGTGAATGAGGACACTCAGCGGAGAAGAGGATATAATTGTATGCAGTCTAGACAATGCTTTATGAGCTGAACAGCCCCTGCTCCAGACTGATGGTTATTATTTATTCTCACTTATATATATATATCACTGACATATTCCACAGCGCTGTACAGACATTCTCATCACTTATATATCACTGACATATTCCACAGCGCTGTACAGACATTCTCATCCCTTATATATCACTGACATATTCCACAGCGCTGTACAGACATTCTCATCCCTTATATATCCCTGACATATTCCACAGCGCTGTACAGACATTCTCATCCCTTATATATCACTGACATATTCCACAGTGCTGTACAGACATTCTCATCACTTATATATCACGGACATATTCCACAGCGCTGTACAGACATTCTCATCACTTATATATCACTGACATATTCCACAGCGCTGTACAGACATTCTCATCACTTATATATCACTGACATATTCCACAGCACTGTACAGACATTCTCATCACTTATATATCACTGACATATTCCACAGCGCTGTACAGACATTCTCATCCCTTATATATCACTGACATATTCAACAGCGCTGTACAGACATTCTCATCACTTATATATCACTGACATATTCCACAGCACTGTACAGACATTCTCATCCCTTATATATCACTGACATATTCCACAGCACTGTACAGACATTCTCATCCCTTATATATCACTGACATATTCCACAGCACTGTACAGACATTCTCCCTTATATATCACTGACATATTCCACAGCGCTGTACAGACATTCTCATCCCTTATATATCACTGACATATTCCACAGCACTGTACAGACATTCTCATCACTTATATATCACTGACATATTCCACAGCGCTGTACAGGCATTCTCATCCCTTATATATCACTGACATATTCCACAGCGCTGTACAGACATTCTCATCACTTATATATCACTGACATATTCCACAGTGCTGTACAGGTATTCTCATCACTTATATATCACTGACATATTCCACAGCACTGTACAGACATTCTCATCACTTATATATCACTGACATATTCCACAGCGCTGTACAGGTATTCTCATCACTTATATATCACTGACATATTCCACAGCACTGTACAGACATTCTCATCACTTATATATCACTGACATATTCCACAGCGCTGTACAGACATTCTCATCACTTATATATCACTGACATATTCCACAGCACTGTACAGACATTCTCATCACTTATATATCACTGACATATTCCACAACGCTGTACAGACATTCTCATCACTTATAGATCGCTGACATATTTCACAGCGCTGTACAGACATTCTCATCACTTATATATCCCTGACATATTCCACAGCGCTGTACAGACATTCTCATCACTTAGATATCACTGACATATTCCACAGCGCTGTACAGACATTCTCATCACTTATATATCACTGACATATTCCACAGCACTGTACAGACATTCTCATCACTTATATATCACTGACATATTCCACAGCACTGTACAGACATTCTCATCCCTTATATATCACTGACATATTCCACAGCACTGTACAGATATTCTCATCACTTATATATCACTGACATATTCCACAGCGCTGTACAGACATTCTCATCACTTATATATCACTGACATATTCCACAGCACTGTACAGACATTCTCATCACATATATCACCGACATATTCCACAGCGCCGTACAGACATTCTCATCCCTTATATATCACTGACATATTCCACAGCACTGTACAGACATTCTCATCACTTATATATCACTGACATATTCCACAGCACTGTACAGACATTCTCATCACTTATATATCACTGACGTATTCCACAGCGCTGTACAGACATTCTCATCACTTATATATCACTGACGTATTCCACAGAGCTGTACAGAAATTCTCATCCCTTATATATAACTGACATATTCCACAGTGCTGTACAGACATTCTCATCACTTATATATCACTGACATATTCCACAGCACTGTACAGACATTCTCATCCCTTATATATATCACTGACATACTCCACAGCACTGTACAGACATTCCCATCACTTATATATCACTGACATATTCCACTGCGCTGTACAGACATTCTCATCACTTATATATCACTGACATATTCCACAGCGCTGTACAGACATTCTCATCACTTATATATCACTGACATATTCCACAGCACTGTACAGACATTCTCATCACTTATATATCACTGACATATTCCACTGCGCTGTACAGACATTCTCATCACTTATATATCACTGACATAATCCACAGCACTGTACAGACATTCTCATCACTTATATATCACTGACATATTCCACAGCGCTGTACAGACATTCTCATCACTTATATATCACTGACATATTCCACAGTGCTGTACAGACATTCTCATCACTTATATATCACTGACATATTCCACAGCGCTGTACAGACATTCTCCTCCCTTATATATCACTGACATATTCCACAGCGCTGTACAGACATTCTCCTCCCTTATATATCACTGACATATTCCACAGCGCTGTACAGACATTCTCCTCCCTTATATATCACTGACATATTCCACAGCGCTGTACAGACATTCTCATCACTTATATATCACTGACATAATCCACAGCACTGTACAGACATTCTCATCACTTATATATCACTGACATATTCCACTGCGCTGTACAGACATTCTCATCACTTATATATCACTGACATACTCCACAGCGCTGTACAGACATTCGCATCACTTATCTATCACTGACATATTCCACAGCGCTGTACAGACATTCTCATCCCTTCTATATCACTGACATATTCTCATCACTCACTGTCCCACAGAAAGTCTCGGTGTGGCTGTCCCCGGCACTACAGGGATGTATTTCAGAGCTGTGCAGATCTACGCTGGTGTATTCTGGAGATTGAGCGCCCACTACTGGCCACAACGTGCAAAAGCAAAACAGACAAAATACGGACATAGGCGAAGTACAAGTTAAGGGAAAACTACACTGGCCGCCATGTTTTTCCTAGGAATTACATAAAACTCAATTTGGGATTTTTTACAACAGGTTTTCAGCCCAATGAGGGAAAAAAAAAGACAGCAGTCAAAATATGACAAGAACCAATCACAGCGAGAATAACAAGGAGGAGGGTGGAGTAAAAAAAACGTCTGCAGGTTCAGACTACACAGGCGCTGTTTGTAGTCTGTAACCATGGAGACACATAGGAGCTGTATACAGTAAGCAGGAATAACCAGACAGATCATCATTATCTATAGCCTGGAATCCCCTTTAAAGCAATAAATCATCATTGCAAAAGTAAACACACCCTCCAATTCAATTTTGAGAACCTAACATACACAACCTGGTGTTCTGCAGTAAAAGGGACTAAATCAGGAGAAGGCATCGCACTCCTTAATCTATTCCTACAACTCTGTGTCAGTCTTCACCTCTGTGCTAGCATTCTATTCGCGAACCAGAAGGACCAGGCTGAACGGAAATAGATATATGGGGTGCAGCATCATATGGAAAAATGGGGGAAGTTACTAAGCAAAATGCACCAGGCCCCGGCTCAGATTGCCCCCGGGCTCCATGCTGTGCTCCAGGATTTCTTCGTGCGGCCTTCGTCCTCCTGACGCGGTGGCTCATCTCCTCTACATCAGGACTTCTATAAATTTCTGTGTTTTAGCAAACGTGCCTGACGTGCAGTAAAAATCCGGAGCGGGGCATCCGCAATAAATGTCGGCGCTGTCTGCAGGCTTGACAAGCTGCGGCTTAAAAACGAGGCATGCAGCGCCCGAAACCCACGCATGGCAACTTAATAGAGGCGCCAAATTTATTTCAAGGCTCTGACGCAGGAGTCCTCTGCAGCCCCCCTAAATCAACACATTCCTCTGTGTGTGGGCAAGTCCAGCCGAGAACTCCGCACAGAGCCCCCCCACACATCGCTTGTGTCAGAGCATACCCCTGGAGTTACACAGGACAAGACCCCCATGTAAAGGGGCGAAGACCCCAATAGCCTAAGATCTAGTAGCAGCAATGCCGCATTACAGCTCCGGTACTGCCCCAACCAAGTCCATATATGTCTGATCTACCGCCATAATGCAGCATCCAACAGAAGACATATACACAGTGTAGGACACATCTAAGGCCCCATTCACACCAACGTTTCTGTTTCCAAGATCCCATCCTGCGAATACACAAAACACAGACAGCGACCGCGTGCATCCTACATCGTGCTGCAGACCCACTGACTTCAATGGGTCCACGATGCACAAGATGCAGCAAAGAATAAGGGCCACCCTGGTATCAGCCATTTCAGGGGAGAGGATGACTGTAGGGCAGGAGAATACAATCTATTCCTCCCTGTTACCAGCCATTTCAGGGAGAGGATGACTGTAGGACAGGAGAATACAGTCTATTGCCCCCTGTTATCAGCCATTTCAGGGGAGAGGATGACTGTAGGACAGGAGAATACAGTCTATTACCCTCTGTTATCAGCCATTTCAGGGGAGAAGATGACTGTAGGACAGGAGAATACAGTCTATTGCCCCCTGTTATCAGCCATTTCAGGGGAGAAGATGACTGTAGGACAGGAGAATACAGTCTATTGCCCCCTGTTATCAGCCATTTCAGGGGAGAGGATGACTGTAGGACAGGAGAATGCAGTCTATTGCTCCCTGTTATCAGCCATTTCAGGGGAGAGGATGACTGTAGGACAGGAGAATACAGTCTATTGCCCCCTGTTATCAGCCATTTCAGGGGAGAGGATGACTGTAGGACAGGAGAATACAGTCTATTGCTCCCTGTTATCAGCCATTTCAGGGGAGAGGATGACTGTAGGACAGGAGAATACAGTCTATTGCTCTCTGTTATCAGCCATTTCAGGGGGGAGGATGACTGTAGGACAGGAGAATACAGTCTATTGCCCCCTGTTATCAGCCATTTCAGGGGAGAGGATGACTGTAGGACAGGAGAATACAGTCTATTGCTCTCTGTTATCAGCCATTTCAGGGGGGAGGATGACTGTAGGACAGGAGAATACAGTCTATTGCCCCCTGTTATCAGCCATTTCAGGGGAGAGGATGACTGTAGGACAGGAGAATACAGTCTATTGCTCTCTGTTATCAGACATTTCAGGGGAGAGGATGACTGTAGGACAGGAGAATACAGTCTATTGCCCCCTGTTATCAGCCCTTTCAGAGGAGAGGATGACTGTAGGACAGGAGAATACAGTCTATTGCCCCCTGTTATCAGTCATTTCAGAGGAGAGGATGACTGTAGGACAGGAGAATACAGTCTATTGCCCCCTGTTATCAGTCATTTCAGAGGAGAGGATGACTGTAGGACAGGAGAATACAATCTACTGCCCCCTGTTATCAGCCATTTCAGGGGAGAGGATGACTGTAGGACAGGAGAATACAGTCTATTGCCCCCTGTTATCAGCCATTTCAGGGGAGAGGATGACTGTAGGACAGGAGAATACAATCTATTGCCCCCTGTTATCAGCCATTTCAGGGGAGAGGATGACTGTAGGACAGGAGAATACAATCTATTGCCCCTGTTATCAGCCATTTCAGGGGAGAGGATGACTGTAGGACAGGAGAATACAGTCTATTGCTCCCTGTTATCAGCCATTTCAGGGGAGAGGATGACTGTAGGACAGTAGAATAGAGTCTATTGCCCCCTGTTATCAGCCATTTCAGGGGAGAGGATGACTGTAGGACAGGAGAATACAGTCTATTGCCCCCTGTTATCAGCCATTTCAGGGGAGAGGAAGACTGTAGGACAGGAGAATACAATCTATTGCCCCCTGTTATCAACCATTCCAGAGGAGAGGATGACTGTAGGACAGGAGAATACAGTCTATTGCCCCCTGTTATCAGCCATTTCAGGGGAGAGGATGACTGTAGGACAGGAGAATACAGTCTATTGCTCCCTGTTATCAACCATTCCAGAGGAGAGGATGACTGTAGGACAGGAGAATACAGTCTATTGCCCCCTGTTATCAGCCATTTCAGGAGAGAGGATGACTGTAGGACAGGGGAATACAGTCTATTGCCCCCTGTTATCAGCCATTTCAGGGGAGAGGATGACTGTAGGACAGGAGAATACAGTCTATTGCCCCCTGTTATCAGCCATTTCAGGGGAGAGGATGACTGTAGGACAGGAGAATACAGTCTATTGCTCCCTGTTATCAGCCATTTCAGGGGAGAGGATGACTGTAGGACAGGAGAATACAGTCTATTGCTCCCTGTCATCAACCATTCCAGAGGAGAGGATGACTGTAGGACAGGAGAATACAGTCTATTGCCCCCTGTTATCAGCCATTTCAGGGGAGAGGATGACTGTAGGACAGGAGAATACAGTCTATTGCCCCCTGTTATCAGCCATTTCAGGGAGAGGATGACTGTAGGACAGGAGAATACAGTCTATTGTCCCCTGTTATCAGACATTTCAGGGGAGAGGATGACTGTAGGACAGGAGAATACAGTCTATTGCTCCCAGTTATCAGCCATTTCAGGGGAGAGGATGACTGTAGGACAGGAGAATACAGTCTATTGCCCCCTGTTATCAGCCATTTCAGGGGAGAGGATGACTGTAGGACAGGAGAATACAGTCTATTGCCCCCTGTTATCAGCCATTTCAGGGGAGAGGATGACTGTAGGACAGGAGAATACAATCTATTGCTCCCTGTTATCAGCCATATCCGATGGGGGACATTTAATGGGGGATATGAAAATCTCCAGAGACATTGCATAATTTGTGACTGACATCAGCCGCTCCTCTTAAAACGCTCTAACACAATTATAAGTTCGGGACTTCAGGGTTCTTGGCCCTTTAAGTTTAGGTAAACTCCTCATCTCGGCTGGAGATCCAGGAACTCCTGCCATCCTCACGAGGTCTTCCTGGAAAGCAGCACATCATTGCTGTTATTATTCACATCTAATTGCAGCTACAAATCACTGGAGGGTTACGTACAAGGAGCTGCGACTACATCTACGCCGCCGTCCCATCCATTATTCCCTATAGTAAAGGAGGCCTCTGCTTTCTAGGAAACATAGTGCACATTGTGCTTCAGGCTGCAGTGTGTCCGTACTGTGGGCCCTATACTTCCATGATCCCGGCCGTCTTTCCCCCATTGATCTGGTGTATGAAGAGGGTGCATCGCCAACGTAGTCTTCACTGCCCAGTGTCCTTGCAGCATGGCCTCATGCACATAAATGTGCTGCAGTACCCGCAGTGGGAGGCTGGTGGCGCCACTGTGCAGGGATACCTTAGAAGGGGATGCAGTGGTATATCAGCGCTGCAGCCCCTTCATTCTCAGGATCATGGCGGGGGGCTCAGGCCACAAGGGATGGAGATATACCACCACTTTAGAAGATGGGGACACCCCCATGGCACACTACATCTACATTTACCTCCTCTTTTTATAAGGGGGCAACAATGAGCCCCAACGTCTCATACAAAGCACACAATTTGGAGACGGGGCAAGGCGTCTTCCGTAGATGCCAAGACATCCTTTACCGTCCCCTGCCTGGCACTTGGTCTGATACTTCAGTCCTGAGTCTGTTTGCCGTCGGTGTATTGTACGCGGTATCAATGGATGATCCGGCACAGTCCCTTTTATAACTTTTGGCGGTAAATTCCCCGCTCTGTCCTGAGGCTGACGTCTGTGAACTGCCGGCTGCTGGTGGCGAGGACGGACCCCATCGATTGTAGCGTCCTCTCCCCACTCGGTGCAGAGTTTGCCGTTTTACATGGTGCTGATTACGATGGGACGGCAGCCATGTTTATCTGCACCGCCATAGAAAAGCAAGAATGAAAATGGTAACGACCTCTACCATCATGGCAAAACTACAACCCCCGCCATACCCCGACAGCTGGAATGCTGGGGTAGTAGTCTTGCAATAGCCGGACCCCATGACCGCATCAGGGACCATAAGCCGATGAATCGCCATCACAGGCTACAGAGAAGGTTTCAGTGCACGGCTCGCAGCATCGGCCCCCTTTCCACGCCGCTCGCCGCCCCCGCATGTCATGTCAGCCCTTAGATCCTGCCTGTTTGATCCCGTATACGACCTGTTCTGCCCGCAGGTAAGCCCGGGCTCCGCCGCCTCAAAGCGAAACGGCTTCTGCACCGCTGCTCCATATCATCCGCCGGAGACAGATTAAGGCATTCCCATTTACTAAAGAACTTCAGATGTGGGTTAAAAGGCGCCCATCAAGATCAATAAGGCCGGTGCGGCAAGTGTCCCCGGGGGGGTCTCGGCAGGACGGAGGAAAGGGGGCGTTACGAGAAGAAATGGGGGGGGGGGCATCTGTGGGTGCAGGGGAAGTGTGTGCATTGTATGGGGGTCCTCCTCCCGCAGCAGGACGTACACTGCCGTAGACATGTGAATGGCGCCATCCGCTGTTCACTGGAGAGAAGAGACAGTAGCGCCGTTGGCAGAGTTGGTAATAAATCTCGTGTGTAGGGCGCCGCCGTCACCAGGAGCCGCCATTTTAAAACAATTGAATATTCATGGGAAAGTAGAGATGACAAGAAACTGGGAATAAGAATAAGACGGGTCTGAATGACTGAGCATACAGCAGGGACTACAACCCCCACCGCTATCAGCAAGAGGCTTGAGGCACTTCATGCCTCACTAATGCAAGCCGCTACTAAAGAGGAGTTAATGGGGTACCCCCCTCTTAGGAAGTTATGAAATGCCAGCGCTTCAGGACCGCTAGGGCCCCTGACCACTGACTGAGCGCAGAACGTGTGGCTTGTCCCAGACCGGATTACAGCGGGATGAGGTTTCTGATGGCCTCGGTTATAGCGGGTCTTATCTGCCAGGCACAGACGCCCGCACCGCGGTGTAACTGCTCCACACCATGAGGCTCCCGGACACAGATGGGGATTAATGTGACAGGTAGTTAAAGGGAACCTGTCACCTGGATTTTTCCCCCTCAGATCCCTGCCGCTACGAAGGACCATTAGTCGCCCCCACAGATCCCTGCCGCTACAACGGAGCATTAGTCGCCCCATCAGATCCCTGCCGCTACGAAGGACCATTAGTCGCCCCCACAGATCCCTGCCGCTACAACGGAGCATTAGTCGCCCCATCAGATCCCTGTCGCTACAACGGAGCATTAGTCGCCCCATCAGATCCCTGCCGCTACTAAGGAGCATTAGTCGCCCCATCAGATCCCTGCCGCTACAAAGGAGCATTAGTCGCCCCATCAGACCCCTGCCGCTACGAAGGAGCATTAGTCGCCCCCTCAGACCCCTGCCGCTACGAAGGAGCATTAGTCGCCCCCTCAGATCCCTACCGGCTACAAAGGAGCATTAGTCGCCCCCTCAGATCCCTGCTGCTACAACGGAGCATTAGTCGCCCCATCAGATCCCTGCCGCTACAACGGAGCATTAGTCGCCCCATCAGATCCCTGCCGCTACTAAGGAGCATTAGTCGCCCCATCAGATCCCTGCCGCTACAAAGGAGCATTAGTCGCCCCATCAGACCCCTGCCGCTACGAAGGAGCATTAGTCGCCCCCTCAGATCCCTACCGGCTACAAAGGAGCATTAGTCGCCCCCTCAGATCCCTGCCGCTACAACGGAGCATTAGTCGCCCCCTCAGATCCCTGCCGCTACAACAGGGAGCGTTGTAGCGGCTCCCCTCAGATGTTAGCTGCTACAACAGAGCATTAGTCGCCTTCCCAGATCCCTGCCGCTACAACGGAGCATTAGTCTCCCCCTCAGATCCCTGCCGCTACAAAGGAGCATTAGTCGCCCCATCAAATCCCTGCCGCTACAAAGGAGCATTAGTCGCCCCATCAGATCCCTGCCGCTACAAAGGAGCATTAGTCGCCCCATCAGATCCCTGCTGCTACAAAGGAGCATTAGTCGCCCCCTCAGATACCTGCCGTTACAAAGGAGCATTAGTCGCCCCCTCAGATACCTGCCGCTACAAAGGAGCATTAGTCGCCCCCTCAGATCCCTGCCGCTACAAAGGAGCATTAGTCGCCCCATCAGATCCCTGCCGCTACAATGGAGCTTTAGTTGCCCCCCTTAGACCTCTGCCGCTACAACAGAGCATTAGTTTCCCCCTCAGATCCCTGCCGCTACAACCGAGCATTAGTCGTCTTCTCAGATCCCTGCCGCTACAACGGAGCATTAGTTGCCCCTCTCAGATCCCTGCCGCTACAACGGAGCATTAGTCGCCCCCTCAGATGTTAGCTGCTACAACCGAGCATTAGTTGCCCCCTTCAGATGTTAGCTGCTACAACAGAGCATTAGTTTCCCCCTCAGATCCCTGCTGCTACAACAGAGCATTAGTTGCCCCCTCAGATCCCTGCTGCTACAACAGAGCATTAGTTTCCCCCTCAGATCCCTGCCACTACAACCGAGCATTAGTTGCCCCCTTCAGATGTTAGCTGCTACAACAGAGCATTAGTTTCCCCCTCAGATCCCTGCTGCTACAACAGAGCATTAGTTGCCCCCTCAGATCCCTGCTGCTACAACAGAGCATTAGTTTCCCCCTCAGATCCCTGCCACTACAACCGAGCATTAGTTGCCCCCTTAGATCTTAGCTGCTACAATGGGGCGTATTAGTTGCCACCCCCAAGATTCCTGCTGCTATAATGGGGCAACACTGGTCAGATTTACTCCTTTCAGACTTGTCGGGTCGTTAATTGTGAGACTTTCGCGGGGCTGACGAATGATAGAATCAGTGGATAGAATCCGTAAATCCATCATTACCGCCGCCATTATCTGCAACACTAACGTAATATGTAGCCACCGCCTCGCATTCACGCGGAAGATGGATAGGGCACGCCAGTGGCCGTCGCTGTCCCCCCAAATGACGGATATTTTTTGTTTGTTTCCCAGGATTCATGGCCTTGGTGATCAATTCCTTAGCGGTGATGAGTAACATCCGAGAGGCTCATTAAGCAATCGCCGCCACTTCCCTTACCGTGAAAGTCATCGGTCGGCTCTGGAGCGCGTGGGCCCCCTCAGCAAATAAATAAACAAAAGCTCGCTTAGCGGGTCTTTCGCCGCAGTCACGCACCTTCAGTTCTGCCGGTGGATTTACATATATTTTTAATTGCTCTTAATTAAAATTTTAAACCTCAGTTTAAATGTTTAACGTGGCGGCGCCCGGCGCGTTTCTTGGCTTTGAAATCTGCTCAGTTGTGTGAGCCGCATCAATTATTAAACTGCTTAAATGTGTCCCATGGCGAGCTTGTCGTGGGGACCACTTGGACTCCGAGGCTTCGCCCTGAGTGCACTTTGTTGCTTCCCGGGCTCGGAGGGAAGCGATCTGCTTTAATTACGGGAACGCTTGCATTTAACTTTTACATCTCAAAGAAAAACTGCAATTATTCCAAAAAAAAATAATAATATTGCTCCGAGGCCTATGGTGAGGGGCCGTGCTTTACCTGAGGAGACCCTTCTCTTTTGAGGCGCTTTGTGCGTGATCTTCAGAGGCCGGCGTCGCACTTATCATGCGCTCGTAATAACCATTAAGCCATAATAACGCGCTCGCTAAAATCGTTCTCTTATTTCCAAATGCTGAAGAGGAATTTGGATATTAGGAATATTAAAGCCTCCTTGGCGCCTGAACATCAAACGCTGGTGACATAAATGCGTTAATCTCGGCCTCGTTAGAATAACAGGCGCGACTTTGCCTTTTCGGAGCGAGCTGTCGACTTGTAGAGCTGAGGCCGCCAAGACAATAAATCCCTTCCCAGCGACGCAGCACAATGTATATCTGGCCCAAACACCTGAGAGGAGGTGGGAGCGGCCGCGCCAATGTCTCCGCTGAGGAATGGCAGGGCTCAATGGCGAAAATAATGCGTCAGATGACGGGGAACGGATCAGAAACCGCCACAAGCTGCAGAACCGATGATACCGGGATCAAAACTCTGCACAATAAAAATATTCATTACTAAAATCGTCCAGAAGTTTCTTTTCTTCAGATTTATGAATTTTTTGGTGAATCCTCTGCTGAACGCGAGGAAAGTGAGACACAAGGAAGGTGCGGCTCATCTTAGGCCTTCACTCTAAGGCCCCTTGCCCACGACCGTATGCCCTCCGAGACATACGGTCCATGAGCGGCATCGATCGTGCACACGGGAACGCACAGCATCATAGATTACAATGAAGCTGTGTGCATCGGGCCGCCCGCGGTATATGATCTTACGAGTGCGGGACAATAGTCCTGCAGGCGGCCCGATGCGCACAGCCCATAGTAACCTATGATTCTGTGCGCTCCCGTGCGCACTATGTATGCCGCTCCGGGACATATAGCCCGCTCATGGATTATATGTCTAGGAGGGCATATGGTCGTGTGCAAGAGGCGCTAGGGCTACACGCCTACATTTGTCGCGCGACAATCTTTATAATGATGGTCTATGGTGTCGCACTGCGACATGCTGCGACATGGCAGTAGCAAAAACCCAGATGGATTTTTCTGTGACTCTCACATCGCAGTGCGACACCGTAGACTATAATTATAAAAATTGTCGTGCGACAACAAAGTCGCGCGACATGTTGCAGTGTAGTTGTGCCCTATGAGTCGCGCGACAAATGTTGTTGTGTAGCCCTAGCCTAAGTGTACTCCTACCTAGCCGCAAAAGGGTTAACATTCTGTGACAGACGCGGGGGCCTCAGTTGCACCACTGAAGTCTATCAGAAAGGTACAGGTTGCGATTCATTATCCTTACGGGAAATAAAGAAAAGAGCAGCGTCTTCATGAATCACCGGGGCTTGATGACTGCTCTGCGAGTCGTCCTGTGTATGGGATGGGCGCAGGTCCCTGTGGACGGACCTCCATACTGTAGACAGCGACGGGCGCAGTGTCTGGAATCTGGATGCATGAGGGACAGCGAGGAGGGCGGGTGGATGGTCAGCTGCCACCGCTGCAGGATCTGGTCAGACAGATAACCTGCGGCTGTAATAATCACCGCGCTCAGCCTCCGTCCTCCCGCCGGGTGAACGCTGTCACAGAGTTCTGGGGACCATAAATCATCACAAGCTCGTTAAAAAAAAAAAAAAAAACGGAGTGAGCAACAGAAGATGTCTTACGTCTCAGTCTCTCGCTCGCTTATGATAGTCTCGGCTCCAAAAATCACAGAGGCCTCTCTCAATCGGGGGTGGGGTCCAAAGATGCAATGTCCTGGTGAATTATGGTACAAAATTGGAGTCAAAAATGATTTTCTAAAGATGCATAATGATATAAAGTGCGGCCTGGAGCCGACAGCTCTGTCCTCCCCGCTGTGACTGAGGGACAGGTCCCACATACATCCAAAGTGTTACTAACCCCCCACCCAATAGCCTGCCAACCCTGCTGCTCCATACCCCCCCCCCACCCAATAGCCTGCCAACCCTGCTGCTCCATACCCCCCCCCACCCAATAGCCTGCCAACCCTGCTGCTCCATACCCCACCACCCAATAGCCTGCCAACCCTGCTGCTCCATACCCCACCACCCAATAGCCTGCCAACCCTGCTGCTCCATACCCCACCACCCAATAGCCGGACAACCCTGCTGCCCCATACTCCCCACCCAATAGCCTGCGAACTCTGCTGCCCCATACTCCCCACCCAATAGCCTGCGAACCCTGCTGCTCCATACCCCACCACCCAATAGCCTGCCAACCCTGCTGCTCCATACCCCACCACCCAATAGCCGGACAACCCTGCTGCCCCATACTCCCCACCCAATAGCTTGCGAACTCTGCTGCCCCATACTCCCCACCCAATAGCCTGCGAACTCTGCTGCCCCATCCTCCACCACACAATAGCCTGCGAACTCTGCTGCCCCATACTCCACCACCCAATAGCCTGCGAACTCTGCTGCCCCATACTCCACCACCCAATAGCCGGCCAACCCTGCTGCCCCATACTCCACCACCCAATAGCCTGCGAACTCTGCTGCCCCATACTCCACCACCCAATAGCCGGCCAACCCTGCTGCCCCATACTCCACCACCCAATAGCCGGCCAACCCTGGTGCTCCATACCCCCCACCCAATAGCCTGCCAACCCTGCTGCTCCATACCCCCCCACCACCCAATAGCCGGCCAACCCTGCTGCTCCATACCCCACCACCCAATAGCCTGCCAACCCTGCTGCTCCATACCCCCCCCACCCAATAACCTGCCAACCCTGCTGCTCCATACCCCACCACCCAATAGCCTGCCAACCCTGCTGCCCCATACCCCACCACCCAAGAGCCGGCCAACCCTGCTGCCCCATACTCCACCACCCAATAGCCGGCCAACCCTGCTGCCCCATACTCCGCCACCCAATAGCCTGTCAACCCTGCTGCTCCATACCCCCCCACCCAATAGCCTGCCAACCCTGCTGCTCCATACCCCCCCCCCCACCCAATAGCCGGCTAACCCTGCTGCTCCATACCCCACCACCCAATAGCCTGCGAACTCAGCTGCCCCATACTTCACCACCCAATAGCCGGCCAACCCTGCTGCCCCATACTCCGCCACCCAATAGCCTGTCAACCCACAAACTCCCCCAACCTAAACTCTGCTAACCTGACCAACCCTATCACCCTAACTCCACACTAACCATAACTCTCACCATTCCCCCCATCACAATGATTACTTCATGTAGGGTCCACCGACAACGGGTGCAACCAGGAAAAGTGACACCCACGCGGAGGCTGCAAAACCCCAAGAGTTCTCACTATAATGTGAGGAAAGTGTCAGACGGGGTGACGTAGGGCGAGCTCAGTGGAGGAGTGATACAAGGCGTCTGCTCGCAATCCAGACACGACCGTCCGGGGAAAAGTTTCTTCCAGACGATTTCACTGAGATTGTAATTTCCACTTAAAATAAGAAAATCTCCTTGTATCTGTGATAACGAGGGAGAAGCCGAGGAGCAAGATCCAGAAATAATGCATCTGATGAGCCGCGCTCCCCCAGCGCAGGGTCGCCTCTGCTCCTCAACCCCAGTGCAGCCCATTGACTTCAATGAGGACTATGCTATGCCTCATTTCTCCAGGTGGTGGAGCTGCTGGGGGAACTGAACCTCTGAAATTGATTTAGGGGGTTCCTGCAGCAGAATATTTTGTGCCTCCAAAGCAGAGCATCCCTGTAATGCCTCATTCACACGTCATTGTTTTAGAACCGTCTGTTTTCTTAGCACGGATGCACCGCTCTTTTTTTGTCCGTGTTCACGGATCAATCACGCCCATTATAGTCTATGGGTCAGTGAAAACCACGGATGCAACACGGATGCCGTCTGTGTTTCACTGATCGTTAGGAAGAGATGCTTTGCAAATTATTTTTCAGCTGTTCAGTGTCCGTGAAACATGGACAGCAAAAAACGGACACACAGACCCAACACGGACAGCTTCACGGATGCATCACCGACCACCTGCTCACGGACTGGAGCACGGACGTGTGAACGAGGCTTAATACATTTAGCATGGCATCCAGTCACTTCTGACCCAACCTGCTCTCTGCAGAGACATTACAGACCGGCTTCTCACACCCTAAACCAATCACTATGTCAATTTTTCATGTACGCCCTTCTGAGCCCTACAGCTCGGCCTGTGTTAGTCTTTACTGTGGTTCTAAAATTCTACTCATGAAGCAGGTAGCTCAGGATGAACAGGGTTAATATATTTCTAAGACACCCGGCCACTAATGCTGTGACTGTAATCGGTGAGATAAACGATGCAGGACGCCCCGAGGTCAGACCAAGGCGAAGCCTCTGCTGACGGGGGGCGTGGAACAGACGTGGCATGAAATATTGATGGCGGCATGATGTGACCACAGATGGATCCTGCAGACAAGGAATAGCAATCTGGTCCATGAGACAAGATGTCACAGCGAGGGTGGAAGGGGGGGGGGGGGGGGCACGACGACACAAGGACAGGTACCGGGGGGCAAGCAGATAGCCTGCACCCCAAAATAACTAAGGGAATGTCCCCAAAACCCATTGTTACCTATTACGCTACTAAACCGTGATTCCAGAAAATCTAATAGACGAGCGCCTCTAGTGGCCGGAAGGGGAGGCGCACCCGCCACCTACATATATTCTGCCATTCAGTGGTCCAGAATCCCAGCCCATCGAGACCTGCATGTTCTCCTATCCTATGGATCTGAACAGAACGCCAGAGCTGTAGTGTGGACTGACACACAGGCACAGCAAGTCAGACGGCGTTAGGGAAGGTCGCCCCTGGTCAGTGCTGGTTTAATGTTATTCAGGGTCTAAGGCAGGGATCAGCAACCTGCGGCGCTCCAGATGTTTGACACTACAACTCCCAGAATGCTCCATTCACTTCTAGGGGTTGTGAGAACAGCCGAGCATGTTTGCATGCTGGGAGTTGTAGTTTCACAGCAGCTGCAGTGCCGCAGGTTGCTGATCCCTGGTCTAAGGGATGCTGTGGTTAACTCATTAATGACTGATATAATTGAAATGCAAGTCTCAAGGGGTTAAAAAAAAAAGTACAAAAATTATCAGAACCGTAAACGACCCCCAAAAATACGGGTGTGCTGAGCGGAGGGGCCCCAGGACGCCTGGCCGTGACTACAGACCATGTCCGCAGACTCAGCACATCTGCAGACACTTGGTACATTTGCCTGCAGCGCCCCCTAGAGGCGACAGAGAGGCTGCGCAACGTCTCCAGGAGCGCAGAGAGAAAGCAGAGGAGCCTGCAATCACCTATGGATATACAGGGGCCAGCCACCATGACAGCGCCCCCTAGAGGCAGCAGAGGAGCCTGCAATCACCTATGGATATACAGGGGCCAGCTGCCATGACAGCGCCCCCTAGAGGCAGCAGAAGAGCCTGCAATCACCTATAGATATACAGGGACCAGCCGCCATGACAGTGCCCCCTAGAGGCAGAGGAGCCTACAATCACCTATGGATATACCGGGGCCAGCCACCATGACAATGCCCCCTAGAGGCAGCAGAAGAGCCTGCAATCACCTATGGATATACAGGGGCCAGCCGCCATGACAGCGCCCCCTAGAGGCGGCAGAGGAGCCTGCATTCACCTATGGATATACAGGGGCCAGCCGCCATGACAGCGCCCCCTAGAGGCGGCAGAGGAGCCTGCAATCACCTATAGATATACAGGGGCCAGCCGCCACGACAGCGCCCCCTAGAGGCGGCAGAAGAGCCTGCAATCACCTATGGATATACAGGGGCCAGCCGCCACGACAGTGCCCCCTAGAGGCGGCAGAGGAGCCTGCAATCACCTATGGATATACAGGGGCCAGTCGCAGAAGAGCCTGCAATCACCTATGGATATACAGGGGCCAGCCGCCATGACAGCGCCCCCTAGAGGCGGCAGAGGAGCCTGCAATCACCTATGGATATACAGGGACCAGCGCCATGACAGCGCCCTAAGGGATCGGGGAAACCGGGTGACCGAGGAATCAGGTGACCGAGGACATTTAACCCTTCGCCTGGATGCATCAGGGGAAGCTGGTCAAACAGCTACAACTTTTGCATCTCAGACAATCGTGTTTTACCATTTTCGTGAAAAGATAAACTGCCAGGAAACGGCGCTTTAGCGGTCACTAAGGAGTTAACTTATGTATTACTCTCATTATTTCTTCCAGAAACAGCGCCACTCTTGCCTATGGCCGTGTCTGGTATCGCAGATGGGTGGACAGGAATGGCTCTGTACCCGGTGGAAGGCGGCCATGGTGTCCTGTCCTAGTACAACTCCCCCCATCATCCTCGGTATGGACTCGATGGTAGTAATCAGACGATGAATGAATGACGATTCATCAGTGATGTGCGAATGGCGGCGACTATGAGGAAGTGCGCGGACACAACGAGAAGACGGTCAGCGCCGCGCTTCTCTATTAACCCCTTCAGTCACATGAGACAAGGGACGAGCAAGGAATCGTCCAATTTAATTATGACACAAAGATTAAAGACGATAAGACCTGAATGAAGGTGTGGCGGGGGCGACGACGGGCGGATGGCGGCACAACAGATGTAGCAGAGCCGGATTAATGTGCTAGGGCTGCACACAAAGCCTGCATCATCTCCACGGGCTCCAATGGTCTCTTGTAACCGAAAAAGTTCTGAAACGTCTAGATCTACATTTGGCTTGCCAGATCTCTGCTTGCTGTCAGGGAACGGTCACACTGATTTTAACACTCAGAGGCTTACGGCCCGCTCACGTGTATCCACTAAACGTCTGTCGAAACGCATTACCGCAATGACCGCAGTTTTTGGCTGTGGAGCCAAATAACACCAAAAACTGCAGTGGCTTCTGGAGTCTGGCAGCGGGTACGTTGACTCCGTGGCCCTCTGGGGACACAAAGGATCAGACACGGGGGAAAATAAACCCTCATTAGCAGAAGATACGGTGACATCCGATAGTCCAGAAAGTCTGATAATCAGGGATCCCATCAGCTCAGTATTCAGCGGCTGTGAAAGATGCGGCTCATCATCACCGGGGGAGGGCGGTTATGCGCCATATTTCGGCGGCAGTCTCGCCATCAGGTGGCGGGGGGACGTGCTATTACCATCTGGGAGAATTTGGAGGACATGGGGCACCTCTCACACCGCCAAGGGGGGCGGGGGAGTAATGGTGTTCGCCCGGCTGGAGACGTCGCTGCCGGAATAGTAAATGTTCTGCATTGTACACGACGCCTGTCATCGCCGAAATCCGATTGTCCTGTCTCCCATGCTTTACACTGCAGCAGGGCTTGTTCATCTAGGCAGATATCAAAGAGAATACGTGACTTGCAGAAGGTGAAACGGAATGAATGACTGCAGACCCTGAAACGCTGCACCGAGTGTGAGCCCTACCGAAATATAACGCAGCGATAGGGGCGCGGCGCACGCACTTCACACCGCGATGATACTTTTTGTCAAAAAGCAGTCGGAGATTTCATGTGAAAAGACAAAATATTGGAAAAGATCGTATTCGTACTGCAGTTATGGAATTTACATATAAATAGCGTCTATGTGATTAATGCTGCCCTGCTGATGGATGCACCGCCGAGAACCGGAAAAAAGCCGCCAAATCACTCACCTTGTCACAGAGTTAAAGGGGCAGGAGCCGGAAATACCAAAGAACAAAGAAAATACAGCGCTGAAGAACTAGGGGCTTACACCAGCAGAATAGTGAGTGCAGCTCTGGGGTGTAATACAGATGTAACTCAGGATCAGTACAGGATAAGTAATGTATGTACACAGTGACTGCACCAGCAGAATAGTGAGTGCAGCTCTGGGGTATAATACAGGATGTAACTCAGGATCAGTACAGGATAAGTAATGTATGTACACAGTGACTGCACCAGCAGAATAGTGAGTGCAGCTCTGGAGTATAATACAGGATGTAACTCAGGATCAGTGTAGGATAAGTAATGTATGTGCACAGTGACTGCACCAGCAGAATAGTGAGTGCAGCTCTGGGGTATAATACAGGATGTAACTCAGGATCAGTACAGGATAAGTAATGTATGTACACAGTGACTGCACCAGCAGAATAGTGAGTGCAGCTCTGGGGTATAATACAGGATGTAACTCAGGATCAGTACAGGATAAGTAATGTATGTAAACAGTGACTGCACCAGCAGAATAGTGAGTGCAGCTCTGGAGTATAATACAGGATGTAACTCAGGATCAGTATATGATAAGTAATGTATGTACACAGTGACTGCACCAGCAGAATAGTGAGTGCAGCTCTGGGGTATAATACAGGATGTAACTCAGGATCAGTACAGGATAAGTAATGTATGTGCACAGTGACTGCACCAGCAGAATAGTGAGTGCAGCTCTGGAGTATAATACAGGATGTAACTCTGGATCAGTACAGGATAAGTAATGTATGTACACAGTGACTGCACCAGCAGAATAGTGAGTGCAGCTCTGAAGTATAATACAGGATGTAACTCGGGATCAGTACAGGATAAGTAATGTATGTACACAGTGACTGCACCAGCAGAATAGTGAGTGCAGCTCTGGAGTATAATACAGGATGTAACTCAGGATCAGTACAGGATAAGTAATGGATGTACACAGTGACTCCACCAGCAGAATAGTGAGTGCAGCTCTGGAGTATAATACAGGATGTAACTCAGGATCAGTACAGGATAAGTAATGTATGTACACAGTGACTGCACCAGCAGAATAGTGAGTGCAGCTCTGGAGTATAATACAGGATGTAACTCAGGATCAGTACAGGATAAGTAATGTATGTACACAGTGACTGCACCAGCAGAATAGTGAGTGCAGCTCTGGAGTATAATACAGGATGTAACTCAGGATCAGTACAGGATAAGTAATGTATGTACACAGTGACTCCACCAGCAGAATAGTGAGTGCAGCTCTGGAGTATAATACAGGATGTAACTCAGGATCAGTACAGGATAAGTAATGTATGTACACAGTGACTGCCCCAGCAGAATAGGGAGTGCAGCTCTGGAGTATAATACAGGATGTAACTCAGGATCAGTACAGGATAAGTAATGTATGTACACAGTAACTGCACCAGCAGAATAGTGAGTGCAGCTCTGGAGTATAATACAGGATGTAACTAAGGATCAGTACAGGGTAAGTAATGTATGTACACAGTGACTGCACCAGCAGAATAGTGAGTGCAGCTCTGGAGTATAATACAGGATGTAACTCAGGATCAGTACAGGATAAGTAATGTATGTACACAGTGACTGCACCAGCAGAATAGTGAGTGCAGCTCTGGAGTATAATACAGGATGTAACTCAGTACCACTCTTGCTATACGGCATGGATGTATTAGGTTTTCAGTGCGGGATCAGCTCTCATCTCTCTGGTTACAGGGGTATGACAGACACGGACGGCTCATCAGTCGGATATACATTAATGTCAGATAACAGCGGGGGGGACCCGCATCTCCGACACTGATGGCATATCATAGAAATATGCCATCAACACCCAAAACAGGTCGACCCCTGTAATGTTAGTGACCCCCTCATTGTTACCCTAACAAGAAATATGGGAACAGGGGCCAGGTTTATTTCCGGGCCCCCGATCTCCTATAATGTGTCTGTGACACGTCGCTCTCATCTTTCTGGGGTATATTCACACACGCTCTCCAGTGAGGACTTCTTTGGGGACCAGTCCTCGGCCTCCACCATACAGAGGGCTGCCGGCTGTGGTCGCTGACTGGACTGTCGGTGTAATGCAGCGAGATTTGCGTCATCTCCGGGTATTCAACCATCTTTTACATTGTATTACATTACGAGAACTCGCGCTGCTGTAACGCTCGCTGCACGTAAAAGGTTTATTACACTGAAAGAGGACATTCTGATGGGGGAACTCCGGAATAATAAGCAGTCGTCGCCCTTTACCTGCACTCGGTGTAAGGTCACACACTGTACTGCCATGAAGAGGAAGATGGCGGCCAGGGCACGGCGACGGGTCCCCTCGTGGGTGCTGTACGTTTCAGATGGCTATAGTACTGACCACATCTTAGGGCTCAAACTATGGAAGCACCATCAGGACCTCACATAGAGGAATGCAGAGGAGGGGTCAATGGATGCAGGTGCCGAGGATGCACTATGCTCATCCGAAATAGGCCTTAAAGGGGTATTCCCTATTTAGAGCATATGATATGCTATGCGAGGGTTCCGGATATGGGACCTGCACCTATTCAGGGAGTAGAGGTCCCAGCTTCCCCCACCCTGCAGCTGCAATCCCAGGCATCGGACCACTTTTCAAAGCTAACGTGTTACGCTGGGCACGTAAGATGCCACCATGAGTGCGCCCACATCCCAGTAACCCTTTCCTCTCTGATCTTGAGAAAGCTCAGCACAGAACAGCAGGATGCCTCCAATATGGCTTCTCGTATTAGGAAGCAAGTGTCGATCCTCCAGCACCCCGCGCCATTTGTTTTATTTGACTTGTGCCATTTAATAAAGATTATCGCGTCGGCCGCTATTCAACGTTCAGTACTGTGCGTACGAAGAGCCGCCAGCGAGACGGTCACAGAGGGACGAGCCGAATACAGACATTCAGAGTGTTGCCCGGATTAGGTAATTAGGTGCGCTCCCTGGCATTTTCACGTTTTATTGCGGGCAGCAGACCTATAACACGGTATTTAATCTGATTACATAACCAGGCTGGTATAAGTCCTACAGATGTGAAGAGGGAGTGGGGGGACCTAAAAGCCCACAGGGTGGACCACAATTACTTCCAGCATATTGTAGCTGCAGGCGCGTTACAGTGTGACAGTATAGTTTTGCCTGAAATGACTGATAACAGGGAGCAATAGATTGTATTCTCCTGTCCTACAGTCATCCTCTCCCCTGAAATGGCTGATAACAGGGAGCAATAGACTGTATTCTCCTGTCCTACAGTCATCCTCTCCCCTGAAATGGCTGATAACAGGAAGCAATAGACTGTATTCTCCTGTCCTACAGTCATCCTCTCCCCTGAAATGGCTGATAACAGGGGGCAATAGACTGTATTCTCCTGTCCTACAGTCATCCTCTCCCCTGAAATGGCTGATAACAGGGAGCAATAGACTGTATTCTCCTGTCCTACAGTCATCCTCTCCCCTGAAATGGCAGATAACAGGGAGCAATAGACTGTATTCTCCTGTCCTACAGTCATCCTCTCCCCTGAAATGGCAGATAACAGGGAGCAATAGACTGTATTCTCCTGTCCTACAGTCATCCTCTCCCCTGAAATGGCTGATAACAGGGGGCAATAGATTGTATTCTCCTGTCCTACAGTCATCCTCTCCCCTGAAATGGCTGATAACAGGGGGCAATAGATTGTATTCTCCTGTCCTACAGTCATCCTCTCCCCTGAAATGGCTGATAACAGGGAGCAATAGATTGTATTCTCCTGTCCTACAGTCATCCTCTCCCCTGAAATGGCTGATAACAGGAGCAATAGACTGTATTCTCCTGTCCTACAGTCATCCTCTCCCCTGAAATGGCTGATAACAGGGGCAATAGATTGTATTCTCCTGTCCTACAGTCATCCTCTCCCCTGAAATGGCTGATAACAGGGGCAATAGATTGTATTCTCCTGTCCTACAGTCATCCTCTCCCCTGAAATGGCTGATAACAGGTAGCAATAGACTGTATTCTCCTGTCCTACAGTCATCCTCTCCCCAGAAATGGCTGATAACAGGGAGCAATAGATTGTAGGACAGGAGAATACAGTCATCCTCTCCCCTGAAATGGCTGATAACAGGGAGCAATAGACTGTATTCTCCTGTCCTACAGTCATCCTCTCCTCTGAAATGGCTGATAACAGGGGGCAATAGACTGTATTCTCCTGTCCTACAGTCATCCTCTCCCCTGAAATGGCTGATAACAGGGGGCAATAGACTGTATTCTCCTGTCCTACAGTCATCCTCTCCCCTGAAATGGCTGATAACAGGGGCAATAGACTGTATTCTCCTGTCCTACAGTCATCCTCTCCCTGAAATGGCTGATAACAGGGAGCAATAGATTGTATTCTCCTGTCCTACAGTCATCCTCTCCCCTGAAATGGCTGATAACAGGGAGCAAAAGACTGTATTCTCCTGTCCTACAGTCATCCTCTCCCCTGAAATGGCTGATAACAGGGGGCAATAGACTGTATTCTCCTGTCCTACAGTCATCCTCTCCCCTGAAATGGCTGATAACAGGAGCAATAGATCCTACAGTCATCTCCTGAAATGGCTGATAACAGGAGCAAAGACTGTATTCTCCTGTCCTACAGTCATCCTCTCCCTGAAATGGCTGATAACAGGGAGCAATAGACTGTATTCTCCTGTCCTACAGTCATCCTCTCCCCTGAAATGGCTGATAACAGGGAGCAATAGACTGTATTCTCCTGTCCTACAGTCATCCTCTCCCTGAAATGGCTGATAACAGGGAGCAATAGACTGTATTCTCCTGTCCTACAGTCATCCTCTCCCCTGAAATGGCTGATAACAGGGGCAATAGACTGTATTCTCCTGTCCTACAGTCATCCTCTCCCTGAAATGGCTGATAACAGGGGCAATAGACTGTATTCTCCTGTCCTACAGTCATCCTCCCCACTGAAATGGCTGATAACAGGGGCAATAGACTGTATTCTCCTGTCCTACAGTCATCCTCTCCCCTGAAATGGCTGATAACAGGGGGCAATAGACTGTATTCTCCTGTCCTACAGTCATCCTCCCCACTGAAATGGCTGATAACAGGGGGCAATAGACTGTATTCTCCTGTCCTACAGTCATCCTCTCCCCTGAAATGGCTGATAACAGGGGGCAATAGACTGTATTCTCCTGTCCTACAGTCATCCTCCCCACTGAAATGGCTGATAACAGGGGGCAATAGACTGTATTCTCCTGTCCTACAGTCATCCTCTCCCCTGAAATGGCTGATAACAGGGGGCAATAGACTGTATTCTCCTGTCCTACAGTCATCCTCTCCACTGAAATGGCTGATAACAGGGGGCAATAGACTGTATTCTCCTGTCCTACAGTCATCCTCTCCCCTGAAATGGCTGATAACAGGGGGCAATAGACTGTATTCTCCTGTCCTACAGTCATCCTCCCCACTGAAATGGCTGATAACAGGGGGCAATAGACTGTATTCTCCTGTCCTACAGTCATCCTCTCCCTGAAATGGCTGATAACAGGGGGCAATAGACTGTATTCTCCTGTCCTACAGTCATCCTCTCCTCTGAAATGGCTGATAACAGGGGGCAATAGACTGTATTCTCCTGTCCTACAGTCATCCTCCCCACTGAAATGGCTGATAACAGGGAGCAATAGACTGTATTCTCCTGTCCTACAGTCATCCTCTCCCCTGAAATGGCTGATAACAGGGGACAATAGACTGTATTCTCCTGTCCTACAGTCATCCCCTCCCTGAAATGGCTGATAACAGGGGGCAATAGACTGTATTCTCCTGTCCTACAGTCATCCTCTCCCCTGAAATGGCTGATAACAGGGGGCAATAGACTGTATTCTCCTGTCCTACAGTCATCCTCTCTCCTGAAATGGCTGATAACAGGGGCAATAGACTGTATTCTCCTGTCCTACAGTCATCCTCTCCTCTGAAATGGCTGATAACAGGGGGCAATAGACTGTATTCTCCTGTCCTACAGTCATCCTCCCCACTGAAATGGCTGATAACATGGAGCAATAGACTGTATTCTCCTGTCCTACAGTCATCCTCTCCCTGAAATGGCTGATAACAGGGGGCAATAGACTGTATTCTCCTGTCCTACAGTCATCCTCTCCTCTGAAATGGCTGATAACAGGGTGCAATAGACTGTATTCTCCTGTCCTACAGTCATCCTCTCCCCTGAAATGGCTGATAACAGGGGGCAATAGACTGTATTCTCCTGTCCTACAGTCATCCTCTCTCCTGAAATGGCTGATAACAGGGGGCAATAGACTGTATTCTCCTGTCCTACAGTCATCCTCTCCCCTGAAATGGCTGATAACAGGGGGCAATAGACTGTATTCTCCTGTCCTACAGTCATCCTCTCCCCTGAAATGGCTGATAACAGGGGGCAATAGACTGTATTCTCCTGTCCTACAGTCATCCTCTCCTCTGAAATGGCTGATAACAGGGGCAATAGACTGTATTCTCCTGTCCTACAGTCATCCTCCCCACTGAAATGGCTGATAACAGGGAGCAATAGACTGTATTCTCCTGTCCTACAGTCATCCTCTCCCTGAAATGGCTGATAACAGGGGACAATAGACTGTATTCTCCTGTCCTACAGTCATCCCTCCCCTGAAATGGCTGATAACAGGGGGCAATAGACTGTATTCTCCTGTCCTACAGTCATCCTCTCCCCTGAAATGGCTGATAACAGGGGCAATAGACTGTATTCTCCTGTCCTACAGTCATCCTCTCTCCTGAAATGGCTGATAACAGGGGCAATAGACTGTATTCTCCTGTCCTACAGTCATCCTCTCCTCTGAAATGGCTGATAACAGGGGGCAATAGACTGTATTCTCCTGTCCTACAGTCATCCTCCCCACTGAAATGGCTGATAACATGGAGCAATAGACTGTATTCTCCTGTCCTACAGTCATCCTCTCCCCTGAAATGGCTGATAACAGGGGGCAATAGACTGTATTCTCCTGTCCTACAGTCATCCTCTCCTCTGAAATGGCTGATAACAGGGTGCAATAGACTGTATTCTCCTGTCCTACAGTCATCCTCTCCCCTGAAATGGCTGATAACAGGGGACAATAGACTGTATTCTCCTGTCCTACAGTCATCCCCTCCCCTGAAATGGCTGATAACAGGGGGCAATATACTGTATTCTCCTGTCCTACAGTCATCCTGATAACAGACTTTTTCTGCCGGTTTCGCATCCTATGATTATTACTAATGACACATTTTGTTGTCGTTGCTTCTGTCTCCTTCGGAAAAAGAAATAAAATAAATCAATCCATAAACTACAGTTCCCTCGTAATGGACAATTCCTGAATTTGACGCTCATCCGTAATTTCCAAATCTAAACTGCGCCAGGGTTTGAAGGCCACTTAAAGGGTTGATTAGGGGGTCGATGCCACAATGATCGGGTGCAGCATGAACCCCTCGTTTTTAAGCTCCCGCAGTCCATTTAGATGTCAGCTCGGGTGCGGCAGACGTGCAATTACGGCACCTAATTAACTCCTCCGGAGGAGCAGACTGAAAATCCATATCCGATCGACTCCTGCCGCTGTCATGCTGTCAATGGAGCGTTCCCGGAGCGCCGGCCGCCGCTGCCACCTTGTTTACATCAAAGTCTCTTTCTTTGTAAAATCCAATACTCTTTGTGCACGGGAGAAAAACAGGTCAAAGGCTTCTATATCTCAATCGATGGACAACTAACGGGTCGCGGGGACGCACGAACATTGCCGGCATTTACACGTCGCCAGTAATGAGGGCGGATGATCGCGCCGCTCGATCGATTCAGGGATCTTCAGGTGTCAAATTGCTGCAAAAAAAAATATATTGACATTTCAAATATTCTGGAAAGTGCCCAAACCAGAAACGCTGAAGAAAGCAGCTCGAGGAGCACTTCTGCTGCGGCCGCCGCCTGCTTTAACCCTCCGAGGGCTGTGGGAGCCGTCTCAACATGGCAGCGCTCCTCAGGTCACATAAATCATGTTAACACCGATTTCCCTCAGTTTGGAAGGAAAATAATTAAAACCGTCGAGAAGCAAAAGCCTTAAAATGCAATCGCGAGTCCCAGCGACGTTTACGAGAAAATGAAATCGTTTTAATGCGAAGAAATATTGCAAATTCAGCATAAAAGTGTGTGATTTACTGAGAGGGAGGATAAAAACTCCAAGTGAAGATTCCCCTGTAGAACAGAGCGGCAGCCCCTGACGCAGCGGGCTAGTGGG
This sequence comes from Bufotes viridis, assembly GCA_033119425.1. Taxonomy (NCBI): domain Eukaryota; kingdom Metazoa; phylum Chordata; class Amphibia; order Anura; family Bufonidae; genus Bufotes; species Bufotes viridis. Next base: position 152,645,852 of record CM065597.1, read on the forward strand.
GCGGCATTTAAAGGGGCTGTGAGCTACTGGAAAAACATGGCTGCTCTCTTCCAAAAACAGCGCCACACCTGCCCGAAGGCTGTCTCTGGTACTGCAGCTCCTCAGGACTGAGCTGCCATACTGCACACAACCTTCTACTCTGGAAGAAAGCTGCCAAGTTTTTTTTATTCCTGGACGACGCCTTCAGGGGGCGATCTGCAAACAAAGCCATTGCCCCCTTAAAGGGGTTGTGCCAAGTCTGAAAGTTATCCCCTACCCACAGGATGAAGGATAACTAACTGACCGGTGGCGGTCGGACCGCTGGAACCCCAGCCGATCCCCGAGAACGAGGGTCATATGTTCCCCTCCTGATGGAGCAGCAGGCCGAGGATGCACCTTCCTGCTCCATTCATTCTCTATGGCACTGCCGGAGATAGCCGAGTACAGCGCCCTCCGTCAGGACTGTGTGTGCATGTGTGGGGGCAAAGAGCCACAACTATTATCACCTCCTTGCTGACTGTCTCCCAGCATTACCACAGAGATACTACTAAGGAAATGCTGAAGGCCTGGGGACCTCTCCATTGGGGCTCATGCACAGGAACGTGCCCCCGTGCGTTGGACCACAAACTGCACAGGCCCCTGTCTATTGTGGACCTGTTGCTTTGGGGCCACAATACGGGCACTGGGCACACACGCCCTTCGGGTACATTTACGGGCCACAATACGGGCACTGGGCACACACGCCCTTCGGGTACATTTACCCGGCTGTATGTATTTTGCAGTCCATAAAAAAAAAAAAAAAAAACAGATCCGCAAAATATACGGACGACGTCCGTGTTGCATCCGTTGTAACAATACGTATCCTTGTCTGCAAAACGGAGAAGAGTAGGACATGTTTTATCTTTTTTAGGATGAATGCCGAAAGAAACTTACGGATGCGGACGGCACATTTTTTGCGGCCTCATTGAAATGAATAAGCCCGCATACGATCCGCAAAAAAATGCGGATTAGATGCAGACCAAAAATCCAGTCGTGTAAATGAGGCTTTAAAAAAATCACTGCTACCAGTCAGAAAAAAAAGTTGTGTGCAATTTCAAAGATCTCTGGTTACTGTCATTGAATAGGAACACTCTTGATTACCAGGTAAAACGTCTGCTCAGAGCGGAGGGTCTGTAAGGGTTTCATCCAGGGTGAACTAAACACATCGGATAGTTTGTTACAGTGTATCAGTCTGGAATTGGCACGGGAGTTTTCAGACGACCCCGGTAACAAATAAAGCTTTAGTGTAGGTCAGCATCAGTCAATAAGCATGTTTTTATTCTCTGACAGCAAGCAGAGATCTGGAGAATGGTTAGGAATTGTAGCACATAATATATTATAAATCTCTCCGCAGCGGCCGGGTTAATAATGACGCTTCTGCACGCATATTCCTGTCGCAGACCACTCCAGGTTCGAACGTCCAGGACGCGCGGCGACGAGTCCGATAATCCAGAGAAGCGATGGCGGCGATGACCATATAACGCCAGCAGCTTCACGTCGGTGACATTTATTAGGGCAGCCGCAGGGAGTGTCACCCTGGGAAGCTGGGGCCGCACCTCTACCCTCCCCCCGCTATCAGATCAGCGCTGCACATATGGGGCCATCGGCCGAGGATCCAGACAGAGGCTGGCCGCTCAGGGGCCACACTGCAATATATACGAGACCGGCGCGATCAGCGGCAACTAGTCCTCCGACACAAGTACCTGGACGACACACAGTACTGATAGGTGCAGGACACGTGAGCTGACACTCCCCTAGACGGGGTCAGAAGATGGACTTTCCCTTTGGCCCAGCAACCCCCGGACGTTGTGGAACTACAATTCCAAGCATGCATACTTACTAGCCCTTCCCAGAACTGCCGTAGAAGGGAAGGGAGCATGTTGGGAGTTGTAGTTTCACAAGGTCTCTGACCGATATCTTGGATGGTGATGATCACTCCTGATCATTAATTCCTATGTATGGGGAGCAGCTGCAGAACATTTCTGGCGCCGCTGATCTATAGGAATTAAAAAGCCAATATAACCGCTGACCGATAAGGACGAGGCGCTGCGAGGTTTATCGGCTGACCGCGCGCGTTCACGTAAGAACCGCAGGCGAGCTGCTCGTCGCTGCACTTATAGGAACCGCAGCCTGTGGGGAGATTCACTGATGGCTCACAGTCCTGGTATGTATTACATAGGCTCCCCTACATGCAGCTTCTACCTCTGCAACATGTCATCCAATGGAACCTGTCACCAGTACAAATCCTAACCTCCCAGCAAAATCTGGGGGCGACACAGCCATGAGCAGGACCCATACATACCTCTGGAATAGACTTGAATAGCTTGCCATTTTCAAGATCTCTGCTTGCTGTCACAGAATAAAAAAATTCTTGCTTACGATCAGAGGCTTAAAACCCATCTGTTGAATCTCACACCAATTCCGAAATCTGTAACCCATGCGCGCGAATGCTGTTTCCGAAACTCCACTCCCATGCAACGGGAAAATACTGGGCGAATGTCGGTGCTACTACCAGAAAAATAACCTCCGGATGTAAGCGGTATTCTGCAGATTCTACAGCAAGTGGCCGAGGATCAGCCCCTTTGACCGGTAATGGGGTTAATCCTCCAGCCTGCGTCATGAATAAGTATACCCATAATGATCGCAGCTGCAGTTCGTTACAATGTATCAGTGTAGGTCACAGCTGTTAGCCTGGAGTTTGGGAGAGAGGTGTTTGCTGCTGAAGGGTTTAGCTCTCAGACGATTGTCTCGACTGGTAACAAACCCTCAGCTGTGAAAAGTTATTTGTTCAGGACAAGTCATCAGCCTCAGGATAAAGAATGAACACACACAGCAAGCAGAGATCTCGATGTTGAACCACTGCAACGCAAAATGTATTAGGGGACGTTCACACAGCAATTTTAGCAGGCTGAATTCCGATCGAAAAAGTCGCCGGGCGACCGCACCGAGGCTGTGCTGCCGTTCATGCCCGACATGTCCTTTCTTGGCACGTAAATCACAGCCTCTCACTGAAAGGTGAATTTTTGCACAGCCGGTACGGAATCCGCTCCAAATTCAGCCTGCAAAAAAATACACTGTGTGAACACGCTGCAAAACTTTTCCGCAATCACACATTGCACAATCTGATGCTTCACTGGCAAGGCGCCCCGTGGGGTTAAGTGCACGCGACACGGATTATGTGCGGTTTCTCAGTGCGGATATTGGTGCCGAAAAAACACGGTGTAATACGGTACCAGCAAAGTGCCAGGGATTTGCCGAATCTCGTGTATACCGGATCTTTGAGGTGCGGCAATTGACTTGCTGTGAGAATTTTTAAACTCGCAGCAGGTCAATTATTTGTGCGAATCCACAGCTTCTGGAGAGCGGTTTCCCCACAGAATTCAATGGGGCAGTAAACTGAAAATCTGCAATAAACGTCGCCGGATCCGGCAATCTGCACGCAAACGGAAAGCATTTGAAGACGGATCCGGCGATCTGCACGCAAACGGAAAGCATTTGAAGACGGATCCGTCTCCCCGCTTGTCATTGTCTCCCCGGCATTGCGGTATTTTGAATGCCAGATCCGGCACTAATACATTCCAATGGGAAAAAATACCGGATCCTGCATTCCGGCAGGTGTTCCGGAATTTTTTCAGGAGATAAAACCGCAGCATGCTGCGGTATTATCTCCGTCCTGAAATGAAGACATCCTGATGCATCCCGGACGGATTTCTCTCCATTCAGAATGCATGGGGATGTGACTGATCAGTTCTTTTCCGGCGTAGAGTCTGACGACGGAGCTCAATACCGGAAAAGAATACCGCTAGTGTGAGAGCACCCTTATGTGAATGTTCTCACGTTGTTGACGTGGTTTTCATCCGCTGAATACAAATCTGCAGTGTGTGCACGAGACCTCAGGGCTGTATTACACCAAAAGATTATCTGACAGATATCTGACCAATCACTGGTTCTACACACCAGCTATTAGTCTGATTGGACGGATATTGGTCAGATAATCTGTTGGTGTAATACATCCCTTAGGCTTGGTTCACATTGACGACACAGCCTTGCGGCACAGGATGCCGGGAATCATTCGGACAAAAACCGCTGCGCGCAGTGATACTTGTCCATCCGATTCTCTGCACATTTGCCGGATTGCGTCAGGATGACCGCTGGATCCCATTATAGTTCATTCCGGCAATGCGGATCCAGCAGGCAGGTCCCGGCTGGATCGGTAAACGCTAGAGTGCAACTAGCCTTGGGGTTGAGCGAAATTGTGTTTTAAGTTCGGCGTCCGAAGATCGGGTTATTGCAGAATCCCGTTATGGATTTCGCTACCACAAACCATAACGGAATTGGGAGTCCATAAAGGGATTCTGCAATAACCCGAACTTCGGACGCCGAACTTAAAACACAATTTCGCTCAGCCCTAGTAGAGGGCTATCCATAAAATCTGCGGCAGATCTCGGTAGCGGGCGGGTGCGGGGCCAACCCTATTCCCACAGCGCGGACGGATTTGCCCCAGATTTCACGCTCTGCTCTGGAAAGGGTGAAATCCGCAACGTGGATTGACATGTCACGGATTTCTAATCCCAGATGTGTGCGGACTCTGCCCATGTAGCCGTGCCCTTAAAGGGGTTCTCCATCTGGCACACTGATGGCATACTGCTAGGACAGACCATTAATGACCCTTCGATAGAACGTGGATTCGAGGTGGAGAAATCCGCTGTCGACCCACCCTTGGTGGTGACGGGATAATGAAGGGCCCATCTGGGCGCGCTCTGCCCCTTCTCAGTCCGCTGACAATGGCGGTCGGCGATGGATCCAGTCTCTTCCACGTGAAAGGTGCTGAGCGATTACAAAGCGCAATTCTTAATAAATATACATATAAATCGGCGGCTTTATTCATAGGAACCAGGCGATGACTAGGACCCTGCAAACGTAGCGACGTGATAAACACAGCGCCGCGTATATAAAGCGGTTAGAAAACGCCACTGCTGTCCATGGGTTGTGCCCGGTACGGAAATGACTGGGGGGTGCAATACCACACACGGCCTGTGGACAGGAGTGGCGCTGTCTATGGAAGAAAACGAAAAGCCATGGACAACCCAGGAGCGGGGGCGGCGGGTTGTGGACGCACCGTAGGGCGGAGCTTATCCTGACAGGAAGTGAATATTAAATACCTGTCATGGTAAGCTCCGCCTACATCACCACTGATGCCGGATTAAAGGAATTTCACTCTACATTATGTAAGTATATACGTCAGTCGCGGATGCCATCCCTTACCGTGCTCCACGAAGACGTTGCAGTGTGGGCCGCCATGTTTGGGGGTCTCCTTCTTCCCGGCCCCCTTAATGAAGGGTAGGACAGGCAGACTGGGCCTCCTCTGGTCCCCGAGCACTTTTCCGGGCTGCTGACCCATAGGATGAACCAATTTGTGGGAAAGAAAATGTAAAAAACTTCCAGTCGGCGCGCTTCGCTCTCTGCTGGCGTCCCGTGGCGCTCCCCTGGTCCTCACCGCGTCCGAGCGCTCATGTCAACCGCTGAGAAGAGGAACTTCGGGCTTTACAGATGGAGCAGGATGTGGTTTGACGATTTCATCACAACCCCACAGAAAAAACCATAAATGTCGGCGGTCTGCAGAGACGCTCCTCGGGGGCAGCGCGCTGGGGATCATGGGGGGCTGCTCCCAGGGTCAGCCATGGCATGGTCATGAAAGGGTTAAGTCAGTTCACAAAGGGGTTAAGTGCAGTAGGGGGGTGCCCCCGGCCTAGCAGCACCGGTAAGTACACACACGTCTCGTCCCCGCGGTCACTTCCTTGGTCATCCCCGTTTCTGGGGGTCCACAGGCCCCTGGGGGGTCTCCCTTCTATACAGGGAAGGGGTCTACAGCTTCTGAGGAGGAGTGGCCCCTAAGGCAGGGCAGGAGCCCCCCTTCTGACAGCTCCTCCGGTTACACAAGAAGTCAGGACAGGACGGAGGGACCCCCGGGCTGGGAGAGTCAGCGGCCACCGGGACTTCCTGCCCGCTCCACCGCCGCCATGATGGGCCCTGGCCGCCGCTGCCACTGCTGCCCTGGGAGACGCCGTGACGTGCGTGACGTCACTTCCGGACGTAGGTTGGCGGTGAACATAGGTGACCAGACGCATGCGCGCTGGTGCCGCGGCTGGAGAGAGGGAGCTGTGAGGGGAGACGGACCCGGGAGGCCGTGTCGTCATGTACAGGTCTCCGTTCACACTATAGGCCGGTATACACCCGTATATTATATACACAGGGCTCTGTTCACACTATAGGCCAGTATACAGCCGTATATTATATCCACAGGTCTCCGTTCACACTATAGGCCGGTATATAGCCGTATATTATATCCACAGGACTCTATTCACACTATAGGCCAGTATACAGCCGTATATTATATCCACAGGTCTCCGTTCACACTATAGGCCGGTATATAGCCGTATATTATATCCACAGGACTCTATTCACACTATAGGCCAGTATACAGCCGTATATTATATCCACAGGGCTCCGTTCACACTATAGGCCGGTATATAGCCGTATATTATATCCACAGGACTCTATTCATACTATAGACCGGTATACTGCCGTATATTATATCCACAGGACTCTATTCATACTATAGACCGGTATACACCCGTATATTATATCCACAGGGCTCTGTTCACACTATAGGCCGGTATACACCCGTATATTATATCCACAGGGCTGCGTTCACACTATAGGACTGTATACAGCCGTATATTATATCCACAGGGCTCTGTTCACACTATAGGCCGGTATACACCCGTATATTATATCCACAGGGCTCTGTTCACACTATAGGCCGGTATACAGCCGTATATTATATCCACAGGGCTCTGTTCACACTATAGGCCGGTATATAGCCGTATATTATATACACAGGGCTCCGTTTACACTATAGGCCGGTATACAGCCGTATATGATATCCACAGGGCTCCGTTCACACTATACGCCTGTATACAGCCATATATGATATCCACAGGGCTCCGTTCACACTATAGGCCGGTATACAGCCGTATATTATATCCACAGGGCTCTGTTCACACTATAGGCCGGTATACAGCCGTATATTATATCCACAGGGCTCTGTTCACACTATAGGCCGGTATACTGCCGTATATGATATACACAGGGCTCCGTTCACACCATAGGTCGGTATACGGCCATATATTATATCCACAGGGCTCCGCTTCACACCATGTATAGGTCGGTATATCAGGCTCGCACTATAGATATATTATATCCACAGGGCTCTGTTCACACTATAGGCCGGTATACAGCCGTATATTATATCCACAGGGCTCTGTTCACACTATAGACCGGTATACAGCCGTATATTATATACACAGGGCTCTGTTCACACTATAGGCCGGTATACAGCCGTATATTATATACACAGGGCTCTGTTCACACTATAGGTCAGTATACAGCCGTATATTATATCCACAGGACTCCGTTCACACTATAGCGGTGGTAAATGAGATTCTCTTCTGTAGATGTTCACGTCTCTGCCGCAGATTCACTCACAGTTGGAGGAAACCTCAACAGACCCCATAAGAAGTCAGAGGGGCCCTTTGGGCACTTCCTGTTACAGGAATCATAGGTCCGGGGATAAGGCCTCATTCCGATGTCCACGGGAGCGTCTTTTAGCATCCGTACCACGGCCGCTGGTCAAATGTACAGCATTACTGGCGATGCCGGGCCATTAACCCCTCAGGCTGGCTGGGAATTGTGGGCGTCATACAGGCGTTGCCGTCCAGAACCGTAGGCGCTTGTTCATGAGGACGTCTGTCCTTTTGTGACGGTTCCCGCTCAGTAATGACGCAAGCAAATACAGAAGCTTAAAAACCATGTCTCCAACCGCCATCTTTACGCCCAGCTCCATCGGTGGAGGGGATCCTCCGATTTTGCCACAAAAGCAGATATGTCATTTAGGAGGTGGTGGATTTTCCAAGGAGGAGTCTAGAAAAACGGAACGGCGGCCATATTGAGCTGCTGCAAAGTGACAGCGTCTTCTATTTTTAGCGTAATATACAACTTTCATTTTCTGTGTTTTTTTTTTTTAAAGCAGAAGTAGAGGCGAGACGACAAGCGTGGAGAAAGGGGAAATGATAGCTAGATAAAGTGTGGGAACTGTCAGATACAGACAATTGAAGGTGGGGGGCGACGCACTCGGAGCCGTGTAACCTGTATCTCGGGTGTCACCTATTTTCACCCTCTACATAGAGATATACACACCCACCCCCAGGTAGAAATCTTAGATTGCTGAAAAACTTATCCTGCAGTAATATCTCAGGCAGATATGTAGATGATTACAGGTGAGGTCTGACTAGACTCTGGGTCCTACCACAAGGGGGCGTAAAAGTGCTTCCCCCGCTTCCCTATAAAAGGGCTCCCAGAGGCTACTTTTGGGTAGTGTACCTCTTGATGGCAGATAGTTGACTGCTAGACATGTCTTCAGCGCACTTGAAGCCATTTTGCCCAGGTGACTGAGAGGGGGCTCATCACTGCACATATCAATGAACTGCTCGCCATCTAGGCCGCTCTGACCTAGCTGTTAGGAGGGGTTGGGTGCAGTGGTTACGTGAGGACATGCACACAGGGTGAACATGCTCCGGACAGGCACCAATAGAGAGGATCGTATAGTCCACCATCCAGACACAGAGGGACCCTTATCCCCTGTCTCTGTCCTGACCATTTCCAGGTGTTTAGCAGAAGGACATTTAGTGTCACAGCGCCCAGTAGGTGTCCTGCCATTGACAGCAAGCATCCCTCACCTTAGTTTCCAGTGGTGTTATGAATGAGAAACCTGGACTGAAACCATATCATCTTTAGAGATGAATCCAGGTTCTGTTTGGGATCCCACGACGGTCAGGTTCCAGTCTGGAGGCCTCGTGGTGAGAGCTTCAATCCTGCCTGTGGAGCGGCGCACTGCCCCAACTGCTGGGGGAGCCATCGCATACCACGGTCGGTCACCCCTAGTAGTGATGCGAGGACACTAACACCTCAGTGATATGTGCAGGATATCCTGCCGCCACGTGTTCCTCTCATGCCAGGGCGTCCATACAGAGCAGGATAATGCTCACAGTAGAGGCTTCTGGGAATGACTCCTTGGCACCCGGACTCCAGATTTATCACCAATCGAGCATTCATGGGACCAGCGGGGACGCCAGCTTCACCAACCTACGAGTGTGCAGGATCTACAGGCCCGGCTGTGACATCTGTGGGCAAATGTGCTGCCATCCAGAACCTGCCTGCCTCGGCCAACCGTATCATCACTCAATGGACAGAGGGGCATCTGACCCCCTATCGTCTGTAATATGGACAAAGGATAGAGCAGGGATCTGACGCTCCATGGGTGTCTCCCGGGTGAGGAGCTGCCCCTTGCTCTGCTCATTATATTAGAAGGGTCATCAGTGGGTGGTGCCAGATTAGCAGGCATTCTGGATTAAAGGATGGCACATGGACGAGCAGGACAAATAATCACTCTGTATTTAATCCCGATACAAAGAACATCCCAGAAAACAGAACATTCTAAAAATACGAGTGCGGCTGTATACAGCGTGTGCCCCCCCCCCCCCCCCCATATTTCTATTGTATGGAGCTGCAGCCATGAGACTGTGCGGAGGCGCTCTAATCAGGACAGCAGCGATCAGCCCAGGTCATTCATTTATGACTATTGCGCAGCGCTGATTTTGGCGGGGTCCTAATAACGAGATAAAGGGGGCGCAGTGCTCCTTATAACACCATCCGCATCACTGTCCAGTCTGATGGAAAGTGCCGCAGCTCTCTAACAATGTCTTACAATGGTGGTAAGTTGCCCTTTTTGAAGCCAGAACACAGATGAGGTAGGTGGCTAAGGGAAGCATAAAATAGAGAGGGGGGGGGGGGGGGACTTATATATAAAAATCCAAGAGTCCAGTTCAGTTCCCCCCACGTCACATTGTAGAAGGGGCTGATAGTTAGGACCCAAATTTGGACATGAAAACACTACAAAATCATAGAAAACGATATATCCTGCAGGCTTGGCCGCTCCGTTACGCCCCCTTCTGGACCAGCAGTATATAACTCCTGCCGGGCCGGAGAATCTTCAGAGAATCTCCGTGGTTGGAAGTCTCTGGTCAGGCTGGGGGACAGCGACCCCTGGTGGAGACGTTGTAACACTGCAGAATGAGATGACGTCCACTACCCCTCCTGCTCCACAAGACGCTGCCTGGTCTCCAGCACTATGTCTTCTATCACCTCCAGCTTCAGGAGATCCTTAATCTGCAAGACAAGAGCCGCACTGCTAGAAACATAGGAAGGAAATGCAGAAAGGGCACGGGAGCGTCAGACGTCTCCTGCCGTCCGGTCACGGCCGAGGGTCATCTGCGGCAGCAGGCTGCCAGAGTCAGGGATAAACAGTGGACTTTTCTATTACACCCCTTATATTATCAGCCGTGACTTCCCAATCACCGCAGAGGTAGCAGGACCCCTTCATCTGTGGGGGGCTGTCCCTGCTGACTACGCTGCTGCTCCGACTAGCAGAGTCTCCGCTTCGGAGCAGCGTCTGCGCAGGCAGGAATCTGTACGGGTCAATCTCACAGCTGGTCGCTTCTTCACCTAGACTGCAGGGATCAGCAGTGACATGTCTGGGGGCTGTGCTGGTGAGACCCCCACCGCCGGCCCCGCAGGGTGACCCCGTACCTGGTGCGGCAGGGAGGCTTCGTAGCAGTACAGGATGCTGGTGTCGTACAGTAACATCTTCTGCCCGCTCAGTGCCAGGATGCAGTTCCTCAGGCGAGAGATCACCTCCCGATCAGAGAGCGGCACTGGCTGCAGAAACAGAAGACATGGAAGGTAGGTCTTCATCCTGGTACAATACAAACTCTTGCTCCTCATCAAAACGATAAAAAACTCATCCTGACCCAATACTGCTCACAGCTGAGGGTTTGTTACAATTGTATCCAGTCTAGACAATCTGTTCACATCTCTCCTGCCCTGATAGCTTGTTACAGTGTATCAGGACAGTTAAAATGCATCAGCCAGGAGTCCACAAGGGATTGGCTGGACTAGATACAACTGTAACAAACCCTCAGCTCTCAGAGGTACCTCCAATCCCTGCCTGGACACGGCCTTACCTCCAGATTTGTGATGAACCCCCCGGCTTCCTCCTCGGTCTGCTCCGGGGTCGGGTAAAGCCAGATGAGACCATTGTTCCCCAGGATGACGGAGGCTCCGCAGGGGAGATTATGGAAGTGAGTCTTGCGCCTCTTTATCAGCGACGGCGACACTTGCACCAGGACGCCCTGTCCGAGCTAAGAGCAGAAACAGTACAATGGGGGGGGGGGGGGGAGACACGGCGGGTGCCCAGATTACACCGACACAGGGATGACTTACCTTCCCGTACTTCAGACTGCGAGTGTGTAAGGACAGCGCTCCGTCCGAATACACCGCCTGCACCTCCGCCTGAGCGAGCGGGTTAAGGAACAGTCAATGCAGACCCATCACCGCACCCAACTACAACTCCACTCATCCCTCCACCAAAAAACCATAATATCCCTATAATGCGGACTATCCACTTATAACACCGCCCCTCATCCCTCACAATAAGGGAAACTCGTTTTCATTAAAGCGGCTATCCGAGAATAACACGGACCTCCCAGAGTGGCCAACCGCCGGTGGTGATCATACTTACCTGGTCCCTGCTGCTGGGTTCAGTCTCAGTCACTCACGGGACGACTCTTCCTCTCCCTGCAGCGGGAAAACGTGACCTGTGGTGACGCAAGGGGAGCAGATCATGCTGCCCGCGATTGGCTGAAGGGAGAGGAAGAGCTGAAGACTAAACCCAGGTGAGTATGGTCACCACCGGGGCTCGGCCACTCTGTCTTCTATACCGCATTAAGGCTAGGGCCAATCTTCTTTTTTACGTTTTGTCACGTCCTGTCTTCCCGGAGTCAACTTTTTTTTTTTCATTTTTCCATTCACGAGGGCTGATTTTTACAACACAAAGACACCATTTTATTTTGCATACAATGTAGTGGGAAGCTGCAGAAAAAAAACTAAATGGAGAGGAACGGGGAAAAAATAAACCATTCCACCACGGTTTTATGGGGTTTGTGCTTCGGCTCCCCCGTGTGGCGATCAGAGGAGCCGGAGCGTGTATGCAGCAGCCTCACTCTTTATGGATGACACGAGGCTGCTGCATAGTATTTCCTATGAAGCTCTTGCCTGTAATAGTAGTAAAATCATCATAGCAATCAGATGATTGCATGCTATGGGAACTATAAAAAAAAAAAAAAGTTGAAAAAGAAATTTCAAATCACCGCCCCTTTTTCCAAAATAAAAATCCACATCATGGGTGCGGCAATGTGTGAAAACACCCATAGTATAAAAATATATTACCGATACAGCAAAACTCAAAAAAAACATCCAAGTGGCCGATTCGCTGTTTTTGGTCGCTTCATTTTTACAAAATAAATAAATAAAAAGTGATTAAAAAGTCACACACCCCCCAGAATGGCATCAATGAAAAGTTCAGATCGCCCCGCAAAAAATGAGCCCCCATACAGCTCCATACACGTAAATTCAAAAAAAAAGTTATAGGGGGCAAAATATGGAGACAAAAAAAAAATAAAAAAAAGATTTTTTCCCACAAATTTTTTTATCACTATCAAAACGCAAGAAAAACTATACATATAAAAGGTATCGCTGGAGTCGTACTGACCCGTAGAATAAAAGTAACCGGACAGTTTTATCGAACGTCGTAATTAAAAAACCTGTAAAATTGTGGTGCAATAGTTTGTTTTTTTTTGCAATTTCACCCCATTTGGAATTTTTTCCCACTACATCATATGCAATATTAAATGGTGGCGTAGGAAAGTACAACTTGTCCCGCAAAGAACAAGCCCTCATATGGCCGTGTGAACCGAAAAATAAAAAATGTATGGCTCTGGGAAGGCGGGGAGCGCAAAACAAAAACACCCCAAAAAAGCCTCTGGGCTGTGCGAGGGGTCACTTTTTGCAGGGCAATCTGTAGTTTTCGGGGTGTGCATGACTTTTTACTTACTTTTTTGGGGAGGGGAAGTGATAAACACAGCGACTTACGCAGTTTGATTCCTTTCGCCACTCACCGTACGGGATAAACACTTCCAGATTTCGGTAGTACGGGTGTTCAGAGATGCAACGCTGGAAATGATCTTTCTTTTTATGGTCTCATTTTTAATATGGGGGAAAGAGGGTGAATTTAAGTTTTTATAAATATTTTAAAACTTTTTTCACACACCTTATTGTCCCCCTAGGGGGCTTTAACATGCGACAGGTCCGATCGCTTCTCCCATAGACTGCCATAACTTAACATTGCAGCCTATAGGAGATTCACCAGGCCTGACGGGAACTTTACTATGGGGGGTCTTGGATCCAGCAGAAGGCCCAAGGCTGCCATAGCAACCGTAAGGGCTCCTCGATCTCAGCACGGAGGAACCATTCTGTCCCCAGGAGCAAAAAGGCCGCTCAGATGCTACGGTTCAAAATGTGCATGATCGGCGCATTGCCAATCACAGACACTGCTTCCAGGTGCTGGTGTGTAAGAACAGAAGGCAAACAGCGCCTGCACAGCTTCTGAGAGGATGCCATCTTTAAAGTCCAGGCCGCTGCCGTACATGTACAGCAGAAATCCAGCAGAGATAAGCGGTGTCCCCCCCAGGCTGTACCCAGGAGACCTGAACTGTAACACAGCCTGAAATCAGACTAGTCCGCTACAATGTATCAATGTGCGGCAGTCAGAGCAATGTCCAGGCTGGATACAACTGTAACAAACTGGACCTTTACTAAATGAGACGCCAGTGTGAACACGGGCCGGAGGATACACTGATGAGATCGCCTTCCTGCAGGTAGCTCCTCATGGCCAGTTCATCCTCAGCCGACCTCCTCCTCTGAAAGACAAGACACCGGAGATAAGCCGGGGAGAGAGTAATACCCCGAGGCGGCGAGCCCGCACCCAGGATTACAGCAGATTAGCCGTCCTGCCGTAAACACAAAACCGGACAAAAATACACCGCCGAGAAGATCGACACGGACAAAACACATCCGACCCACAGAAATCACTGCCACATCCACAATTATCTGCTGTGGGCGAAATACACGTATGTAACACGGACAAACAGGAAGAAGCAACACACCAGCTCCCCGCCAGGAAGGTTCACAGAGGACAGCAGCAACACGGAGTCCAGGCGAGACTTGGTGTCCACTTTCCACCGCTTCTGCTGCACCTACAAGAAACCAGGGGAGCAGTATTATAGTAGTTATATTCCTGTACATAGGAGGCAGTATTATAGTAGTTATATTCCTGTACATAGGAGGCAGTATTATAGTAGTTATATTCCTGTACATAGGAGGCAGTATTATAGTAGTTATATTCCTGTACATAGGAGGCAGTATTATAGTAGTTATATTCCTGTACATAGGAGGCAGTATTATAGTAGTTATATTCCTGTACATAGGAGGCAGTATTATAGTAGTTATATTCCTGTACATAGGAGGCAGTATTATAGTAGTTATATTCCTGTACATAGGAGGCAGTATTATAGTAGTTATATTCCTGTACATAGGAGGCAGTATTATAGTAGTTATATTCCTGTACATAGGAGGCAGTATTATAGTAGTTATATTCCTGTACATAGGAGGCAGTATTATAGTAGTTATATTCCTGTACATAGGAGGCAGTATTATAGTAGTTATATTCCTGTACATAGGAGGCAGTATTATAGTAGTTATATTCCTGTACATAGGAGGCAGTATTATAGTAGTTATATTCCTGTACATAGGAGGCAGTATTATAGTAGTTATATTCCTGTACATAGGAGGCAGTATTATAGTAGTTATATTCCTGTACATAGGAGGCAGTATTATAGTAGTTATATTCCTGTACATAGGAGGCAGTATTATAGTAGTTATATTCCTGTACATAGGAGGCAGTATTATAGTAGTTATATTCCTGTACATAGGAGGCAGTATTATAGTAGTTATATTCCTGTACATAGGAGGCAGTATTATAGTAGTTATATTCTTGTACATAGGAGGCAGTATTATAGTAGTTATATTCCTGTACATAGGAGGCAGTATTATAGTAGTTATATTCTTGTACATAGGAGCTGTATTATAGTAGTTATATCCCTGTACATAGGAGCAGTATTATAGTAGTTATATCCTTGTACATAGGAGCAGTATTATAGTAGTTATATTATTGTACATAGGAGCAGTATTATAGTAGATATATTCTTATACATAGGAGCATTATTATAGTAGTTATATTCCTGTACATAGGAGCAGTATTATAGTAGTTATATTCCTGTACATAGGAGGCAGTATTATAGTAGTTATATTCCTGTACATAGGAGGCAGTATTATAGTAGTTATATTCCTGTACATAGGAGGCAGTATTATAGTAGTTATATTCCTGTACATAGGAGGCAGTATTATAGTAGTTATATTCCTGTACATAGGAGGCAGTATTATAGTAGTTATATTCCTGTACATAGGAGGCAGTATTATAGTAGTTATATTCTTGTACAGAGGAGCAGTATTATAGTAGTTATATTCTTGTATATAGGAGCAGTATTATAGTAGTTATATTCTTGCACATAGGAGCAGTAGTATAGTAGTTATATTCTTGTACATAGGAGCAGTATTATAGTAGTTATATTCTTGTACATATGAGGCAGTATTATAGTAGTTATATTCTTGTACATAGGAGCAGTATTATAGTAGTTATATTCCTGTACATAGGAGCAGTATTATAGTAGTTATATTCTTGTACATAGGAGCAGTATTATAGTAGTTATATTCTTGTACATAGGAGGCAGTATTATAGTAGTTATATTCTTGTACATAGAAGGCAGTATTATAGTAGTTATATTCCTGTACATAGGAGCAGTATTATAGTAGTTATATTCTTGTACATAGGAGCAGTATTATAGTAGTTATATTCTTGTACTTAGGAGCAGTATTATAGTAGTTATATTCTTGTACATAGGAGGCAGTATTATAGTAGTTATATTCTTGTACATAGGAGCAGTATTATAGTAGTTATATTCTTGTACATAGGAGAAATATTATAGTAGTTATAGTCTTGTACATAGGGGGCAGTATTATAGTAGTTATATTCTTGTACATAGGAGACAGTATTATAGTAGTTATATACTTGTACATAGGAGGCAGTATTATAGTAGTTATATTCTTGTACATAGGAGCAGTATTATAGTAGTTATAGTCTTGTACATAGGGGGCAGTATTATAGTAGTTATATTCTTGTACATAGGAGACAGTATTATAGTAGTTATATTCTTGTACATAGGAGACAGTATTATAGTAGTTATATACTTGTACATAGGAGGCAGTATTATAGTAGTTATATTCTTGTACATAGGAGACAGTATTATAGTAGTTATATTCTTGTACATAGGAGACAGTATTATAGTAGTTATATACTTGTACATAGGAGGCAGTATTATAGTGGTTATATTCTTGTACATAGGAGCAGTATTATAGTTAGGGGTCGACCGATATTGATTTTTTAGAGCCGATACCGATATTCTGTGAACTTTCAGGCCGATAGCCGATATTTTATACCGATATTTTGCGCATTTTAATTTTTTTTTTTTTCTGTTACGGCGTCCGACGCTTTTTAAAAAAAAGATATTTTAATAGTTTGGACTTTTTGGTCACGGCGATATGTTTTTTTATTTATTGTTTATATATTTTATATGTAAAATTGGAAAAGGGTTAATTTATACTTAATATTTTGGTGTTTTTTTACGATTTTAAATTTTTTTACTTTTTATTTTATTACTATTTCCCCCCTTAGGGGTAGAACCTGGGCTCTTTACATCCCAATGTGCTTGTAATATCTTAAACCTCATCATTGGTGGCCAGTGCGCCCTCAGCCCCGCCTCCTCTGCTCTCATTGGTGGCCAGTGCGCCCTCAGCTCCTCCTCCTCTGTTCTCATTGGTGGCCAGTGCGCCCTCAGCCCCGCCTCCTCTGCTCTCATTGGTGGCCAGTGCGCCCTCAGCCCCGCCTCCTCTGCTCTCATTGGTGGCCAGTGCGCCCTCAGCCCCTCCTCCTCCTCTTCTCTAGTCTCCACTGGCAGCGCGGCACAGGGGGAAGGAGGGACCGCCTCCTTCTCCCCTGTGCTGCTGAGGGAACATGGCCGCGCTGAGAGCAGCGCGGCAATGTTCTGTTATAGCACAGTTATCGGTATATCGGCCTGGTTAGGGGCCGATACCGATAACTGTGCAAATCATCAATATCGGCCGATAATATCGGCCAAACCGATAATCGGTCGACCCCTAATTATAGTAGTTATATTCTTGTACATAGGAGCAGTATTATAGCAGTTATATTCTTGTACATATGAGGCAGTATTATAGTAGTTATATTCTTGTACATAGGAGCAGTATTATAGCAGTTATATTCTTGTATATAGGGGCAGTATTATAGTAGTTATATTCTTGTACATAGGGGGCAGTATTATAGCAGTTATATTCTTGTATATAGGGGGCAGTATTATAGCAGTTATATTCTTGTATATAGGGGGCAGTATTATAGTAGTTATATTCTTGTACATAGGAGCAGTATTATAGTAGTTATATTCTTGTACATAGGAGCAGTATTATAGCAGTTATATTCTTGTACATAGGAGCAGTATTATAGTAGTTATATTCTTGTATATAGGGGCAGTATTATAGTAGTTATATTCTTGTATATAGGGGGCAGTATTATAGTAGTTATATTCTTGTATATAGGGGGCAGTATTATAGTAGTTATATTCTTGTATATAGGGGGCAGTATTATAGTAGTTATATTCTTGTATATAGGGGGCAGTATTATAGTAGTTATATTCTTGTACATAGGAGCAGTATTATAGTAGTTATATTCTTGTACATAGGGGCAGTATTATAGCAGTTATATTCTTGTACATAGGAGCAGTATTATAGTAGTTATATTCCTGTACATAGGAGCAGTATTATAGTAGATATATTCTTGTATATAGGAGGCAGTATTATAGTAGATATATTCTTGTACATAGGAGCAGTATTATAGTAGTTATATTCCTGTACATAGGAGCAGTATTATAGTAGATATATTCTTGTATATAGGGGGCAGTATTATAGTAGTTATATTCCTGTACATAGGAGCAGTATTACAGTAGTTATATTCTTGTACATAGGAGCAGTATTATAGTAGTTATATTCCTGTACATAGGAGGCAGTATTATAGTAGTTATATTCTTGTACATAGGAGCAGTATTATAGTAGTTATATTCTTGTACATAGGAGGCAGTATTATAGTAGTTATATTCCTGTACATAGGAGCAGTATTATAGTAGATATATTCTTGTATATAGGGGGCAGTATTATAGTAGTTATATTCTTATGTCCTGTCTTCTTACCTCTGTTATTCGGCCCACCACGATGTCACCAACTTCTCCGTTGTATCTAGGATGGAGCAGAGATCTGTGTAGTTACACTCGTCGTCCTGTTACGTATACACATCACGCTGATGGCGCCATTCGTCAGCCCCCCACTGTCGCGCTCACCCTCCCCTGTATTACCGCACCTCGTCTTCAGGGCTCGGACACATATCAGCTTGTTGACTCTCTCCACCACTCCAGCTACGGACGCTAACAGCTTGTCTTCCTCCATGTACGTCCCATGGCCTCTACAGAAGACACGGATACAGGTTACATGTTAACGTCCTGCAAAGAATGTTCCACTTTTATTTTGAAAAAGGCGTTTAACCCTCGTGGTGCCAGACACAACCGAT
This sequence comes from Bufotes viridis, assembly GCA_033119425.1. NCBI lineage: Eukaryota > Metazoa > Chordata > Amphibia > Anura > Bufonidae > Bufotes > Bufotes viridis. The sequence goes on from CM065597.1 coordinate 152,664,693, forward strand.
CCACAAAAAGACAGAGAAAACAGCACTTACAATGATCAGATAGCTGCAGCGCAGGATGATGAGCTACGGCCGCTGTACCGCGAGCAAACCTACCGCATTACACGGGGGCACGGTCACACAAAGCAAAGCCTTCCTCACACTGTAGAAAGGGGGGAGCGCCCTGGCGGCGCAGCTTTTGGGAAAGGGGGGGAGCGCCCCGGCGGCGCAGCTCTTGGGAAAGGGGGGAGAGCCCTGGCGGCGCAGCTCTTGGGAAAGGGGGGAGCGCACCGGCAGCGCAGCTCTTGGGAAAAGGGGGGGTAGCCCCGATGGCGCAGTTTAAGGGGGGGGGGGGCGCCCCGGCAGCATAGTTCATGGGAAAAGGGGGACACAGCTCACAAGGAGTGTGCCTCCCTTGAACCCTCTACATCATAATATCTTCTCCAGTTATGGGTGACAAATCAGTAATAGTGCGCGGCCCCTTTAACACGCAGATGAACAGTTATAATACCCTGATGACAAGACTACAACTCCCAGCATGCCCGCACCTCATGAATCCGGTGTCTGTGGTGATGGTATCCCCGGGAGACACAAGGTGCCAGCTCTTCTCCGCCGCCTCCAGCCCCTCATTCACCCGTTTGCGAGCAGCCGGCAGCCTCATATCCACCGCCATCCTGCACCCGAACGACTCGTCACATGGGCGCCGCCATATTCCGGAAGTCCACTACTGACAGGATGTGCCCAGCGTTCATGTTATCTGTGGGCAGAGGTGGGGAACAATACTGCGGCGGACATGATTGTTATTGGCATCTATTTATGATCTTGGCGCGCCATCTAGTGGACGTAACAAGAGTTTCATCACAGACTGAAGGCAAAAGCGCGGATTACAGGAGAGGACCGCAAGCGAACTGTATGCTGGGAAATGAAGTCAGGTGAGGAGGGGATGAGTGCAGCTCTGGAGTGTGATACAGGATGTAACTCAGGATCAGTACAGGATAAGTAATGTATGTACACAGTGACTGCACCAGCAGAATAGTGAGTGCAGCTCTGGAGTATAATACAGGATGTAACTCAGGATCAGTACAGGATAAGTAATGTATGTACACAGTGACTGCACCAGCAGAATAGTGAGTGCAGCTCTGGAGTATAATACAGGATATAACTCAGGATCAGTACAGGATAAGTAATGTATGTACACAGTGACTGCACTAGCAGAATAGTGAGTGCAGCTCTGGAGTATAATACAGGATGTAACTCAGGATCAGTACAGGATAAGTAATGTATGTACACAGTGACTGCACCAGCAGAATAGTGAGTGCAGCTCTGGGGTATAATACAGGATGTAACTCAGGATCAGTACAGGATAAGTAATGTATGTACACAGTGACTGCACCAGCAGAATAGTGAGTGCAGCTCTGGAGTATAATACAGGATGTAACTCAGGATCTGTACAGGATAAGTAATGTAATGTACACAGTGACTGCACCAGCAGAATAGTGAGTGCAGCTCTGGAGTATAATACAGGATGTAACTCAGGATCAGTACAGGATAAGTAATGTATGTACACAGTGACTGCACCAGCAGAATAGTGAGTGCAGCTCTGGAGTATAATACAGGATGTAACTGAGGATCAGTACAGGATAAGTAATGTATGTACACAGTGACTGCACCAGCAGAATAGTGAGTGCAGCTCTGGAGTATAATACAGGATGTAACTCAGGATCAGTACAGGATAAGTAATGTATGTACACAGTGACTCCACCAGCAGAATAGTGAGTGCAGCTCTGGAGTATAATACATGATGTAACTCAGGATCAGTACAGGATAAGTAATGTATGTACACAGTGACCCCACCAGCAGAATAGTGAGTGCAGCTCTGGAGTATAATACAGCATGTAACTCAGGATCAGTACAGGATAAGTAATGTATGTACACAGTGACTCCACCAGCAGAATAGTGAGTGCAGCTCTGGAGTATAATACATGATGTAACTCAGGATCAGTACAGGATAAGTAATGTATGTACACAGTGACCCCACCAGCAGAATAGTGAGTGCAGCTCTGGAGTATAATACAGCATGTAACTCAGGATCAGTACAGGATAAGTAATGTATGTCCACAGTGACTGCACCAGCAGAATAGTGAGTGCAGCTCTGGAGTATAATACAGGATGTAACTCAGGATCAGTACAGGATAAGTAATGTATGTACACAGTGACTGCACCAGCAGAATAGTGAGTGCAGCTCTGGGGTATAGTACAGGATGTAACTCAGGATCAGTACAGGATAAGTAATGTATGCACACAGTGACTGCAGCAGCAGAATAGTGAGTGCAGCTCTGGAGTGTGATACATGATGTAACTCAGGATCAGTACAGGATAAGTAATGTATGTACACAGTGACTGCACCAGCAGAATAGTGAGTGCAGCTCTGGAGTATAATACAGGATGTAACTCAGGATCAGTACAGGATAAGTAATGTAATGTACACAGTGACTGCACCAGCAGAATAGTGAGTGCAGCTCTGGGGTATAATACTGGATGTAACTCAGGATCAGTACAGGATAAGTAATGTATATACACAGTGACTGCACCAGCAGAATAGTGAGTGCAGCTCTGGAGTATAATACAGGATGTAACTCAGGATCAGTACAGGATAAGTAATGTATGTACACAGTGACTCCACCAGCAGAATAGTGAGTGCAGCTCTGGAGTATAATACAGGATGTAACTCAGGATCAGTACAGGATAAGTAATGTATGTACACAGTGACTGCACCAGCGGAATAGTGAGTGCAGCTCTGGAGTATAATACAGGATGTAACTCAGGATCAGTACAGGATAAGTAATGTATGTACACAGTGACTGCACCAGCAGAATAGTGAGTGCAGCTCTGGAGTATAATACAGGATGTAACTCAGGACCAGTACAGGATAAGTAATGTATGTACACAGTGACTGCACCGGCAGAATAGTGAGTGCAGCTCTGGAGTATAATACAGGATGTAACCCAGGATCAGTACAGGATAAGTAATGTATGTACACAGTGACTGCACCAGCAGAATAGTGAGTGCAGCTCTGGAGTATAATACAGGATGTAACTCAGGATCAGTACAGGATAAGTAATGTATGTACACAGTGACTGCACCAGCAGAATAGTGAGTGCAGCTCTGGAGTATAATACAGGATGTAACTCAGGATCAGTACAGGATAAGTAATATATGTACACAGTGACTGCACCAGCAGAATAGTGAGTGCAGCTCTGGAGTAGATTACAGGATGTAACTCAGGACCAGTACAGGATAAGTAATGTATGTACACAGTGACTGCACCAGCAGAATAGTGAGTGCAGCTCTGGAGTATAATACAGGATGTAACTCAGGATCAGTACAGGATAAGTAATGTATGTACACAGTGACTGCACCAGCAGAATAGTGAGTGCAGCTCTGGAGTATAATACAGGATGTAACTCAGGATCAGTACAGGATAAGTAATGTATGTACACAGTGACTGCACCAGCAGAATAGTGAGTGCAGCTCTGGAGTATAATACAGGATGTAACTCAGGATCAGTACAGGATAAGTAATGTATGTACACAGTGACTGCACCAGCAGAATAGTGAGTGCAGCTCTGGAGTATAATACAGGATGTAACTCAGGTATATATCCTGTTCCCAAACTAATGATCGCACATGGTTTCCGGATTGTCGGTAAGTGAAGCTTATGGGAAGTGGGAGAGGTGATAATAAGAAGATGAAGGATTAGAATTACCGCACTTGTTACTGGCACGATACGTGATTTGTGATGAAAGCCGTCCCTGTGGGAATCAACCGTGAACCACAAGCTTCTATCTGCGGCCGCAGTTATCAATATGGCTTCCCCGCCTTCTAGTTTCGACCCTACGTCAGTAGCGCTGTTCTGCCTCTCCATAAATCCCGTCGCCTCTAGTGGCTCTGATACTGGATGTAAAGGGTCAGCTAAGTCTAGAACATGAACTCACACACCCACCCCGACGCGTTTCACCGCAGAGTGCGGCTTCCTCAGGGGACGATGGGTGTGCACTTCCAGGGCCCAAGCCCCAAATGTTTTGCTCTAGAGACGTCCCTACCACTACTCCTATCATCCTCTGACTGTCTATGACTGTTTATAATCGGTGTAATTCACACCGCTGACCACCTGAGGGCGACAAGGTACACACAATGAAATTCAAGGCAGCAACTGCAGCGTGACATTGAAGTAGTGACCGGTCGTGGAGTGTGAAAGTAGCGGCGTCCACGTGCGCTGAGATCGAGGAGCCCAGGATGTTACCGGCCGGAGACACCCCATCGATGGGGCGACCATACTGCCGATCCAGGTCCTGACACCATAAACTGCAATCAGTGTCCTCAACTAAAACATTTGTTAGTTTTATATTCTGGTCCTGTTTTTTTAAATTTTTTAACCCTTTACTCCTTATGTTGTATTTTTGTTATATATTTTTATATAGTTGTGATTTTTATTATATATATATATAATTGGCCACCCTTGCTCCTCCCACTTCCTCTGCCAGCCCCTCCCTCTCCTTCCTGATTGACAGGGCCAGATAAGATGACCATGCAGGAACCTGGAAGGAGAGCGAGGAGCTGGAAGAGGAAGCAGAAGCAGTGACGGTGCACCAAGTGGCTTAGGCCCGCCCTTGGTGCACTTGACCGCTCATTTGCATATGTTGTAAAAGTATCTTTTGCTTTGTCATTACATACAGATGAGCTAGCCGTACAAGACGTTGTGCCTGGTTTAATGGTGAATGTCCTGGTGACATACTGCAGATGGACGCTCTTGATGGTAGGCCTCCCACAATTACACGAAGAGATATTCTTCTGTTCTGGTCGCTCCACATAATTAGCAGCCACCAGGGGGCGATATTCCAGGGACGCCCAAGTCAAACTCCGCAGGGGCGTGGAGGGAGATGGAGGGCGCTTTGTATGTAAGCCTATAGAGGGCCCCACCAGCAGGTCTGTATCGCACGTGCACATATGGACCTCACCTATAGGGGGAGCTCTGGATACCTATAGATATTACCTATAGAGCCACAGTCTCTGCCAGTAGAAGGTCTGCTGGTTAAATGTAAGCATTGGCTCTACCTATAGGGGGCGCCACATCAGGGACTTTTGGGTCTATTCATTACTTCTGAGCATATGCCA